>CM053588.1:284669521-284684555 GCA_028646515.1 Pseudochirops corinnae
GTAGCCACTATAGCAAAGGGCCTAGGGGCAGGGAAGATCTTCAGATTCCCATAACAGGACTTCAAATGTTTCCATTTCGTTTTGATATTTATATCTCTGCTGGAGTGGAATAATTTTGACCCAATAATCAAAATCTAAACATGCCAATATAATGGAAGATCTTCTTACAGTAGGAATCACCCACTCACAACTCACATTTTGTGAGTAGAGGAATCCATAGCCACTTTAAATTAAGGCCTACTTATAAACCAATCTGTTTCATGGTCACTTTGTTACAAACTGAAAATTCAGGCAGCAAGAGGGAAATAAGATAACAAATAATCAAAACCAGATGACATATATTTATATATGTGTATATGTACATATTCAGCAATAGAAATATTCATAATAATATTAATCTATTCCCTTATATATGCCTCAGTTGTTCCCTAATGCTCCCTTGGGGATTCCAGTCTTAGTACCATGGACAGTTTCATCAATGCACCTTGAACCAGAAGACTCCCTGGTAATATTCTCTACAGAAAAACAGTTTTTATCCCTCCACCACCCCTCCCCAAGTGCTTCCGCTTAACGGATGCCAACTTGCTATAATTTTGACTCATTAAAGTATGACTCAGCCCAACCCCTTCATTATGTTCACTTTCTAATTACCAGAACCGGACAATTTTTAAAAAAGTAATGAAAACCACACACCTCGTGAGACCTTTGATACTTGTTATTGAGAAACAATTTTTTTCTTCCTGGTCTTCGTTGTTCTTCCCTACCCACCTTTTCCAGCTTCTGTCAGTTATTGAACTAGTGTGTGCTTTTGTTTTCTAAATTCTTCACCAGAAGAGGCCATCACTCAGTGACTTTTAGTATCTAAAAGCTTTTTCCTTATTCTTCAATCTCCCCTTGATCATTAGCTTCTCTAAGCCCACTGGCAGTGAGCACACAATTGTACATAAACCTATTGACAGTGACCCAGCAAGAATATTCCAAGTGCCTCTCACTTAATATTGGAGGAAAAAACACACCAGCAATTCTATCCAATAGGATGTTTCTTTGTCTATATAGTTCCATGTTTTCCACGTTTCTCTGCTACTGCCCCTTGCCACCCCCCCCCCACTCTCTTCCTAGTCCTTCATTCCGTTGTTTCCCTTTATATTTGTGAGACTTATTATCTACTTTGCTACATATGTAGTGGCTTCTATATTAATTTCACTGTCAGAAAATAAATAGGAACTTCAAAGGGGCATGAATGATCTGCTCCCTTTTAATAATTAAAGATGAATCCACCACAAAGCCCACAGAGACATTCCCAGTGTTTACATTAGATCAAAAATGAAAAAGAAATATGGCAGAGAATTTACTGCCCTAACGTATATGGCATGCTTCCTTGCCCTGCCCTGGAATCAGCATAGTAGCAATTGGGTTGACTTCAAAGTATATGTAGCAGGATGTGGGGAAATAGGGAGGATGTTGATAGTTTTTGACAGTTCACAACTTATGGTTAAGGAAAAGCAGTTTATTATTAAGTGCAAATACAATGAGATGGAGTCCAGCTGTATGGGTGCAGACAGAAATTACATAAGCCCCCAAAGCCATCCTGAATATCTTAATTCTTAAGAAAATATATCTCTGGGCACTTCCAGTACATAGAAATCCTCTGGGTGAAGGTTCTGTATGTCATATTATCTCTAGAGAAAGGCTCAGATTATACAGCCTACTCAGATACCTGATGTATGACTAGATTAGAGAAACAAAAGGCACATGAGACCATTCATAGAAGTATGTATAGAAAGATAGATAGATACAGATGTGTGTGTATGTGTGTATGTGTGTGTGAGTGTGTATATATGTATATATATATAGAGAGAGAGAGAGAGAGACAGAGACAGAGAGACAGAGAGAGACTGAGAGACAGAGTCAGATAGAGACAGAGATAGAGGCAGAGACAGAGATAGATATCTAGAGATATATGTGTATTAGTGTGCAAATATGCATGTGTGTATATATGTGCATGCACATGTGCATGTATATATGTATACAACTTTTTAATATTGTATATATGTGTCCATATATATACGCAAGCATGTATGATTTAACAGATATCTATACCCATACTTTGCATGTCTTACATACGTGTACACACAAGCATGTATGTGTGTATGCAACATATGCATGTGTAGATGTAACACATTATATACTCAACATGTGTGGATATATCATATTTTGACTAAGTATACTGTGGTGTTTTCTACTTATGAGGTTGGTTGGCTACATACATGGTATATGATTCTTTGTTTATGCATGTGAGTATGAGGAAAGATGGATCCTTTTCCTTTCCCAACTCACAGTCTATTAGTTTTTAAAGTAATTTTTTCCAAAAAGTACTTGCTCATAGACCCATTAGTCAAAAAGAATAGGAACTAGACCTATGATTTCATTAGCCTAGAGAACTGTCCTGATGAAGGAACTTTGTCTATCAGCACCATTGGCACGTTCTCCATAACTTGTAGTCCTAGACTGTACCAAATACTGAGAGCTTGCCTAACTTGCCAGAGGTCCCAAAGCCAATACAAGGCAATGATGGTCATTCAATGCTGCTTCTAAGTCAGCAAAATGTTATTTCACTAAGTTTGATATTAGGAAGACAACAGTTATTTCATGTTAATAGCACTCATCTGCCCATTTATCAGATGGAATGAAATTTCTGGGCTCCCCAAGTAGACAGTAGACTCCTACAGGGGTGGGGAGCCTTCGTCCTTGAGGTCACATGTGGCCTTCTAGGTCCTCATATGGGTTCCTTTGACTGAATCCAAACTTCAACATAAACATGAATCCAAACAATGTTCTGTGAAGCTTGGATTCAGTCAAATGGACACACTTGAGGACCTAGAGGGTCACATGTGGCCTCGAGGTGGCAGGTTCCCCAACCCTGTGAAATCCTTTAGGAAATTAAAAAACAAAACAAAACAAAACCAAAAAAAAAATTTCCCTTTCATAATGAAAGTCAGCACCTTATAACTGCCTGGAATACTAAGGTACTCAGGGTCACACAGCCAGTATGTGGTAAAGGCAAGACTTGAATCCAGTTCCTCTTGACTCTGACGTCACCTCTCTGTCCATTGAGCAATGTTTCTTCTACAGAAGAGGCATTCAATAAATATCTTATGAATGGGTTAATTCTGTGTAGCAAAAGTGAGAAGAGAATTGCAGTGTGCCAGACTAGGAGTTGGAATAACTGGATTCTAGCCATGTTAGAACAATTGGTTAATTTTCTAACCTCAGAAAAGACTTTCAGGCTCTCAGTGCCTCAGTTTCCCCCCCAGTTCAGTCTTCTATTTCCCAATTTGACATATTTCTTTGTAATTTCTCTCTTGCCATTCTGTATGTGTGCATTCTATATTTCTAGAATATCTAGAATATATTCTATATTACATCTATCTGTAAATTCTTTGAATAATGTGGTGGAGATGAAATCTCTCTTTTGTAGAATGCATATGGGGAGGAGTGTGTTCCCTTGAAGGAGGTAAGGAGGCCATCCTCAGAATTTGGTTGATCCAACAGATAAGAAGAATAAAAGGTTCAGATTTTGAGATGTTCCTGTTCCCAAGTTTTGGCAGAATTCCCATTGCTCTGTGAGATTTTATTCTGACCCAGCATTGCTACCCTGTAAATATGGAGGTGGAGGGGAACTAGCGTATGCTTTTAGCAAATTAAATCCTGTTGATCTTGTTGTGAATATATTTATTTCATTGAATTTTATTATGATCCATCTATGTTTCATTTCATTTGAATCCTCAGCTGTAATCACTGGACTGTCTTATTTTAAGCTTGGCCCCAACAAATGTACTTAAATGAATCTGTAATCTTATTAGTAATTCTCTCCAATAATTCTGATCCCAAGCTATTCATACATCCCCATCATGTGTGAGACCATGGCCTCCAATAAGTTCACCACAGACACAGAACCCAGTACCAGCATGGTTAAGGCATTCCTCACTTTCTCTCTGAATCTAATAATCTGATACAGACTAGCATATGGACCACTTAGAAAAAGTATCTGCACTATTAAACAAAACACTCTTAGAAAAAAATAAAGTTAAAAAGGAGTCAAAGGGCTATAAATTTGCATGATGGATAATAGTAGGTTGGGAATGCTGAACAATGATGACCTGTACGTATGAAGTGGTAATGCATGTATAGCATAGACCAGCGGTTCTCAACCTGTCAGTTGTGACCCCTTTGGGGGTTGAACAACCCTTTCAGAGGGGTCGCCTAAGACCATCAGAAAACATGTATTTCCAATGGTCTTAGGAATTGAGACACCATTCCTTTATCCGTCTTCAGGCGGGTCGGACCACATGCAGATACGCCCAGAGCCCACATACGAGTATTAAAGGGTTGCAACATTAGGAAGGTAGAGAACCACTGGTATAGACCCTGAGGACTAGAAAAGAAAGAAAAAAGGGACTTAATTCAGTCCAAGTGATACATTTCTACCCCTTGGATCCTAAAGAACAAGAAGACCATTTCGAATAGCGTAGGTAGATACTAAATGGGAAATGTGTAGGAAAGTACAAGTAAGAAAGAATGTATAAATTATCAATCAATGAATGGAAAAAAGAAACATTTATTAAGCACTACTAATGACAGATATTGTGATAAGTGCTGCGTGAGAAGGCCTGGAAGGGGTCTAATGAATGGAAGGAATAACCAGAACAATAAAATTATGAATCTAAGTATTTGCTTATGTCAAGGGTGGTTTTTTGAGTAATTAATGGGACTTCCACACTTAGCAACTATAAATGTGTTTGTCATTCATGGAATCTAGAAAGGCTCTATAGGGGAGGCTCAGGGAAATGGACCCTTGATTTCATTTGTACAGTGAGCTCCCTGGTGAGAAAACTTCTACCAATGCAAAATGGTAGCATTCCCTGAGCACTGAAATGGTAACTGATTTGCCCAGGGTCAAATAATTATAGAAAAGGAAAGGTTTTCGAAGCTGAGGTTACAAAAATGTGAATGAAGACAAGGAGATAGCTTAGTGAACAAGGAGAAAGAGAAAACAGAAAGGGATGGAGGAGTAGGGGAGAGAGCCATTTTAATCATGGGAAAAAGGCATAGAGAAAGAAGTGGATATGCAAAGTTTGGGGATAATTGTGCCTGAAATAGGAGAAAAACTTTAGGACCTGACAGGACAGATAAGGTATCTTTAGGTATCCTGGAACAAAACTTCAAAGCGTATTGTGAAGATCTTGTACTTGAGTTCAATGGCATCCTACCCAAGGTGCTTAAGGAAAATGGTTATAAAGTCAATCCAGATAGCAATGGGGAGAACTGCCTGGAGAACCTTAGTTGTAGAAACAGACTATCTGGCAAAGACTCCAGGTGAGAGACGGTTAATGCATAAGAGGGTTGGCAGAAAGGATGGAGAGGATGGGCTGATCATAAGAGCTATTCTTTCTGGCTCAGCAGGCTACAATGGCATGCTCTGTGGAGTCACAGAGGAAAGAAAACCCTCACTCTCCCACCTCCCTGGGTTTATGCTTGGTTTGCAAAAGAATTACTGACCTGCAGCCAACAGCCTACATGCCTTGCCAACTCTGATATTTCTCTGTGTATTTCTGCAGGCTCACATGTGCCCAGTCTGTGACCTTAAAGTCAGAAAACTGGGCTCACGGTGGAAGGAGAGGAGAGACTGACTTCTTATATGGGGTATTATATGGATCTCTGCGTTGACCTTGGTACATGTTAAGGGAAACAGGGAATATGATATTGAGAGAGAGACAGAGAGACAGAAAGACAGAGACAGAGAGAGAGACAGAGAGACAGAGAGACAGAGAGAGAGACAGAGAGACAGAGAGACAGAGAGACAGAGACAGAGAGAGACAGAGACAGAGAGAGAGATAGAGATAGAGAGACAGAGAGAGACAGAGAGACAGAGAGAGACAGAGACAGAGAGAGAGAGACAGAGAGAGACAGAGAGACAGAGACAGAGAAAGATAGAGAGACAGAGAGACAGAGAGACAGAGACAGAGAGTGACAGAGACAGAGAGAGACAGAGACAGAGAGATGGAGAGACAGAGACAGACAGAGACAGAAAAAGAGAGACAGAGACAGGCAGAGAGAGACAGACAGAGAGACACAGACACAGAGACAGAGACAGAAAAAAGAATATTTTAATTGATTAAAATGAAAGAGGTACATATTGGTAGAGTGTTGGCACAAATATTTCTCAGAAGATTATAGTACTCAGAATGTTTCAACTTGTCTTCAGAGTCACCAAAGGATTGCTAACTTCCATGGTGTCCTATCTTTCTCTTCTACACCAAAAGAGACTAGAAGGCTAGACTGCCTTACCTTTAACTTGCGCTGTTGGGGATGCGATCTTCTGACCAGATGGCCTCTTTACCTAGGATCAGTCTTGGGCAGTCATAGCAGATGTGACAGCATCTGGCCTTGTAATTAACCAACCATATAGTCTGGTGGTACTATCTGCCTGGACCTGCACTGCCCAACTCAGCACCATTTCCAAACACTCTTCATATACTTCATATACATATGCTGCTTTTTCCTGGCTGCTTTTTTCCCCCTCATATCCCTCTTTCTCCTCCATTTTCAATGATTCTATAAGACCATAGGATTATGATATATTTAGACCTGGAAAGAACCACATAAGTCACTGAGTACAACTCCTTCACTGATGGACGATAATGAGGTACAGAGCAGTTGAATTACTTGCCCAAGGTCACATAGGGACTAAGCATTCCTTCTGGGATTTGAATGCAGGGCTCCTGATTACTTAAGAAGGGATTTCTCCACTATACCATGTTGGGGATGTCACCTGAGGTGGAGCTCAATTGGGTTAATAAGAGCCTAATAGAAATGACAAGTGCCTGAGGAAGTCCATTGGTGCTCAAAGACAACAGAAAAGGTCTCATTTACCAAGGTTAATGTACCAATGGTGCTCAGCTGTAATGGAAAGAGATGGGGAAACCTAGTCTTCAGATTCCCAGTAGCACAAAAGAGGGAGAATCATACTTATACTACCTATAGTCTGGGTTCTAAATCAATCAATCCATCAATCAATCTACCTATCTATCTATCTATCTAGCTGTATGTGTAAATCTGTATATTTACATGTGTATATGGGCATATATGTATATATGTATGCATGTATATGTGATTATATGCATATTGTGTATATGTGCAAATGTGTATATATTATATACATATAATGATTCCTTTAGCAGTCTAATTAAATCTTTATTATCTTCTAAGATAAAACAATGCATTTAAATTCATGTTTCAATGTTTTAAAATTCATCACATAAAATACATAAGATAACCAAAAAAATCCCAATTTAATTGAAATGCAGATATCAAAATATTTTTAAAAACAAATTCATAGATCCCAGCTCAAGAAACTTCAAACTACTGTTTCTTTGTGAAGGAAATACTTTGCATAAGTTCAAGGGCCATATAAATGTGAATGATACTGACATATTTATTAATTGATATTTATAATTACATTTCTATGATGTGTACATATTCATTTTAAATATACATATATAGCTTAGATTATACACTTATAGTTATTATTATATAAAACTTACCTACCTATGAACATTTATGTAAATCCATGTCTGTTGTATAGATGAATATAGTCAGTATATAGAGCATACAACTCCTATAATGCCCACATGTACATTAGGTAAATTACATATGTATATGTGTATCTTACCAATTAAAAATACCTTCCTAACCAAATCTCCTGATCTGAAATGTCTCTGAGTTCTCTAAATACAATGCAAATGTAAAAAGTGTTAAAAAATGATTACAACCTGCTGTTTGTTACATTAGATGATTGTGAAATTGGTTACAGTAAAGGGTGGGTGGCATCTCTACCAGTGCTGGACATATCGACAAGTGAGCGAATAGACTCTTTGGCAGATATGAAGCCAACAAAGCATAAAACCTAGGCCACTATGTGAAAGGAATTCTCCTAAAGGAGTGTGACACTGGAAGTATTAAGGAGCTCTGAACTGTCAGTATTAACTTCTAATATTATTATATATTCATAAAACTTCCTTCTTGCTTCATTGTGGTGAATAATTTCAGTTGCTAGGTGGTGACAGTCAACCAGTTGATAACATAAAGCTATTTACCCATGCTTGGGGGTGAGGTGGGGAGCCAAATAAATTGTGATATCCCCAAATAATAATCAAAACCTTCAAATCACTGACAGCTCTGAAGCAACGATGGTACCATAATGAAAATATTGTAGTAATTGAAGGAACTTGCACAAATTATTTGTCATTTAGTGGCAAACAGATATATTAGCATGCTAAATGAAACACTTCCTATTGTTCTCATAGGAGTAGCAAGGATGGATTAGGAAAGGAATCTACTGTTTGTTACTCTGGAATCTCTTCTCCTTTTCCTCTCCCCCTAATAGCAAAAATCCAAAATAGAACATTTTTCCACTGTCATTTTTCAATAGTACACTTCATTTTCCCATTGTAGAAAATGTTCAGTGAGTCATAGCGTAAATATACTGTAGAAACAGCTGATCTGATACTATTTTAAATAGATAATTATGTATTTTAAATGTGATTCTACATGTCAGGGCTAACTACCAAATCTGGGCTAATGTCTGTAAACAGGGAAAGGTTATTAGAAAATCCATTCATTATGGTGCTGTTCATAGTTCTATTATGGGAGATAATCACTTCTGAGCTTAGGTAAGACCTTGTACCTTGCTGAGAGCTGTCAGTCTATGAAAATGCTGACTGAGGGTGGGTTTGGTTAGGAAATGAAAGATTATGTGCAATTTTCCTATACTTAGGAAATTCAAAAACATTCAACATTATAGCCTGATCCTAATGACCATGATAAAGGCGACCTCAGTTGACAAAAGCAAGTCATGTTGCCTGGGGACAGAATTGGAAACATAATAAGCATCTTTATTAATCAGTAGACCATCATTTCCTACTTCTGGACTAAAAAGACCCAAGTTCAGACTGGCTATCTTTTGTAATTTGTATCTTCAAATATACTTCTGCAAATAAATATACATATATGTATGCACATATATATACACTATGTCCAGAAACAAATTCATCATTAATATCTATTTTTGACATCACTGGTTCTGACTGGGCTGCCCAATCAATTAACATTCATTCATGTCTGGCTTTTGCCTTGTCTATTCAGTTAACAAATCAGTCAATAGTCAATAAACCACATTAAGTGCCTACTATAAGCCAGGAACCTTGTTAAGTACTGGAGACCTGAGGAGGCATTAAAGAATGCAAGAGGAGAGTTGAAAGCTGTCTAACATCAGATCTCTGCGTATATGTGAGAAGTGTCTAAGAGCAGAATTTCAATTGAAGAGCTTAAAAACAACTGAAAAAGCTATCTTTGCATTAGGGCTTCAGCAGATCAACTATTTATAGATCAAAAGCAGTCAGACAAAGTAGGTCATATCCCCAGAAAAGGTGGAAAGCCCATTATAAATAAAATCTCTCAGGTGAGAGGAGAGGCAATTTGCCCATGTCAATTTGTCTAAGTGTTAGACAAAGAGTTACCAACAAGAATGACAGAGAACTGAGGGATTTCATTTTCTTTAAGTATGGAGGTCAAGGGCAATTTTCCAGTGACCTACAAAGCATGTCATTTCTGCTTCTGCCAGTAAATAAAGAAGTAAAGTACTTCTACAAAGTAAGAGCTAAACAGTTATGTTTGCAGAGAGAGTAGGTTGGTTTAACCTTGGGTCTATCAATTTAAAAAAAGTTTTGATAAGTATATTTCAATAAAATTAGTTTCTTTTGTAATCATACATGTTTTGTTTTATGCATTTAAAAACATTATAGTGAGTTGGAGTCTTTTCAAATGGAGTCTTTTTAGGCTTTTTTAAACTGCCAAAGAGTTGCTTCACACACACACACACACAAAGGGATAGCATTTCAAGTCTCTGGGTAGA
Source organism: Pseudochirops corinnae (assembly GCA_028646515.1). Lineage (NCBI taxonomy): Eukaryota > Metazoa > Chordata > Mammalia > Diprotodontia > Pseudocheiridae > Pseudochirops > Pseudochirops corinnae. The sequence continues at coordinate 284,679,495 of CM053588.1, forward strand.
TCTTCATAGTGGAACTTATGGGAAACCAGGGACAACAGTCATATAGGATGAGAATTAAGAAAGCGAATGAAGAGTTTCCCTTTATATCATGGTGAGAAGATGTAGACCAATGAAATTATTATTCCATAAATTTAAAGTCAAAGTTCTAATGATTTAGTTGCTTAGATTTAGCAAGTCATTGAACTCCATAGTAACATAAAACAGCTAAAAATCAAATTCAAATATTTTCACGGACATAAGAAAACATGATTTAAGAATGCATATATTTCATCATTTTGCATCATATTTTCTGTACATTGATGTAGTAAATATTCCTCCCAGTTGATCAGTCACACAAAAAATAAAAATTTCCCACATTTTAAAATTTGGCTGTTTTAGAATGATTCAAATGCAAAAACAGTCTATGGAAAAACAGTCTATGAAAAAAACCGTTTTTTCCCAAAGACTTAATTAACACTTGGAAAAACATCAATGATGGTATGTTTCACCCTTGAGATTTTAGTGGGGATTTTTAAAGGCTTTAGCTGAATATATGTGTGTGAATAAGTTATGCGCTATTTATTTACTAAGTATAAATCTCCCATAGTTTGCTAGTTGGAATCAGGAAGATCTGAGTTCAAGTCTCACTATTTGAGTGACCCTAGGAAAGTCATTTAACTTCTTAATGTCCCAGGCAAATCTTTAAGATTCTATTTGGCAGAGTTGACCATCTTCTGTAGATGAGGGAATTATCATACTTAGAGTGCCTGAAACCAATGAAATTACAGGTCCAGAAATAACCACCTACAAAAATCCAATGAAAATATAAATGATTGTTTTTAGTGACTTTTATCCAATTAATTCAATAAGCAATTAAGTGTCTAGTATGTGGTAGGTACTGGAGGGACAAAGCCAAAAAAAGAAATTCTTGTCCCAAAGAAGCTTACTATCTATTCATAAAATCAACAGGTAAATAAATATGTACAATGACTTGTAAATGAGCAGACACATCTATATATTCATACATACATATAGATCACAAGCATTTAAATACATAAACATATATGCATATATAATTCACACACGCATACATACGTGTGTGTATTATATGTATGTATGACAGAGAGAGAGAGAAAGAGAGAGAGAGAGAGAGAGAGAGAGAGAGAGAGAGAGAGAGAGAGAGAGAGAGAATTCCCAGTCATTTTTGCGAGGGTATTATCTGGATAGTTCTACTGGAGGAGGTGACATGAGCTGAGTCCTGAAGAAAATGAGGATTTCTACCAGGTATCTTTGAGAAATGTGGACCTTTAAGGCACAGACTAGCAGTCCATACAAGAGTCCAAAGAAAAGAAATGGAACCTGTCATGTTTATGAAAAAGAAAGTAACCCAGGTTGGCTGGAATATATTATGAGAATGGCAATAAAATGCAATAGGAAAGTAGCCTTGAGCCAGATGTCCAAAAACTTTGAATGCCATATAGAGGAATTTGTATTTTATTCTAGAAGTAATGGGGAGGTGCTATGGTTTCTTGAGCTCAAGAATGGAATAGTCACCTCTCTAACTGAGGGATATTAATTTGGGAGTCCAATGGAAAATAGAATGGAGAAGAAAGAGATTGGAGTTAAGGAAAACCACTGAGCTATTGCAATAGTCTATTCCAGAGGTGGTGAGACCCTGGGCTAGTGTGATGGCCATTTAAATTGAGAGGAGACATTACCAATTAATTGCAATTACCAATTAAACTGACTGAATATAGAAATGAGAATGAGAAGATTAGGAATTAAAGGACAACTCCAAGGGAGAGAATCTGGGTGATGAGAAATACGGTGGTCAGCTCAAAAGAAACAGGCAGATTAGGAAGAAGGGGAGATTCACATTTATCAAAAACTATTGGTAGTGGCACTTTTTGTGGCAACAAAGATTTGGTATCAAAGTAGGTTCCCTTCAATTTGAAGGGAGTTGAACAAATTACGGCATATGAATGTAGTAGAATATTATTATGCAGCATGTAATGAAGAAAGGTATAGACTTAGCAAAACCCAGGAAGATTTGTACGGACTAATGGAGACAGGAGTGAGCAGAACCAGAAAACAATTTATGTAACAACTACGATAATGAAAAAGAAAGCAACTTTGAAAGACTTAGAACCCTAATTATTATAAAACCAATCATGATTTTTTAAAAAAGTGATGATGCAACACGCTTCCCATCTCTTAGGCTGATGGAATAGAATTGTGGTCTGACACTTTTGTTGTTTGACAAAGCCAATGTGTACCTCATTTTCTTCCTTCCTTCCTTTCTTTCTTTCTTTCTTTCTTTCTTTCTTTCTTTCTTTCTCTCTCTCTCTCTCTCTCTTTCTTCTATATTTATTTATACAAGGAAGGTTTCTATGAGGGATGGGCAGAATTGCAGGGGAGGTGTTGTTGAAAACAATGCAAAAAAAAAAAAAAAAGAAGAAGAGGGGCAGCTAGATGGTGCAGTAAATAGAGCACTGGCCCTGGAGTCAGGAGGACCTGAATTCAAATCCAGCCTCAGACACTTAACACTTACTAGCCATGTGACCTTGGACAAGTCACTTAACCCTAATTGCCCTAACTTGCCCCCTCCAAAAAGCTAAAAAAAGAAAAAAAGACAACATTAATATGATGCTAAAAGAAAAATCCATAGAAGAAAGAAGAAGGGAATTAAGAGACAAAAAGATAATTTTGGTTACTATTATGTTTATTACAAACATAACTAAGCATAATAGAAGTTCATAATTCCATATGAAATTTTTTTCCGACCTTTGCATATTGAAAGATTTATGCTTATTGATAGTTGTATAAAGAAAATAAAAGTGAGGAAAGTGAAAAAAGAAGAAAGGATGGAAAGCTGGGGTTCTCTTGGCACTGAATATTTGAGAATGTTCATTTCCATCCTGTCTGATAGATGTTCTGGCAAATACGGAAAAGAACAGTTCACATTTATACAGTACTTTTACACTTAACGAATGGCTTGCCTTACAACAACCCTGTGGGGCAGGTTTCTCAGGTGTTACTATCTCCATCTTACAAATCAGGACATTGAAGTTCAGAAAGATCAAGTGACTTGTCCAGGGTCACTCTTCTAGAAAACAGGAGAGGAAGGGTTTGAACCTCTGATTTCTGACTCCATGGGGCAATGCCCCTTCTACCACATCATTCTGACTCTGAAATGTAAAACAATGCCACCTTTAGCACCATAATACATGACTGGGATACCTGATGAAGAAGAATGCCTGGCTACTCTTCATCACTTGATAAGGGCTTCTAGCTATCCATCAGTAGGAGAAGGAACATCTTGACCAGAAACAGCAGCAAGTAGACAATGTTTTCTTCTGACTCACTAGTGGATCCTAATCACATTGTCCTTGGGAGGGGAATATGCAGATCCTTCACCAGTTTATGCCAATTACTAGGTACCAGGAGTCTCAAGGGAAAGATCTGTTATTCCTCCTCTCCCAGTGAGATATCTCTAGAAAGCCTTTCACACCTCTAACCCAAAAACAAGGAAAGCTTCTCTTTACTCCATTTAGATCTGGATCTGAGTGTCCCTTTCTGTGACTCAAGCAGGTACGTCACAGCTTAGATGTAGGTTTTAGACACACTAATGGTTACACTAAGCGAGAGGTGAGAACAGTGAGACAGGAGCAGAAGGGTATTTGAACTGAAAGCGGAAATAGAGATAAAAAGGGAAAAAGTAAAGTTTTAGGGAAAACAGGAACCAGGAAGCAGGCCAAGCCAGGCTGCACTTGTACGGACAACCATAAAACTGTATCTTAGCTTACAGAAAGCAGGAAAAGCGCAGCAGAAAGGAATGGATGAGAATCCACATGTTCAAGGGGAAAAAATGTCTGTTTGTGGGATAAAAAACTGAAGATAAAGATCAAGGCTGTCAGAGGCCCTGTGAGATCCAGGCCAGACACATTTCAGCATTCAGTCCAATTTGAGAGACACGTAATAATTTTTGACCATGAGCAATTTGCTGGGTATACAAAGATAAAAGAATACAATTCCTGCCCACAAGAAGCTGACAATCAAGTAGGAAAAAGAAGCATGTTTAGAAATAACTAAAATTTAAAGTATCCTAAATTTAAACATGTATGGGGCATTTAGAGGCCAGCAAGTTTAATAGGAAGCTGCAGCTTAGAGAGGTTAAGTAACTTATCTAGGGTCACAGACCAAATAACTATCTGAGATAGTTTTGGGAGTTTTTTTGCTATTATTTTTGAGGCAACTGGGGTTAAGTGACTTGCCCAGAGTCACACAGCTAAGTGTCTGAGGTCAAATTTGAATTCAGGTCCTCCTGACTCCAGGGCCTGTGCTCTATCAACTGTACTACCTAGCTGCCCCAAGATAGTACTTGAACTAAGTTCTTCCAGATTCCAAGTCCAGAGCATCTACTTGTACACCATACTATGATTAGGTGTAAAGGTGATATCAGAAGAGCTTTAAAGACTGGAAGAAGGAAAATGTTTTCTGATGGGTCTGGCAATGCTGAGAAATGCATGGGGGTGAGAAAAGAGCAAGAGAATTTGAGGGACGTCAAGTACTCAGCTGTTGTGGGGGCTGTGGATGGCCACATTCTAGTCAGAGAGTAGGTTCAATCATTTGCATGGAGAATATGAACCAATTATTTCTCCCCCTGATAAGGACTGTAGGCGGAAAAGTCAGACAGCAGCTGAAAGACAGACAGAGAGGGACTGCTTCCTCTGCCTGTGTTGTAAGGTTGCCACTTTTCCAAATGTGCTCCATGACAGACAGACTGATGGTAATAGGCGTGACAGTCAGAGAGACAAGCCAAAAAAAATGATAAAGTGTTGAGGGTGGCAGGTTGTGTATCTTTGCATTAAATGAATAACAAATAAACTACATGTGAAATTATATGCAAATGAATACATTATTTTTGTGTTTCACTGGAGCCCTAACCAAGAGCTAGAAACAGGGGAAAATCAGATTTTAGAGCCAAAGGGACATTTAAGCATCTGTGTTGATAAGCGTTAGAGCTCACATGTACATAGACAGCTTAAAGCTTTAGAAAATCCTTCTCCTCCCCGCCCCCCC
>CM053588.1:284685055-284756805 GCA_028646515.1 Pseudochirops corinnae
AGAGAGAGAGAGAGAGAGAGAAAGATGAAAAATTGAGAGAGAAAGAAGAGAAATTGATTTGTTCTAAAAGAAAAACCTATATAACAGAAGTTAAGTTTGTTATATAGCCTTTTAGCCTTTTTCTTGGCTCTTTTCATATGTTGAAATGTTTATGTTTGTTGATCATTATTATGGTAAAAAAAAAAAAAGAAAATTTTATTTAAAAATGTAGGCAAAAGAGTTATGAAGATGAGACCTCTTTGCCTGTGGCTAAAAGGAAGGCTCAGCAAGAACATTAAACAGTCTAACTTATATACTTTGCCCACCTCAACTCCAACTGTACTTCATATATAGATAACGGTACTTCATATAGGAAATGGAATATAGCTTTTGAAGCCTGTTCCAGAATAATGAAAGATCTGGCAGGCCCTATCAAACTAGGAATGTTTTAATGTTGGTCTTGAACAGCCTCTCCTCCAAAGCTCAATCTAGATAACTTCAGAGAGGTTCCTAACTTTTAGACTGGCCCTGTGGTGATGAATAATCTTGGCCATTCACAGCCAAAATTCATACACACTTGTAAAGTATGAAAGTATGGTCAAGTGAATAAAAACCAAAGATTTTTTAAAGAAAAATATTGCACATTTTTTCTTGATCATTTTAACCTAATATATTTAAATATCAATTCAATTTAAGATATATTTAATTATAAAATATATACCGTCATTAAATAAGATGATAATTTCACTTTGTTATTATGACGATAAACTCAGAGTTGGGAAGGGACTTAGAAGTTATCTAGTCTAACCCTGTAATTTTTAGATTTGGAAATGAAGGCCCAAAAAGGGTTAGTGACTGGCCAAAGGACAAATAATTAATAAGCAGTAAAGACTAAACCTGAACTTCGGTCTTTTGATTCAAAATCTCGTCCTCTTTTCCCAATACCAACACATGGGCGTATTTCAAGTTTTTCTTGTTGATTTGATTAAAGGAGCCATTTAAAATTATTTTTATTTTCACTTTTATAGCCAAAATGATTAAACAATACAATGAAATACATTGTAAAATCCTTGAGGTCAGGCAGGAACTATATCTTTTTCATTTTTATATCTCAATTACTGGACAGTGCCTCAAACACATAGATACTTAATGAATTTTTTTAACAATAAAAACCAAATCTGCTTGCTTTGGGAAAATGCTAACACATGTCTCTTGTTCAAGGAAAGATAGACAGATAGATAGACAGACAGATAGATAGATACAGAGATATATACATGCATCTGTACGTGTATATCATAAATATATAAAATTGATATTTTGCCTCAAATAATTTTGTAATTTTGTGTTATTTTGGGTAGCAAAATTATCTTTCATATACTCATGAAAACTCTGTTGATTTAGAGATGCTTCACCTAAAAGGAGTTTCACAGGTCACTTCTTTGATTAGCTTTGGCAAGTAAAATGACATCATTTAAGTTTCTGTTGGAAAATGAATCACATAAGCATAAAAAAAACCACAAATATAAAGAAAATCTTTAATGCATAGTATATATACTTTCTTAAAACAGAATTTATATATGACTAATTTTATATGACTAATTTTTCTTAAAAACTTTTTTTTTGTAGTGTTAGGAGAGAAATGCAAAAAATTGAATTTTCTTACTTGTAATTTCAACCTATTGTTAAACATCATTGCCAACTTCATGATTAAGGGTTTACACTTAGAAACCTACCCAACTAAATAGAAACAATACATTTGTTGTTAAAAAAAAAAAGTCTAGCAATACAGTTGGCCAATGCCAATTTTAGCTGAGGGGAGATGGGAGGGAAACCTGGTTCTGAAATGCATTTGTGCTATTAAAATTGTGATCCAGCAGAAATGGGGTAGGGTTATGGAGAGAAAACAAAAGTTCTCTTCCCAGAACTATAGCTGAGACATGGTGTAATCGTAGAAAAAGCAATTCACCCTTCTTGCCATCAGTTTCTCCATCTGTACATGAAAGACAATATTTGCCTGCTACTTAGCTCCCAGAGATGTTGGGAACTATAATGAGTTATCGGGTGTAAAGCTCTTGCACTTCCTTGGATGAGAGATGTTTTTCAGTACAAAGTATTACGTTATCATTGACATTGTTATGAGGCATTGTAAAAGCTAAACCACCAGCTGTTTATTAAGCATTTTCCCGTTCCATCCTTGAAGAATGATGTAAGTCAGGGCGGGGCAAAATGTAGCTGGCAGAGCAGCTCTTCAAAGTGACCTCTGGCTGTCCTCATTTTCATTGCTGAGTTGTATCCTGGGGAGATGAAACATCTCCCTATGTAAAGTTTTCTTTGGGTTATAGCAACCAAGCTGCATTGCATGCTGGGATCTGTAGTTTGCCTTCACCACACCTCCCTGTTAAAGATGAATGCAGTAGCAAGCCCTTGCATTTTCTTCCTCCAAATCAGGGGCCTCACACTGATTGGAAGTTGCCTCAGCGACCTAGCCAGTGGGGGGGTCGAGTTCAGAGGGGTGAACAGTTGGGAATCTTGATGGAATCAGCCTCCTCTATTCTTCCCTGTGGATGCCCAGAAAAAGCTGAAGTGGAAGAAACAGCAATAGATCCATTGTAATGCAGATGACCCTGGCTTGCTCTGAGGTGCTTCTCCCTGTCATCATCTAATTACTCTGTATTAATGTATAAATAAAGAGAGATACGACTAACGATGAGGTAGGTAGAGAAGTAGCTGGGCCTATTGAGTTAATAATTAATTACTAGGAATTTTCAACAGTGGGACATTAACCACTTGCCCTTTTAAATGGTAATAAAGAGAGGACATATGTCTAATTAAGAAGCTGTGAAATGCTTGGGAAGGACTGAATGGAGGGAGAGAGGAGCTTATTTACAGAGCTGGACTAACTGCTATCGTAGGAAAAGATATTCAGGAATCCTCTCTGATCCCCAATTCTGTGACAATCCATAGTTACAGTATATACAGGCTCTTCTTACTGTGCTAGAGAAGGAAAAAGCCTGTTTCCAGATTCTCCCTGGGGCCACTTATTCAAGAAGGGTCCTTTATTGAAAGAAAGTAGAATCTCAATTGCCCTGTAGTCACTCATTCAGGAGAGGTTCTTTAATGGAAGCAAGAGGAATCTCATTTCCTCTCTTTCTCTGTTATTAAAGGACATTTCTGTAACCTTATAGACTTCCTCCACTTTTCCCATTAAGTTTCTATGTGGCATTTACATTAAGCATATGTGGGATCTCCTTCCACTATCTACTAGGTAACCAGTCTATATCTGAATAGAGAAGTTTTAAGGGTTTTGAGATTAATTGACTTAGCAATGGTCACACCACTGGCTAGTGCAGGAATTGAACCCAGATCTTCCTGACTCTGAATACAGAAATCTACGACAACGCCACACTGCTTCTATGTCATTTACAACAACACTCCACAGACACCAACACTCTTGACACTTTTAATGTAGTGAAGCTTCACCATTAAAGAGCATAATGATCACAAAAATGTGCAGAAAACCTGTTGGGTTTGAATGCAATCCATGGTGCTGAAGTTACTTAAATATCAGAAGGAGCTCATTAGAAAGTGGTTTAATGTCTAAGGCATTGAGACATAATATGATTGTGATTCTGATTCTGCTGAAGGACACTGCAGACCAGAAGGCATTAGCTGAGGATTTTAAAACAAGCTCTTTGAACACGCTTCCATTACTATACTGCTTTCTCATTGTCCAACTCCAAATTAACTCCAAAAGGACATTCTGTTTCTTAAAATCTTTCAGGGATTATCATATTAGCTTGTTCTCTGATCCCAGTACAAACTGCTTTGTTCTACTTTGGGTTTCTGTTTCAAAGTACCTAGGATCTGAAATAGAGGACTTGAGTTTATACCCCACCTTTGAGGTTTATCTGTGTGGCGTTAGATAAGTCTCAACCTTCTTGGGCCTTAGCTTCCTCATCAGCAAAATGAGGGGGCTAGACTAGGTGTTCTCTGAGATTCCTTCGTGGGCCTTATACTCTAAGAAGCAGATATCTATTCATTTGTTTCAGTTTTGTCCTACTCTTCATGACTCTATTTGGGGTTTTCCTGGCAAAGACACTTCTGTGGTTTGCCATTTCCTTCTCCAGCTTATTTTACAGATGAGGAAACTGAGGCAAACAGGGATAAGTGATTTACCTAGTGTCACAGGGCTAGTGCCTGAGGCCAGATTTGAACTCAGGTCTTCCTGACTCCAGGTCTAGCATTCCATCCACTGTGCCACCTAGCTGCCCTAATAATAGTTAAAATTTATTTAGTACCTTAAGTTTTGAGAAGCACTGTGCAAATACAATCTGATTTCATTCTCCACCTGATCACCCTCATTTTACAGATGTAGAAATTGAGGCAGATAGAGGTACATCACAGAACAAGTATCTGAGGCTGTATTGGAATCCAGATCTTCTGAGCTCCGAGTCCAGGGCTCACTCCACTGTGCCACTTAGAAGCAAGCTAAAAGAAAGGAATGCAAACTGATGGGATCTGAGTTATACTGAGTCACACAGGCTTCCAAATCTGACCTGTACCTGGCAGCGAGGTGGCTCAGTGGAGAGATCGCCAGGACTGGAGTCAGGAAGAGCTTCAGATACTTGCTGGCTGTGTGATCCTGGACAAGTCACTTAACTCTGTTTGCTTCAGTTTCCTCATCTGTAAAATTAGTTGGAGAAGGAAATGGCAAACTGCTCCAGTGTCTTTGCCAAGAAAACCCCCCCATGGGATCAGGAGGAATTGGACATGATTGAGTAACCCTACCTGACCGAGAATCCTCTTTGAAATATCTGCATTAACTGTATGTCCAGGGTTTATATGAAGACCCTCAGCTAGATGGAACTCACTATCTCCTAAGGTGACACATTCCTGCTTTGAACAACTCTAATAGTTAGAATTTTGTTTTCATTAAATAGAGCTAAATTCTGCCTACCTACAACATCACCCATTCTTCTTAGTTCTGCCTTCTGGGACCAGGCAGAATCAAATTAATCATAATAGACAATATAAGACAGTCAATATATTACCAAGTTAGACAACAATGTTAAGTGAGGGCACTAACTGGAGGGATGAGGAAGAGTTGATTGAAGTAGACTTGAAATGGAGGAAGAGGAGGGAGGGAGGGCATTCCCAAAGTAAAGATAATAATAACAACTGAAATCTAAACAATGCTTTAAGCTTTGTGAAACTGGTATCTCATTTCCTCTTCACAATAGTCCTGTGAGATAAATAAAATGGATGTTATCGTTTTTCTTTTCCATTGAAGGACCTTGGGTTTTACACAGGTTAAGTGACTTGTCCATGGGTATGCAGCTATTGTGTCAAAGTAGAATTTGAATCCAGCGCTCTCCTGACTCCAAACCCCCTTTATGCTATACCACAACATATTAAAGCAATGGAGGTATGAGGGCAGCTATATGACTCAGGGGATAGAGCACTGGGCCTGGAGTCAAGAAGATCTGAGTTAAAATCCAGCCTCAGATACTTACTAGCTGTGTGTCCCTGGGTAAGTTACTTAACTTCTCTGTTTGCCATAATGTACTGGAGAAGGAAATGGCAAACTACTCCATTATTTTTACCAAGAAAATATCATAGACAGTATTGGCATGTTATGGTCCACTGGATCACAAAAAGTTGGATACAACTGAACGACCAAATAGAATGGAAACCACACTGGCATACCTAGGATGGCTGCTGACAGAGGTTCTTAGAACTGCTTTACTAGGAAAGACATATATTTAAAGGATCAACAATCTTTTTTAATCACATTCACTAGTTCAGGGGAAAAGTTAGGACCCTGAACTTCAGAGACAATACAAGCAGAGAAATAAAGACCAACAGACAGTACCCTGACTGTCTGAATCAACTATATGCTTTATCTACATCCCTGGATGGAGAGAGCCTCTACCTCTGAGCAGTCAGGGAGCTCTGAACATACGGCCACTCGGAATCTCAACCAGGGAATCACAAGATTCTTCACAAAAGCAAGTCCCTAAAGCAAAATACTAACTCAGAGTATATATGCACTTCTCAGAGCCAGAAGGAATCACAACCCTCCTGACTCAGTGGCTAATTAGAAATCAGCAAAAGATGTGAAAGTCTTCCTACAAGTAAGTCTCCCCTGAGCAAGCTGCCCTTAATGGGCTCCAGGTGAAACCTATCAATGGGCAGGGAAGATCTTATATCCCATTAACATTATACCAAACCACAATGAGGTATGAGATAATGTGACATGTCATCTTGTGGTAAAAGAGCAATTATTACAGGAAAAATAGGAGCCAAGAAGTCCAGAATAGTTAAGAAGCTTACCCAAGGTCACACAGGGGTCAAAGCTGAGATTCAAACCCAAGTCCTCTGATTCTAAACCCATTTTCCCTCCTTTATGACCCTGCCTCTCCTAAGTATATGGAGGAAAACAATAGGAAACAAGAACAGAAAGGATGAAAACAGAAGTGAGGGGGAATGATTGCTGAGCAAAGGAGTTTAAATTTGAGCCACTAGACAATACAGAGAAAGTCTGTTAGTTAAATATTGGTGTAGCTAGATTGATTCCTAAGAAATAATGCTTGGAAAGGCGATTAAAAGATGAAGGAGAAAGTGGAGGAAGGAAGACCTGTTGGGAGGCTGGGACAATAGTACATGCAGTGGTCATGAGGGCCAATACCAGAGTCATGATTTGGGGATGGGGAAGACATTGCTGAGGTTAAATTGTTAAGAACCTGGGCCTGAACTCTAGTAATTGCTAGTTAGGCACAGCTGGGAGGTATAGTGGATAAAGCACCAGCATTGGACTCAGGAAGATCAGACTTCAATTCTAGTCTTAGGAACTAGCTGTGGGACGCGAGGCAAGTCATTTAATTTTTATTTGTCACAATTCTTCATTGGTAAAATGGGGACCCACTGGAGAATGACATGACAAACCACTCCAGTATCTTTGCCAAGAAAATTCAATGATTGGGGCGGCTAGATGGCACAGTAAATAGAGTACCAGCCCTGAAGTCAGGAGGACCTGAGTTCAAATCTGGCCTCAGACACTTGACACAGTTACTAGCCATGTGGCTTTGGGGAAGTCGCTTAACCCCAATTGCCCTCCAAAAAGAAAGAAAAAAAAGCATCAAAAAAAAAAAGAAAAAAAAGAAAATTCCACAGACAAAATCTATGGGTTCACACAGATTCAGACATGATTGAAAGACTGAAAAACAACAACCATTGCTACTTATCACTTGAATGGTTTTGGACGAATCATGTGAATTTCAGGTCTCAGCTTCTCACCTATAAAATGTGAAGGGTGGCCTAAAAGACCTTTAGGTTCCTTCTGGTTCTTAATGGTATGATATGAGGATAACACTTAGTAACTGATTAGATTTTGGAGGTAAGGAATACCCTAAAGTTTTTAACATAGAAGGCAGGTTTACTAGTTAAGTCAATGGCAGAAGTAGTGAAATCAAAAGGAGGAGAAGTTTTAGGGGAAAGGGTAATATCAAACTTTGCTTCATACCTTTTGAGTAGGAGGTCCTGATGAGTCATCCTTGTGGAGCAGTAGAAAGTTAGAAACGCATATCAGCAGGTCAGGAGACTGATAAGGATAGAATACAAAGGCCAAGGATTTATTTGTATAGAGGAGTATTATGTTTCTGGAGGCAGTGAAGAAGTTGGTTTCCATTAGAAAGGAGTAATCAACAGTGACAAAAACTGAATATAGGTCAGAACTGGGCAAGTAGTGTTCAAGACTTTGGGAAAAAAGACTGGGTATCACCAACTTTTTTAAAAAGTTCAGCAAAGAAGGCAGAGGAGAGATGTGGGATCAGTTACTTAATGGAACAGAAGGGTCAAAGAAAGGCTGCTTTAGAATCAGACATCTCAGACAGTAGAGAGATGGGCAACTACAAACAGACATGGAGACATTTAAGATGCTTCAGAGGAAAAGGGGATAAATTCTAGAAGGACATCCTGGAGGAGTAAGGAGAGGAAGGGTTCATAGCTGAAGAAAAAGAGTTGGGAAGAGAGGACAAAAGATGTTTGAAAAATTTGCTGTGCAGTTGAGACAGGTATTCAAAACTGGGAGAAGCAGATGAATCATAGAGTAAAGAAAGAGTCATTGTGATCCTTTCTAACAGAGATTAAAAGATCATATGACTTTTGTTGCAAGAAATTGTGAAAGCATTAAGAGCCATATGGAAGGTTTCTGCTTCTTCCCTCTGAAATTTAATTTCTCAGTTTTGTACTTTGGTGTTTATAGGAGTAGGGAAAAAAGGTCCACCTGCCTTCAGATCTCTCCGAATTGAATGATTTGTCACTGCTTCCCAGTCCTTCTCTCCCCATATAACACAAAACCAGATAGATACAATTCAGTTAACTTAAATATAACATATTTTATTAAATGTCTATTAAGTATCAAAGTATACTTATAAGGATCAAATGAAATGATATTTGTAAAGTACTAGCATGGTGTTTGGCACGTAGTAAGGACTATATAAAGGCTTGTTGTTATGTTATTATTATTTACAAGGCAACATGGAATAGTGGGTAGAGGGCTGGCGTTGGAGTCAAGAAGACCTCAGCTCAAGTCTTTGCCTCCGGTATACAGCATTAGTTCTGCGATCTTGGTCAAGTAGTCCCTGTAGGCAGCTCTACTCCTCCAAGTCACAGAGCAGTTGCTAAAGTGTCTTAGAAAAGGGAATTAATGCCCTTCACCAATGAAGTCACTGACCAAGACAAAACAAAGCAATACACTAGCAATGGCTAGTATAGTATGGGAAGATCTAGATAATGAATGCACTATTTTCAAGAAGGGGAGAGAACATATTCAGGATTTCTTCTAGCCTTCTACTATTATCACAGATTAACTAAGGCATGGAGACCCTGGCTCTGAAGGGCTAAATATAGGTCAAGCAGTGGAGAGAATGACCGCTTCTTATGTAGCCAAGAAGCAACACAAAGCATTGACTTGGAAGAAGGGGAATGAACAGAATGTCTCACTGTGAGCCTTGGGAATCCATGAGGTAGTATAAGGATGGTGGACTACAGAGAACAGTGTCTATATTATAGTGCAACTAAGTTAATCTGCTGGGTATTGAGGCATCAGATGGCAAAGCAGGAAACTCTGGTTAATAGTAACTAAAAGAAATAGAGGTAAAGGAGATCAACTTTACCCACTTTATAATTGTCTCAGGATAAACTTTTTGCAAAAATGATTTTGAGGCTATGATCTGTGGACAAGGAACCAATGAAGTGCAAAGCGAGTCAGAAATCAAAAGGATGCAGAGAGGTGCCAGACTACTGGTATGCCAAGAAAGATATGCTGGGGTTATGCCAAAAGTAGATTCATATCAGGATAAATTTCTTAGGAAAGAAAAAATAAGTTCTCTGAAACTTGGGGTTACATTATGCCAAGGATATGAGGCAAAAGGGGTGCTGCCTCAAGGCTGCAGGCTTTTTTAAAGTATATTTTCCAAAAGACACCTTTCTTAGAATAAGAGTTATGCTGAAAAGGGGGAGGAGAAGAAAGATGTTAGCAAGGAAAGAAAAATCAACAAAGAAAGAATGAATGAAAGAAAGAGAAACGAAGAGAAAAGGAAAGAAAGAATGAAAAAGAAAGAAAAAGGGAACGATGAAGGAAATCAAGAAAGGGGAAAAACTGTGAAATATGAGAACTATTGATGTTATTATCTGACAATATTGATCATGGATAGAATTCTAGGCTTTAGAGTAAATTAGGGATAATTAAAGTGTTTCTGAGAAAATGACTAAGAGCACCCAGCATGCGAGAATGGACTTAGGAGTGGATTTGAAAAGCAGCTATTGAGTTTGGTGTTGGACAAGGAAAGAAATTCTCTTTCCTGTAGCTAATACTGAAGAGGGAAAAATATGACTTTTTCCAACTCCAGAGGTAATTTGACCCAACAGAACGATAAGTTTCTTCAGAGACTAACAGATACCAGCATGAACATTCACTGCCCGTGCCCAAGCTTCCTATTGCTCTTCCAGATTTTTACCAATTTCTTGGTTCTATTCCCATCTATATGTATCTCTTCTCCATCCATTCCTGTCAGTAGGAGGCAGTGTGGACATAGTTTGGGTATGTCTTTAAACTGTTCTTTATCTGATTGTGACAGGCATGCACCCCCCCCCCCCCCACAACTACCTCCTCTCCACCCACAGTCGCCTTAAATTTCAGCTTCAAAATATTATCTGTGCCAGTGCTGGACATTCATGGGTCCTAGGAACAGTTCAGTCATGGTCACAAAGAAGTCCAATAAGTGACTTATCCCACGCATTTATAAACAGAGTTAGAATTAGGAATTATCATTCTTTCCTATAAAGCCCTGGGGCAGAATCTCTAAGCCTATTTTCTGTGGGGGGTGGGGGGGAGGATAGGGATCCCATTAGCAGACACTTACACAAGCATGAAAAAATACATTAAAACTAAGAATAGCCATGACATTAATGAACAAGAGTACAAGTGAATTTGAGGTGAAAGCAGAGCATATTTTAGAAAGAATTAGTTTGTGGTAACAGAAGTCATATTTTATGAACTGCTAAAAAATATACTTTATACCCCCCAAAATGTGATGCATATTATTACTATTGCTGAGACATTGATTTTGAGAAATAGTTTACTTCTTAAAGTAAGCTTCTGCACAGTGACAAAGTTCTTCCTAACCCCCGCACTATGCCACCAGCACATTGCTTTAAGGAATATTTCTTTATTGTAAATTCAACAACCTTATAGGAAGGCCTCAAGCTGATCAATGAAATTGAACTTTTCAACCCTCAACTTACTTTTAGAGAGTCCAAAGTGGCTGTAGGTAGGGAGGAATCACATTTAACAGAAAGTGTTATTTCGGTTTTCTCCATAATATTTGTTAAGTTCTGCTCAGGAATACAGAACATGTGGTTTGTAATTCAGAAAAACACTTAGATGCTTGCCAAAGACACTATATAAATCAATAACTAGGAAGAATAATAAGAGGAAATGAAAAAAATTGAAAAGAACAAGAAAGGGCAAAAAAGAAAAAGCAGAAGCAGGCAGATGATGTAATATAGGGTGCAATAAGAGAAATGGAGTTCAGAATAGAACTTAATGACAGATTCTGGTATGCATGAGCAGTCAGCTCTATAGGAACCAATCGCTTCATATTTCCTGTATGAGTTGGCACAGGCTCTCCCAAAGTATCACATAAGTTCATCTTGATTGCAATGCTCAGGACATCCCCATCTGATTTCTCCCAAGCAATAAAAGCAGTTCCTACAAAGTACCCAGAGGGATCTCCACAGCTATGGAGGACAATCCTAGGCATGGAGACTATGGCACTCAGTGCCTTAGATACTCAAGGATGCTTTTTGCTATGGGAAAAGAAGTTGCAAAGGCCAAGAGGAAGGGTGGGAAGACAGAAGGCAGAGTCAGCCATCACAAAATGGCGCCCCAGATCAGACTGTTTCAGAGAAGGCTGAAGGCATTCACATGCTAATCTCAGAATGAAGCATCAGAGTAGAGAGATATTGCTTTTGTAAATCAGTTCTTTTGGCTCTTCTGTACTGTACGCATTTCTGTAGCATTAAATCAAACACAGAGGTATGAAGAAGGTTGGGTGAGGTGGGAGGTAGGGAAAGGGGTTGGATTGAAGTTTGCAATTGAAGGGAAGTACATTATTCTCTTTTAAGAGCACTTCCTTCATTTTAACCTGCCTGTTGTACACTGCACAACTATCATACAAACTTCCATTTGCTGGGATTTATATTTTTTGGAGTTTGAATTTTATAGCTCATCTGGGGACTGTTACCACTGGTTAGAAACAAGCACAGTGAGAATTGGTCTGGCATAAGATTTGATAGTAGAAAAAGCCAGATGCCCCTCCATTTTCCCCTGAAATCTTCTCAGCTCTTCCTGTCGTGCACTATCTATATTGCCCATTGCCTTTCCTGTGTTATAGTACATTAGGATAAGATGCCCATGCCCAGTTCTTAACTCAAGAACTCTTACAATTCACTTACCTTTTTGGCTTTTAGTGCTGTTGCTGTCATTATTCAATACACATTCACTGAGAAAGCAGGCAACATGGCATAGTTCCTAGATGGCTAGCACTGAAGTCACAAAGATCTGGGTTCAAGGCCTGCATCTGATATGTATTTATTGTGTGTCGAGTGCAAATCATTTCCTGGTCTCAGTGCCCCAGTCTTTAATCCAACACTTGTAAGTCACAGATGAGTTGTCACGTTGAGATGCTCATTGGTAAAATTCTAATGTAAAAATTTCTCCAAATGGTGAATTCACATTTCAAACATATGTTTTTCTGTGTATGTATTTGCATATATGCACATGCCCTGCATATGTGTATATACATGCAACCTGTGTGTATGTGAATATATTCATATATATATATATATACATATAAAGAGAAGAGAGAATATCTATTAAATGATGATAATGGTGACAATGAAGACCACTAATAGTTATTTAGCAAGACATTGTGGGAGATACGGGTACATAAGACCAGATCCTCTGCTCCTGCTGACAACCTATTAGTTTTAGTTCAGGCCAACCTTAGCTGTTTTACTAAAACATTTGAAACATTTCCTTTATGAGTTGGCACAGGCTCTCCCAAAAGCATCACATAAGTTCATCTTGATTGCAATGCTCAGGACATCCCCATCTGGTTTCTCCCAAGCAATAAAAGCAGTTACTACAAAGTACCCAGAGAGATCTCCACAGCTATGGAGCAAATTTTTGAAATCCAAAGCCAACTCTGAAATACATCTAGCCATGGGCATAATCAGAGAGTGTCGGTCATGGTACATGGCAGAAAAGAAAGAACATCAGATGGTGAGACAGGGAATATGGCTTGTAGGTTGAGAAGTCTGCTGTAAGCTTGCTGTGTGAGCTTGAGCAAGTGAATCCACCTCTCTAGCCTAGTTCATTGCAATGGCCTCAAGATTCTCTCCACTTCAGAGGACTAGTATGTACAAAAATGTTTATAGCAGCTCTTTCTGTGGTGGCAAAGAGTTGGAAATCACCCATCAATTGGGGATTGTCTGAACAAGTTGTGGTATATGAATGAATACTATTGTGCTATAAGAAATGAGGAGCAGAGGGACTTCATAATAACCTGGATAGACATATAAACTGATGCTGAGTGAGGGGAGGAGAACCAGGAGAACATTGTACACAATTACTGACACTTTGCATCTGTGATGACCGCCTTTGACAGACTGGGCTCCCCTCAGCAACGCAAGGTTATAAGACAGCTCTAAAGGGCTAATGATGGAAAAGGTTATCCACATCCAGAGAAAGAACTGCAGAGTCTGAATGCAGATTGAGGCAAACTACTTGCTCTCTTTCTTTTTCGTTTTGTTTTCTTTCTTCTTCTTTGTTCACTCCATTGGTTATGATTCTTCCTCACCACCTGACTAATGTTTAACGTGAAGGTGGTTGTAGAAGCTATATCGGGCTGCATGCCCCCATGGCGGGGAGAAAATCTGGAAATAAACAGCTTGTGGAACTGAATGTTGTCAACTAATAGTAAATAAATAAACAAGCCTCTCCCCACTTCAGTCCATCTTTTACACTGAATCCTTTTCTTAAAAATATGAATATTTCTGGAAGAGGAAAACATATTAAGTCCCTAACACTTTGAGGCAATTTTTTTGTTGTTTAACCAGAGAGATGGGACAACATGAACATGGGGAAGTACTAGATGTGAGTGGGAGCCGGAGTGGGGTATATTGCAAGGATGGGAAAAGCTATAGGGACAATGGAGAGCACTGATTTCACCTATTTCTGAAATTTTCTGAGGACTAACCCTGATTGTGTCCAGTTCAGACGAAACCAAACCTATGGGGTAAGTTGCTGAACCTGCTTTAATACCAGAGCACAAGTCATTAAAATCAGTGGACCACTGAAACTACACAGAGTTTCCTGTTGTATAATATAATTCTTCTGAGTGGCTGTTTGCTTTTGGAGTTGAAGCAAGATGTGTTACCCAGAATGCCTTGGTTCATTTTTGTTTAAGAGAGAGGTGACACCATGCCCTCAAGTTATGTATACAGATGATTACTGCGCACTAGCAGGATGGAGGCATTTGAACCTTCCTGCAGGTAAAATGCAGACTCAAAGCCTCGTAATAAATAATAATAGGACTTTACAGTTCATACTGTATTATACTGCTGCCTGATGCAGAATTAACATAGGGAGTTGGACAGAATGTAAATGAGAGACTCAGGGAACTTGGACTTCAGAAGAAGGATAGAACAGGGAGCCCAACAGAAAGGGAACAGGAAAAAGGAGGAAAGATAAGAGGGCACAGGTCAAGACAAGAATATGCAGTTAAACTCAGAAATAAATATTTCTCCCAAATTCAAAGATTTTCTTTAAAGCAACAAGACAAAAGCTTTCCAGTATTTCTTCGCACTGGTGCTATAAAAATCATCCATAAACAGAAAGGAGCAGGGCTATAATTCAAATGAGTTTTTACTTCGAGATTTAAAAACCCACACATGCCAGGGGACCTGGGACGTGTAAAGGAAATTTTGGGGTATTTGCTTTTTAGTCACCACTTGAAATCTTTTCTCCTGTACCCCCAAAACATTTCTGAAAGTAGATCCATGTCACAGGACTTGTTTCCCCTTCTCAGTCTCGAACCAGCTAGAATCTTGCGCTTGGTTCATAGTTGATGCTTAATAAATGCTTCTTCATTGCTTAAATAATTGTTTTGGACAGTCATATACATCCTTTTCTGTTCTTTCTTCTCTTTTCTCTCAAATCTTATCTGGTAACAACAATGATCTTATTTTTTTTCTTCCTCCACACAAACTTATACACCATTCATTATCAAAATACAGAGAAGACTTTTGGGGGATTATTTTTATTTTATTGCTATGTATTTTAATTTATTTTCATCAAATGAAAACAACAAGAAAAGACATTTTTATCTAGAAGACAAAAAAGTACCCAGTACTTGGCATCCTACTATGTTCAGTTTTAGAGCTGAGAAAGGCCTTCTACTATTAAATTTTTTTCTCCTTAAAAATAGCAGATTCTCTGGAGCACTTGACCGAGAGGTGCTCCTATGGGCCAACCTCAGCCTTACACGGAAACCCTTTTGGGACTGTGCCAACAATCTTTGCTGCCCATGCTGGGGATGGCTCCACCACAGTAAGGGGAGAGATTAATCAATCCAAGACAACATCTGTCAGGATATTGAGTTTGGCTCCTGTTATCTGCTGCCTGCACTTCAGGGGCTGTGTAATATTCAATTTGATTATCTCTCACCTGCAAAGAGTAAGTTTCTCTCTTTGCTTAAAAATCACTGGGACTAGCTGAGGAGGAATCGATCCACCAGAGAAAATGCTGACAAGAAAACACAATCCGGAAATAGGACACGGGGATGAGAAAGCAAGAGGGAGACAAGCTTTGACTCCCATCCTAACTGGTTTTTAACAAGGGACATTTGCTACAATTGGCTGCCTGCTCCTTTAAGAAGATGGTGGAATGAAAGATTTTTTGTTTCACCCGTCAATCTTAATTATGAAAAATGAAGACAGGACAGCAGCATAGTTCCTTTGTATATCTTTTCATATTTTCATTAGATGAAAATCACTTTCTTCCTAGGAGAATCACTGTTCAGGTCCATCACTACCTAATGAATCCCAATGCTTTTCCTATAGTCAGTAAAAATGTAAACCAGGGTCTGCAAATAATAAAACTGTATGGACACAAGTCATTATGTTTCTAGGTCTTAAAGACATTGGGAGAGGGAATTTCCTCATCAGGAGTTCCCTATAGTACAGAGCTAGGGGTGGGAAGGAAGATACGTTATGACTGGCATTCCCACCTTCTCTGAGCTGCCCCTCCAGGGAAAACAGGAAAGTAACTTACACCGCCCTTGTAGGCAATCTACACCAACCACCAATTAAGTGTTTACTGTGTGCCAGATATTGTGATAGGCAAAAAAGTGCACCAAAAACCAGTCCCAGATTACAAGATTTATTTTGGAAGAAAGCTATTTTCCACCTTTTTATCTTTTTCATCTCCCCGAATACTTAACCTTTTTTTTTTTTTTGGCATAACTCCACAGCAGCAAAATTAATTGAAAGCCAATCTGTGTTTCTGTGATTTTTAAAAATTTATACCTTTCCTGTTTCTTCCATTTAAGTCTAATGAATATGAAATTTACTTGTCCATCCTTGTCTGCTCTGTTCAAGAAAGCAATATGATGTCGTGGAAAAAAAGCATTAGATCAGGGCTGGAGTCAAGACTCTGTCTCTGTGGTTTCTGATGAAATTTACTTCATCTCATTACATTGCAATTAGCTTATCTTTAAATGAAGGCATTGGATTAGATGGTTTCTGAAGTCCATTCTCGCTCCAAAGAGATTTGTCAGTTCTAAGAATGCATGGGAACCATTCATGTATTTCCAAATGCCAACTAGATATTTCCAGTTGGATATGCCAACATTACCTAAATTCTAACATCGAATCATAGGCTTTCTACTAAAAAGGAGTTTAGAAGCCAATCTTTTCATTTTAGAAAAACAGTTCTTAACCTAGGCTCCACAATTTAAATGTGTGTGTGTGTGTGTGTGTGTGTGTGTGTGTGTATTACTGTATTTAACACAATTAGTTCCTTTATCATTAAGAACTCTTGTTCTGCTGGAGTGGCTAGGTGGCACAGTGAATAGAGCACCAGCCCTGGAGTCAGGAGGACCTGAGTTCAAATCTGACCTCAGAAACTTAACATTTACTAGCCTTGTGACCTTGGGTAAGTCACTTAACCTCAATTGCCCTCCAAAAAGCAACAAACAAACCTCTTGTTCTAGAAGATCCTATACCTAAAAAAAATCCATGATGTTCTTTCCCTTTTCATCACCTCATGATATTAACTTTTGCTCCTGGGTTCTCTATAGGCATTACCAATCATCTGATTTGGAGTCTCCACACCTTGCAGTTATCTTTATCTCCCATTCTCATAATTACATCCCATATATTAACATCAAATACTTTGTTTTTAGTAGGTTGTCTTTATCTGCATCAATATCTATGTTCTAATTATGTGATTTTAAAAGATTTCTAAAGAAGTTTAACTGGAATAAATCAATTAGAGTCTAGACATCTCCTCATGAAATACATACTTAATCTGTTTGCCAAGCAGTCAGAAATGACAGCCAATGGGAACACCAATTTGAAATATAAACTTATTGATAAAAATTTTATGGTAGAAGATTTTGAAAATTACCACCTTCAAAAATAAAAAAAAAATACCAAGCAAAGGAGAGAAAAAGGATTTTAAAGAAGGCTAGGTAAAAGCCCCAATTAAACAAAGTCACCCCACAGACATTTAAATATAAAACAGGATAGAGGGCCACAAATAAATTTCTAAACATGATGAAGAAGATTCATCAAAGATTTGTAAAAAACACTTTTCACCATCAAGAGTTATGGAGCCATCACTCTACCAATGCAGTCTTGGATATATTATGTAAAGAAATGGAAATGTCAGTGAAGGAAAAACAAACAGACAAACAAACAGAAAAAAGCATATGGATTAGACCAAGTGTTCACAGAGGGGATCCTTACTGGGGTAACATAAATTTTTTAGGCAACAAAAGGATAATTTATTACGTATCCTGAAATAAGGGAATCTATTAGTGGTAAAGGGGGAAAAAGTATTGTGTTATTTTTTTTAAGAAGGCAACTGAGAGAACACTGGTAACAACTGACCCATTTATCTACTTTCCCATAGAAATAACATTTTCAGTATTATTTTTTGCATATGCATTCTGGGCATCCTCAATTAAAGTGTTAGAAAGGAATAAGCAGCCTTTCAGAAATGATATTCTACAGAAAACTAGATCTTTACAGTCACATAACTGATGAAAATTGTAGAGAATACAAAGTCCCAGTGGTTATTGTTTGTTAAGTATAAAAAAGGATTAATTCGGTAGAGCAAGACATCACCTTAAAAATTCTTCCTCCAACAAAATGTCTCTCATATGCAAAAATCATACAAGATTGCTTGAAAGGCATAACAGCAATCCTTTTGCTCCTCTACACTTTAGTTATTCATATCAGATGGTACCATATTTGGTCACCATTGTAGTGGAGGTTGTCCAGCACAGAATCCAAATTGAAGAGGGATCCCCAATGGATGACGAAGTCTGGAAGCTGCTTCTGTTACAAATGCCATTTATGCTGACTTCATGAAACCCTGGAACATTAATGAGCCTCCTAAATGGGATATAGAATGTCTCAAAAGAGTTTGGTCTCCCGATACACACTGGTCAGAATAAATGGAGGAAGAACACATCTAGACGCATAGCCTTAGTTTTTTTTTGATGATGACATGTATAAAAATATTTATAGCAGCTCTTTTTGTGGTGGCCAAGAACTGGAAACTGAGAGGATGCCCATAAATTGGGGAATGGCTGAACAATTGTGGTATATGAACGTAATGAAATACTACTGTGCTATAAGAAATGATGAACAGGAAGACTTCAGAGAAACCTGGAAAGATTTATATGAACTGATGCTGAGTGAGTGTAGCAGAACCAGGAGAATATTGTACACAGTGACCGTCACTGTGTGTGAGGACTGTTTTTGATAGACTTAGCACTGCTCAGCAATGCAAGGGCCTAAAACAATTCCAAAGGACACATGATGGAAAATGCCAGTCATATCCAGAGCAAGAACTGTGGAGTCAGAGTGTAGAATGAAGCAGATTACTTTCTTTGTTGTTTCGTTTTTGTTTTTCCTTTCTCATAGTTTTTTTCTCATTCATTATAATTTTTCTATGCAATATGACTAATGCAAAAATGTGTTTAGTAGGAATGTATGGGTAGAGACCATATCAGATTGCAAGCTTTCTTGGAAAGTGAAAGGGAAGGAAGGGGGAGAACATTTAAAACTTATGGAAATGAATTTTGAAAACTAAAAATAAATAATTTAATACATGGAAAAAAAAATTTGGTTATATACTCTACCACTAAATATAGATAGATAGATAGATAGATAGATAGATAGATAGATAGATAGATACATACATAGATAGATATGAACATATGCTTCCATCATGTTTGTATGTATGTATGTATGTATGTATGCACGTATGCAGATAAGTTTTCAAGTGACCTGAGAGGTTTACCACTGAAAGGCCAAGGTTTAGAGCTTGCAAAGTAATGGGAAAGGGTGGAGTTGGAGTGTATTGGGGAATAATGGAGTGAAGAATAGATGTAATTGTGTTGAAGAAAAGTCCTCTTGCTGACTGTTAGAAAGATGGGATTCAAAATCTTCTTCCCACCCTCTGTTTGGTTGATTATATAGCCCTTAGAATCATATTGTCATTTGTTTCATATATCATGGCCTCTATGTTGAAGACCACAGGTTTGGACTATGATATACTGTTGGATGTCAAAATTATAGAGTTCACCCATCAGTATGTATATTTCGAAAATAAACTATAAATGAACAGTGAACTAGGCCCAGAATTGAACAAGATGATGAATATGGACCTTGGTTGCAGAAAATCACAAAGCACTTTTAATAGCTGCAGACTTATTGAGTCAAAGGTATATCTAGGTTCTAACACTAATAGTCATCCAGTAATGTGGTTATGGTAGCAAGTTAAGGGATATTACAGTGTGAAGAAATGAAGTGGAGGATCACTCAAAAGAAACACATGCTGACCATAAATAACTTAAAATATCTTACAAATGAGAAGCAGTGTGAAGGATATTTCAAGTATTTCAACAGTAGTCATGAATTCTCAGGAGAATTCAAAGAAGGCCTCAGATACATTATTATGCACAATCCCTCTGGTAGATTTATAGGAAGACATGGAAAAAAGGTTATCCAAAATTTAGTCAATAAATCATTCAGTCAACAAGCATTTATTAAATGTCTATTAACTGTCAGGCATTGTGCTAGCTAGGTATTGGATGGGTTACAGCATCCATCACTGATATGGATGATATTACAAATAAATTTTATTGTCCAAAATAATGACCAAATTGAAGGATTCTCAGTGGCTGAATTCTTGAAACAAATTTATGAGTTGGGTAGAGAAGGTATTTTTATCTTCCTTTCTCCATCTTTTATGTAATAATAATAATTATTATTTTTTTTTCTCCAATGAGAAAACCAATGGTCTCAAAAAGGTTAAATGGGTTGTTTATTGTTGCACAGCTAGTAAGTAACAGAACAAGAACTAGAATTGAAGGTCTTTTGATACTTAGTCCAAGGCTCTTCTCTACCACTCTGTCTTTCTACTGCATCACTCACCAGTACTGTCAGATCTCCCTTCAACATGTCTCTGGCACTTAAGCTCTCCTTTCTACTTATACTGTTTCATGTTCTTATCATCCCATCATATGTTGAAACCCCTGCCCCAATCCACAATGCATGCAGTGTTATGATTAATGTTTCTATACTTCTTTGATTGCTACTCTTCTTCTCAAGAAAAATCAACAATAACCCATTTTATACAGTACAAAATCTAGATTCCTTAACTTACACTTCATTCTCAACCATATGGGTATTCCTGCCAACTGAAATGCACTAGAATCCATCCAGGCCTTCCCACTCATTAATCTTGAATAGTTGGTACAACCAACATTGACATTCAAAACCTTTCAAATCTGGACCCAATCTTCCTTTTATTTAATAATATTCACCAATAAAATCAGTTTGTTTCAACCTATGTTCATGCAATTTGTTCTTTTTTTTTTTTCCTGAAATGTCACCTCCTCTCTGCTCTGTCTAGATCAGGGGAAGGGAACTTGCATCCTTGAGGTCACATTGTGGTCTTCTTGTTCTATGGTTATGGACCTTTGACAGAGTCTAAGTTTTACCACACAAATCCTTTTATTAAGAGATTTGTTCTGTGAAGTTTGGATTCAATTAAAGGGCTGCACTTGAGAACCTAGAGGGTCACATGTGACCTTGAGGCTGCAGGTTTCCCACCCTTAGTCTAGAGCAGCAGTTCTCACCTTGTGGGTGGCAACCCCTTTGGGGGTCGAATGGAGTCACCTAAGACCATCGGAAAACAATGGTCTAAGGAATGGAGACTCTGCTCCTCTATCTGTCTCCAGGCAGGTCCGCCCACATGCAGATATGCCCACATAGAAGTATTAAAGGGTCACGGCACTAAGAAGGTTGAGAACTACTGGTCTAGAGGATTCCTACTCATTTTTACAAATTCACCTTACATATGAAGTACTTCTCTATGAAGCCTTCCTGAATCACCCTGATTGGAAGTGATCTCCCCTTCCTCTGACCTTAACATCTCTTTGCCACTTAACTAATAGTCTTGAATTTGTGATATTCTTTGTCCTGAGGTTCACTGAAAGTTGGACTATGATTTACTTTAGAGAAAATACATAATTATCTGTCAAGCACTAACAGTTCATTAGACTTTAGAGTTTTCTTGGACTGGTCACACTGAAAATGAGAGATGGAACTGTTTTAGGCATTGTAATTAAAACCCCATGATGAGAGACTGTTCGAATGTGCTAATGTTACTTAACTGTACATTCATGAAATCACGAACTTTTAAAGACTTGTTTGATTTCTTTTAAAGAGAGGAAACATGCCACAGTGGATAGCAGGCTGACTCTGGAGTCAGGAATGAGAGGAATAACCACAACAGCAATGATATTAATATAGTATTGTGAGGTTTCCAAAGAGTTTTTACATGTGTTGCCTCATTTGATCCTTACAACGGACCGGCACGTTAAGTGCTACATAATTATCTACATTCTACAAATGGAAAAACTGATGCTGATATATTCAGGTAGGTATCACCTCCCACCTTTCAGATTGACTAAAATGAAAGAAGAGTTAAATGTTGGAGGGGGTGGGGGAAAATTGGGACAATAATGCACTTTTGGAGAAGTTGTGAACTACTCCAATCATTCTGAAGAACAATTTGATATTATGTCTGAAGGGCCATAAACTTGAGCAAAGCCTTTTGACCCAACAAAAGCACTACTTCCTTGTATCCCAAGGAGATCAAAGAAAAAGGAAGTGGATCTATCCATACAAAAATACTTATAGCAGTTCTTTTGTGTGTAGGCAAGGAATTGGAAATTGAGGGGAAACCCATCAACTGGAGGAAAAGTGAACATGTTGTGGTTGAGGATTGTGATGTAATACTACTGTGCTTTAAGAATTAAAGAGCAGGATGGGTTCAGAAAAACCTGGGAAGATTGATATGAACCGATGCAAAGTGAGCCAAACAAAGAGAACATTGTACATAGTAACAACAATGTTGTACAATGATTAACTGTGAATGACTTGGCTATTCTGATCAAGACAATGATCCAAGACCATTTCAAAAGATGATGAAAAATGTTACCCACCTGCAGAGAGAGAACTAATGGAGTCTGAGTGCAGACAGAAGAATGATTTTTTCACTGTATTTTTCTTGCTTTTTTTTAGAAAAACATGGCTAATAGGAAAATATATTTTGCATGATTTCACATGTATAATTTATATCTCATTTCTTGTTTTTCAATGGTGGAGAGAAGGAAAAAGAAAGAAAATTTCGAACTCAAAATTTAAAAAAAAAGAATGTACAAAGTAAACAATAAACTTATTTTTTTTAATGCATAAAAGATTACTGGAATTTTGTTTTATTTTGTTTGTTAATATCCAGTGGAGGATTTGAATTAATGACTTCCAGACTCCTAGTACAGTTTGGTCATGTTACTCCCAACACTTAAAAGCCATCAACAATTACCCATTATATGCTGAATAAGACCCAAATTCATAAAATGGTTCTGTGTACTCCCCAATGATGCTATTTTCTCTGATGCTGCTAATCACAACCCACCCATGTTTCCCCCTACCTACATCTGTTGGTCAGGTTCTGTTTCTGACCCATACTACCTGTATGACCATGGCGAAGTCACTTAACCACTCAATACTTTTCTCTCTCCCTACCCCCTCAATTCTAAAAGAGTATAAATTGGTACAGGGGTTTCCTATGTTTATCAAATAAATAAGCCCAGGAAAAAAACCCAAATAGTCTTTTTTATGTTTTGCCTTTAATGGAATGAAATAAATTTTTGCTTTTAAGGTTTTAGCTATCTTTTCATAGTGGCTTCTCAACTAGATTCTATTTTTAAAAAGGAAGAAACTGGTCTGGATTACCTGGGGAGTCATTGAAAAGTTCTTTTAATGGCCTCAAGCTTCTTTAATGACCCCAAGTCTCATTTTTAAAGAAAATACCAATATTCTTCCAGTGATACTGTATATGGTTGCGAGTCATGGGGCACTACTACAGTCTGAAGAAATGAGGTTGAGGATCACTCAAAGGGCAGTAGAAAAGTTCATGGTGGGTGTGTACATGCCACAAAGCATTACAAATGAGGAATTATGCAGGAGAAGCCATGTAAAAGATGTCACCAAAGAAATATAATCTCCAAAAAAAGAAAAAGACAGGCTGGTGACATGACAAGGCAAGAAATAATCATGATGGACAGCCTGTGCGCTGCACTGGTATCCTTCAAATGTCAAGAGAAATTGAGGAAAGGGAAAGTCCCTCAAAAACTGGCTGAGACCCAAGGAGTAAAAGCGTGGGAAGATGTTACAGGCCTTGCATGGGATATGGTGGCGTGGATGGATTGTGACCTGCAATTAGAAGAAAGCTGCAAGGAGAAGGAAAGCCAGGATTGATGGATCCATAGGAATAATCAGATAATAATAATGTATATTTATATGAAATATAAAGAACAAATATCATTTCTGTCTTATGGATAATGAAAGTGAGATTCATAGAGGTAAGGAAACCAGCCTGGGATTACAGAATTTCAAAGGGTAGAGTCCAGAATTGGAACTTAAATCTCTTCTGACTCTAAGTGCCTTGAGGTCAACAACTCTCGTTGTACATTCCAAAAAAATTATATATATATATATATATATATATATATATATATATATATATATATACACACATACATATATACATATATACACACACACATATATCTTCCATGTTGTTGTTCACTTGTTTCAGTCGTGCCTGACTCTTTGTGACCCCTTTTGGGGTTCTCTTGGTAAAGAAACTAAAGTAGTTTGCCATTTCCTTCTCCAACTCATTTTACAGATAAAAGAACTGAAGCAAACAGTTAAGTGACTTACCCAGGGTCACACAGCTGGTAAATGTCTGAAGCCAGATTTGAATTCAAGAAGATGCGTCTTCCTGACTCCAGGCCTGGCATTCTAGCCAGTGGTCCACCTACCTGCCTAAATTTCCCATAGTACCTGGTATGTATATTTATATGATAAGTGTTTTGAAATGTATTGATTGATGGAAAGCTTCCTGAGGCCTGGACTTCATATCACCTGCCTCTTTCATTGCTTGCTCTGTAGTGCCAGGGTTAGTGTTCCATAAACATTAGGCACTTGTTCTCATTGGTGGACCACCAATCAAATCTTAGTCGGATTTCATGATTTTATAGAGCAGCTCACCTTTACCTCCTGGACTAGCAGAATTTAAAAAAATAATAATAAAAAGGTAGACCTGATGAAATATCCCCCTACTTCCTTAATCAAAATATCTTCTAAGTGAGATTTTTTCAGGTGATTATTATATTTAGTTGCATATATCATAGATATTATGCTGTATAATATATAATGAAATAATTATGTGCTAATTATTTTTTGTATTATATATTAAACATAGTATATAATTATTGCATATGTAATATCAAGATTCAAGAGCAACATAAAAAAGGCACTATGTCCCTCAAAAGAATGTGTTAGAAGGGATCAGGGGGTTCCTCAACAGAAGGAGAACAGCTTTTCTTTCTAGCTTCCACTTCTAAGTTCTCTCTCTATTCCCAGGGAAGCCAAGTTGCTAGAAGAGCCCACATACAACTGACACCTCTCTCTTTCCTTAAACACCCCATTAACAAACTTGTTCTCTCTGGGGCCTAGATCCAATTAAGAATGAGGGTAGCAGAGAAGGGAAATCTGAGTGAAGCAACTTTAAGGCGCTCACTCCTGGGAATAAGAGAAAGCTTTATTAGAGCTGGGGCCCCTCCTCCTCCTCCTCCTCTCATTCCCCTCCTCCCCCCACCTCCCAACCTCCTTCACAGAAGGCATCAGGACAAAGAAACACCAGGCATTCAGCTCAGGAACAGAAAATAAATACACTGGGAATACTCCACAGCCCCGGACTGAATACAAAGCAGTAATTCAGCACAGAAGCTGTTGGTCTCCTCATTGAGGAGAGGTGAGAGCCTGCACTGAGCTCTGCTGCTGAGGCCGAGAAGAAAGGCACTCACTGAATGCTGACTGCTGCCTTCCTTCTATGCTGTGACTTTGTCCAGGAGAAGGAGTTGAAATGTAACAGGAACTGAAAGAGTAGGGAGAGAATTGGCCACAGAATGGTCCAAGGGGAATGAGGAGACAACAAGATAAAAGTGAAAGAAAGAAAAAATGAAAAAAGAACCAGAAGAAAAAGGGATGGAAAGGAGAAAAAAAGAGAAAAATAAGGAAATAAATGGGACAAAATATAGGTGGTAGAAACTGATGATAAGAGGAAGAAAGGGAGACAGGCAGACAGACAGACAGACTAGCAGGTTATTTAAAGCAGGGATGGGTTTTAGGAGCAAGGCCTGCATTGTTTATAAACATGAGTTCTTTTCAGACCTCTGTGACAAATTTACTCAATGACCTTGCAAAAATTAAGTCAGTTCCAAAGCTGGTTTTCCCATCTATAAGATGGGATAATGCTTATACCTTTCTTCCCCAAATTCACAGTGTTTTTGTGAGGACTGATGAAATAGTGAGTCTGAGGTGCTTCGAATACCCTAGAGTGTTAGATTAATTTCTGTTTATCTATGTGAAGTTCCTGGATATTGTTGGTGTTGAATAAATATTAAATCATGTGCAGCCTTTGAGGTCATTCAAAGGATAATGGTTTCCTGTTCTTTGAGGAAGAGCTTTAATTTCATCGTACTAAATATAGGCTATCCATCCAAAATATCACTGCAGTGCAACCCTCAGCCCTGTTGTTGTTGTTCAGTGGTTTCAGTTGTGTTGGACTCTTTGTGACCCTATTTAGGATTTTTGTGGCAAAGTCACTGGAGTAATTAGCTATTTCCTTCTTCAGTTTATTCTACATATGAGCAAACTGAGGCAAACAGGGTTCAGTGACTTACCCAGGGTCATACAGCTAGTAAGTGTCTGAGACCAGATTTGAGCTCATGAAGATGAGTCTTCCTGACACTAGTCTTGGTGCTCTGTGCACAGTGGTACCACCTAGCTGTCTAACCCTCAGCCCTATTTGTCATCTTTTGTCTCTTTCCCCCTCTCTACTCATCATCTTCTCTGAGAATGGAAATAGGCATAGAGGAAGGAAAAAGAGATAATGAGGAAGCTTGATCCATAACTGGAGGGAGGATGGAGTGGAAGCAAAGGTCAGTTCTGGTTTCTCCCCACTACCATGGAAACTTGAGACCTAATTATTGCTTTTAAAACAAAACAAACCAAAAACCTTTCCCTTGATCCAATCCTCAAAAGCTAGGTTTCCTCTGCCTCTTCCCTTTCACTAATAAGCTTTTAAAAATAAAAAGGAACCTATACCTAATGCCTTGATTCTTCATCATACATACAGTTCTCAACTCCTTGGAATCTGGATTCCCTCACTCTGCTAAAACTGCTTTCTTGATGGTCACCATAAACCTCCTCATTGCCATAAATCTTTTCACAAATTTATCTTCCTTCATCCCAAACAATGGAATTTTATGACATTCCCAACCTCGCTCTTTGATATTCTACCCCCTTGGCTTCTGTGATGTTGATCTATTCATTCAACTCCCACATCTTTGACACTTGATCTAAATTTTCATCATGAATTCTGCTTCCTTCTTCCATCCCTCAAGTCTGACAGTCCTTCAGGATTCTGTCCTCAACCTTCTCTCTTTTCTATATAACTTCCCCCCTTAACAATCTCATCCAGTTTCTTCAATCATGACCTTTTTGCAAATAACTCTAAAATCTATATCCCCATTTTGATCTATCACTGTCTTCCCAACTGTTTGCTGCACCCTCTATGGGAATGTTTGCATAGTATTTCAAACAATGTCCAAAATGGAAACCATTTTTTCTTCCTCCCAAAGTCTACCATTGTTCTTAATTTTCTTAGCTCTATTGACCCCATTAGCAAATTTGAAGCCTTCACATCATTTTTAGATCTTCTCTTTCACTCACCTTCTCACATCCAATCAGGTACAAATTCCTATCAACTCAGTCCTGTTTCTCACATGTGTCTCTCCCTTTGCTCTATGACTGCCACACCAGTTTCAGTCATTTATTACCCAGCACTTGAATCATTTCTTGTAAACATCTCCTAAGTAATGTCTTTGTTTACAGTGTCTGTCCTAACTAATCCATCTTTCGATGTAAATTTTCATTTTCCAAAATCCAAATCTAATTTTCCAAAACTTTGCATTGCTAAAATCATCTTCCTAATGTAAAGACCTGATGATACAATTTCTCTGCTATAAGAGACATTGTTCAGTAGCTCCACAATTCTTCTATGATAGTATTGAAAATCCTGGGCTTGACTTTCAATGCTTTCCACAATCTTGCTCCATTCTGCCTTTTCAGCTTTATTTAACACTTCACTTCATGTCATCCAGCCAAATCTTTCAGGAGTCACGTGTGTTGGGGCAGTAAACCAAAGGTGTTGGTCAACTCCCTACACACTCTATAGCCAACCAGACTGCCAGCTGCTTCCTGATCTCAGTTTTTCTTAGTTAGAGATGCTTCTCTATACCTGGCTGTCACCCACTCTTTTTTCTTCAAGTACCAAGTTAATGGCAATCAGTAACTTGAAGTCTTCTGTGTTTGGTCCAGCTAAAAGTGAGCTCTCCATTCTGAATCCTTCATCCCTTTTCTATTTTATATCTCATGTAGTTATTACATTCAAAATTGAATTACAGGTAGTATAACACTATTATAGTTCATTGTGTGTATGACTTAGACCTCTATTAGATTTAAAATTCTTTGAGGCCTATTTCTTATCTGACCTTTTTATTCACCTAGCATAATATTCTGTATGCTGAAGATGCTTAATACATGTTTATTGAATTGAAGAGAATGAAGAATGTGTCCAGTGAAGAATATCATTTGGCTGAATAAAACATAATGAATGCATTTGAAAGTAAAGGGAATTCGTTCCAAAAGTCTCTATTTTTGCTTATAGTAATTTAAAAAAGAATTATCTCATTAAATAATTTATAATTACATGTAAAAAAATAACAATCATATAAAAAATTTAGTTCCAAATTATCTGCCTCCCTGTTACTCCTTTTCCCCTCCTTGAGAAGGCAAGCAATTTAATTACAATTATACCCATGATGTCATGCAAAATATTTCCATATTAGCCATGCTACAAAAGAAAACACAAACAAAATAAAACAATAACAATAAGTACACTTCATTCTACAGAGTTCATCAATTTTTCCTTTGGAGATGAATGCTATTTTTCATCATAGGTCTTATGGAAATGTCTTGGAGCATTACCTTGATCAGAGTATCTATGTCTTTCATAGCTGATCAACCTTACAAAATTGCAAAATTGCAATTACTGTGTACAGTGTCCTCCTGGTTCTGCTAACTTCATTTTGTTTGAGTTAATACAAGTCTTCTTAGTTTTTTCTGAAACCCTCCTGCTTATCATTTCTTATAGCACAACAGTATTCCATCATGCTCATATACCATAACTTATTCAGCCATTCCCCAATTGATGGGCATCACTTCTTCCAATTCTTTGCTATAACCAAAAGAGCTGCTATAAATATGCTATAGAAATAGATCCTTTCCTCTCTTCTTTGATCTCTTTGGGATACAACCTAGTACTGGTATTTCTGGGTCAAAAGGTATGCATAGTTTTATGGTCCTTTGGGAATGGTTCCAAATTATTCTCCTGAATGGCTGAACTAGTTCATAATTCCACCAACATTGCATTAATTTCCCAATTTTTCCACATCCTCACTAATATTTTTCATTTGCGTTTTTGTCATTTTCCTTTTAAGAAGAAAAACACTAATAACATTCATGAAGTGCTGGGTTTTTTAAGTAAAAACTGATTAATACTGACAATATCAAATAAATAGGCCTAATTTCCTGTTCTGTAAACTACCTAGATAAACAGAACCAGGTATTTAAAGCAGGTGACTATATTGAGATGTGATTCAATCATTTTAAATGTATTTATTTCCTGTCCTTAACAAACAGCTTTGATGATGGATCCTTTCCTCTCTTCAATGGGGTCACCTCATCAACTCATCATCTACTCATCAAGTTGTCTTTGGCAGATAATCTAAAATAGGGGGTTTGAGATTTAATAATAACTAGCAATTACATCCTATTTAAGAGCTGGCCAATTCTTTCACACTGGTTATGTTGTTTGTGCTTATAAAAACTCTGTGAGATTGGTACAACAGGTATGATTATCTCAATTTAACAGATGAGGAAACAGCCTTAAAGAGCTTAGTAGCTTGTGAATTGTGACCAAGTGACACCGTAACATCACCAGTGGTACGGGATGTACCACTCTTTGCTATGAGCCTACTCTATTTACTGTACCATGCTATCTCTCCAGTTAATATCTGAGGAATTCTGGGTGTGATAATTAGTTATTTGAAAAGTCTGTAGAGATAGTAAAGATGCATTGGATACTGGTGAGGGACACCCTCAGGAAAGAGGGAATGTTATTTTCTAATGTCTCCTGATGGAGCTCTGGGGGCTGCAAGCAAAGATTGATTATAGATGAATACATATATACATAAGGAAGAATTTGGTGGTGTATATTATAGAGGGGATTAATATGTACAGGGTAGAGGAATGGATTAGGTAATGCCTAAAATCCCTTCCCACTCTGTGATTCTATAATCCTATAATTCATAGTGGTACAAGCTTCCTCAGTGCATGTAAATAGGACTATATGTCTGTGCAGGGTACACCTGGTATTAGGTTATCTACAATCCATAGAAAAGCTTCACTTCTCAGTAGCAAGAAGGAAAAGAAAACACAAAATGATGATAAGGTGTTGCTTCCTTAGAACCCTAGAGAAATGGGAACAAAATTAACATTCTTTTTGCAACAAATTTGGTTTGAATATTGTGCAAAAAGCCGAATGCAGGGTTAGGTACCAAGGCACAGATGGGATATAATAGATCTGGGCAAGATAGGACAAGGAAAGTGGAGCCATGCCACTAAATGAGACAAAAAGGAAGGAATTATGCCATGATTTTCATGCTATTTGTCCTGTAAAAATCATGTATCCTAGTGGGTCAGATGCTCAGACAGTGAGCAAGAGACTAGGGAAGCCTCTGGCTCTCCATTACCCTGATTGATGGCTGCTGTGTGCAGCAAATAAAGCTATGTGCCAGGTTAATTCTATATGTATGAGGAAGAATTTGGGGTGTATGCCATTTTATTATAGAATCATTTTTACTGTATGCACGCTTTCATTTTTCTTGCCTTTCAAGTAGATTAAATACTGTAAATCACAGCTTTATTGATAGGAAAAGAGATATATTCATTACTTCTGGAAATATTATCTCTGGGAGAGAAACTTTCCCTAATGAATAACAGAGAGAAGAATTTTCCAAGACCAAATTGACTGACCATTGGAACAGACTGTGCACTCTGACCTAGTGGTAAACCTAAGGATGCCCGAGTCACAAAAGTTTCATTGGATAAATTATGATCTAAACTATCTTCAAAATGTAATTGCAATGAAGTCAGGTATCTTCAACAATTTCACCAGCCTAGGACTTTTATTAACCTCCTCTTGTCTACTCTCTCAGTAATTTTGATGCACAATTCCCCCTCCTCCTGGCCTTTCTTCTGATACCTTCAATGAGATGGATAGCAGGGAGAACTACACCTCCTAAACAATCTTTATTGATTATCTACATTTGTCCAAGACCATATTAGAAATTGTGAAGAAAATAAAGGAATCATTGGAAATGAGCTCCTGATGTTCAAGTCTTCTGACCTGAATAAATTACATTTAGGGTGTCGAAAATAATCTGTGGCTCTACTTGCTGAACCATTGTAAGTGATTATGAGACTGGAGTAGATCAAAAGATGTGCCACTAGACTGAAGAAAGGAAAATGTTATAATTTCAAAAAGAAAATGAGTATCTCAAATTAGAGACCGATGATCTTATTGTTCATTTCTGGAAAATTTTGTTAGAGGTTATTAGAGACAATCTGTAAGCCCAAAGAAAAAGGAAGAGGACAGTCAAGTGGTACAGTGGATAGAGTGCTGTGCCTGGAGTCAGGAAGGTCTGAGTTCAAATCCAGCCTCAGACACTTACTAGCAGCAAGACCCTGGGTAAGTCATTTAAAACAGTTTGCCTCAGTTTCCTCATCTGTAAAATGAACTAGAGAAGGAAATGGCCAACTATTTCAGTATCTTTGCCAAGAAAACCCCAAATGGGGTCACAAAGAGTCATACATAACTGAAACAAGTGAACAACAACAACACAAAAGCAAAGGAATATATAATCTCTAAAAGTCAGAATGGCATCATTAAGACCACATCGTGCCCGACTAACATTATTTCCTTTTTTGGCAAAGATCATAAAGAGATGGAAGGGACTTCAAAGGCCACTGAATCAACCTCCACACTTTACAAATCAGGAAAAAGTCAGAGCCAGGATTTAGAAAACAGGTCCTGGTCTACCCAAGTACTAGGGTCCATCCTCATATATTACCTTGTATTCAACTACTTTGCATATATTTGAATTTCTCTACATTACAGGTACATGGTATGTCTGTTTATATACGCTTGTTGTCTCCCCGATAGGAACATATTTAATTATATGTAGGGATTGTTTCATTCTTTGTACTTATTTAAATCCTCAGCATCCAACACAATGCCTGGCACATGGTAGCTAAATTAATACTTCTTGATTGATCGATTAAAAGCCTATTTCCTTTCCATTGTAACACACTGGATACATACATATTATATATATATATATATACACACATAGTAAATCAGGGTAATGTGGCAGACAAATCTATATGGATTGTAATAAGGCATTTATTAGTCTCTTCCAATGTCTTTTTGAAAAACATGGAGAGATATGGCCTGGATGATAGTGTAAGTCAATAGATGTGGAATGTGCTGAATGATGAAGAAAATGTTTTCCATCTGGAGGGAAATCCCTAGTGGTGTTCCTCAGTTATTTGTCCTTTAGCTTCTGTTCAATATTTTTATCATGAGGCATCTGAGACAATACGGTGGATGGAATGCAGGACATGGAGGCAGGAAGATCAAGTTGAAATCCTGCTTCAGACACTGGCCAGCTGTGTGACTCTGGTAAAGTCACTTAACTCCTCTGTTTCAGTTTCCCATATATAAAATGGAGAGAATGATAGCATCTGCCTCCCAGGGTTCTTGTAAGGATGAAATGAATTAATATCTAATGTCCTTTGCAAATCTTAAAATGCTATGTAAATATTATCAGCATCAGCACTATTAGTGATTTGGATGAAGGCATAGATAACAGACTAACAAAATTTGTTAGTGGCACAAAGCTAAGGATAGCTCATATGTTGGGTAATGTGACCTACCTACATCACAGGGTTGTTTTCAGGAGTGAGGGAAGCACTACTTCCCTTGTAGGTTTATTGTGAAGAATGCACTTTACGAACTAAAATGTGCGATAGAACCATGATTACTTTTATGGGAAAATTGAGATCCCAAATGTCCTCCACAGGGATATGGAATTATCAAGAAGAACTTTAATAGGGATGAATATGTATTTTTATAATTGTTAAAATCAGCAATAGCTTTTGGATCAGAGATAATATAGCTAGAACATATTTATATGAAAAAGACCTAGGAGACTTAATAGAATGCAAGCTCAATTCAAATCCATGTTACAAAACGGTAACCAAAATGCAGGTGTGATCTTAGGCTTGGTGGCATCCAAAAGCTGCTATACTTTGCCTTTGTCATACCATTTTTGGCTTATGGTGGCCACTTTTGTTCATCATAGTTTGGAAGAGATTTTGGTAAGCCAGCGAATATTTTCTGAAGAAGGCAAAGAAGATGATGAGGAGAACTGGAACCCTGCCATAGGATTAGTTCAAGGAAACTTAAGGGTATCTAATTTTCCTCCTAGATCTGAAGTATTGTCATTTGGGAAAAAGATAAGATTTATCTGGCTCCAGAGCATAGAAACAGGAACACTACGCTGAAGCTACATGGAGTAGTGAATAGGGTGCTGATCTTAGCATCAGGAAAATCTGGGTTCAAATCCTGCCTGAGATAATTACTTGCAATATGACTCAAGCCAAGTCATTTCAACAATTTGGGTCTAAATTTAATTTACAAACTGAGGAAGTTTAACTCAATGTCTTTCCATAGCCTTATTTAGCTCTAAATCTATGATGTGATAAATTTATAGGGTGGCAAATTTAAACTTAATGGTAACAATTTTTTTCATCTCTCTATCAACAGCATTGATTAAGCACTTGGTAGATGCAAAAAGGCACTGTGGTAACCACTGTAAATAAAATAACCCAGTTCACAAGATCATAGATATAGAGATGTACAGCTAGATGGCACAGTGGATAAAGCAAAGGCCTGGAGTCAAGAAGATGAGTTCAAATCTAGCCTCAGTCACTTACTAGCTATGTGACCCTGGGCAAGTCACTTAACCCTGGTGTTGCCAATTTTCTCATCTTTAAAGTGAGTTGGAGAAAGAAATGGCAAACCACTGAAATATCTTTGCTAAGAAAACTCCAAACAGGATTACAAAGAGTCAGACATGACTAAAATGACAGAACAACAAAAGATTTAGAGATGGAAGAAACCTCATAGGTAAGCTAGTTCAGTCATCCCATTTTGTATATGAGAATGCTGAGGCCCAAGGAAGTTAAGTGACCCTCCCAGGTGACACAGGGAGTAAGCATCAGAAGCAAGATTTAAATCCAGGTCTTCCCACTGCAGAATTGATACTCTCCATTGCCTACCCCAACACCAGCACACCATGATCTTTAATACATACGACATTAGACTTAAAGTAGATATGTAACATTGGGTAGGTCACAACTCCTCAACCTCAGCTTTGACATCTCCTAAAATTGGGAGAATAGTGACCACAGTACCTAATACATAGAGCTGTTCTGAGGTTCAAATGAGATAATATGTACTTAGTGACTTACAAACTTTAATATGCTATATAAATATCAATTATTATTCTAATATATAATTATTCTAATATTACACTTGCTAGCTTAACCTCACATGTGACACACGGTCTTGTACTGCCTTGTACTGTTACTTAAATTTTCATTCTGTAGGAGTGGTCTCCCCCAGTGAGAAATCAAAGATTTCTGATTTCAGGGAGCATGTGTACATCCTTCTGTAGCTAACATAGCCCGTGTAGTATTTATTTCAATGACCACATAGAATAAAAACACCTCACTGGTGGTTGACAATGCGTTTAATGCCTTAAACTGAATACTATTCACTGCAATGCTTGAGCTATTCCATTTCTTCACTAGGATTTGCCTTAGTATGAGCTAGGTTTCTAATAGAAGAAGCTAGTGGAGGGAACTTATA
The DNA here is from genome assembly GCA_028646515.1 of Pseudochirops corinnae. NCBI lineage: Eukaryota > Metazoa > Chordata > Mammalia > Diprotodontia > Pseudocheiridae > Pseudochirops > Pseudochirops corinnae. The sequence goes on from CM053588.1 coordinate 284,719,656, forward strand.
GTGGCACAGCTCAACGTACCCTCTACAGATGGGTTGGGTTCTGCTTGCACCTCTATTCAGAGATTCAGGTCACAGTCAAGGGTCTCCTTGACTCTCTAATTCCAGTTCCATCAAATGGCATTTGGAGCTTCAGAACACAGCCAGTTTTTATTTTAGGTTCCTAGGAACAGAGATGATCTGGTCCTCATGAACTCTCTGGAACTCATTCTCATAAAACATACCCTCCCCTCCTCATCCTACATATCTATCCATCCTCTTCTTTGGAACTTGAACCTTTGGATCTGACCAGATCCCCATTCGTTCCTGGAATAAGGCTGTTCCTTCAGAAGCAGCTCAAGCATTCATCAATGGGTAAGGTGGACTCCAGCTGATTCCCAAAAGTCACCTGACTCTGGAACCAGAGGACGTAAGCTTGATCCACACCTATGTTGCTGATTACATTTGTAGTCCTGACCAAGACACTTCATTTCCCTGACTCCCATTTTCCTGAGGTGACTGGATCTGATTGTTTCTGAAGTCTCTTCCAAATCTAGATCTATGATCCCACTATTAAATGGCCTTGGAAGTCTCTTTGCTCCTAAGAAATCATATGAATATGTGAACCCAAAGCCTTCTTTTTCCCCTCCTCCCTTCTCCTAGACAAACTTGTTTCCAACTTTGAAGGGTGTCTAGATCAGGAATGACTTTGATATAGACGCTCAGGCCTAGCACAGTTTATTTTATATTTCCAGAACCCTTCTATGATAATAACCATTATCCTTGTGGCTAAAACAGAATGAGACCAAGGTTTCACTTTCCTGGGCATCCGTAGGGACATGTTCAATGTTTTGTTGGACAGGGGCAAGTCTTCCTGTGTCGTTACATTTTAATAAATCCCATGATTACGTTGTTATCTATAGATGTTCTTATTCTGGTTCCATTTTGATGTAGCTCTCTAGGGATTGTTTTTAAGTTTCCCTAACAGATGACCCAGGGCTTTGTCACTGAAGCCTTGCTTCACTCATTTCTATCTCTTCCTGATTTTTTTCTTCTTTCAAAACCTTGTTGTTTTTTTTTTTATCCTTTTGAACTTCCCAAGATAATTCAAACATACTACAAAAAAATGCCACATTATACAACAGATACATCACTTCACTACACAGAAAACGCTATACAACTGTGTGTTTCTTTCACCATAAATACAGCTGAGGCTACGATGGGGTAATTGGCTAAATGCCTGTCAGTTTAATAACAGAGAGAGTCCGGGTTTACACCCTGAGAGGTGCAGTCTATAAATTTCAACAGTTGTACTTTGTAAACAAATGAAAGCATTTCCACAAAAAGAGAGAACCAGAGATCTAGAGAAACAAAAAGAAAGGGAGAAAAATAAAGGGATTTTGGGGGTGTCAAAGGGGGGGTAGTGGGAGGTGGGAAAAAGCTTTTTTTTCCCCATTCAATGCCATGGAAGCTTCTTGCCAACAGATTTCAGATTTCAGATTTGGTATTGGAGGGGTTTGTTTCCATTGTTAGGAATAGAAAGCAGGAAATCTGAGTACCCTGCCTCAATTCTGCTCCTTGTGTAAACTGGTGGGTGTTGAAAAGCAAAGCCCAGATGGGAGAGATAGGGGGAGAAAAAAATAAAACGGCAAAGGAAAGAGAAGTGGAGGAGGGAAGAGAGACATGAAAGAATTATGGAAACACAATTGCCAGGAGAAGTAACGAGAAAATAGAAAACTTTCTTTCATTACCTTCTACCCCTGATGCCCTTGTTCCCACAAAGTCAGTCCTCAGGGGCTTAGAACAGGTTTTTAATGGGAATTTATAAAGATGAACTATCTTACTTCAGTCTGTGAATCAAATTGGCAGTTGTGATAGCAAACAGTTGTACAGAAAAAAAAAGGGAGGAAGACACTGATTTTAATCTGCATCATTATCATTAAATAGCATTAATTAGGTACCCACCTGCTTATGGAACTGTGTTAAAACCCTGGGCAATAGAGGTCTAAATAGCTAACATCCTTCCCCTGTTTTATAGAGATCACTGACAGAAACAGCAAGCATATGAAGGAAAATCAAAATCTTCATATTCTATGCTGTGTAAATCTAGTCTCAACAGGAATGAATTGAGAGAAAACGCTGGTGGTAGTAGTAGAGTAGAGTAAGGGTGATGAATTTTTACCAATAATTTGAGGGAAAAGTTGATGAACTGCATGAACGAAAGCTTCAAAGCTTTGGCTAGACCCTATCACCCCATAAAATCATGCTTTTATATATATTTTTTTCCCTTTTTCATTTAAAAAAATTCATTCTTCCATATTTTCCTTCCTTAGCCAAATTGTGAGAAAGCTCCCCATACTCATGGCCTCCATTTCTCTTCTTCTTACTGTTAAACCCTTTGCAGTCTGGATTCTCATTTACTAATTCAACTGAAATGGCTCACTAAGTTTATCAATGATATCTGCAACTGTCAAATCAGATGATTTTTTTCTCAGTCTGTCCTGCAAGTTTCATTCATTTGCTTCATTTGAAAATGACGACCACTCTCTCCTCTTGTATCCTCTCTCCTTTCTAAGTTTTCGTGATAGTACTCTCTTTTGGTTCCACTCTTGTCTATCTGCTCCTAAGTCTCCTTTGTTGGTTCATCATCCATTTCAAGACTGTAACTGTGGACGTTCCTTGAAGTTTGGACTTGATGCTTTTTTCCCCCTTTACACTCTCCTTCTCTCTTAGTTATATCATTAGCTTTCCTGGTTTTGATTACAATCTTGATGAAGATGACTCTCAGATCTGTATGTCTAGCCCCATTCTCTGCCTTGAGCTTCCCACTTTTCCAAATACCTATAGACATTTCAAACTTGCTGGAGACACCTACCAGTCAACACATACAAAGCAGAACTCTCTTCCCCACAAAACTCAACTCCTTTTCCAAACTTCCTTATTTCTGATGAAAGCAGAACCATAATTCCAGTGTGCCAGGTTCATAACCTTGGCATTATTATTAACTACTCATTCTCACTCACCCCCCAAATACTGAATCAGTTGCTATCTCCACAGCATCTCCCATAGCTCACCAATGTTCTCTCTACTCACACAGTCATTATCTCACTTCAGGCCCTCATAACCGCGTGCCTAAATTATTGCAACAGCCTCTTAATTGGTTTCTCTGCTTCAAGTCTCTCCCCACTCCAGCCTATTATCTACATTGCTGCCTAACTGACTTTTCTTTTTTTTTAATAAAAATTATTTATTTACTTTTAGTTTACAACATTCAGCTTAAATTGACTTTTCTTAACAGCAGATATGATCACTTAGTAATCTCCAGTAGCTCCCTATTTCTTATAGGAAAAATATATATATATATATATATATATATATATAGAAACTCTATGTCGCTTGTAAATTAGTCCTTCAGAACATAATCCCAATCTATCTCCTGACATTCGCTGCATAAGTCAGTGGTTCTCAACCTTCCTAATGCACGACCCTTTAATACAGTTCCTCATGGTGTGGTGACCCCCAACCATAAAATTGTTTTTGTTGCTACTTCCTAACTGTCATTTTGCTACTGTTATGAATCATAATGTAAATATCTGATATGCAGGATGTATTTTCATTGTTACAAACTGAACATCACCCACAGGTTGAGAACTGCTGGTATAAGTGAATGAACTCACCTTTCTGCACTCTGCAATAAAATCAAACTTGGTATTCTGTTTCTCATCTATAGCTCTCCATCCTATGTTTCCATAGCTTTGTACTATCTATCCCTGACATCTGGAATGTACCTTATCTTCACCAAACCACCGAATTCAGCTCTTACTCCAAGATACAACTCAAGCACTGCTTTCTAAATGAAGTCTTTTATGATCATCCAACTGATAATAAAATCTCTCCTAAGCTAACTAGCATTTAACTATTTTGCATTTGTTCCCTTTATAATTATTCCTTATATACTGAAAAAGAAGAAGAAGGATGATGAGGATGAGGAGAAGGAAAAAAAGAAGGAGAAGAAGATGAAGTAGGAGGAAGAGGAAAATGATGATGATGATGACGACAATTTTCAAACTAAAAGTCTATGAGCTTGAATTTGATTCTTAGAAAAATTATAGAATGCATCATGAAGGAGATATTAAATATCTAAAAACGGAATCAATGATTGCAAAGAGCCAACCTGGATTCATCAAATACAGGTCATGTCACACTAAGTTTATTCCCTTTTTCCAGGTTAATGAAACCAATAAAGGGAATTCTGTAGATATGGTTTACCTAGACATTAGCAAAACATTTGAATGTACTTCATATGATTCTTATGCAAAACATGCAGAATGATCAGGAATTCTTAATCTAGGCTTTAGGAACATTTAAAAGTATTTAGATAGCAGTATTTCAATATAATTTATTTTTTGGGTAATACTCTATATTTTGTTTCACATATTTAAACATATTATTCTGAGAATTGGTCCATACACTTTACCATACTGCCAAAAGAAGTATATGACACAAAACAGATTTTAAAAATCCCTGAGTTAAAGAATATTCTAAATTCAGAGAAGTCATTAAGTTAATGATTTAATGATAACTTGTTGAAAGCTCTCCAGGGGAATTGCTCCAGGGAAACACTGGCTCTGAATGGCTTCACATTTTTATCTATGACTTAGAAAAAGATATGTTCGTGACATTTGCAGATGACAAAAAGTAGAAAAAATAGTCAAATAGTAGAATAGAGTTGGGATCCCAAAAATACATTAAGAGACTAAAAAACTGAGAGTCTAATAAGATGAGATTAAATAGAATAAATATAAAGTCTTATACTTGGGTTCAAATAATCATCTTACCAAGTACAGGATTAGTGTATTTTAGCATTTTAGTGTATTCTTAAGTTCATTTTGAGTCATCAGTATGCTATGGTAACCAAAAAAAGGCTAAGTGATATTGCTCTGCTTTGTGAATTACAGCTTCTAGAAATGAGGAGGCAAAAACTTTGCTGTTATTATTATGAAAATGATGCTACTGAATCAAAGAAATAAATCCATTTTTCTTATAATTTTCATAATCCCAGAAAACTAAATAGTTTTTCTGCATTACAATATTTACAAGAATGAGAAAAAAAATCAAATGTATAGCTTTCCTGGAAAAGCAAAAGCATATGCTAACATATAAAAATACAGACAACATCTGGAAAAATATGTTCAGTTCTGAGTACCACAATTTAAGGAAGAAATGCATAGTCTTGGAGAATATCTAAAGCATGGCAATTAAGTTAGTAAAATGTCTTGAGTGAAGGAATGGTTATAGGAATTGATAATATTCTGAAGAAGAGAAGATTCATAGTGGACATAAGAGCTGTGTTCAAAAATTTGAAGGGTTTCCATGTGGAAGAGGGATTGGCTCCAGAGGGTATTACCAAAAGGGATGGGTAAAGGTGCAAAGAGATAAATTTAGGCTCTGTGTCAAAAGGAAAAAGAATTAAAACTTAAAATAAAAGCTGCTCAAAGGAGGAGAGGGCTGCATCAGGTGATGCAATATCTTCCTTTATCGAAAATCTACAAGCAGAACCAAGGTGACCACATGTCAGGTACATTACAGTGTTAAGTGTGGAGTGAATGAGATGATAATTCTGGTTCCTTTCAACTCTAAAATTCTGTTATTTTTGTGAGACTCTGTCTAATACAATGTACCTGAATTGTTGGAATCATTGAATCTTCCTTCAGATTTATCCGTTTCAGAAGGTAAGTATTGGGACTTGAGAGCAAAGACATAATTATAACTAATATTGTAAAGTAGAGTTTTGTTATAGACTCTCAATGGTCATTGTATGCTATTAGGGTTTTTATGTCTCTGAGAGTTAGTCTTGTCTTATTCTAGATAGCAACATGTTAGTATGTAATGATTAGAATTGATAAACAGACTTATGATCAAGACACAATGATCATATACCACTTTGTACCTCATTTGTGTATTTAAAATATTTTTAAATCTTAATTAACACGTTAGAGACCTTACTAGATTGTAAATTTCTAGAAGACAGAGACCAGGTCTTACCGAACATTTGTCTGTCTTCCACTTCTTAGCACAATATTCTGTACACAACAGGAACTTAACAAATGTTTGATAAATTAACACTCTTCCTTTACTTGTTCCAGAAAAGGAAAAAAATGAATATGGATCTGTGACTATAGAGAAGTTAATTTTGGTAAATAACCGTACATATAGGCAGTATAAAAGGAGGTGCTAAAAGTGTCTTGACTCAAAGCTGAGAGTATGTTGTATAATCTCCATGGTAACCAGAAAATGAGGTAAAGGAGAATTTGAAGGGGTCAAAATTCTTAATCATTTTGACTTTGAGATGGAATTGAAGTACATATTTAGAAGTGCCCTATAAAAGAAGTGAGAGGTGGGACTGAATTAAAGGAAAGAGGTTGAGGAAGAAGATGCTTTCATGAAGGTAGACATGACAGATGAAATGGAGAGATGATGGAGATAACATTTGTAAGGCTATATTTATATAAAACAACCAAATTCAATCATGACTAAAGGGTCTAATTTCATCTGATGAACCTGTTCCTTCTGTATAAAGTGATTGCTATAGTAATCATAAGTTTTCATCTTCTGTAATCCCATCGTAATGATGCCAAGTAGAAGGAAAAGAAGGATTGGATCTAATTGGACATTTGCACTATGATCTAATGCTATCTCATGATACAGATGTAGTCTATGAGTATGGCAAAAGATAACTGATTTCCCGCTGCTGAGTCCTAAATTACTACTGAAATTGCATCTAAAGCATGGGTTCTAAGTTGTTTGTATTATGGTTCCCTTTGGCAGTCTGGTGAAGTCTGTGGACATATCCTCAGGATAATGACATTAAAAGAATAAAATTAAATTCACAGGATTACAGTGAAAGCCCTTGTTGAAAAATATCTAAAAAGTTTTTCATTAATTCTAGTAGTTTCTTGACTTGTCCTTCATAATTCGTCTTTACTGTAGTCACATCTGTGCCAGGTAAGTATAAAATTGGGACAGTATCCTTCTCAAAGAGATGTCTGACTTTGCCTTTGCAAGGTGGAGGATGAGAAAGACAATTGTTTCTTCAATTGTGTGTTGAAAGGAATAAGTTGAATTGCAAATAGTGGGAATTCTTGATAGGATTCTCTCCTTAGTAAACAGTTAAGGAAAAATACACATACACAAGTTTAAAGACCTCCAGATGAAGAATCTCAGCTTTAAAACATAATCAGAAAGATGAGAAAATGCCCATTAAAAATGTTACAGTCATGGGGTCCGCTAGGTAGCACAATGCATACAGCACTGGCCCTGGAGTTAGGAGGGCTTATATTCAAATCTAACCTCAGACACTTGACATGCTTACTAGTTGTGTGGCCTTGGGCAAGTCACTTAACCCCAGTTCCCTTGCCTTCCCCCATCCCCCCAAAAAAATCAATAATCTAAAATGGTACAGTTAATTGTGGTGAGAAAAATGTGACCAAGAGTATCAAAGGCTATGGAGAAGTAGAGAAAGAACAGGACTAAGATTATGACAAGTGGTAGAGCAATTGGGGAATGTAGAGCGAAGGAGTGGAAATGAGAAACATGTATCATAGAGCTGAAAAGGGAGAACAAAGTCATCTTGTCCAATCCTCTTCTATGTAGACTGGAATGTATCGCAAACATAAAGCAAGAAAATGGATGAATATTTAGCTGGTCTGATGAATAATTTTCTAAAAACAAAACAAAACCTAAAATTCTTCACACATTTCTTCTTAGTTTTCAATACTGATAAGGAAGCAAAGGTTTATAACATACCAAAAAATAGTAAGAACTAAATTTCCTTGCAAATTATTCTCCCCCACTTTACAAGAGCTATTTCAAGTATCATAATGGGCAATTAAAAAATAAAGGACCCTTTATATTCAATACTTTCTTAGTATTGAACAGTTTTGTGTATAATAGTCACTGGCACATTAATCCAAATAAAGGAAGGAAGGCATTTTCTGTTACTTCTCAAAAATTGTATCTTTATATACTTAATAATCTAGAATTTTTTTGTAATGACATCCCCCACTGCCATTATTAGTGTACGGTCACATTATGTGCTTTCGATAAACATACATAGACATATACATACATGTATATGAAAAAGCTATGCATGCCTCTTATTGTGCATATGAATTTACAAATATATATATAGAAATTCATTCATAGGCACCAAGAAGAATACGGAAAAACAAACCCTTCTGCAAAAATATATTAATGCAATATGGATGAAATAAGCTTATGACACAAATTATTTATAGCACATAGTTGTTTCTGTATGATCACATGCACTTATTTTCAGGAAAACTAGACATTTGAGTTTTGTCTCATCCTTGTAGCAAATATTGTAACATTTAGCTGAAAATCTGTTTTGCCCTTCTGGGATTATGACAACTATAAGAGATGAGGATTTCCTCTTTCATTTAATCACATCATCTTTATAAAAATAACATCCTGGATTCTTATCTTTCCTCTGAAGTGTCTGAACAGCATTCATAGAATCACAGCATTTTAGAGATAGAAGGGACCTCAGGGATTATCTGGGCCAAACTCCCTATTTTGCATATGAGGGAACTCAACACCTAAGTGCTAGAGGATTTGCCCAAGAAAACATAGCAAACTGGTGGAAGAGCTGGGAATAGAGCCTAGGTCTTCTTGCATTATTACTTCCAGCCTTATGTGCCTTCCATACTGTCCTGAAGCTTCTCTACTTTCTCATATATGTGTGTACTCACTGAGGCAGGAAGAGGTCAAATGGCTTACCTGCCCAGGATCACACAGCTAGTAAGTGTCTGAGGTCAGATTTGAACTCAGGTTTTGCTGACTCCAGGGCAGGCACTCGATGCACTGTGCCTCTTAGTTGCCCATAATTATGTATGTGCCTGTGCATCTCACCAGCATTTCGTCTTATTACTGTTCCATGAAAGCAGAAGAGTAAGGAATCATCTCCATTTTATATACATAGAAAATTAAATCAGATACTTAAGGTTACAATCATGGTATTACTCAGATTACAAGTCAGGTCTCCTGCTCCTCTTAGAGTTCTAGCTCACTTGGTGCTCGGAGGATTTTAATTGCTTCTCAACTTTGTGGTGAGTTCACCCTACTTATTACAAAGACTTGGTAAGGTGAAGTGTCTCATCTGGTAGTTAAGAAAAGAACTGAATTGAACTGAATAAAATGAGCAATTCAGTCAGGCTAGTATGGCTCATGCTTTAGGTACTAAATAATCCTGACCTATACTATATTGGCATGAGGCACATCATTAAAATTATAGACTCAAGAATCCATAAAACAATGGATTTCTCTAACTCCTGTTTTCCTGCATGTAAATATCAGGTTTAAATTTCTTATCTAGCTTTTAGCTTATATCATTTTCATTTTTTTCTTTTCTCACAAGTTACTTAGCTAGGTTGGGTGGGAGACAGTAGGCATAAATTTAAATTCTGCTCTGAAGACAACATTGCAGAATGAGCTTCCTTCCACTTTGTCAATTAAAAAAAGAATAAAAAGGGGTGACAAAAATATGGTACTAGGAGTAAGAAGACTAAAGTTATGTCCTCCTCACCCCAAAGAACTGTTGTGAGACTTGACTGAGAATGTACAGAGGTGGAGTTTAAAACATGTTTGCTGAACAGATGAATGAAAGCATATGTGGGGATATTATAATTTTTTTGGAAAAATGTAATGTTCTAAATATCTCTAAATATATTTGAAATTGTTATTAGGATTTTGACTTTTAACCTTAAGATTAAGAAATTATATGCCCAGAACTAATTTATCATTCTTGGAATTTGATTTGCATACATGTCCTCCCCTGGTGTGGGGTGGACATAGTATTACAGATTTATAGCTGGGATATACCCTAGAGGCCATCTAATCCAACCTTCTTATTTTATAGATGAAGAAGGGAGTTCCAGAAAGATTAAGTAATAGAGTCAGAGGCATTTAGGGCCTCAATTCTGACATTATCACTGGCTGTTCCCATGCCTGGAATTATCTCCCTCTTCACCTTCCACCTCCTGGCATCCCCAGCTTCCTTCAATTCCCAAATGAAATACCACGTCCTAGAAGAAGCCTTTCCCAATCACCCTTAATGCTGGGGATTCTACTACTCATTATCTCCAATTTATCTCACATATAGCCTGTTTGTACACAGTTGTTTTCATATACTCTCCCACATCACACTGTGGGCTCCATGAAAGCAAGGAATTTCTCATACCCTTTTTTTTTTTTGTATCCCCAGCACTCACATAATTCCTGGTACATAGTTTTTAATAATATGCTTTCTGATGGACTATCACCTGGCTACCCAGGGTCATATTGCTAATAAGTGTTTGACATTGGAGTGGACTTCAAGTCTTCTACAGGAAGGAAGGAAAGAAGGAAGGAAGGAAGGAAGGAAGGAAGGAAGGAAGGAAGGAAGGTAACGAGAGGATGAGGAATCAAAGAAAGAGTTAATTGGCCTCGGTTTGGGGGTCTTTCTATACTCCCTAAGTTTTGTCTTCCAAAAAATCGAGGACTAGGGCTAGTCAAAGTCCCCAAGTACTAAAGATATGGCAAAGCACAGTGGAGGCACACAGCAAGAATACTTTCAAGGGTCTGTTTTTATTAACACATATTTGTTGATGTTGGATAATTATTTCCCTGCTTTCTTGACTCCATTACGTTGGGCTTATATCTTCCCTTGCCTTTCTTTTAGCAATTTCTGAGTGTTTTGTTCAAAATAACAGTACCGAAACAAGCCTCCCTGGTCATTACTCAATTCTATATATTGCATTCTCTTATTAGAATCTAGACTCCTTGAGGGCAGAACCTTTGCTTATTTGTTATTATATTGGCAGAACCTAGCGTAGGACCTGAAACATAATAAATACTTAAATCATGAGTTTGCACCTCACTTATTTTGTATATATGTTTATATATGTTACATATACTTTCAATATTCTTATTTATTCTCATGTTATCTCATCTATTTGAACATAAACTATTAAAAATTTTATTTTTTCCTTTCTACCTCTAACACCTAGAACAGCTTCAGAAATTTAATAAGAATTTAATAAATGTTTATTTATTAATTGACTGAAAGATATAATTGCCGCTAGAGGGAGAAGAAATATCCATCTCTTCTCTCGCCCATTTAGGATTTCTCTCTGCTTCTATACACATATAAAAATCCTGTCCTCTGATCCCGTAATCCCCATCACCCTTGTCTCCCTCTAACAAACACCTACCACTTTCTTAAAACAATCAGAAATTCTGATCTTTTCAGAAAAAAAAACAACAACAAAATTTAAGGTCTGTTACAGGATGTTTTTGGTGTGTGGCAAGAGGTGGCAAACATAATGATTTCTATCTCTGCCAAGGGCTGCTGTTATGCCAAGGAAAAAAACATATGTTTCCTCTCATAGGGCAGCTCCAAGCCCCTTAGGTTTATTACAACACTGTGATGGGGCACAGGGGGTCTGTGCATGCCACTACAGCCAGCTAGCTACACCATCTGGGATCCCTCCTATTCAATAAAATGTAGAGGAATGCATGGCATACAGCAACATTGGTGGCCAGAATCATTTCCACAGTCATAACAACAGCAATGGTTGCAATATCCTTGACCAGTTCCTCAAAGGTCCCTAGAGAAAGATGCCCCACTTGGAATTCCTCACAGACTGTCCCCATTCCACAGTTACGCCAATTCTGGGGGTACATGACTATACACCTCTTTCATCAGTCTTTCATAAACCATTAAACTCCTTTTCCCCATTCTTTTATATTAAAGTCTCTAGCTCATCTCCCGATTCTTGAAGGGCCTTTTGAATTTCTTAGGCCTGTACATATATCTGTCTATATCTAACAGTCAAAAGACTAATGGTCAGATCACCAGAGAAACCAGATGTCCAAGTAGCACCTGGGGTACTAATATTATGATTAATTTCCTCCATCTGACTTCCCAGGATTCTTCTTGACCCATCATATCTTTTTTAAAACATCTTTGCTTTCCATCTCATAAACAAACAGTGCCAAACTCAACTCTTCAATAATTTTCACCACTGTCAATGGGGTTGACCATAGATATTAGATTTATGTCAAGCCAACGCTGCGGCATAAGAAAGCTAAATAGTCAATGTGAACAAGACCCCAAAGGCCAGAAGGAGGTGCAAGGTTTGATTGTCCCTTGAACACTTTGGCTATTTGTTCCTCCACAACACTTAATGAAGAATGTCATGACTGTTTCTTTGAGTTGTTAGATTTTTCCACTGTCTCCATACTTGCTTTTTAAATCCCACCTAAGACACTCGCCATATATAGGACCCCGGGCAAGTCACAGAACCTCTGACTCTTGATTTACTGGTTGTAAAAATTCTTTCCCAGTTTCCCACTTCCCTCTTAACCTTGGTTACATTGGCTTTGTTTGTACAGAAACTTTTTAATTTAATGTAATTGAGATTATCCATTTTGCATTTTATAATGTTCTCTAACTCTTGTTTGGTCATAAAATCTTCCCTTCTGCATAAATCTGACAGGTAAACGATTCCTTGCTTTCCCAGATTGCTTACAGTATCAGCCTTTATGCCTAGATTATACACAATTTAGACTTGATTTTGGTATATGGTGTTAGATATTGGTCTATGCCCAGTTTCTGCCATACTATATTCCAGTTTTCCCAGCAGTTTTTGTCACACAGTGAGTTCTTAAAAGTTAGCCATTTGGCCTTTACTGCAAAACCTCTAGTGAGGGGAAATCAACTGTCTTCTAGTTTTACTTTTGCAGTTTTAATTATTAATTCCTTCTATAGAACTGAAAGTGACCTATTTGAAATGTCCACCTATTGGTAGTTGAGTCTTTTGGAGCTAAGCAGGAAAAGTCTAATGTATTTTCAACATCAAAATACTTTAGATACTTAAAGACAGCTATCAGGTCCCCCTAAGTCTTCTCTTGGCAATACTAAAACACCTATATATTTTGTTCTTTCTTCTACAGGTTATTAATGCTCTGCTTAAATTGCAATGTACATAACTACATAGATTGAGCTGACATTCCAGATGTGGGCTGATCAGGGCAGAGTAGAATGGGCCGATCACCTTCCCCATACTGGACATTATGCCTACTTTTCCTCTCATTTGGTACATAAAGATTCCATTATATGTATTCCTTTGCTTATATATGTTTTTCATCTGCAAATGCAATTAATATGTCTTTAATTCTAATCTAAAAAAATTAAGCAGCACAGGGTGAAGGAGAGTCTCTTGGGGAACTCCACTAGAGAGCTCCATAGTACACATTGACCACTTCTTTGAAACAGTTCGATTCCATAGAATGCCTGGGAGATGATGATACATAGAAATATCATCATAGCTTATGACTGAGTACCAGGTACACTTACTAGCCATGTGACCTTCGACAAATCCCTTATCCTCTGTCTCAGTTTCCTAATCTGTCAAATGGGCATAATCATAGCACCTACCTCTCAGCGTTGTTATGAGAAATGAATAAATAAGATAATTTTAAAGTGCTTAATACAGTGTCTGGTACATAAGTTTTATATATATATATATATATATATATATATATATATATATATATATATATATGCATATAATTATGTCAAAATTAGCGTCTTAATATCAATATTAGATGGAGATGTTCACCCAAAATTAACAGTTAAGTTTAAAAATAAAAGAGAAATACAACACAATTTTATCAACATTAGAAAAGATATTTCTTGGAGAAAAAAAAAGAAATGATATTGTTCTAATATATACATGCGAATTGTTAACAAAGAAGCCAAAATTTGTTGGAATGAACCTGTTTTCTGATTGGAAAGAGATGGAAAGGGGGGTTACAAAATGATTGATTCTGCTGTTTTGGTGAATCTGTGCCCTCATTTAAATTAAGGAGTGAATGAATGAATAAATGAATATTCATGTAGGTGAGAAAAGAACTATATAAAATGAAATCTGCTTCTATCCATCCACTGCTGAAGGTTTTTCTGTGTTTGCATTTCAAATGAAGAAACAAGAGCTATCATATAGCAAAATTTCTGACAGCTAATATGTTCCCTTTTGCTCCCTTGGATATTGACATAAATAAATTTCATTGTGTTTTTAACTAAAACCTATTCAAATCATGACTACAGAACCTGATACTGATGTCCAAAAAATTCTGCCCAGTTCATGAGACATCTTAGCAAGCAATGGTCATAACTAGGAAATAAATCTGGAATAATTGCTGCATAGGCATACACTCACTACATAGAAGCATACACACGTGTGTGTGTGTGTGTGTGTGTGTGTGTGTGTGTGTGTATCTGGGGGAGCTAAAGACAGTAGTTGGGCACCTGGGTGGTTCTGTGGATAAAGTGCCACGTGTACGATAGAAAGACTCATCTTCTTGGGTTCAAATCTGACCTCAGACCCCTACTAGCTGTGTGACCTTAGGCAAGTCACTTAATCCTGTTTGCCTTGTTTTCCTCATCTATGGAATGAGCTAGAGAAGGGAGTGGCGAACCATTCCAGCATCTTTGCCAGGAAAACACCAAATGGGGTCACAGAGAGTCAGACATGATTGAAATGACTAGGTAATAGAAAAAGACAGTATTTATCTTATATATGTTTAATATGAATACAATATGGGGATGGGGAGGAAAGAACATAATAGGTTTAAAGGGAGTTGAACCCAGTAATATTTGCCCTTGCAATAGATTTTTTTAAAAACCTACTTATTAAATTTCCTCTCGATTCATCATTCTAACCTGTCAAGACCTTTTTTCAGATCCTGGCTCTTCTATATAACCATCTAAGCATTTTTCACAGCTTTGGGTCATCAAAAAACACACTAAATTTAGTAACAATACTTTCATTTAAGATATTGATAAATGTGTTAAAGAGACGAGGACCAGAAAGGGAGCCCTGTGGCACTGCAACACAGACATCACTCCAGGATGGCATCAAGCATCCCACTTTGGGTCTACAGGCTCAACTATTTCTGAATCAGTCCAGCTTACATCTCTCCGTCATATATACAAAGACATAACAAAAGATTTTTGCTAGAACAAAACCTTACTCTCATCCTCCCTGCAGAACGCACTTTACAACCTTACCCTCATCTATGTCTAGTTTTTGCTGTTCATTCATTTCAATAATCTCAGACTTTTCATGACTGTATTTGGGGTTTTCTTGGCAAAGACATAGGAGTGGTTCGCCATTTCCTTCTCCTGCTCATTTTATAGATGAGGAAACTGAAGCAAACAGGGTTAAGTGACTTACCCCGGGTCGCACAGCTGGTAAGTGTCTGAGGCCAGATGTGAACTCAGAAAGATGTCTTCTTGACTCCAGGGCCAACACTAAGCATTGTGCCACCTCGCTTCCCTTTCTCTGTGTAGCTTGCCTGTCAAAATCTCTGTAGTAGAGTGCAGTGAAAAGAGTCAGAGGGCTGAGGAAAACTCTTCTCTCTGATACTCACTACTCCTATTACTTTGGATGATTTCCTTAATCTCCCTGTTCCTTATATCAGGGATTGGGCCTTGATGGCCTCCTAGGTTCTTCTGAGGCTTAGATCTATGATTCTATGAATTATTCTTGTTGCCCCTTGCCGATCACCACTTCACATTCTAAATGCTCACACATCTTTAGAAGGAGAAATAATAGGTTTTCCTACTTTGCCAGGAATTGAAGTCAAACTCAGAGTCCTATCTATAATATCTAATCTGGTTTCTCATCTAAAAAAAAAATAGAAAATTGCTTCTTTCCAACCATGTGATAAATCTATTATTCTCCACATTCCTGAACAGCTCAACAATCACATCCATGAAGTTATCTGAGTCTGGTGACTTGAACTCATCGAATACAGTGAAGTTATTAGAGCTAGATGTATGGTGGATTAGAGCAGCAGGTTTGGTCACAGTGACTCAAATTCACACGCTGTCCTAGATATCTGCTAACCACATGAACCTGAGAGAATTGGTTATTTTTCTTTTTGTTTTCTTTTGTTTTTGCTTTTTTTTGGAGGGGGGGGAGAGTACAGGGCAATTGGGGTTAAATGACTTGCCCAAGGTCACACAGCTAGTAAGTATTAAGTGTCTGAGACCAAATTTGAACTCACTGATTCCAGGGTCTGTGCTCTATTCACTGTGCCATCTAGCCACCCCCAGTTATTTTCCTTCAGCCTAAATTTTCTCCTCTGCAAGATAAAGGCGGCAAAAGTGCCTATTTCACAATGTCTGAATGAGCATACACACACATACACACACGCACATACACACACATACACATACATATATCTTTATATATACACATATATGCACACTCTCTATATACACTATATGTGTAGGTGTATATATACATCTATAACTATGTACACACACATACACACACACATATATAATTATTAGATATTTCTGCCACCTTCTCATTTATCTATTAGGCCACTTTTGTTCTATATTTCCCAATTTGAAGACTATTCTTTTTGCTGATGAAAACAGAAACAAGCTTGTGGAAGTGTGCGATGCAGTGGCCAGACACTTGTCCTCAGAAGCAGAAAGACTGAATTGAAATCCCATGTATGATACATACATCCTGGTTGTGTGATCCTAGATAAGGTCAATCTCTTGACACCCTAGGCAACTTTCTATGTTACGAGGAAATTGTCCATCAGTTTTGAGAGATGATATTTCCTCACAGGGACTTCTTTACAGAAATTCAATCACATGTATATTACATACATACACATATATGTATATATATGTATGCACATAGCATTATCATTCATGAGATAGTTAACTTATCCTAGGTCACAATGGGGACATATTTCAAGAGCCATTGACCTAGGACAATTAAACATATGCAATGATTTATAATACTTATCGATGAATGAGGTAGAATTGTTTTAAGTTGCTAAAAATTCCATAAAGATGCCATTTAACTATGAATCATATTATATTTTTAGTTTAAACAATACTGAATGTAGTTCAATACACATTAATCACATATTCTGTTATAACTGTAGTGAGCTATCAAAATATAATTTAACAATTTATTTCAAAATTTTTCCAAGAATTTCATAACATTTACAAAATTTTACTTTGCTTAATTTCAGCCTAATGAAGACCAAATTGAATGTGCATATATATATATATATATATATATATATATATACATACATACACACATGTATATACACACAACACATATACATGCACACATACATACATCATACTTCTTTATTTTAAAATTGTATTAATTGGGTCGGCTAGGTGGCACAGTGAATAGAGCACAGGCTCTGGAGTCAGGAGATCCTGAGTTCAAATCTGGCCTTAGACACTTAACACTCATTAGCTGTGTGACCTTGGGCAAGTCGCATCACCCCAATTGCCCTGACTTCCCCCCTCCAAAAAGAAAAAAAATACATTAATTACCAATACTACAGAATCATTGATAAATCACGGAAAAGGACCTTCCTTTGAGATTATGCTCTTCAATCCATCATATAAATGAAAAAATAAATGTTGGTTTAGAGTGTGCACATGGTTTGCCCAAGATCACAAAGCCAGCTAGTTTTATGACTACTTCATGACGTATGAGGGTTGGACAATAGCGTTTTGTTACGAAACTTCCAAGTTGCACAAATTTACCCTTTAGGCAAACCATGCCTTTGGTATTAATATAGAAATTTTGTTTTCAAAGAATACAATTATAAATAAGTGTTAGAAAAATCACATATTGTTTAGTCAATTTGTCTGCATGTTTCCTCCAATCTGACATGTCTTTAGTGTATGTAGGAGTTCCAGATGTCTTAAAGAAGGGAAATTGATGTATTTTTTTAAATCTGCACAAAATCTTTACATTTTACTCTCAAATAAATGAATTCCTCTTCTCTGACACTTCATTTCCTTTATTAAAAAAACTGATAAGGAAAGTGAATGCAAAAAAGGAATTGGTTGACAATGCACAATAGTTTAACGTAAGATAATGCATCGATGGTTAAAATCTTCTTTAAAAGCCTAAGTTTAACAATGTGCATTTCTAAGTTCGAAATGAAGTAGCTTACTTATACTGACATGTATAGTTATTTGGGAATAAATAATACTATGCTCACATTCAATAACACAAATTATAGTAATAAGACTAATAATGTGATAATAATCAATATCTAATAAAATATAATAATCTCTAATAATATGAAAAGGAATTTTTTTGTGAGAAAAAATTAACTTTCAGTGACCAAAATAGAAAATTCAGAATGTCAACTCTTTTGCTAATCTCCTATTTTGTTTTTAGTATGTCACTACTTATATTGCATATCCAATATGTATGTGGATTACTGGACATGCATTAATTTATATCAATGGCTTTGTGTTTAAACCAGGCTATGCTGATATACCATGCAGAGAATCTTGAATTTGACGTCAATGTGTTACTCATCATTCTCCATGAATATGCTGCTGCTGATAATTATACTTTCAGCAGGGATTTGTGATTTTTTTCTTTTTTTTTTTATAACTCAAGTTATAGCAGACATATTTTCATTTACCTGTTGACTTGGCACCTACTGCAAGACAAGCAACTTGAGC
Organism: Pseudochirops corinnae; assembly: GCA_028646515.1. Lineage (NCBI taxonomy): Eukaryota > Metazoa > Chordata > Mammalia > Diprotodontia > Pseudocheiridae > Pseudochirops > Pseudochirops corinnae. The sequence goes on from CM053588.1 coordinate 284,738,233, forward strand.
ATATGTGGAAGGCATTAAAGGAAACCAGGGAGATGGTTTAGAGAATCAATGTTAGAACCTGGACCAATTATCATAAACTCTTCCCTTAGTAAATGGTATTAGCAAAGCTGAATGGATTAATTCCTCTAGAGGAGAAACACACACACACATACACACGTATGTGTTTGAGATGGGCACGTGAATTTTTTGTTCTTGGGACTCAAGATAGGGCTGGGATTTCCTGTAATTTCTCATGAAGTTCTTGAAGAGGAAATCTTGTTGAAGCTGGTACCTTACACATCAGGAGATTCGGATTCCACCTGCTCCCCTTCATTCTTTTTACTAAAGGCTCCACAATTTTCTCATTGTTCCCATAAAAAGATTATATACACAGCCAGGAATCAGAAAAGAGATAAGTAAGCTTATTGAGATACACATTTATACTCAAGGTCATAATTGTACTACACTGATGAATAATTCTCCAAAGAAAAACTGGTGTAAAGAAATAAAAGAGATAAAATTGAAAGTTTGAGGGACAGTCAGATACCTGCCACTAGACTGCAAGAATTAAAAAAAAAATCCCATCACCCTTCTCTTTCCTTTACCTAAGAATATTCAGGGTCATGGAGTCTTTTGAGATGGATTTCATTTTTTGGTTTGTTTTTTAGCTCATTTCACTCACCTAGCACCAGTTAGCAGCCATGGCTTCTGATGAATCAGTTTCTCCTTTCTCTGGTACCCTGAAGGCTTATGCTAACAGTAAAATTTCACAGAGAAAGTGGAAGTGTGTCCTTCCCAGGCTGTTTCTCTTAAACAGAGGGCAAGAAAACCATACTTTGCCAGAGAACTCAACCACAAAGCTTACTAGATTAATTTAGAGACAATGAAGAAGGCCAGCAAAGAAAACAAAGGAAACACTATACACAGTTAGTTCTGACAGTTCACCAAGTCACAAATATACTCTTGCCCAAGGCAAGTACAACTAATTATTGAAGCACCTTGGGTGAGATCTGGGGGGATAAATGAAAGAACCCCCAGGTACCTCACAGGTGACTGACTCCTTGTTGAGAAGCTCTATTTGATGTCTCCAAGTATCCTGTCAATAACTTGGAGCCTCCTTGCCTATACATGTTTACTTATATGTACAGGTACCTACACACTATCAATCTACAAAATCTATTTATCATTTTATTATGTCTATCATATGTCTGTCCATCTATCTATCATCTGTCTTTATACATCCTCTGTTCTCTCACTCTTATCCTTAGTCTAATACAGAAATAACCTTACATAAGGGCGGCTCGGTTGTGCAGTGAATAAAGCATGGACCCTGGAGTCTGGAGGGCCTGAGTTCAAATCCGGCCTCAGACACTTGACACTTACTAGCCATGTAATCTTGGGCAAGTCAATTAACCCCAATTCTTCCCCCCTCCAAAAAAGCCAAAAAGAAAACAAAAAACCTTACATAGACATCCTCTATCTACCCTCTCTTGATAAATCTCCCTCCTTGAATCTGTCCACAGACACACACTTGTTCATGGATGCAGAAGCCCAAGTTTCAGCTGACAGGGACAAACACTTCCATATGTACTGCATAAAAATATATACCTATATTTCCACACACACTAGATGCAGAATTCTTGCACACTTTCCGCTGAATTTTTTTAAGTGTTCGATTGCATGATAGAGAACAAATTTGCCAACTTTATGTGTATTTTAGGTAACTACAAATCCAGAATGACCCCTTCTTCCCTACCATGTCCAAACTTCTGAGTAACAAACGGTACTTATTGCAAAGTAGAATTTCCAGGGCACGTGTTTATAAGAGGTTGTACAATGAAGGGTTAATAATTTAGCAAAGAGGGGATTTCAGCAAATAGCCGAAGAAGGACTCTTGTGAGTTGTTGTTGGAAAGCATTTCCCATGTCATGTTTAAACCCCTGTGCAAGCAGATGAATCACTCTGTAAATCCAGTTACTCTATGTGGATAAACCTCACATGTCAGCTAACAAATCCAGAAAGGTGGGAGACTGAATCTGTTTGAAAGGAAGGATCTTTGAGGATCACAACCACAGTACACAAGAAAAGGAAGAAGACATAATTTATGTCCTCTTTCTTCTTAATTTCTACCGACTTAGAAAATCTGTCTCTCTCTCTCTCTCTCTCTCTCTCTCTCTCTCTCTCTCTCTCTCTGTCTCTCTGTCTCTCTGTCTCTCTCTGTCTCTCTCTGTCTCTGTCTCTGTCTCTGTCTCTCTCTCTCTCTCTCTCTCTCACACACACACACACACACACACACAAACACACACACACACACACATTCACTCACTTTCCTCTATAACAAGAGTAGAGATCCCAAAGCAGGACACTTTGTGACAGCCAACCAAATTTATTTCTAAGGAAAGGAATGAAAACTTTGCTGCTGTCGGCAGCTCTGCTATGGAACTGCTCCCTGATGCCCCAGGGTTTATGCACTATCAGCTTCTTGCACACAGATTAGAGGTTTATTTTCAATTCTATATACTTCTTTATTGCCACAACAAGCGATATTAGCCAGATAGACACTGGAACATTTTATTGGGATAAAATGAGATTTTAAAGGATCCCATAGGAAAGGTTCAATTGTCAGCATCTGACAAATTCTGGGAGAATCATAGCAAAGGGAAGGGATATATGTGTATGGGTGGTGTCTGTGGGGGGTTGGGCAAAGAGGAAGTGAAGATTGGGAAGGGAACTAAGAGATTAACTAAAAAGTGAATTGCCATACCATACCACCTGGAGAGCCAGCTCTCTCTGTCCCCTCAGAGGGGTCAAACTCACCAAGGACTTATGATTTTCCCCTCCCAATATCAATCCACCAATTATTCTTTCAGAGTATGGTAGAGGTCCATAAAAATAAGATTTTTAGGTCAAGGATTATGAACCAACATTAAAAATTATTTTCTGCCTTAGCCCTTTTGGCTTAACAGTCCTATATCTCCCTTACAGTAACTAGGTATTTGGAAAGTTATTTCATTTCACCTTAATTATCAGGTGGATTTTTACCAAAATTTGAGGGGATAGAAGAGACCAGGGGATAAATGGAGTTCTTACACTTTAGTAGGTCCCTCAGTGCCCATAAGGAAATCCCATGTATACAAGATAGGGACAAATAGCTTCCTGACAACTTGAACTAGTGAGAAAGCAAAACACTCAGGTCTATATTCACAGCCATCTCTTTTCAATGCGTGGAGGGATCAACATAGTGAACCATTAGAAGTATATCTCAGAGCCATAAACTCGGCTTACCACACACCAGTGTTTAAACTAAGGGACCTCACCAAGACTTCAGAAACCGCGGCATTGGGGAAATTAAAAAAAAAAAAATCTGTCTAGTCCCTCCCCGCTCTCCTCCCCCCCTCTCCAAATCCATGAAGTTAGCATTTCTTGGTAAGAGAAGTAGATGAGGCAAACAGAGCATTTAACCACCAGTGTCGAAGCTTTAAATGCGACCAGAACCCCCTTTCAGTTTATGGCTCAATATCATAGCATCAGGAAAAGCGATCAATATCCACCCAGAGCCCCGATTCTTACAGCATCAGCAGCAATAGTTTAAGGGGAACACGTACATGCAGAGACACGCATATCTTGGTACATATGCATAGAGACCGAAAACTGGGAAAAGTTGCCAGAATGCCCTACCTGAGGATGGCCGTGTCCCCCTGCCTCACGGTGATGTTGTCAGTGCCTCGGGTAAAATCCACGCCTCTGACGGGCAGTCCTGTGGGGAGAAGGCAGAGCAATCTCAGTAGGACCAGCGGCAACTGTTTCCGATCGGGATGAACTCTGCCCACCATGGTGGCCACGCTGACTTTCAGGGTATATATAGGGAGACGGGCGCTCTCGGGCTGTGCAGCTCGGACAGGAAGAGCAATTTACAAACACCCGGCGTTCATCAACAGCTGGCCAGAAGTGAAAGCAGCCCGGGCTTCTCCAGCTTCTAATCCTTTGCACTTTTCTTCTCTCCCCTCCTCTCTCTTGTACCTCTCTTCTTTCCCCCCTAAGTCTGAACAAGCCCCTCATAAAACCAGAACGGACAGACAGAAAAGGAGTCAAATGAACAAAAATACAATTTCTTTTTTAAAAAAAGCTTTTTGCAAAAATAAACCACTTGCAAAGGTGATGGGAAGCCTTAAAAAGAGAAGATAGTGATTTCTTGGAGCTGTTTGTCTTTAGATTTTTCTTTCTGTTGCTGAATGCTCCTATTCCAGTGAAGGGCTATACAGTCTCTGAGAGGAGCTCCTTTCATAACCCACTTTTCTTAGGCGGAGGGAGGCCAGCAAGCACCAAGCTCTACACTGTGAGTGTAAAAAAAATCAGCAGCAGCAGCAGCAGCTTTCTCTCTCTCTCTCTCTCTCTCTCTCTCTCTCTCTCTCTCTCTCTCTCTCTCTCTCTCTCCCTCCCTTCCTCCCTCCCTCTCTCTCTTTCTCTCTCTCTCTCTCTCTCCTCTCTCTCTCTCTCTCTCTCTCTCTCTCTCTCTCTCTCCCCCCACTCCTCTCCCTCTCTCCCCCCTCCCCCATCCAATGTGCTGCTTTTCAACAACCCCTCCACCTCATTCCCCTCCTCCCTCTGGCTGGCCCCTTGCTTTGCACAACTGCCCCCTTCAGCAGCAGCAAGCCTTGATGAAAGCCTGATGCTCCTTTAGGTTGTCACGACAACAGCTCCATCTGAGGCCTGGCTGATTTCCTTAAGAAGAGGGAATGGAGCTTAGAGGTAGAGTTAAGAAAGAGGGAGTAAGGCAGTGGGATGTGATGCTAAGAAGAGGGGGAAAAAGAAAAGAAGGGAGAACAAGGCAGAAAAGGGAAGGAGGGATGTTTAGAGGAGAGAAAGGCATATAGACATTGAAGAATGGAGCTAGTAGTGATGCCAGATAGGGAAGGGGAAAATACAAAATACCCAGTGACTGTCTAGGAATAAAAATAATGATAAGGAAGAAGTTAAAGAGGAAAAAGTGAAGCAGGAATGGCTGCAAAAAAGGGACAAGACTGGGAAAAGAACTTGGTAGCAAGGGCCCAAATCAAAAGCCAAAGTTGATTTAGAGAGTAGCATTCTTAGCTACTGTCTTTTCAAATTCACATCTTGCTCTTTCTCTCTTACACTTTCCTTCCCAAGATAGAAAAGGTTTATTTTCTCTTCTTCCTTTCTTTTCTCCCCACTCTCTCTAGGCTTCTGAAAGATGGATATGAGACAATGCTGGTATTGAGTGGTCTGTGGTGTGAATGCTTGGTTTGTCTTCTCCAAATGCCAGCCCCAGCAGCTGATCCCTGAGCCTTACCATCAACTTAATTCTGCAGGAAATACTCAGCTACCATTCAGGAAGTGATGATATTAGGGATTTTTTTTTTTTTTAAAGCAAGACATCTCTGTTACTGCACAAGCTGTTCATGTGCCACTACCTATTTCTCTAATGTACATGTAAAAGATATGCTGAACTTCACAGTAATGCTATTTTCAGACTTACCATCAGCCTACAAATGATGAACCCCTAAACTAATGGAATTGAGATTTACATTCACCTCTTCTTCTGTACTTCCTGTGTTAAGGGCATCAAATTGAGTTACCTCCATCACTGTTGGTGCTGAACAAGATGATAGGGATTTGTTAGCTAAGGATTTTCACAAAAAGAGAAATGAGTTTAGAGATCCCTACCCAAATCCCCAGAGAACACAGACTTTGAGCAGTTGCTTATCTTACTGACACTGGTGTTGTCCCCAAGGATCTTCCTGTAACTACCGCACTACATGCCACAGACCTAATTTAACCAGTTCAAAAGGTGATATGTTCCTACAGATTGCATAAGAAGAAGCAAAACCTTTTGTTTTCCTACAGCAGAGAAAATGGTGAAGAGTTCAGCTGAAATCCCTCCATAAAAGCAGTACCCAGTTTACCACGAGTTTTGTTCCCAAAGTCAATCCATCCTTCCTTCCTTCTTTCCTTCCCCTTCTTTCTCTTCTTTTTTCTTCCTTTTTGTTTATTCATTTATCTGTTTGTATACTTACAGTTTTTTGAGTTTGCATTTTTTCCCATAGAAACAATATGCTAAGTAGTATTTCAGTTCCCATGCCAATTCAGAAAAGACTATTTAACACATAATACAGCCAAAAGTCCCTAGTCCTACTTCACAACCTAAGGATCCTTTTGAAACAGTTTTCCATAGGAAAATTAAACCCCAAATCCTAAATGGGGATGCCAAGGATTTACTGGCACATCTGTATTCCCAGTAACAAGAAGCCATACACTCTGTCCACTTCTCTAATCCCAATGGACTCAAGATTTTTAGGAGGGTTGCCAGAATGAAGATGGAAGGTGCTGGTTGAGATAGAACTCTGTAGATTGTGGTTCTTATAGTAATTGTAGTAATAGGAGAAGCTCTAATAGCTCAAACTATTGGAGGATTTGATTGGATGGGGATGGATCAAGGGTTCTGGCTGGAGAGGAACAGGATCACACAGAGGGCTTCAAGGAAACCACCTCTGTTGGGTATCATTGAACAGAAATTTATAATTAGAAGAAAAAGTCATCTGGTTTAGCAATTCATTTTACAGATAAAGAAAATAAATCCCAGCCAAGAGAAGTGACTTTTCCAAGGCAAGAAAACTAGGAACAAATTACAGTCAGGATTTGAACTCAAATATTCAGTCTTCAAATCTACTCTTTCGACTACATCATGCTAAGCATACTAGCCCAAGACTTGCCCAAGTAAACACAGACTCAAGCTTTAAATCTAGGTCTGGTGACACCAAATACACTCTTTTCACTGAATGGTAGAGAAGATATAGTAGGCATTAGCTGCCTCATACACCAATGACCAAGGCCTCCTACACAGGGGACAAGAGCCATAAAGGGTATTGACGCTTATGACTTTTTCTATCTGTCTATTTATCTATGACAGTTGATAGATAACACATCGTATATGTATGGATATATGTATGTATAAAATGTTTATTTTTATTTAATTTTAATCAGTAGAATAAGGCTACGGAGGATTTCTATATGGGCAGGTGCAGGGATAATCGGGAGAAAGTTCTACACTAATAAGCTCAAACTATCCAGAGCACATCTGGCGTACTGCTACAAAGAAGCTTATGCTGAAGGACACCTTCATAAATGCAAATACATTTTGGCTTTTTACTAAAATAAAATCTCATTAATTTGAACTCCACTAATTTGGAATTTGTGCTAATTCAGTAAGGACTGAAGTTTACCTTTGCACTCTCTGTGAAAAATAATAATTTACTATGCAAATGATAATTCTAAGTAATAATATATAGCCATAACTTCCATGTGTATAGCACTTTACAGGTGCAAAGTGCTTTCTCATTTATTATCCCATTATACCCTTCCAACAGCCTTATAAAGTAGGGAGGCGTTCTTATCACCACTTTAGAGATGACAAAAGTCCAGCTCACTTACAGTAATGTCAACATTACTGTAGCCCAGATTTAGATAACAGGAGAAGGGATGGAGTACAGGAGGAAGCTGTTGAGTCATTTCAGTCGTGTCCAACTTTTCATTGCCCCATTTGGGATATTCTTGGCAAAGGTATCGTAGAGACTTGCTGTTTCCTTCCCTTGTTCATTTTATGGATGAGGAAACTGATGCAAACAAGATTAAATGACTTGCCCAGGGTCACTTAGCTAATAAATGTCTGAGGTCGGATTTGAACCCATGTTCTCCTGCCTCTAGCTAGTGCTCCTGTACCACCTAGCTGCCTAGGAGGGAGTCTTAGCCTCAGATCCTACCTGTGACACATGAGCTATGTCACAATGGTCAAAGCTAAACTTTAACTTTTGTTTATTTCTTTTTATTGGTATTACACTGGAGATAATAAGACCTGTGGTGCTGCCTTGACAGGGACGTGCTGCCTTTACAGGGACCATTGTCAAGGTCCAATAAGAAAACTGCATGCAAAGCCCTTGGCAAATCTTGAAGTAAAACAGAAATATAATAATGAAGTATTATCTAAGTATAATAACATATAAATGTGTGGGACATAACACACATTCATTCCAATGTGTTTTATAAACATCAGTCATCAATCACTTCTATCCTTAGGTTGCTTCCTTCAAACTTGATGATCTCTAGGACAATCCTTTTAGGGAGGGGGAATATTATCATCTCTATTTAATCAATGGGGAAAGGAAAGTGTAAGAGAGAAAGAGCAAGATGTGACTTTGAAAAGACAGTAGCTAAGAATGCTACTCTCTAAATCAACTTTGGCTTTTGATTTGGGCCCTTGCTACTAAGTTCTTTTCCCAGTCTTGTCCCTTTTTTGCAGCCATTCCTGCTTCACTTTTTCCTCTTTAACTTCTTCCTTATCATTATTTTTATTCCTAGACAGTCACTTTAATTTTAATCACTGAGGCTCAGGATAAAGCATTTGTCCATGACCAAGTAAAGCCAGTATAGATCAGATGTAGGACTTGACTTCAGGTCTTGAAACCGGTTCAGTAGGAACAAAAATGAAACAGATATCAAATAGATAAGTAGATTAATAGATATGGATATAGACATATATAGATATGTGTGAATATCACCCTATAAAGATATGAGATGCATATTCATATATCATAGGTATGTATTTCTATAAGATCCACATATTGGGACACAAAAACAATGCTTAACAACCTGATAAACCAAACCAATACACAGGACTGATATGCAAGATGTCCCAAAAGTCTTAGTGCAGGTCTAAAACATTGTACTAAGACTTTTGGGACAGGTTGTGTGTGTGTGTGTGTGTGTGTGTGTGTGTGTGTGTGTGTGTGTAGGCAAGAAGCAAAAAGATCCTCTATGTAACATCACTTTAACTAATTTGCATTACTGAATTTGCTTAAAAGTAATAACATTTTTTATATACTTTAAGCCAGTTAGTTAATGAGCACTCATTAAGAGGGGCAGCAAGGTGGACAGAACACTGCTGTACTCAGACACTTAGTACTTATGTGACCCTGAACAAGTCACTCAACCCTGTTTGCCTCAGTTTCCTTATCTGTAAAATGAGATGTAGAAGGAAATAGCAAACCACTCTAGGATCTTTGCCAAGAAAACCCCAAATGGGGTCATGAGGATCGGGGTACAACTGAAAAAACCCTCCTTCTACATATCAGGAAGCAAAAGTTCACAGAAGTTCAGTGACTTGCTGCCTGAGGTCACATTCAGAGTAAATGGGAAGGTCATTATTTGACCTTAGATCCACTGACATTAAATCTAGTACCTTGTCATGGCACCACACTGATATTTCTATAATTGATATTTTTCTGTAATTCACATTGGCTTTCTTCCCAATAAGTTTAAATTAATAAGGTTTCATTACGTTAGTATCATCTAGCACTGAGCAGCTATGACCAAGTTCAGGATCTCTCCTTGAAGGCAATAATGACTGTCATGTTTTCCACGCAAGTGCGTGAGACAAAAAGACAGGGGCCATCAGGGTGCTAAGAAACAGCAGGGTTTCTTCCCCAGCGGATTTAACTATGTATAATTGATTAAGCCTATTTTTAGGCAAGCTACTCAACCACTCCCCCTAGAGCACTACCAACACGTCCCATGGACCCTCAATGACTTCTATCCTCTGGTTGCTTTCCTTCAAACTTTGCCCTTTGCTTATCTTTGTTTGTTTGTTTGTTTATCTTTTCTGCAAATCCATCTAATCTCTGCTTCCCTCCCCATCCTACTTCTCTCCTTGAAAATGTAAGAAAAAGGAACATACCAATAATTTATTGAAATTTTAAAAGGCTATTTTGCTGTGAAGAACCACACACATTCTTCCTAGAAAGCTGGCAGAAATTGAACACATTTTGGGGTTATTTGTGAGGCGAACACGCCTGTTAGCCAGTTGTAGCAGCTTCATAACCCAAGCAAGATGATCTGAAATACTACTTTAGAATCTCTCGCTGCCTTTGTCAGAGAGGCTTTAGAAGACTCCGGCACCCTCCAGGGACCAACGCTGCCTCAAGATATGGGAAAATGTTTAAGCACCCCAAGAAGCATGAAAGATCTATTCTTCTGTTTAGCTTTGTAAGGTAATAGGTTCAAATGAAATCCAGCTGTGGCCTGGAATGCCCATCCAACTCTGCAGCAATATTTGCATTTTATGCTAAGCATGTCTTCAATATTATAAATTTCACACTTCTGCATTTCTATAGCTACAAGGTCTTAATCGCAATAAGACCATTCCTGCACATCTCTTTTATAAGTGGAATTAGCATCCCCATATGCATTGGAAGCACTAAATTGTTAACATGTCTCTTTAGAATTCCTATTATGACACCTATGATGATTTCATCATATTTTAGCAATAGTGAAAGATCACAGTTTATACTCAGGAGCATGGCGCTCTCCCAGTGTTCTTCCCAGTGTCTCCTCCTGAATCTGGTTCCTTTTAATAGACCAACTTCGTTCGTATGTACCTGAGAACTTGTCAAGATCAGTCGGGTATAGGTTGAGTAAATAGTGTCAGCATTTGCTATAAAGCTTGCAATACTGAAACTATTCTAGGCACTTTAACCAGCAGTGCCTTCCTTTCACTTTGAAGCGCTTGAAGTCCCTTATTTTAACACTGGAGTTGTCCTTCTTACTCAGATTTCTTTCCAAGATAACCTCCTTCAGCTCACAAAGTTTGAATCCTTCTTATTTTCTTTTTTTAGGAAAGTTTTAGAGATTTTAAAATTCTACTTTGATTCTCTAACCTCCCATATACATCTTTGTAGGCACAGATTCATTAAAATTGCACAAATAAGCATGAACGTTGTTCTCATGAACAATCATGAAACCTTATGTATGTACATGGACTTTTCCCCCTTTATGTGCACCCAAAGAGCTCTTCCTTTCTCTCATCTTCTCTCCCACGCTAGCACACAGTCTAGGGCCACAGATGTGGCACCTAGGTGGCAGCTAGCTGATACAATGAATGGATGGAGTGCTAGAGCTTAAAATAAAGATCTGAGTTCAAATCTATCCTCAGACATTTACTAGCTGTGTGACTCTGGGCAAGTAACTCTACCGCTATCTGCCTCAGTTTCCTTATCTGTAAAATGGAGATTATAATAATAGGGTCTGCCTCCTAGGCAGAGGTATGGAACCTGTGACCTCAGGGCCACATGTGGAATTCTAGGTCCTTAGGTTCTGTCTTTTGATTTGGAGTTGAAGGGCCACACCCAAGAACCCAGAAGGCCAGCCATATCTGGCCTCCAGGCCACAGATTCCACACCTCTGTGACTAGGGTATTGTGAGGATCAATGGAGAAAATAATTGTGAAGTATTTAGCACAGATATGGCCCATAATAAGCACTAGGTAAAATCATTAGCATTATTATGATCCACTAAAATAATTTAACTCTTTCCTTTACTCCACTCTCTTACCTGAATACTGTTTTCTGTGATTCTTGCTGCTGCTGCTGCTGCTGCTAGGTTTCTCACAGTCTTCAGTTCTTAAATATTTATTAAAAACCTACTATGTGCTGTGTATGGTACTGAGCTAGGATTTTCATATGAGTAAGAATAGAGTCACGACAACTCCAAAGGAAAGATGGAATGAGGACAGGATCACTTTCTGATTGGTAGCATCCTAGATTTCACTTTTTCCTTCCAGGTTAATTCATTTTATTCCCCTTCACACATTCTAGGCTGTAGGCAGATTGGCCTACTATGAGTTCTCCAAAGTTGGGGTTCCATCTCCAGTTCTGCCTCTCTGCATGTCTATCTCCCATACCTGGAATGCACCTCCTGATTACTCCACCTACCTTCACTCAAGACTCAGCTCACGTGTTACTCTTTTCTTTCTTGATCCTCCTTGAACCTCCCTAAGAATGTTTCTTAACTTGGGTCCAAGAATTTGAAGAAAATTATAACTGCATTTCAGTGTAATTGGTTTCTTTTGTAATTTTATGTATTTTATGCATTTTAAAACATTATTCTGGAAATGGTTTCACAGTCCTCATGAGGCTGCCAAAGGAGTCCATTATACAAAAAAAAAAAAGGAAGAGGGGTTAAGGATCTCTGTCCTAGAAGATAATTCTTCTTTTCTGAAATTAGTTGGTATATACTGATTTATTCATCTCTTTCATGCAGCCAGATGAACTTAAGCTCACTGAGAGTAGACACTACTTGTCTCTGTGTCCCAAGTGCCTGCCATAGTGCTTTGCACATCATAGGTTCTTGAATTGGGTGTTGGTAGTAACTTCAGATCCCTATGATCAAAGATAATGTGAGGAACATAGACTGTGAGTGCTGGGAGGGTAGGAATGTCACTCCCCTTACTTATAGACGGACACAGGATACGAAAAAATTTCTGTCCTGGAGTACAAACAGGCTTTGATTGGGCTGAATCCACTCATATTGTGAGATACAGCTGACAATATCAAGGTATCCCTTGAGCTTCCAGTACATCTTTGTAAAGCAAGTTTATCTTTGCTACCCCATATGGCATTTTAAACAGCTCCAATCTAGCTTTCAGGTTTTTTTTTATACACCTCACTCACATTGCCTCAACATTCTTTGGTTCGGCCATCCTGACCTTGTCGGTCTTCACACATGGATGTTAATCTCCCTTCCTCATAACTTTGCAAAGGCTGTCACTTCTGTGTACTGCTCCTCACCTCAGTATCTGAGAGTCTCCAGTTTTTCTCAAGGAGTCAGTTGAGATACGGCCTCTTACATGAGGCCTTCCCTGATTCCCCTAGCTGCTAGTACCTTACCTTGCATTTTTATTATATACATACTATGTATGCTAATATGTATATATTTATATGTAGTTACATATATCATATATACATCTATATGTGTATATATATACATATACATACATACACACACACACACGCACACATATATACACACACACATTGTCTTTCCTATAGAATGTAAGCTTTTTAAGGGCAGAGGCTGTCTCATTTTTGTCTCTGTATCCCTGGTCACAAGAACAATGGTTGGCATATGGTAAACATTTGATAAATGACTGAATGGATGAATTCATTTCACTTGAGAAAGCTAACAATGATAGGGTAAAAACTGACAGAATGCTCAAGTAGACGCTCCTATCATTTTCACTAATCAGGATCAAACAATGCCTCAGTCGCTGCATCTTCTCAAGTATGTACTTTGTTTATCCTTAATAGAAGTTATTATATGTTAATTAAATGCCAGTAGAGTAAGAAAACATTTGTGCAAGATTAAGAACTACATAATAAGATGAGCATCTGCTATATAATTGCTAAACCTCACTAAATATTTCCTTACATATCAGTATTTACTTAGCAAGCAATGACGATCCTGTGAAATCTAAATGTAATGCCTAGTTAAATATATCAAGGGTGCGAGTCATATAAAGTGTCAGCAATATGCTCCCTCTAAGGAACACTGACTAGAGAGAGCTGCAGGCAGACATCACAAGTGGATGGGTCCTAGAGGTAGGTCATCCTTCAATTTGAAGGGCACTGAAAGGCCCTGTTAGCCTAAAAATATCTTCTCTACTGATTTAAATTGCTCCTTCCCCTCCCACCTGGCCTGTAATTCCCATCATCAGAGTCATTTTTCTGGATTAGATAATGAAGGCAGCATAGTTTTGCTCTGTGTTTTTTTTTCCCCCCAGGGTAGGAGGTTCTTAAATCTTGCCCTGTCAGCACATTGTCATGAATTAATCTATCAGATTAATTATCACTTTGGCAAAGAGAGCCCTATGGAGAGACTCGACTGCTAATCCAATCCAACCCAACAATCATCTATTAAGGACCTACTATGTAAAAAACTGTGGTTTGTTCTAGAGATATAAAGAAAAAAATATCAAGCAATAGCTTTCAGGCAATGCCCTAATGGAAGTATGAGCTGCCATCATACTGGTCACATGTCACTGAGGAGGGAAGAAGAGGATGTTGGCTATAAGGCAGGTATTGGAGATACAGAAGGAGTGCCAAAGAGCCTTGCTCCAATGGACTAGAACTTAGGTGGGCAACTCTTCACAGCCAGAAGAGGATGGGTCACAAATGAAAGCAAAGCCCAGAGTACGAATGGTACTTAAAACCATCCATCCATCCATCCATCTCTTCATCCATTCATATCTTAGCACTTGGTAAAGGCAGGATACAATTGCTAAGTTTTGTGAAGGGGAGAATCATACGAAAATGAATGATAGTGTCTGTACTCAACTACAGTTTAATGGGGGAAATAAGATGACAAGTAACTATAATGTAAGGAAGAATGTGATGAGCGCCAAGTCAGCAGTCCAAGTAAAGTACTGGAGGGATTCAGAGGAAAGAATAATCATTTTCAGTATTCTAGAAAGAAAAAGTTCATGGCAAAGTTAGTTCTGGAGGAGATTTTTCTGGTGAGATAGGATTGATATGGGGTCAGGCGGAAAGCAAAGGCATAATCTAGAGCAGTGGGTCTCAACCTTCCTGCCATGACCCTTTAATACTCAAATGTGGCTGTTTCTGCATGTGGGTGGACCCGCCTGGAGATAGATAGAGGAGCAGTGTCTTGGTTCCAAATATGTGTTTTCCCATGGTCTTAGGGGACCCCTGTAACCCCTGTGAAAGGGTCGTTCGACCCCCAAAGGGGTCGAGACCTACAGGTTGAGAACCACTGATTTAGAAGAAGGAACAGCAAATAAAAAAGCTGAGAGTTACAGATAACTACAATGTGTGACCTGGAAGAGTGGAAAGTAGGAAAGCAATAAGGCACTACTTTGACTAGCTCGCTAAATAAATTATAATCTGAAAAAATATTTAAAGTGAATCTTAATTCAGAAATTCAAGAACTCAGAACTATTTTATAATAGTGAATGTACTATTGCTAGTTATATAGTACATAGTACTTCCTGGTGAACTCCAAGCCATGCTACCTGTACCCTGACTCTCCTCTATCTACCATTAAAAAATCAAACTATCCTTGTGGGCTCTGACAGTTAAACTTTTACCCTGTATGACCAGGAGCCAGACCACTGTGCTACTTCCCAGTCCTTTCCAAACCATGCCCTCTCCCTCTAAGTCTAGTTCACCACATTACTTCCACTTGGTAAATGCACAATGTGTGTGTGTGTGTGTGTGTGTGTGTGTGTGTGTGTGTGTATTATATATATAAATATATATATATATATATTTATTTATGCATATATACAGATATATGCATGTGTGTATATGTAGACTGATACAAATATCTGTACTCCTAACATGTACATACATATATTTGTGTGTGTCTAATGAGAAATTGTGTTTGAGGTAAAAATCAATTTCCAATTGTGTAGGCTCTCATTAAACAAAACAGGGGTAGAGATATTTACAAGAACATGACCATCAATGCAGCATTGTAGAAAGTGTATTATTGAGGCATCCTAGAAAGAGCAGTGGATGTGAAGTGAAGCTGAGTTTGAATTTCCACTCAAATATTTTCTATCTATAAGATCTTCAGAAAATGTCATAACTTTTCTTTCTTCAGTATCCTTTACTATAAAATAAAGATGATCCATCAGATGAAAAAAAAAAGAAAAGATAAATGGTGATTCTTGACAGACTATGCGGGGCATAGGCATATTAAAGTGCTCTTGGTGAAAAGTGAAACTAAGAAACTACTCAGGAAAGTAATTTGGAATTAAACCCCAAAAGTCATTACACTGTGCATAAACTTTGACCCAGCAGTAACACTACTAGGTTCATGCCTGAAAGAGAACCAAACTCTGTCTTGGAAAGGACACAGGAATACAAAATTGTTTTATTGAAACATTTTTTGTCAAAGTGAAATACTAGAAATAAAGTGGGTACCTGTCAATCAGGGAATGGATGATCAAAATAAGATGTAAATGCAGATGCATGCATTTTATTAATATATATACACATATGCACATATCTATAACCTTTGAGGTGAATTGAAGAGAGGGAGGAAGTCTGGGGTAGTGGATAGAGAGCTGACCTTGAAGTCAGGAAAACCAACACTCTGCCACCCTGGGTGAGTTACTTAAGGACTCGGTATTCTCAGGACTCATGTGCAAAATTATACATCACAGAGAAGGTGCTAATCTGAATTGGAGGAAGAAGTTTCCTCATCTGGCAGTTCCTTACACCAGGGAAATCACAACTTCATGTATGTGTGTATAACATTTAACAAGAATTTAAGGGAGAGAATTTAAACTTATCATTAATGTAAATCTTATTCTGATCACTAAAAAAGAAAAAAAAAAAAGACAAAACCTAGCAAACAACAATTTTTTTCTTTCCAAAAGAAACTTAGTCTGGATTTGTCTCCCCCTACTGGAAGCAGATTGAGGCATCCTTGGTATTTCCATCCAACCTCACAAGAGTAAAAAAAAAAATCATCTCAGTCAGTCAACAAGCAATCATCTAAGTCCTTACTATATGTCAGGCACTCTAATAAATGCAACATAGACAAATGAAATCCCTCCCAAAGAAAACAAACCACAACAACTAAACAAAACATATTGGGTCTTGCCCTCAAGGAACATATATTCTAGTGGGGGAGACAATGTGTAAACAAATAGGCATTTATAAAATATAGAAAGAGTATAAATCAGTAGTGGTGTGATGGAGCCTGTTCTCCAATTATTAAATTTTCAGTGTGAGCATTTATATTGGAAATTGGCAAATGCTAAGATCTGGGTTTGATTTACTGTTTTACTGATCGTCTAGACTTAAAATGATGGGCAAAATAATAATGCAGATTAAATTTTAAAGTATTTTATGGAAAATTTCAGAGAGCTTGCTGTTAAACATTTACTAGCAAACCACAGGATGGTTGCATAATATGAAAGAGGAATGCACTAGAAGCTGAGTTACTTGTCAGGCATTCGGCAGAAGGTAGGATATGAGCTGTCTTGAAGGAAGCCAGACTAAAAGGAAGAGGTGGAGGTGAAAGCTAGAGCATTCCAGGCACAGTGAACAGCCAATAGAAAGGCTCAGGATTGAGAAATGGAGTGTTTGTGTTCACAGTACTACAAACAGGTTTGTGTGGGTAGATTATAGAGTGGGAAGAAAAGCATGGAAAGGTAGGAAGAAGCTAGATTGTGACTAACTGTAAATGCCTAGTAGAAGAATGCATATTTGATCCTGGGGGTAATATAGAGCTACACAAGGTCATAGGGTGTGGGGTGAGGAGAGAGAGAGAGGAGAGGAAGATGTGACATGGGCAAGCTTTATAAAAATCACCTTGGCAGCCAAACAGAGGGTGGAGTGGAGTGAGGAGATATTTGAGACAGAGAAACCTTTAGGGAGGTTTTGTATTAGTCAAGGTAAGAGGGGATGAAGAGCTGAATGAGGGCTGTGATCATGTGAGAGGCAAGAAGAGGATGTATATGGGAGATGCTATGAAGGTAGAAATGACAAGATTTGCCAATGGACTAGATATATGGGGGGAATGAGAGAGAGGAGTTGAGGGACACAGGAATTTTTAAAGTCGAGAAGCACAAATACATCCAAAGAGGACTGGCAAGGTGATGAGGTTACTCCAAGCCATTCTATATAAGAATCAAAAGAAGCAACTGGAGAGGCTTAGACTACAGTGTACATGATCGCTGCTTTTAAGTATTTGGAAGAGGAAGAAGAGTGACTTTGCTTTAAACCCCTCCCACCCCACCCACCCCCCCTCAAGGAAAAACTAGGAGCAATGCTGGGAATTTTAGAGTAGGAAAATTCAGCTCAATGTAAAGAAATTTCAAATGATTAGTGATGTCCAAAAACAGAATGTGATATCTCAGGTAGTAACAGTTTCCCCATTACTGTAGATACCCAAGTGGAAACCTGATGGGATGGTGGTACCTTTCATAATGATAGTACTTGTATCATGCTTAATAAGGATTAGTAGAATACTCAACAGATGAATAATGACATGTCATTGCCCAGTTTTTTTCAGTTATGTCTGACTCTCAGTGACCCCATTTGGGATTTTCTTGGCAAAGATACTGGAGGGGTTTGCCATTTCCTTCTCCAGCTCATTGTACAGATGAGGAAACTGAGGCAAATAGGGTTAAATGAATTGCCCAGGGTCACACAGCTAGTAAGTATCTGAGGTCAGATTTGAACTCATGCAGATGAGTCTTCCAGACTCCAAGCCTGGTACTCTGTGCACTATGGCACCACCTGGCTGCCTCTGAATACTAGCACAGAGCAGTGCACATGGAGCTCCTGTCTGGCTTCCAGCGGGAAGGTAGAAACACCTTTTTATTTAAAACTCGTTGTACATGGGTACACAACCTAGGTATAAAGGCTGATACTGTAAGCAATCTAGGGAAGCAAGGAATAGTTTGCCTGTCAGATTTATGGAGAAGGGAGGACTTTATGACCAAAGAAGAGTTGGAGAGCATTATAAAATGCAAAATGGATAATCTTGATTACATTAAATTAAAAAAGCTTCTGTACAAACAAAGCCAATGTAACCAAGATTAAGAGGGAAGAGAGAAATTGGGGAAGAATTTTTACAAGCAGTGTCTCTGATAAAGGCCTCATTTCTAAAATATACAGGGAATTAAGTAAAATCTATAAGAATGCAAGTCATTCCCCAATTGATAAATGGTCAAAGGATATGAACAGGCAATTTTCAGAGGTAGAAATTAAA
>CM053588.1:284757305-284789612 GCA_028646515.1 Pseudochirops corinnae
GAAAAGTTTCATCAGTTACAGTTTTCCCTTTTCCATGTTGGCATGTAAATAGTTCAACTTTGATAAGTACCTTATGATTTCTTTTCCATGTTTACCTTATGTTTCTTGTGTTGGAGTGTCAAACATTCTTTGCAGTTCTGTTTTTTTCAGTAAGAATGTTTGAAAGTCCTCTACCTCACTGAATGACCATATTTTCCTCTGGAACACTATACTCAATTTTGCTAGGTAGGTGATTCTTGGTTTTAATCCTAGCTCCCTTGATCTCCGGAATATCATATTCCAGGCCCTTAGATCCCTTAATGTAGAAGCCGCTACATCTTGGGTTATCCTAATTGTGTTTCCACCATATTCAAATTGTTTCTTCTTGGCAGCTTGTAATATTTTCTCCTTGATCTGGGGACTGCAGAATCTGGCTTTAATATTTCTAGGAATTTTCTTTTGGGGATCTTTTTCAAGGGGTGATCAGTGAAATCTTTCAAGTTCTCTTTTGCCCTCTGGTTCTAAAATATCAGGGCAAATTTCCTTGAGAATTTCTTGAAGGATGCTTTCTAAGTTCTTTTTTTGATCATGGCTTTCAGGTAATCCAATAATTTTCAAATTGTCTCTCCTGGATCTGTGTTCCAGGTCAATGGTTTTTTCAAGGAGATATTTCACATCGCTTTCTATTTTTTCATTTGTTTGTATCTGTTTGATAGTATCTTGATTTCTAATAAAGTCATTTGCTTCCATTTGCTCCACTCTAATTCTGAAGGAATTATTCTCTTCAGAAAGCTTTTGAGATTCTTTTTCCATCTGGCACAGTCGACTTTTTAAGGCATTAAGGTTTTTTTGGGCCTCTTTTGCCAATTGATTTAGTCTGTTTTTAAGGTGTTATTTTCTTCAGTCAGGTTGTTGACTGTCTTTCCATGATTTTCTTGTAGCATTCTTATTTCTCTTCCCAATTTTTCCTCCACTTCTCTCATTTGGTTTTCAAAATCCTTTTTAAGCTGATCTCTAGCTTTTAGGCAGTCTTCATGTTTCTTGGAAGCTTTTGGTGTGTGAATTCTGACTGTGTTGTCTTCCTCCCGTTCCCTGCTTTCATTCTTCTTTTCCCTAAAGAAGGGATCTGGAGTTTGGTTGCTGTTCTTACTTTGCTTCCTATGCTTGCTCATGGTGGCCAGTCAATGATTTTTTTAGCTCTGTGGAACTCTGCTTCCAGAGGGGAAAGCTCTGTCCCAAATTGCTGGGGTTTCCCCAGCTGCCTGCATATTTAGGAGGCTGCTGCAGCCCCCACCAGCTCTGGCTCACTGAAAACACACCCCAGTACCACCACCCAAGGCCACTATCTGGATCCAGGCTGCTCAACACAAGAGCACTTGGCCTCTGAACAATCTCTTGGCCCCCCTGCAGTCTGCAGGCCAGGAGCTCTGAAATAGCAAGGTGGAGGTGGCTGCCAGGCCTCTGCTTCTGCCGCTTCCTTGCCCTGGAAGCAGTTTGGCTGGACCCTCTTATCTCTCCCAATTTTAGCCGAGTTCCACTGACCTTTCACTTAGTCCTTTTTTTCTTATGGCTTGATAAGTCTGCATACTGCCACAGCTGTGGCAGATCCACTCTCCTGAAGCTCCAGCTGCAGTTCGGCTAGTCAGGCCACCCCCAGGTCCAAGCCACCATTTCAGGCTTGGCTGGTTTCGGCTCCCAGAGTTCAGATGGTCCCTCCTAGCTGAGCTGCCTTCAGCGGAAAGAATATTTGTGTGCATTTTAGAGGTCTAGAATTTGTTTAGAGTAATATTTTATGGGTATTTTGAGGTGGCTAAGTGGGAGCTGTGGTACCTTGCTGCTCCTATGCCACCATCTTGGCTCCGCCCCCCTAACATCACTTTTCCTTCAATATTCAACCCAAGCATCATCTACATGAGGCCCTTCCTGGTTCCTCCTGCCAATGCCCTCCACCTCAATCTAACTTATATTTAACAGGTTTGTATTCACTCTGTACTCACTTATTTCTGTGTATTCTTACAATTGCATTTGTTGTCTCCCCAATTAGAAAGTAAAGTCCTTGGAAGGAGGGATCAATTCATTCATTGCATTCTTGTACCCAGGAAGAAAAGAAGATCATCAGCATCCAAAGATATAAAAAGGTTCAAGGAAAAGAATGATTCAAAAGAGGTCCCTCGACTTAACAGCTAAGAGATCATGGGTAACCTTTAAGACAGAGACAATGATAACTCAGCAATAGCTGGATAATACTAACATATGGTTTTCTGATTCAACATACGCCTCCCAGGACTCTTACACACAGTTCAGTGATCTCCGTTTCTATTTGACACTTGACGTTTGGGGTTGTTCAGAAGAACAGTTTTGTTCAAGTGGCTGATCTAGAATCCAGGGGACAAGAAGCAGGGAACTAAAGGGTTTGAGACTGGTAGTGAGGGTAGTAGTCTGTCTAGGAGTATCAAACTGAAAGGTAGTAGACATTTTAAAAAATTATAGCTTGAGGGTATAGCAGAGTGAAGGGTAGCTTATTGAGGTTTTTTTGTTTGTTTTTTATGAATGGAGAAACATGAGTATGTTTAGAAGTAACAGGGAAGGACATAGTAGAGAGAGACTAAAAATGAGAGGAGAGAGGAAATGCCAAAAGGAGAAAAGGAAAAAGAATCGATACTTGCAATGCAATTTTCCCATAATAACATCATTCTGATCAGGAGGAGGTTCCTATGGTAACTTGGGGTATATTCCTTCAAGTCACTCACCCCTCCTTCTTTATCAATGTTTCATTTACATTGAATTAGGAGACTAATAATTCTGTGCTTCAACTCTTTACAATCTGGTTTCTTAAGATCTATTTCTGGCTCTCCTTTAGTACCTGTTCAGCTCCTGTGTGTAAAGGTGTACTCTGCCTGGTCTGTGAATTTAAAGACAGGCATCAAATTGAAGGGCTCAGAATGAACAATGCACCTAGTGTCACTTGTAAAATCATGTACTGTCTCCTCCCAAGGGATGCAGTGGATAGAGATCTGGACCTGTAGTCATGAAGACATGAATTAAAATCCAGTCTAAAGATACTTATTAGCTCTGTGACCCCGGGTAAATCACATAATCATGTTTGCCTCAGTTTCCTTACATATTGTGTGTGTTTTCCTGATTTAGAGAGCTTTACTGCCCTGTAATAGGCCAAATGTAATCACATGGAGACTGTGACAGGAGGAGCTAGCTGAAGGGAAAAAGCAAAGCCCACAGGAAGCTGGGAATCAGAGCAGTTAGAGATGGAAGGAGAGAGGAAGCCCCCAAGGAGATAGCTAGGTTTGTGAGTGTTTGTTTGTGGGAAGGCTAAAGGATGCTGTGGCTCCTGCTGTGCTATGGTGTGTTAACTTCTTTGTTGCTATGCAGATTCGGTTTCCTGGTTCGAGGTTTTGGTTTTCTGGTGTCTTCTGTCTTCTATATGGAGAGTGCATTATATTTTGCGATTGAGAACGGGGCTGTGAATATTGCGTTGATGCTACACAAAGTATGTCACTATCTTTGCCTAGAAAATTTCAAATAGGGTCACCAAGAGTCAGATGTGAGTAAAACAACTCAACAATAACAACAAAGAACAAAAAAGCTTCCCCCTCCCCTCTGGTATCCAAAACTGACTTTAAGGTTATAAAAACCTTCTTGTATTAAGTACTGTCAGAAACACTACTAAGTAAACTGGGAGATTCCTATAGGTAAAATGTGGAACTGCTACTATTACCCTCTCATTGTAATTCTTAGACAGCATTCCAACTTACCCAATTGTGCCCAACTCTAACAAAATTTGCTAGACCGTGACACTTGGCTCTACTCACCCGTGGCAGCTAGAGCTTTGAGTATCTATGTGCTTTCCCTTAGACTACACCTAAGCTGGCTGTTCTGTGTCCCAGGAAATGGCACTTTATCCAGTTCAGTCCAATGAACTAGAAAGTGCCTGCAAAATCCTGCGGGGACACACTTGAGAAAGAAAGACAATCCCTGCCCTCATGGAGCTTATAGTCCGAAGGGGGAGACACAGAATGACCTAGCACAGTCTTACTCTATGGCGCTCGGCACACAAAAGGAAGCAAGAAAGGGGGAAAAGGTGGTGGGAATATCTTATTCTATGCAGTTGGAACTAGGCATGGCCAGATGCAAAGTGAGGTGACTTTTATTACAGTTGCTGCAAGTACAGATGTGAAGAACAGGGTTTGTGTGCCGTAGTAGAGAAAGGACTAACTCTGGAACCAAATGGCCTGAATTCAAATCACTCCTCTGATTCTTATCTGCCAAGTGACGATGCGTTAGTTACTTGACTTTCCTAGGCCTCACTTTCCGCATCTGTCCATGAAGGATAACTGTGGATTACTTACAACCCTATGTGGTGAGAGTAATGATGTTTTGTAATCTGCTACATAAGATATGGCATTATTAGTATCCAGTCCTTTATTTTTGAGAATTAAAAAGATTTTATTATAAGTACATTAAGGTAGTAACACAATAATGAGCTGATCACTAGAAATCAACCTAGTGTCTAGTCTTTTTCCATATTTACCCATAGGAAAATCTGACGGCTAAATCCAAAATTATATTAGTAAGAAGGAAGAGAAATTTTTAAATTTAGACTCATTAGGAAATAAGCAAATGAACTCCAGGTCCTAATGTACGGAGCCTACATTACGGTTGTTCTTAACTCACCTCCTCACTTCCTTTCTGTCTTTTAAGTCTCACCTAAAATTCCACCTTCACTAAAAGGCACATCCCATGCCACCCGAACACTAGTCACTTCCCTCAGGTGATTATTGCCATTTTTTCTGTATAAATATTGCGTGTATTTAGATGTTCACATGTTGTCTTCCCTTTCTCACTCTGGTTTTCCTGAGAGTACAGATTGTTTTTTAAATTTTATTTTGCCTTTCTTTGGATCCTCAAATTTAGCATGTTGCCTGCCGCAAAACAGATGCTTGTTAAAGTTAGTTGCCTGGACCTGACCTCCCTGAACCTCAATTTGCTAATTTTGCAAATGAGAATAATAGTAGATTTTCTACCCCACTGGGCTGTTGTAAAAACAAAAAAGAAAAAAAAAAAAAACATCTTTTTAACCTGTCATATAAAGTAGGTTATTATTCCTATCGGTCAGTCAACAAGCCTTTATTAAATACTATCCCATTATTCTCCATATTTACTGTTGAAAATAAACAAACATATTTCTGCCTGCTAAACACCAAATGATGTGGAAAAACAAGAAAGTAAGAGAGCCTTGTCAAGTGCAGGGCTCAATTGGAAGTCAGCAAACAAGCTGATGGAATAATGTACAGAGTTTACCTTGTAAGTTTGCTTATAATGTGACCCAGTGAGTCACGACTCTGATGGCGGAGGCAGGCAAGGAGGCAGATGTGGGAGCCAGAAAAGAAGAGGTTGAAACTGTGTGATCTAAAACTTGGAAGAAAGGTTACAGAAGAAAGGATGACGCGCCTGAGGATATCTCAGGTATTGCCCTTCCTCCCTGGGCTGGAGTTTTCATATTTGACAAATGCAAATCCTGAAGATGTTCAGATAAGAGCTGAGGGTTTGATACATTCCTACTCTATTTCTAGCTATTCAATTCTCACTGTCACCTAGAAATGTTCAGAGTGCGAGCTGAGTGCCAGCCCTGATTCTTTATCTTCTGCACTTGCCTAGGCAGAGTCAGAGAGAATGTATTTCTTATAATGTCCTATATGTCAGCATCCTGGCATTTGGCACTGAGTTTTCTTATCTTAAATTTTGAAGTAAATGTTCTTAATTTTCAAGGAAGAGCCCCAACTTTAAATCTCAAGATTCTTATATTCATCACAAAAGATCAGAACAGCAAAATTAAAATATTAAAAAGGTTTCTACCAAGGCATTTCCTTTTTCTATTCTTTCCTAAAGGAGTCAATGAAAGCAGTCTAGAACTAGTTAGCCTTATCTTCAGGCATCAGGAATTGTTATAAAAAAATATTGGTTTTTTTTTTTTTTTTACCAGTACAAATAGGTATCATCATATTCCCAAAATGATTTCACTAAATGGTGAGTTTGGACTAAAGATAATCACTTAAGAACACTTCAGATTCATGAGATTCATTAAATTAAAGCTAGAAAAAACCTCATAGGTCATCTAGTTCAACCTCATCATTTTCAAAGGAGGAAACTGAGGCTTAAAGAGATTAAATTATTTTCTCAATGCCTACACTTAAACACAACGATACAGAAGCCCAGAGAGTTCAGCGACTCTTCTATCAATCTGCAAACAGAGGACGGGTGAGGGAGACCTTCCTTTAAAACCCACTGCAAATTCATAATGCCTTTGGGACGCTGAGCGGAGCGTTTAACGTGTCTGGTGAGAGGTAATGACACCTGTAGTGCTTGTATCAATCACACTGCTCTTGTGAGGTTCAGTTGAAATAGCATATTTAAAGCACTTTGCAAAGATTAAAAGCTACAAACTTCTCCAGCTGTTCCCACTACTGCTATTACTACTACTACTACTACTACTACTACTACTACTTCTACTACTACTACTACTACTACTACTACTGCTGCTGCTGCTGTTACTACTACTAATACTACTACTACTGCTACTATTACTACTACTACTACTACTACTACTACTACTACTACTACTACTACTACTACTACTACGACCACCACCACTATTATATGCTAGTGGGAAATACATATACCTAGAGAAAGAAAAAAGATACATCTCTCTCTGTCTATGTTTGTGTCTCTCTGTGCATGTGTGTGTGTCTAACTCTTTGTCTATCTTTCTCTGTTTCTGTCTCTGTCTCCATCTGACTTTCTCCCATTTCTTTCCTCAATAAGACCCCACAAAAAGACCTTAGACAATTCAGTAATGGGAAGGTAAATATTGGCCTAGTTGAAAAGGGGTAGGGAACCCCTAGCAAGGGATCCAGTGCCTGGTTCAGTTTCATTGAGAAAAGTACTATAAAAGCCATGTTTTCAGAGAGTTAGGGTAAGGAAGGGCTATACTTACTGGGAGAGTATCATACCACCTGGGGGGATCCTAGAAAGGATTTAATCGGACAGAAGAGAAACCAGATAATAAGTGCTCTCCTTCTCCTTTCAATCTCTCCACCCTACCCTGCCCATCAATCTAACTTCCCTTTTCAGTGACCCTGTGATTTTTCAAAATCACCAGTAGCTCTTTACCCTTATATAATCAAATCTGATTTTGAAATATGCCCATCATTTTTTATGCACTTCTAAAGCCTCCTTGGGTCAAATTTCAGGAAATTCTCCATTATCGCTCTATTCCCTACCTTCTATATCTCTAAGTGCATATAGTTAAAACTTGGCTAAAGCCTTCTGAGACAAATTCATTTTCACTCTCCACCCTTCCTCCTCATTCAAAGTAGAATTACATTAGTTTTTACTCGTTTGGTTATCTGGGTGATTTTTTTTTAATAGGAGATAGCAGAAATACTAGCTCAGTTACTATTGTTAAATTGTTAGAAGGTCATAATTTTTACTGCATCTCAAAAATCCTGCAATTGAGAGATGCAATAGGACATACATAAATAAAAGATAAAATTGGGGTAAGACAAGAAAAGATTATTTAATTTTCTGTGTAACCTCCCTATGAATTGACTCTTGAAGATGCTGACCTACATGTAAGGAAGAGATGGTGTAAGTCGGGGACATTATACTCCCTTTCTCTAGTGTCTGTTTGTCTCACGGTGCATTCAGAATCTAAATATTCATGAGCAGGCCACTGTTTTTTACCTTTATGCAAACTAAAACAAGTGTAGCAGCACTGTACAGCAACTACAGCTGAAGAATTGATGGGAAAAATTAACAATAAATGTAATCAGTACATACCAACGAGTATCACAATTCTGGGGGCAGCTACGTGTTGCAGTAGACAAAGTACTGAGCTTGGAGTCAGGAAGACTCACATTCCTGAGCTCAATCTGGCCTCATACACTTCCTAGCTGTGTGACCCTGGGCAAGTCACGTAACCCTGTTTGCCTCAGTTTCCCCATCTGTAAAATGAGCTGGAGAAGGAAATTGCAAACCACTCCAGTATCTTTGCCAAGAAAACCCCAAATGGGGTCAGGAAGAATCAGACACAACCAATCGACTAAACAAGAACAATTGCAGTCCTGTATTATAAATATAATTTATATATAATTATAAATAGTTCATTTAGATCGACCTGAGGGGTAGGAGACTAGAAGAAAAGGAAAAAAAGAAAGGAGAAAGAGACAAAGGCTGGCACATACTGACCAACAGTACGTCTATGTCCTCTCTCGTTCTATCCCTCTCCCCATCTCTCTTACTGTTTTCATTTTCCCAGGGCTCCTCTGTTCCTCGTCCATAGTTTCCTCTCCCTTTTCTTCTTCCTTTCTTCCACCCCCCACTTTTATTCTCAACCCATCCTCTCCTTCCATCTAACATGACTGGCCATGAGCTTTATACTGTATTCATATATATAAATACTACAGACAGTGTCCTGGGCCTGGAATGAAGAAGACCTTAGACTCTGTGAGCCCTGATACACTCACTATCTTTTTTTTCTGGGAAAGCCACTTGATCTTTGTTTGCCTCAGTTTCTTTAGTTGTTACACAGGGATCATAGAAGTATCTACCTCCCAGAGCTGTTATAAAAACCAAATTAGATAATATTCATAAATGCCTGGCACAGAGTTGCTGTTCAGTAGTTTTTCAGTCATATCTGATACTTTGTGACCCAACTGGGAGTTTTCTTGGCAGAGATACTGGAGTATTTTGCCATTTCCTTCTCCAGCTTATTTTATAGATGACGAAACTAAGGCAAACGGGGTTAAGTGACTTGCCCAGGGTCACACACAGCTAGTAAGTGTCTGAGGCAGGATATGAACTTAGGGAGATGAGTCTTCCTGACTCCAGGTCCAGCCCTCTATGCATCACCTAGCTGTCCTTTGACACACAGTAGGTGCTCAAGAAAATTGCTTGTGTTTCCCCTTCATTCTTCATTATGATGGAAAAGGATAACACTGTTTTTGGGTTATTCTTTGTTATCTGTTGGTCTTAGTCTCTTTCTCCTTTCTTTTTTTTTTTCTCTTTTCTTTTAATTCCCCCAGTGGTTCTCAACCTTCCTAATGCCATGACCGATTAATACTGGTATGTGGGGGTATCTGCATATGGGTGGACCCACCTGGAGACAGATAGAGGAGTGGTGTCTTGGTTCCTAAGACCATCAGAAATATGTGTTTTCTGATGTCTTTTGCGACCCTTGTGATCCCTTTGAAAGGGTTGTTGGGCCCCCAAAGGGGTTGCAACCGACAAGTTGAGAACCACTGCTAGAGCCATCTAAATAAATGCTTGGTTAGGTCTGGCTAGGTGGTGCAGTGAATAGAGCTCTGGCCCTGGAGTCAGTAGGAACTGAGTCCAAATCTGGGTTCAGACGCTTAACACAAAACTAGCTGTGTGACCTTGGGCAAGTCACTTAACCTGAATTGCTCTACCTTCCTCCTTCCAAAAAAAAAAAAACCTGAAAAAATAAATGAATGCTTTGTAATACCAATGGTAAGACATTTTTCTTATTAATATTTATTATATTTATTGTTAATTTTTCAATGAGTTTTTCAGTTTTAGTTACAAAGCATAGGCTCAATGAACTTAAAGATACAAAGAATGTTTTATTCACAAATCCTTAGATTCTGAAATAGTTGTGAAGTTGTTTTTTAAATAATACGAGAGTATCCATTAGTTGATACTCGTCTTCTGCGGGTCATTAGTCATCAGTAGGAAAAAAAAAAGACAGCATTTCCAGCCTGATTGAAAGTCAAATAACATTAATGAAACATACAAGAAAAATACTGAATTGAGGAAATTTAAGGAAATCCTACCACACCTTAAAGACCATTTTATGCACACTTGAAAGACTTAGAAATAAAGTAAAATGGGGAAATTTTGGAGAGACCCTAAAGAAATCAACAAACATGATTAAAGTAGCTGCAAAAATTAATAAATGCCCTTAAGGCTTGAAACAAACTTCTTTGTTTTTTTTCTGGATAAAATTAGAGTCTGTCCTAGGGCCTAAAAAGAATTGTTTGGTAAAGTTAATTTTTAAAACCATGAATCTCTGATGATAAAAACGCCAGAAGAAAACAGCTAACCTTTCCCTGGTGCATGAATTGAAGGAACAAAATTCCTTAGGCAGTAGAAGTATAAAATAAGAAGGGAGTTTTTTGTGTGTTTGTCTTAATAGTCATATAATATGGTCAGGGAAAGGATTGTTGTGGTTTAGTTGATTAGTCATATCCAGCTCTTTGTGATCCCATTTGGGGCTTTCTTGGCAAAGATATTGAAATGGTTTGCCATTTCCTTCTACAGCTCATTTTACAGATGAGGAAACTGAGGCAAACTGGGTTAAGTGACTTACCTAGGATCACAGGGCCAGTGCCTGAGGCCACATTTGACCTTGGGTCTTCCTGACTCCAGGGCTGGTGCTCTATCTACTGTACCACCTAGCTGCCCAATGAAAGGGATGTGGAAGACATATGAACAGGGACCTTAGAGGTTATCTAGCCAGCTCCTCATTTTTATAGATGAGAAGTTGAGGTCACAGGTAGTGAGTAGCAAAGACACAATTAGAACCCAGTTCTTCTGAGTCCAAATCCAGTGTTCTTCCCATCATGGTACCAGACTACTTCCTTTGCTCTGTGTGTGTGTGAGTGTGTGTGTGCGTGTGAGTCTGTGTGTGCACGTGTGTGTGTGCATGTGTGTATGCATGTGTGCATTTGAGTGTGTGTATGTGCGTGTGTGCGCGTGTGTGCGTGCGTGTGTGTGTGCATGCTTGGGTGTGTGTGTGCGTGTGTGCGCGTGTATGCATGTGTACACGTGTGCTTATGTGTGCACGCGTGTGTGTGCATGTGTGTACGTGTGTTTGTGAGTGTGTGTGTGCGTGTGTGAGTGTGTGCGTGTGTGTGCATGTGTGCGCGCGTGTGTGTGTGTGCATGTGTGTGTGTGCGTGTGTGTGTGTGCATGGGTGTGTGTGTAAATGCATACATACTCTACACTTATCAATCACCCAAGAAATCAGTCAATAATCTGCGAGCATTTATTAAATGCTGACTCTTATTTACAAGAGGTATCAAGACAAAAATGGAGTCCAGGGACCAGAGTCCAAATGCTGGCTCTGCTACTCATTACTATGCACCCTGGAGCAAGTCACTTTCTCTGGTTTCTTTATCTCTAAATTGAGAAGGTTGGACTAGCTCAGCCTTCACATTCTTTTTTCTTTGAAAGCTTATCCAGATAGCTGTGGGAAGGACCTCCTGGGAACAAATGGTGTCCTAGTAATCCCCATCCCTGTCCCCCCACCCACCACCCCACACCCCCAATTAGACAGCTAGGTGGTGAAGTGAATGCAATGCTGCCTTTGGAGTCAGGGATACATGAGCTTAAATCTGACCCAGGACATTTACTAGCTGAGTGACCTTGGGCAAGTCACTTAACATCTGTTTGCCTCAATTTCCTCAACAATAAAAAGGTGGGGAGCATTGACAAGACCTACCTCACAGGGTTATTATGAAGATCAAATGAGATAATATTTTTAAAGGGCTTAGTACAGTGTGGCACATAAGAGGCGCTCTAAGTGCTTATTCCCTTCCCTATCCGCTGACTCAGACTTTGAGCAAAGCGATCAAAAGACAAAGGTGGAAAGAAAAGGACGGGCCCTCTTCCCTCCCGCACGTCCCAGCCCGCCCTCAAGTAGGGAGCTTAGAAGCGGGGTGAAGGAAGGAGAGGGCTGTTTGAAGATGCTTTACAGATTCTAACAAGTAAAGGGGCAAGAAGGAATGTTGGAAGGGCCAGAGGATTGTTTTCACTTCTTTTATGGTCCCTTCCTCCTCAAACACTGGCCGTCACTTATACTGAATCTTTCTAAGCTCATTTTAGCTACAACTAAGTGAAAGTTCAGCCGGATTTTTAACTTATACCAGTTATTATTGTGAATTTCCAGGGGTCAGAAGCTCAGCAAAGAAAAAAATACTGTAGAGAATTAAAACATTTCTGCAATTGCACTTAAAAATCCCTCACTGAATATTTAATGTTCAAAAGCTTAGGTATAGAAAAAACAGGCATTTTAGTGACTTTTTAGTCTTTAAATTAATAAACGTGGCATATTTTTCAAAGTTCAAGGTACACTATTCTATCTACAATCCTTAGAGTCTGATAGGTATCCCAAAGAATATCCGACAAACGTGTTTTCCCACCAACTGTGTATCTTTCCACTTATTCATCCAGCCCTGATTCCCTCTGAATGGGGCATGCACAGTCCAGGAGCAAAACTCAGACTTGGAAATTGAATTTTCAGTTCAAAAGCAAAGGTGAAAATATTCTTTTTGCATTGCCTCTGAACACATAAACAATAACTTTCCTTTTCAAAGGAGGCAAAATAAAAGTCATCACTGTAAGACACTGGAAAACATGGTTCAAGCTTCTTTATAAAGGCCCTATTCAGTGCCCATAGTTACTCTCACATTGCTAACATTTTTAAGCAGTGACTGATGACTTCTTAAAGAGAGCAGTTTAACCCTAACCCTAAGTCCTGCTTGGTCCTAGGGCACCAAATGAATTTGTTGGATTTCTAGCCAATTTTTCCTCCTTACAAATACTGGTGTCCCACCCCCAAGTCCTAAGAGTTTCCCACAGTGGTGCTTCACTTAGTTTCGACACTAGCTTTAGCTCTGCTATAGTTTAGGACTCCCAAACTCAAGCAACCCACCAGCCTCAACCTCCCTGGTAGCAGGCATAATAGGCATGCCCCACTATGTAATGCAGTGTTTCTCTCTTTGTGTGCCATGTGCTGCCTTTGTACAAGAAAGCAAATGGCTCATTAGAAATGGAGGCCTATTTGGAATATATGTGGATATCCCTCTACAGGTGTGTGACATATCCTATTATGTGGCAGAGGTGACTGACTGTACTAAGGCTTTGGGAATCCTACCAACCAAACTGGAAAAATTTGAGATCTGCCTAAAGCAATAGTTGGTATGTAATGCATGAGGGCCAGTAGTCTAGTTATACACTGACAAGATCATCACCAATAGCTTGGTCATGATATCATTAGATAAGGTGAGATTAGCACTCAATCTTCTGCATTTCCCTAACCAACAGTCCTCATCTCCATTAGAATTTCCCTTATGCTGCAGTCTCAGCAAGCACTGTTTCAATAATCCTTGCAATTGGTGACAGTTTGCTTTCTCTATTTGAAAAAGATTTCTTTGGTTCCCTATTAATATACTACTGGCGACCAGGAAGGAGCACATTCCCATTTCCCCTGACTTTGCCACTCAGGCATTTTCACTGTTTTTCTTGGTTCAGGCTATAGTCTGACTTGATGACAATCATCCTTTTTTGACCTTCTAAATGATGTGTGTGTTTTGGTTTTTTTGAGTGGGAGTTTTGTGTATGTGTGTGTGTGTGTGTGTGTGTGTGTGTGTGTGTGTGTGTGCATGTGCTGTGTGAAGTCCTTTTAATACATTATGTAAGCATTATTTTCCTGTCAGAGGGGAGAAGGCTACCTCTTTATCCACTATACTGCGCTGTCTCTCCATACATTTTATCAGGGCTCTGCATGTTTGTTTTTCACCTTTCAGAGCCCTTTCATATTCATTGTCTCAATGTGTCCTCACCCTATCCCTTATTCTCACTTTATAAATGAGAAGAAAAACAAAATTAAGGATTTCACTAGTTTTTCTCAACTACTTAACAAAGAGTAAAAAGTTGTACCCAAGTATTGTGATTCCTAACATAGGTTCTTATTGAAGAAAAAGAACCAAAGAAAATAAAATTCTCTATCACATAGGAGTTGAGTCTATCCTTTGACATTTCAAATGACCCTCTACCTTATTAAATCAGCCATGCATATACTTACAAATTACTCCGTCACCTCCTTGCCCTTAGCATTCACCTGCTGGAACCAGAAGGGGGATGATAGGTCCCTCCTATTCTTTGTTTCAGCAGTCCACAAGATTAATTATTCTTTCCCCTTCTTAGTTAGTCACTCTTTCAATTCAATGACCCAACATCTACTTCTTTTACATCCTTTTTAAAGTCCCTCATCTTCTCTTTCATGAGCTTCTTATTTCATGTCCATCTCATTTGGGGCACTGTCTACTTTGAAGAATTGCAAGAAATCACTTTTTATACACATCAGGGAATGCCTTACCCCTGCCCCCTTACTATCGAAACCACCTAACCCAGAGCAACAGTGCCTTTGCCTGAACTCAGAAGCAGACAATTCATATCACCCCTCTATGTAGTCTGTGGGCAATATCTCATCATTTCCTCCCAGAAACAAAAGAAGGGGAAGAATGGAAGATAGTAGAAGGAGTAAAGGAAGGGGAGGAAGGAAGGGGGAAAGGGAGAAAGGGGAATGGAAAGAAAGGAGGCAAGAAGGAGGAAGAAGGAGGAAACAAAAAAAAGGAAGGAAGGAAGGAAGGAAGGAAGGAAGGAAGGAAGGAAGGAAAGAAGGAAGGAAGGAAGGAAGGAAAGAAGGAAGGAAGGAAGGAAGGAAGGAAGGAAGGAAGAAAGGAAGGAAGGAAGGAAAGAAGGAAGGAAGGAAGGAAGGAAGAAAGGAAGGAAGGAAGGAAAAAAAGGAAGGAAGGAACAATGCAGGAAGGGAGAGAAAAGAGACAAGAAGGAAAAAGAGGAAGAAGGAAACAAACAGGAAGGAAGGAAGGAAGGAAGAAAGGAAGCAAGGAAGGAAGGGAGGGAGGGGGGGAGGAAGGAAGCCTGTGTGACTATAAATTTCCTAAGTCATTCACAAATCTCATATGTACTGTGATTTGTTGTGAACTTCCATACATGTTTGGGAAATCAGTGAAGGCTGTGCATGCTTTTTTCCCTCTTTTTAAAAAATGTCACAGTCCATTTGGGTCATGAATGTTAGCCTTTTTTTTTAAGAGGAGAGAAAATGCCTTCCTTTAGCTGAAAGAAATATATATTCTGTTTCTCCTCCCCTCAAGTCTGAATCTGTTCTTTGCATCTCACTAAATATTATTGAGCAAGCAACAAGTTGCCAATCTTCTTGTTTATTAGTAAGACCAAACTGAATGTTTTAGTAAAACTTCCTCAGATTGGCTTTTAGACAGTTTTCTGGAATTAGCATATCTGACAGCAGGTGGCCTAGGCACACCTCATAGGAAGTATCAACTAACAAGATAGGGTGGGCAGCTTGCTCCCAAGGCTGGCCTCAAGTGGGGCATAGTTCTATTCCCTTTAGACACTCTGCCCAAAGATGAGAAAGGTAGATTTTTCATCTTGCCCTATGCCTGGTCACTACCCTCCTCACCAAGTAATGCCACGCTGTGGCAGGATATAATAGTTGGATGCTGAGGAAAGGAAAAGGCTTTCTAGTGGTAACTGGAATCTCAGCCCAGAATTCCATATGTTAGTAGTCCCTTGTCCCCTTTGGGACTGGTCTGTTACTATGGTAACAGCAGGCCAAGGCTTATTACTGCTTGTGCTTATTAGCGCTTAAAAGGTGATTTATAAGCATATAAATAATTGGCAGCTCATTAACAGGTGGGGCTCCCAGACTGAGCTGTCTTTTGGCAATTATCTGCAGGATGAGGAGATGCTTTTGTCTCCTCTTCCACCACTACCTGCCTCAGCCAGTATCCACACTGCAAACAAGACAAGGAAGGAACAATCCATTTTGGAAGAGATTAGCATGGGAAAGAGGAGGCTGATTGCAGCTTCTTAGCTAGCAGAGGGCACTTGTAAATCATCCCCTTTCTCTGAAAGCCACAGCAGGAAAGGACTTCAGAGTACAGTCCAACCTGTACTAGCATGAGAATTTCTTCTTTGGTATTCCCAAATAAGTAATTGTTTAGCTTCTGCAACAGTGTGGGGGAAAGTCACTACTTCCAAAGAAGCCCATGCCACTTTTTGATAGCCCTACAAGGAAAGAAGTTGTTCTCCATCCTTAGACTGAGACAGAACATGCCTCTTTGAAATTTCCAGTCATTGCTTCTCATTAATACCTTTAAGACCAAGAAGAATAAATCTCAAGTCCCAGTGAAAATCTGATCTCCTGCAAGAAGACTTTTCTAGTTCCCTTTAATGCTAATGTTTTCCCCTTATATTCATCTCTTTATTGTGTGTGGATCTATCTCTCTACCTATCTAGTTTGCTACACATTGTCTTTTAATCTCACATTAGATTGTGAGCTCCTTGAGAGCAGGGACTAGGTATGGTAGTTGTTTAGGAATACATATTCAGATATAAGTTGAATTGCAAGATTCTGAGGAATCTTCTGACTCTGAGATCCAATGATTCTTTGAAATAACTGATGATAGCTATCATGTCTTCTTTAGGCTAAATATGCCAAATTTCTTCAATATTTCATCATATCATATCATTTCTAGATTCCTTACCACTCTCTTAAAGCAAACTTGAGGATTTGTTTATTTTTAGGCTAGAGAAGGCAGAAGAAAGGACCTGGTGGTGGTGGTATAGCAAAAAGCAGTTGACATATTGACAGTATGAAGGAGAAAAAGGGAAAGTTGGGGGGGGGGGGAGGTGAATAAAGGGAGGAACAGAGAAGACAAGTATTCTGTTTCTTAGACTCATTTTCTCCTTTACAGATGGACTCTACTCTTCCCTGTAACCAAACTAAGTTAGCCATTCAGTGAGAATGAGGCTTGCTGGGGTGAGGAGGGAAAGTGAAGCATTAAAAGAAATAGCTGTGTCCTCTCCTGGGTACCATTCTGTGGTGCTCCATCAATTCCAGGAGGCAGATAAGCCAGTTGGTGAAAAGCTTATGTCCTGAAGCAAAAGGACAACTCAAGAAGGCTGAAGCTGTTAATGTGACTTAAGGAACTATAGATTTTTTTTCCTAGTAACTAATCAAAATTTTTTTTTTCACTCGACCAGCCATTGGCCCAGTGCTGGACAGGTTGAATTTATATCAGTCTATGAAAACATGCTTCCTGAAATAATTATCATTTGTTTCCTTTTTGAAATATGTATAGAGTACAGATGATAATCCTGACATCTCTTCTAGGAATGATGGGTCTCTTTTCAAAATTTTCAGAGCTTTTGAAGAAAAATACCATATAAATTCAAGAAGTCTCTTGTTACTTAGGAGAGGCCATAGCTATTTAAGTAGCCAACAGGGTAATGATGGCATTTTCACTGTCATTTCTGAATTTATGACTTTAATGGAAACATGCGCAAACATCTCATGCCCCTTCTCATGTCTGACATGTCTGGGCCTTTGTCCTAGCTGGTCCCCATATCTGGAATGTCCTCTATTCTTACTCCTGATTTTTTGAATCCCCGCTCAGAATTCAGCTCACGTGCAGTCTTCTATCCAGAGCATTAGTTGGAGCAGCTATGGTCCTTCCCCCCAACTACCCTGTATTTTATTTTATATTTTGTTCATTTTTATATATACATGTTACCTACCCCTATTAGAATGTAAGCTTCCTGAGGGCAGAGATGCTTAATAAATGCTTGTTCATGGACTAATTGAGTCATAAGAAAATTTGAATCTGGGCTCTGAAATTTGCATAACAACTGACTCTCCACATCTCTCTGAACTCCAGTTTCTTCAAGTGTGAAAGAAACGATTCAACTATGTGATCTGTAGTGTTATTTCTAGATCTAGCATTTTCTTTGGCCACAGGTTATGATTTCACCTTTGTGGGAAATGTCTTAGCATGGAAATTTCTTCCATAGATGGACATTGATAGTTAATCTGTAAATATTGTTTTAGTTGTTGGGGGCATTGAAATGTTAAGAGACACATATTTATATGGATAATATGTGAACACAGGTCCTTCTAGCTCCAAGGCTATCCCCCTATCAATGATATGAGGCTCCCTCTTAGTTCTGACATTATGGGATTTAATCAGCCTTTATCTCTTTATTCTCTTCTCACATATAGAGTTGACCTCATAACATCTTTTTGTGACATTAGGAAGTTTACATCCTCTCTCTGGTTTCAGGACACTTTCACTTAGGAAATAAGAGTTGTGGTCTAGAATAGATGATCTTCAAGGTAAGGAATTATCAGTTCTTAGATTCCTCACTGATGAACTGTGAACTTTCCAAGTGACTAGTCCCTTAAGAAAAGACAGGACTAATTTATTTGGCAAATTACTTTCTGTGACAGTTTTTCATTTTGTTTCTCAATTGATATCTTCCTATTCTGTAATAGAAGCTAAGGAATTTATGAGAATCCCTCATCTTCAAAATGAAGCAAGGGAGGCTGGGTCTGACCTAGGAGGGCCCAACATTCCATAGTCTTTTCAATGACTTTTCTATTTTTATGTTAATTTTGAAATTAGAGACCAAATCAGAGCCAGCATTCCAAAGGGAAGCCCCAATCTCTAAAAGCCTGTTCTCAGCTACATTTGTAAAGGGGATGGGGTAGGGGGTGGGGGAGGAGGAGGAAGAAAGAAAAGATGAACTGTTTAAGGTCTGGTAGGGGTGGAGGTGGGAAGGGAGTATAAAACCCTTATGCCCACAAAACTCTCTTTCTCTCGTAAACATTTAGAGAACATGCAAGAGTAACTAGCTCTTCTATGAGGTCTGCATAAAAACAACATACAGCTTGTCTTCGGTGGATAGGTCTTTTATTTTCCCCTCCCAAATTGTTTAAACCAATGGTTCTCAACCTTCCTAATGTCACGACCCTTTACTACAGATCCTCATGTTGTGGTGACCCCCAACCATAACATTATTTTCGTTGCTACTTTGTAACTGTGATTTTGCTACTGTTATGAATTGCAATGTAAATATCTGATATGCAGGATACATCGTTACAAACTGAACATGACCCACAGGTTGAACATTCTGAGCTGGGGGGAAACAGCAAATGCTGCAAGAAGAAGTGGGACAGAGGAGCTCAGTCAGATAGAAAAGGTTCTTCCAAAGGTCTATTTTTAGCTCTCATGCCTTGTTTGACTCTCAGAATTCCATCTTCTTGCCACCTTACCTCGACCCTTGTTTTCCTCAGAGATCACCCGTCTTCACGTTGGTCTTTGCATATTCTAATTTCTCTGATTTTTATTATTCTTCCATCCCCTACCAAATGTTTCTCCATATTTCATTTCCTATAGCTCACTTCTCTTCTATCATTAAACCCACTACATTTTCTTAAGCTCCAATTGTTTTTAATTTTTCTTCTTCCTTACTTTTTCATTCCCCTTTCTTCAATCGATCAATAACTTAGTACACATTTATTAAGCACCTACTATGTGTGGTACCTTATTTAAAGAAACAAAAAATAAATAGGCCCACCCTAAAGGACTTTAAATTTCATCATTCATCTCCTTTTTTCAACATTCTTCTCCCTCTATCAATATCTCTGCCTCTGAATCAACCCTCTATCTCCTCTCAGTCCAACTGCTCCCTTAAAAAGCACGATTTTCATTTGTTTTATTGGCTCTGACTCCTTTTTTTTTTACTGTTAATCTTCACCCCAAGTTTGTTTTCTGGCTTCTTTGTGTCCCTTATGCTATCTTGGCATGTTATTTTTCACTATATACAAATATGTGCATATTTACATATAAATGCATATTTCATGTATGTTTACATTTGCAGATGTAACTTTTATAACAATATTTCCTCTCTGACAAACTGAGATGCAGCTCAGTGTTGGGGATGGAGAGTCCGACTTGAAGAGATGAATTTTAGCCCCATCTCTAACATGTACTGTCTGGGTGAATGCCTCAGTGTCCTAGGCCAGATCTGCCAGATTCAAATAGAAACAGGGGCAACTAAACCAGACGTAAAGATCCCCAAAGAAACCTACTGACTTAAAAATCACCAAATATTATCTATGCCCCATGCCATTTTTATTTGTTTAAATATTTTCAATTACATTTTTATCTCATTCAGGATGCACTATGGCCTCCTGTGGCCTGTGGCCTGCATTCTAATACCTCTGTTCTAAAACAGGAGCTCTTAATATTTTGTGCGTGTCATGAACACCTATGTTAGTCTGGAAAAGTGTATGGAACCATTCTCAGACTAATTATTTTAAGTACGTGAAATAAAATATGTAATATGTCAAAGAAAACCAATTATATTGAAATATAGTTATCAAAACGTTTAAAAAACCAAATTGGTGACATAGTAACATATTTAGAAGCAAGCATAACTACAATAATTTTGAAGCAGCAATGAGCATAAATGATCTTTGAGTTATCAGTAACAACTATACTGTGACAAGAAAATATCTAAGGTTAGGAGGCAGAGCCAAGATGATGGAGTAAAGACAAGGACTCTCCTGAGCTCTCCCCCAAACCTCTCTTTTAAATATTGACTCTAAAACAAATTCTAGAGTGGAAGAACTCACAAACATATGGAGGAAAACAATTTTGTAGCCCAAGACAACTTAGAAGGTTGGCAGGAAAGATCTATTGCAACATAGTGAGAGTGAAGCACAGACTGCACCAACACAGCCCCAAACCCAGAAAAACAGAAGGAGGCCTTTGGAGTCACTGAATCAGCAGAAGCAGTGATTGCTTCTGGAGCTCTCAATCCACAGATATTGAGAGGCTCAAACAACCAGTTAGAAGTGGATTACAGGGGTCTCTTTGCTAGCACTGGGGACAGGACTTCTTTTGCTTTGCCCATACTCAAATCCAATTCTGGGTGAGGAGAAGCATTAGCACACCAGAGCTTGGGACTACACAGTTCCATGGCATAAAAGAGTTTTTGTGGTCACTCACAGACCAGAGCACAGTGCAGGAGAGTAGTAAACAGCTCTCTTTAGAGCATATCACTTTGGAAGAACTGAAAACTTACAGGTCCCTAGAAGTATCTCTGAAAAGAACTGCACAAAACCCCTGAAGTGTGTCCTCCATCCTGAAGCAGAATCCTACTTTTAGCATAGAGTTAAAAGTTTATTTAATAGACTGGGGAAATGACCAAATAATAGAAAAAAATTCTGACCATAGAGAGTTATTATAGTGACAAGGAAGATCAAACCACACACTCAGAAGTTAACAGACAGCTCCTACATCCAAAGTCACCAAGAAGAAAAAAAAATAATTGTTTCAGGCCATAGAAGGGCTCAAATAGGATTTTGAAAATCAAATAAGAGAGGGAGAGAAAAATTGGTAAGAAAAATGAGAGTGATACAAGAAAAGTACTGGAAAAACAAGAAAAGAAAAACAGCTTAATAAAGAAGACACAAAAATATTGAAGAAAATAACACCTTGAAAAACAGACTAGACCAAATGGTAAAAGAGGTATAAAATGCCAATAAGGAGATGAATGCCTCAAAAAGCAGAATTTGCCAAGTAGAAAAAGAGGCAAAAAGTTCACTGAAGAAAAAAACACAACTCCTTAAAAAGTAAAACTGACCAAATGGAAAAGGAGGTACAAAAGATCAGTGAAGAAAATAAGTACTTAAACATTAGAATTGAGCAAATGGAAGCTAATGACTTTATGAGAAATCAAGAACTAATATAGCAAAACCAAAAGAATAAAAAAATAGGAGACAGTGTGAAATATCTCAGAAAAAAAGTTATCTGGGAAAACAGATCTAGTAAAGAGAATTTTAAAATTACTGGACAACTTGAAAGTCACGATAAAAAAAAAGAACCTAGACATCATCTGTCAAGAAATTATCAAAGAAAACTGCCCTGATATTCTAAAACCAGAGGGTAAAATAGAAATTAAAAGAATCCATCAATCACTTTCTAAAAGAGAAATGAATACTCCCAGGAATATTATAGTCAAATTCCAGAGCTCATGGGTCAAGGAGAAGATACTTCAAGCAATCAGAGAGAAACAATTCAAGTATCATGGATCCACAGTCAGGATAAGACAAGATTTAGCTGCTTCACCATTAAAGGATCTGCGAGCTTGGAATATGATATTTCAGAGGGCAAAGGAGCTAGGATTATAACCAAGAATCACCTATCCTGCAAATCTAAGAAAAATCCTTTAGGAGAAAAATGTATTTTAAATGAAATAGAGTACTTTCAAGCATTCTTGATGAAAGGACCAGAGCTAAATAGTAAATTTGACTTTCAAATACAAGATTCAAGGGAAGTATAAAAAGATAACCAGGAAAGGGAAATCACAAGGCACTTAATAAGGTTAAGCTGTTTATATTCCTTCATGGGAAGATATTTGTAACTTATAAGAACTTTCTCATTACGAGGGCATATTAGGAGTGCATATAGATAGAGGACACACATATGGGTTGAATATGAAAGGATGATATCTAAAAAAAATAAAATTTGGGGGTGAGGGAGGAGTACTGGGAGAAAGAGAAAGGGCCACATGGAATGGGGTAAATTATCTCACATGAAAGATACAAGAAAAACCTTTTAGAGTGGAGGGGAAGAGGGGGAAGTGAAGGCCAGAGGGTGTCAATGAACCTTACTCTTTTTATAATTGGATCAAAGTGGTAATAATATACACACTAAATTGAGTATAGAAATCTATCTTACCCCATAGGAAAGAAGTAGGAGAGGAGAATGAGAAAAGGGGGTGGGGGTGCTAGAAGGGAGGGCAGATTGGGGAGGGGGTAATCAGAATCAAAATACTTTTGAGGATGGACCCAATGAAAGGAGAGAGTAAAATAAATGGTGGGGGGGGGGGAGGTGAGGGGAAAAGGCGGGAAGGAAATACAGTTAGCAATAATAACTGTGAAAAAAAATGCTTTTGAAGGAAATTTCTCTAAGGGTCTCATTTCTCCAACATGTAGAGAACTGAGTCAAATTTATAAAAATAAGAGCTATTCTCCAACCGATAATGACCTAAAGATATAAACAGTTTTCAAATAAAGTAATCAAAGCTACCTATAGTCATATGAAAAATGTTCTAATTCACTATTGACTGGAGAAATAGAAATTAAAACAATTCTGAGGTACTACCTCATACCTATTAGATTGGTTAGTGGGACAGAAAAGAAAAAT
This sequence comes from Pseudochirops corinnae, assembly GCA_028646515.1. Taxonomy (NCBI): domain Eukaryota; kingdom Metazoa; phylum Chordata; class Mammalia; order Diprotodontia; family Pseudocheiridae; genus Pseudochirops; species Pseudochirops corinnae. The sequence continues at coordinate 284,780,201 of CM053588.1, forward strand.
GGCAGATGGTGGAGGGGATATGGGAAAAATGAGACAATAATGTGTTGTTGGTGGAGCTGTGAATTCATTTAATAGTTCCGTAGAGCAATGTGGAACTACGTCCAAAGGGCTATAAAACTATGTATACCCTCTGACCTAGCAATACCACTACTAGTTATAGATCCCAAAAGAGATCAAAAAAAGAAAAGAAAAACCTGGATGTACAAAATATTTATAAAAGTTCTTTTCTGGTGGCAAAAAATAGGAAATTGAAGGGATGCCCATCAATTGGAGAGCGGGTGAATACATTGTGCTATGTGATGGTGATGGAATGCTGTTGGGCTATAAGAAATGATGAGCAGGATATTCTCAGAAAAACCTGGAACACTTATATGAGCTGATGTAAAGTGAAACGCACTGTGTACAAAGTACCAGCAATATTGTAAAGTGATCGGCTGTGAATGGCTTAGCTATTTTCAGCAATACAATGATCCAAGACAAGTCTGAAGAACTTAGTATGAAAAATGTTGTCCATCCTCAGAGAAAGAACTGACAGTGTCTGAATACAGATTAAAGTATCCTTCTTTTTGGTTTTCTTTATTTTTTTTGGAGGGTTTTTTTTTCCTTTGGTCTTTGTTTTCTTTCACAATATCACTATTTAGAGAAATGTTTTGCATGGCACAACCTGTATGGAATTGCTCACCTTCTTAATGAGAGGTGATGGGAAGGGAGAAAGGGAGAAAAATTTGAAACTCAAAGTTTTAAGAGAGAAGGTTTAAATTTTTTTGTAATTGTGGAAAAATAAAACACTAAATTAAATAAAAATCTGTGATTTCTGATGGTAACAGAGTTACAGGTAGTATCTTAAAATTTTGTGTTCCTACCTTCATAATTAAAAAAAAAATCTTCAATTTCATTTAGAGGGAGAATCCCATCCCACTTCAAATGGGTGTCATTCTTTATCAACAGTTTTGTGAGGTGACACTTGAAACTTAAAACAAAGTGTTACTTCTCAAAATGGCCAGGCTGCCCCTGGCAACCAGTAACTTTAACAAACTGCCTGCGATAGAAGTGACAATTAGAAAGATCTTATTATCTCTTTTACTTTAGGGTAATATATTTTGAACAACAATTTCAGGAAGAAAATAATGGGAGAAAGAAATTTTTTAAAAATCTTCATCACATGTAGCAATATCCCTACCCCCAAACAAAATAAATAGACAATAACAAAATAAGAACAATGGTTTTATCTTGATGTATTCATTTTAGGAATTAACGTTTTCTTTTGTGGCATATGTTACAGATCAGAACAGAACAGAATAGAATAAGATAGGCTAGAATGGGAGAGAATACAATAGAAATATTCTTTCTGGAATCTAGTTAAATTTTGTTCCTAAAATCTCAGTCTTCTCTCCTCTCCACTCCTCTCTCTCTTTCTTTCAGAAGCTTCTCTCTCACTACTTCTCTTTTTCCTATACAGAATTTGACTTTAAAAAATGATGTGCTTGTCCAATAGGAATTTTCTGTAAAGATATTAACAATATAGTTGAGCTTAACATTAGGCAAACAAAATATCTAAGGGCTCTAATTGTATTTTAACTGTCTTCTTTCTTTTCTACTCTACTTACCTTCTTGGAGTCATCTCTCTCTCTCTTAGCAATTCTGAATTTATCCTTATTTCCTACCTCTTTTTTCTCTAGTGGAAAGTTTTCAGTGCCTATTAAAGAGATCATCTGTATTCGATAGGCAGGGCCCAAGTACAGCATTTTAAATTTTAAACAGCCCCTTTTCCCACTTGGGAGAAACACAGACACACTGTACCAACTTAAAAAAAGGTGCCTTTAATTTACTATTCTGTAATTATAAACAGTTCTCTAGTCTTTTCATTATTTATTGAACAAATGAAATGCATTAAAATTACAATTCTAGTCCTCCTTCCTATGTGCCCAGCACTGATATACCTCACATCCCTCTGATATTTTTTTGCTTTCCCCCATTAAAATTCCATATATCTTTTGTTATCTATCCACGATGTCCTAATATATGGATCTATGCACCCCCATTCCATTAATTTTCTCCTGTGCAGTTACTGGTCTACTACACTTTAAGCTTTGTTTTTCAGTATTATTATCCTATTTCTTATGACTAAAAGGTAACAATGTCATTATTTCCACTGTTAAATTTGCCTAGTGCAAAACCAGTTGAAGATTCGCAAAACAAATATCAGTTTTTAAAGCTACACTATAGAACAAATAAAATCAAACCACCAAATAACCGAGGGACTTAACCAAAATAATTGGCACCCACGGTCATCAGTGTGAATTATTGTGGTTCTAACTCTGCATTGAAATAAAGTTGATTCGGAAAGCAAGTGTCTTCTAAGAGGAATAGCTCCTTTTATAAACTTAAGCTTATGATATTGTTAGTTAACATGAGGTAGCATAAGTTCAATGGGTAGACATTACCAATGTGGAAAACAGGCATTGCCATGAATTTATGCATGATTCAACCCAATTTAAAGAAAGTGCTTTGATAAGTCTGTGATCTCATCAATGCTGGAGTCTTTTCAGTGGTATAAAGCCTAGTCCACTAGTGCTTTTTCATCCTGTAGGAATACTATACATGTTCTCTGATAAATTCTCCATAGAGTTCTATCCAACATGCTGAGTGCCTTAAACTAGATCTCCTAATATCACGTGGGGCATCTGCTGTTGATTATGGCTCTTTACGTGACTGGCCAAACTCTTCTATTTACACATCTCTTAATGACATTTATGGTACTGTGAGTGAATAATTTTTTGTAAGTAATGTGCTGAAATCTTTACACACCTTCTATGCATCTCTTAATTAACCTTTGGATGACCTAGTTTGTTCACGAAATGTGGCATTCTATGATTCATCTCCATTTAGCACCAATGGGAGATTAATAAAAAGTTTGAAAAAAAAGTAAGGTCTCTGTTTCAGGGAGAAGCTTGGAGTCATCCAAAGAAATACATGCCTTCTAAACTGCACTCGAGTCTGATTTCTTCTCCCATTCAATTTGGATTCCATTTATTTTCCCATTAATACTGACAGTCTAAGTATTAGGTACTGATAGATAAGCTCTATGGACTTGCCACCTAATTGCAGTTTGGATAATAAATACTCTCTATCCACTTTTTCTCCCCATGTGGATAGTTAGATCAAACTCTTCTGAGGGATTAAGGATCACCTTTAGGAGGCTCTGCAACGTTCTGAGACTTAACATGACGATCACAACGTCATCAACAAACAGGAATATTTATAGGACTTCACAATTTATAAATAATCTCTCTTCCATTTGAATCTTGCATAGGTAATCTCCCATGTGATTAGCAAATACCTTTGGCAAGCATACTTCAATCTGTTGTGTTCCTTGCTTAATATTAATCATCAAAGTACCACAAAATACAACTATATAACTTGTTTTTTCTACCAAGGAATCTTATGTGATTTTATAATTTTTAAAGTAACTGTGATTTTGGAGGACAGCTTGGAATCTTACGTTTTTTTGTACCTTCACATCAAATGCATGACGCACACATTAAATATCTATCTATCTATCTATCTATCTATCTATCTATCTATCCACACAATACATATGTGTATACACACACACATACATACTAGAGTCATGAAATTTTTATAGAGGTGAGAAAGTAGTCATTTAGACTAACAGTTGCTGATGTTTACTGGAAAGCATAATTTTTGTTGTAATTATGCCATGATTAATTTTTCTAAGCATTTCAGACATCATAAAAATTGATTTTCTAGTCATTTCAATATTTATCCTTATACTTCTAGAGAATAAATTCATTAAAAATGAAAGTTTAAATATTACTTGAAGCAAGTTTGTAAGGAATTAAAAACCTAAGAATATAATGATGATTTCTTCCCTAATACCAAATAATTTCTGATGCTTTCTTATTCAAACCTTGGTTTATCTGTAACTTCAATGACTTTCAAAAAGTCATTCTGTTTTCAGACTCAGATACTTCTTAAGTTGCTTTGACAGGTATGTCCCAACAAAGGCCACTTTGTCCTCTGAAATCTTGCTCTATCTCCAGAGGTCTTGCAAACTATATTTATCTGTTTATATTTCGAAAGGCAGAATATATCTAATTTTTTATATCATATACATAATAATTCTATATAATAATTTTTAAAATTTCAGTACCTTAATATAATATAATTACTTAAGAAATGAGCAAACTGATTGTTGAAACAAGTAACCTATAAATATCCACATAATGTTGTATGTTAAGATGCTGGACATCTTAAGATACATTTTTACAAAATATTTAATGGTATCATGAATGATGAATGCCCTGATCATGCAGTTTTAAAAATAAAAATTTCATGATAAATTTGGGTTTTACATCATTTAAATTTCCTCCAATATCCTTGCTCCTCCTTCTCCTCCAAGAGAGTCATCACAAATAATAAAGAATTTTTTAGAAGAAAAGGAAGAGGAAGAAAATCAGTGAAACCAATCACTACATTGGAAAAAAGCTGACATTTTAGGCAATGCTCCACACCTGTGGAGCCACAAAACTACAAAGAAGTTGTGTGCGAACAAACATATCCCAGTAGCCACCACTCCTATCTCTTTTAGAAGGGAACTACTCCCTCTACTAGGCCTTCAGGTCCTATATGGGTCCTATAAGGACTGTTTTATCGTTCTGAGACTTGTCTGATACATTTCTTGTATTAATAGAATGTCTTCTTCTCTTTCAGGAGCCTTTTCTGTCCCTTTTCTCTTCAGGAGCAATACATAAACTTTTTTCTTTTTAAAGATGGTAAGATATAATCTTAGAAGTTATGGTTTTTCATCTCTCTTCCAACATTTTGATCCAGGAGAAGACCAGTGTTTACTTATTTATGTATGGCACAGAGTATTGTGGTCCTAAAGAGGCACAGAGTCCTATTTATCACTATCATGAATATTTATCTACTCCCATAGCTTCAACTATCACTTACCCCAATGAAGATGACTCCATATTCCACATCTGTAGCTTTGATCTCACCAACACTTAAATCTCTCACTTTCAAGTACTTGTGAGATATTAACTAATTGCCTGCTATATTTTCATCTGAAACTCAATGTGCCTAAAACCAAAGTCATCATCTCCCTATAACCTTTCCTCAAAACTAGCTCTTCTTCCTTGCTTCTCTATTTTTTGTTTTATTAATTATAACACTGCTACTACTTGAAACCTTGGAACCAAATTTGACTCCTCTCTTTTATTTTACATTGAATATCCAGTACATCTCCAAGAGAGGTGATGGGATACTTTGGACAGAGCAATGGACTTGAGTCAAGAAACCTCTAGTTCCAATTTGGCCAATAAATAGTTCTGTGATCTTATAAGCAAATATTTTAACCTTGTTGAGTTTTCTCATCTGACAAATGAGGGATTGTACTTCCTGGGCCTCTAAGGCCTCTTTCAATTCTTCTGGGGGAAAATGTGATTCTAAATCATATTGTTGTTCTTTAACAACTTCTCACAGTTAACATTCCCTTTGCGTTCCTACTGGCCTTTCTGTTCCCACTCACTCTTGTTCCTATCCTGATACTTCATGCATTCAGTACATGAAATACAGCTTCCTAACTGTTCTCCCTAATTCTAGTCTCACCATAATCTAAGCCATTTTATAGCCAGTTGTCAGATTACTTCTTCCCCAAACACTAATTTTCTGATGTATTCCTTTATTTAAAAAACATCCTTTGCCTCTCCAAAGCCTACTGTGTAAAATCTATTTTCCTTAAGCTGGTATTTAAAGGTATCTACGTTTCAAGTGATCTCACACTACTCCCTTATATAAATCCTCTTTCACTCTGATTGGTCTTTTCACAAGTAAGGAGGTCATTTTAGAATTCTCTGTTTCTAGGACAAAAGAAAATATGAAGAAATAGAATTTTAGATATGAAAAGGCCTCTTAGAGGTTATCTATTCAACCCCCATCCTTGTGTTACAGATGCTGAGAAAGTTATCAATTGCCCAGACTCACAAAAATAATTACTGAAAGAACCCAGAATTAAAAATGAAAATTTGGCATTGCACGATCATAATGCCATTCTACACTACTCCATGCCACAACATACTTTCTTCACAAAAGAGAACAGAAAATGCCAATGTGGTATTGTCTCTAAAAAGCAGACAATTTGAAGGCACATCTCTTTCCAGAAATATCTTAGCATTTGCATCAGCCAGGTGTCTACCATTGCTTTAAAATGTATAAATCTTTGGAAAATTAATATTGCCATCAGTATCAGAGAGCAGCTCACATATGCTTATCTTAGGGGACCAAAAAATGTGGAGCTAGGCTCACTTTTTGGCACATGCCCCCAAAAGAACTGAGTGCTAGATTTTTTTTTTTTTCCATTCTTAGAAGAACTCAGATTCACAGAGTAATCCCAGAGGGAAAATTTCAATCATAAACCCAGACTGAATCACTTGCATTCATCTCTTTGATTCTGTTCCTGGTATAGACACTCCTTTTTTTTTTTTTTTTTGTTCTAACTCTTTTACTCAGCTCCTAGTGTCTGCCAAGCTCTGTCTCTAAGCAACCAAATGAGTTCCTCACCTTCAAGATTAGCCACCTCCCAGGCAAAGACTTCCTTGCTCCCTCAGAACAAAGCCTTCAGCCCCAACCAATAGGAAGTACCAGGTCAAATCCATGCCTGATCCTCATATTAACTTTGACGACTCCTGGAGTGGAAACTTGGTAGCAAAGTTTAAGAATATTTTGAGAACTTTCTTCTACAATATATACAGTCCAAGCAAACCCAAATTCATTAAAATGTAACTATATCTTTTTTTTAAGGTGGGGGGGATTATAACATGGCTTTACTACTTTAGCTGGTGATGTTAAGTGTATTAAAGTTGTTGGATAAATGTTGAATTGAATAATTAAGCGATCTATAGAGAAAGGAGTGTGTGTGAGAATGTGCATTGGTGTGTGTGTGTGAGTGTGTGAGTGTGTGAGTGTGTGTGTGAACCTACCCTGATCACCCTTCAGCTTGTTGCTTGACTCATTACCACATTTATTCATATCATCCTAGGTTCTACAGTAATTCAGGAGTATGTTTGGATATTTCATAAAATTGCAACTTTACTCTCCTTAATCACTTAGGTTGGAGTCCCATCCCAGTTTGTTATGTATTAGTTAATAAATTAAAGAGACTTTTCCCTCTATAAGTAATTAGAAAAATGTAATCAATAATGACCAATGACATATATATATATATATATAATGTGTGTGAATATATATGTGTATACATATGTATATATGAATATATATATAAATGTGTATGTGTGTATATAATTAGTTAGTTAGTTATTCACAATATTGGGCAGCTAGGTGGAAGAGTGGATAGATTATCACACCTGGAGTCAGTAAGACTCATCTTCCCGAGTTCAAATTTGGACAATTACAAGCTGTGTGACCCTATGCAAGTCACTTAGCCCTGATTGTCTCAGTTTGTCATCTATATAATGAAGTAGAGAAGGAAATGGCAAACCGCTCTGCCAAGTTTGCCAAGAAAACCACAAATGGGTCACAGAGAGTCAGATATTACTTAAACAATTCAACCACAAACATTCTTGATATTCTAGCTCTGAGACAGACCACAACCCGAGTTACCTCAAACCATCATGGAAATTGAAAATGAGAGAACCGAACTTCTTGAAATATAGTTCACTCAAGAGACCAAGCCAAGGTTCTTCTCAGGAATTATTTTCTTTACAACATATAGGTTAAAATAGTTTCAATAGGAAAGAAGGTCTCCATCTAATTTCTCTCTATCCTCTCAAGTTTCTCTCTTAGGATGACAGGAATATAGTCTCCTCATCTCTTAGGCCATCTGTCTGAACCGTTTCTCCAAATTACCAGTCAAAATGGCTACTTCCATAATATTACATCTGGTTCTTAAAATCCAAGAATGGTGATACCTTCTGCTGAAGAGGTTTTTGAGAGAAATGTTACACATCTTTTTCTATGTTTATACACATATGTATACATGTACATACATGTATGCAGGTGTATAATATCAATAGAATGAAATAGTATATGCAGAAATGGCCAAATACTCTGGAAAACCTGGATTCTAACTCTAAGACATACTGACTACGTTACTCTGGACAATACACTCCTCCTCTCAGCTCTCCAGGCAATATACATATACAGAATATGTAACGTATGTATGCATATGTATATACAAACATATACACATACAAATACCTACGTTATATAATGATATGTATTGATAACATGAATATATACATATATACATATATATGTATTTATTTATTACTAGTAACGGAAAAATAAGCAGTATAAGTGAGAGTTAAGTACACTGGCTAATCAGCTTTGTTGTTTTTGTGATTGAGTCAGTCATATTCAACTCTTTTTATGACTATGTATGGGGTTTTCTTGGCAAAGTTACTAGAGTGGTTTGCTATTTCGTTCTCCAGCTCATTTTACAGATGAGGAAAATGAGGCAAAGTGGGGTGAGTGACTTATCCAGGGTCACAAAGCTAGTGAATATCAGAGGATTTGAACTCAGGTCTTCCTGACTCCAGGTCCAGCTCTCTATCCACTGAGTCGTCCAGCTTCCTCTTAATTCACTTTAAGAATATATTAACTTTTGATGTTGCTGGAGAATTTACTTAAAAAGTTTTCTTTTCTTGGGTACTTGAGTTGTACCTTCAATTCAGTCAAAGAGACATCTAAATTAGTGGTGATAAAAGTCATGATGATAAAAACTAAGAATGAGAGAATAAAAAGCAAGTTCCAATGGAAGGAACCTTAGAAGAAAAACATGAAAGAATGGCTCAAGAAGGGGTGTAATAAATATTGGAATCAGAGTGATTATGGGGAGAGTGATTTCTGCTCATTAGAACACAGAAAACAGTAGAATAGGTTGATAAGGAAAAAGAAGAGACAGGGGATCAAGGCCTTTTACTGAAAGTTCGCCTCTCTTCCAGAGGCTGGTATGTGCTAGTAAATGTTGAACAGCCAGTTTTCTGGCATAGGTATACTTTTAGAGTTTAGTTGCATTATTACATTTCCTCCTTCACTATCTTAAGTCTAATCAACCAAATTATAAATCGAGCCCCCATTTGTAGCTTTTGCTAGTTTCAATGGCGGAAGTGGTCACACTGGATCAGGTGATTGGAGGTGACTTCAAGCAGACCCCTATCAGATTTTCTTACAAGATCAATAAAAAGCACTCAAAGGAAATGTATTATAACAAAAAGCTCCTTCAGATTTGTTATGGGAATCTGAAGATCTTCCCTGCCCCTAGGCCCTTTGCTAAAGTGGCTACGTGACTCTGAGGACCCTTGGATATTTGAAAGTATACTCTGTTCCCTAATAGGCTGAATGTGGTCACGTGGAGCCTGTGGCGCCA
>CM053588.1:284790112-284821223 GCA_028646515.1 Pseudochirops corinnae
AAAGCAGATCTAAGAACCTGTGCTAGTAGCCACCCTACGTATGCTAGGGTGCTTGTTGATACAAGATTCAACTCAGAAGAGCCTGGTTTGAGTCCTAACTCTAACACTTACTAGCTGTGCAAGTTTTGGGAAAGTCTTTCAACTTCCCTTTATCTCAGTTTCTTTATCTGTAAAACAGAAATAATTCTCTTTAAACTACCTCTCCATGAGGCCCATCCAATAAGATGATGCATAAGCACATGCCCATAAACAAAATAAATGTCAGCTCTTAATCTTAGTGAAGGTAATGATGCTTATTTTAAGCTTCAATGCCAAACAATTATGTGATATAAATTCTTTTGAATGCTCATGAATCACTTTCCTGATCTTTCTCAATGAAAAGAAACAGAGGAAACCCTTCTCCAGTTTTGGAATTAGCAGAATCAGCCATCCAGAATAAATCTACACATTTAAAAAGATTAGATAAGTGAGATAACTTATCCATATATTGGTTTTTGAAGGACATATGCCCCATCTATAAAAAACTTGTTTCCTTTTTTAGCCTTCTTTCCCAGGACATCTTTCTAATTGTTTTCATAAAAACTTCATCCGCTCCTTCTAGACAGCATTTCTTAGCAGGTGGCTGCTCTTTTGTGATCCCTGATGTGATGAAAGCCAGTTCCTGATAACTGGGTTGCACCTGCCATGTCTCTATTTCTCTCTCTGCCTTCCTATCCCCTCTTGCCCCCTCACAGAGGTATCTGAAATTGGCTAAATATAGGAATAGAGATTAGTGGTAACCACATTTTACATTCTAGCTCCTCAATATTGCCTCATAAATTTATTATCTAAGCTCCTCGTTTCTCCTTTTGTCCAATACTCTTCTTCTTTCTGATGTGTCTTTGTTCTCTAGCAGAGAAAAGGGGGGATGGTTAAGGTCTAATCCAGAAAGAAGCAGAGTGGGAATGAGGGTTAAATGTCCAGATTACAATGAAATATTGGCATTGCGGGTGACTTCTGTTCATCCCTGCTATCCTTATCTCCCATTATATTGGATAATCAAGCATATACAATATCTCAGGAGCAAATAACCATCTTCAGACTTGATTCACGAGTCATAATGCTGTGTGTGTGTGTGTGTGTGTGTGTGTGTGTTGTGTGTGTGTGTCTTTGCTCTCTAAAAGGGGTGGGGAGAGGAGGCAGGAAGATAAGAAAACTTTTAATTGGTGCATTCAGCCAAGCAGTTCAGGAACAGAACATTAATTTTTATTTTAATAATGTAATTTTAATTGAATACTTTACTAGTGCTGAACTAAATTGGGTCTGTTATTTAAAATTACATTAAGAAATATCAACCCCATCCTACTACCAACACCACTCAGACTCTTAAATGAAATGTTGTCAGTTTGGGAACAGGAAGAATTTAAATGACTGTTCCTTGAGAGATTCTAGCAGAGAAAAGGGATAACTATTAAAAAAAAAAAAAAACAAACTTGTATACTTGCTATTTGTGAGTAACTGGAAATACCCTGAAATGTGTTCTTTTTCATATATTCCAATTCTTTTGAGTTTTGTCTCCTTGTAGAATAAAAAAAGGCATCAATTAGTGGATTTCACATACCTCCTGATCACAGAATTATAGACTTAGAAGTGCAAAGGATGTGAGAGGTCATTTATTCTAATCCCTTCCTGTTAGAGATGAAAGAATTGAAGTTTAGAGGGATGAAGTTTGCCCCCAGGTGACACAGGTCATGATAGAACTGCCATACTATGTCAGGACCTCTGATTCCAATGTCAATGAGCATTTGTTAAGCTCTATGTTCCCAGCACCGAGCTAAACGCTGAAGCCAGTCTTCTTTCCATGATACCTTCATGGCTTTCTATGACACCCAATAGCAAGAAAACGTCCATTGAAGGAATGTACATAACATGTAATCTGTTTGTAACCTCAATATACTATACTATATGTAACCCATGACCTCTAATGCAGTCTGCAGCCTAGACATGCGGTCGATACAACCCGTGTATTTGATACAATTTGTGGTCTATTTCATGCCATTTTTGTTTTGCCATCACGTTCTCTGGACCATCCGACTTCATCATTTTTCCTTTAGCTGTTCCCCAAAGAACCTGGGCCTTTCCACCCACCATGGTTCTATATCCTAAGGACCTTTCTGTGCCTTTGCATCAGGCCTGTAGCATATCTCCCAGTTAGAATCCAGGAAATTGGCGTAAGAGATCATATTGTTTTTCTATTAAAATCTTCAGTTTTTACCATAACACTTGAAAAATAATAATCCTTTAATAAATGCTTATTCATTCATTCATTCGGTCATCTCTACATCAGGCAAGGCAGGTCCCGTCTTTCATATACGAAGGTGCTTACACAGTGGAATCTAGGAATGGTTCGCGGCTTATGGTAGAAGTTAGACTTTACGCCTCCTGGGAAGTCGTGTTTCCTACTGATAAAAGGAGCCGGGCCTCAAAGGACACGTCATTTCCTGTTCCTTCTCATGAGAACAGGAGATAGAATATTTTTATCTGCTTTTTCAAGGCCTTAGTCCATGAAGTCTTTTCATGTGACACTAGAACGAATTTTCTATACGAGCAATATGCACGACTTCCTGTGGGGGCTCAAAGATGAGAGAAATTAGAGCCAGGTGATGGATTAGCAGAATTTTATGAAGATGATTTGGTTTGATCTTCACTTTAATTTAAATCTACAAATGTATATCAAGCACCTAATATGTGCCAGGTCCTGGAGTGACAAGTTAAAAAAATAAAAACAATCTCTTCCCTCAAGGAATTTACTGGGGATTAAAATATATGCATAGGCAAGTAGATATGAAATATAGACAGAGGAGCTCGGATGAATTCCAAAAGGAACGAGCACTAATTTTAAGAGAAGTAATGACAGTGGGCATATGGAAGGCCCAAAGAAGGAAGTGTTCCCTGGATTATGGTTTGAAGAAAACTAGAGATTCCCTGAGGCAGAAGAGGGAGTGAGTGCATTCCAGACAAAAGGGAAAAGGGAGGTATTCTGGGCAAAAGCTCAGAGGTATTTCTCTTATACAGTGAAAAGGAAACAGACCATTCTGTTTAGAATCAAGAGGGTGTAAAGGGGGATTTAGAAAGTTAGGTACTATTTTGACAGAAGAAAAAGTTGGTAGAGCTTCAGGTTTGTCTAGGGAACTGCAAATAGTCTGTGTTGTTTGGTACATGCGGCATGTGTTAGAATATGAATAAACTGGGCCAGAGCACGGAAGGCCTTGCAGTTTAGATTCAAGATCATGGGATTAAAGCTAGAAAACACCTTCAGGATCAAGAACCCCCTCACTTTTGAGGTGAGGGATCTGAGAAAGAGAAGGATTATACCCAAGGTGATACAGGTAAAAAGCAGTAGAGTTGGGATTCAAAACCAGTTCCTAACTTCAAACCTAGTGACTTGCTATACAGCATTTGATAGACAACAAGAAACCAAAGGGGTAAAATGGGAACTTACATGACAAGATTTTTATCTCATACTATGTAGGTGTAATATTCTACAATCTGTTGACTCTGTTTTCACTCATTATGATGACATGATAGATATAAAGATCTAATTACTTTATTTTATAGATGAGGAACTGGTCTTCATAGAAGTGTTTTGCCTAAAGTCACACAGGCAGCAAATAGAAGATTTAAGAAGATTGAAGCAGTTCCTCTGACTCTAAATCTACTGCTCTTTCTACTGCAACACATTTCCTTAGTTCTGAAGAGGAAAACTCATTTGACTGAGCTTAGTCAGCTACTTTTGGAAACAAGACAGTGAAAACACAATGGATACCTAAGGAGATTCCTAGGGAGCAACAGCAGACAATGTGGAGTGATAATTTTAGGATTAAGGACCCTACCAATCCTCAAATCATATCAAATCTGAGAACTAGACCCAATTTTGAGTTCTGGGCAAAAGGAAGCTAGTAATGGTATACTGGAAGAGGAAAACAGGGAAGGAGAACCTGAAATATGTGCAGTTTAAATAGCATTAATAGAAACCAGCACACACTATATTTAAATGCTAAATGCTACTCCTGACATTTTTGTCCATATTGAATGGGAACACGACAGAACTATGAAGAAAGAATTCCTTAAAGTAATGAGTGACATTGAACTGAATCATTAATTACAGGTGCCAAGTTCTAAGATTCATATTCTGAAACACCACCACCTGGTGTTTTCTTAGAATTAAGGAGAAAGTTAAAGAGAAAGGAAGACACTTGGTCTGTCCTTTTGCTAGCATAAATAAACATGTTGGGTTCCGTAGTGGTGGTTAAAGAGTAGATGTATTACAGAAGCTGATCCCAAGATGACTTTGGGATGTCTGTGCCCATTGTATAATGTGTGTATACTGTACCCTTTGACTTCAGGGTGATCCACCTTCTAAAACTAAAAACAGATTAGATATCCAGCCCATTTTGGTTTAATGTGTATAAAACATCTCACTGACATATGAATTTTCCATAGATATATATGTATATATATATATGAAATGTAAGTATAACATTAAGATGAATTTGAAAAAAAGAAATAAAGCCCGTTAGAAAAAAAAGTGAAAGAACTGATTATACTCTGAGTTATGCAATGGTCAATTAAACATGTCTCTTTTAAAGAGATGTGCTGTGAATGAAACAGCATTGCATTTTGTCCAAATAGGGAGTATAAGAAAAGGGTAGAAATTTCCAACTTTAAACTCTTTCCTACCACCCCCTTCACTCCACTCCCTCCCCCCTACAACCTGCCACCCCCAGCATTTTGACCTCATTGGTCCAAACAGTGAAATGAGTACTTAGCTCTGGAGTTGAGTTCATAGAAGTTAAATGTTTTGCCTAAGGCCACAGAGGTAAATTGACATTGAGTCTCTCTGGACTTTAATTTTTTTTCCAAAAAAAAAATGAAGGGGTTGATAGAGATGGCTTCTGAGGTCTCTTACATTTCCCAATAAATATACAGGGCAACTGCAATTTAATTAAAAGAAATGTTTTGAGAAATGTGAATTTAATCAAATGTACATTGTGTTTGATATGCTTTACATACATATTTCTTATGTGATCTTCCTAACAACCCTTTGAGATATGGTGTGCCTATTTGTTTTTACAGACTATAAAACTGAGGAGCAAAAACAAAGATTTATGCGAGGTTACACAAGGTAGCAGATACACTCAAATCATCTGCCCCTTTTTCTGTTATAATCTGTCTCTGTGTAAGGAAATCTTTTTGCAGATGTTCATTCTTTTTTTAGAGTCAATAGGAATTTTAGTAGTCATCTAAGGAAAGTAAGATATTGAGAGTTTACCTAAATTCACATTGCTGGTTAATGTCAGGGCATGGCCTAGAGCCCAGGATTCCTGACCCCCAGTCCAATGCTCTTTCCACTAGTTCATGCTGGCTCCCCTAAAATTCTCCTTTTTTTCCCTTTGTAAAAAATTCTATCTGCTACTAGGAAAGCAATTTTGATACTGTAAATCCACAGTGATGGGATTCTGGCTATCACTCCCCTAAGGACACCGGAAAGATGACTCATCAGAGAGAACTTTGGAAGTGGTGGGGACCTAGCAACCTGAGTCAGGAAAACCTTGCTCATTCATTGGGCTTAGCATACCTGTCATCATTTGCAGAAGCAAATGAACTGAGAGCTGGAGTCTTCCCACAGAGGATGAAGTGGGTCACTGAAAAGAAGACCAGTAAAGCGCTGAAACTGTGAGGGGAAAAAACTGATACCTGACAGAGAGAGAATAGTGATACAGGCTCTGCCTCCCAGGGTGAGATCACACAACTGTCACTCTGCCCGGGACCAAGACCTGGCATAGAACAATAGGAAGAGAAGCTCAGAGACCCTGGTAAAGCCAACCTCAACAGAGAACCAATGAATATGCTTCAGCAAAGGAACACCACAGAAAGAAATGTGTCAGCAATAACCTTGAGACTTCCATTGCTCAGAGTCATAGAGATCTGCAGGACAGAGGTAAAGGTTATATCTGAAGTGACATTCTAAAGTGAGGATACTCATCCTGAGGTCCATAAACCATGTTTATTTTTTAAAAAAATAAACGATTTCAAAATAATTGATTTTCTCTACTATCTTATGTGTTTTATTTTATGCATATAAAAACATTCTAAGAAGGGGTCCGTAGGCTTCACCAGATGACTAGAAGGGTCTACAACACCCACAAAAATATAATGGTTAAAGTCCTCTGGTCTAAAGCATAGGGTAAGAAATGGGGGGGGGGGGTCAGGTAAGAAAGTGTTTTCTTCATTCAGCAGCCCAGGACAAGAAGAAGGTCAAGAGGATTGTAGGGTAGATGTTCAGGACAACCCGAAGCCAAAGAAGGTGACGTGGGTGTCTTTTCCAGGAAATAGGATCAGTAAATATTCTTCGAAGTAAAAAGCTGACTCCCCCAAATCTGAGTCTCTTTATTTATTCCATTGAATTTTTCATAGGCAAATTATGTTAAGAAAATAGAAAGGATCACAAGTTTCTAGTCAAGTTGATCCTAGAGAAGAGGTGAGGATTCAAGATCTATATTTTAAAGGTTGCTTTACATAGTTTATGTCAGAGGTAGGGGAAGCATTTATATCAGTTTTCTCTTCATTTCCTAGAAAGAATTTGATAACAGAAAATGTCCAGTTTCACTTATGCTAGAACAAGAGGAAATCATTCTTATTATTGCTTTTCCTTGACTTTGGTCTGCTAGGTAGTAGGTTCCGTGTACCTCTAGAAGTCATTTGTGACAGGGGTCACAAGTAGGCAATACAAGAGTTTATAAAGATTAGATACAATGGGGCTTGAAGAAGTTGGGGATCCAGAAGAGAAAAAAAAATCAGGCACAGCCTCTAAGGATGATGATGAGGAAGAAAATGAGTTTTCACTCAGATTATTTCTTCACATTCCACAGGGTAACAATGTCACAAAGGAAGAAGGAGGATTAGAGGAGTTTCTTTGAAAGTCAGATTTAGTGCTGGAAGGGACTTGAGTGACCATCAGGACCAATTCCCTCATATTTCAGGTGAGAAAATCATGGCAAGAGAAGTTAAGAGTATTGTCAAGAGTCACTCAGACAGTATCAGAGTTCATGTCTTCCTCACTCTGTGTACACTCCAATGCTATGGTCCGAACAATTAAGCTGTCTTCCAAGTCCATGATTATCTGATAAAAACTGAACAGAATCAAAAAGATAGAGTGGGTGGAGAGAGAGAGAGAGAGAGAGAGAGAGAGAGAGAGAGAGAGAGAGAGAGAGAGAGAGGACTTTCAGATAATTGTTCCTTTCATGGAAAAACAAATTATTCTGAGTTTTCTGTAATTCAATCCTATAAACTGTTAGCAAGGAATGAGTTACAAATTATTGTGAGTTAAGTGGTGGTATTGAGAAGATTAGGCAAAGAGCTGTAAGGTAAAAAGGGGGCACAAACATTGGTATGTAGTCCACAAAGTCAGTGATGAGTAGAGAAAACCACAGACCCAGAACGGCACATTTACTGAAGAGCTAATATATGTCAAACAATCATGAACTGATTCAGAACATATTTAATGAGGTCTAACATTTCTGTAACAAATACAGGCCTATATAGTTTCAATCATCACTTATTTAAATTGATATTCAAACCACCACTATCATAATATGTACTACATACTATGCATTAAATAATCACAGTCAGTTAGGGAAAACAAATGCCTTCCAATGTTTCATCATCACTGATTTGTTAGGGACAATGTCAGTTTTTCACTTCCAAAATACTGGCAATTTGCAAATGATAGGGATTTTGTAGGAAAATATTTTTAAAGGCTGAATATAGCTATCTTTTCTCTTCGACTTAACAATAACTGTAAATTATTTTTATAAACAGCAAAAAAAACACAGAAACAAAATTATTTTCAGTAGCATCTCATTGAAATTTATCTTCATGACTCTCAATAGCACTACTCAAAATTTTTATTTAAAAAATTCCTATTTAAAATGCCCTATACATGGATATGTTTCATTCTGCCACTTGGGTCCTTAGCACAAATTATTTTTCTTCTTCTTCCAGCACAATACCTTTAGAAATTCCACTTCCAGCAACTAAAAATTGTAGCCAGGTAATATCCCCTGTCCTTCTTCCCATTCCCTATTCTCTTTCAGATATTTATTATTTCATGCATAGACTATGGCAATAACTAAGTGCCTTGATAATGCCAGTTTCTACATCCATCAAGCCATCCTTCATAATGGTATTAGAGTAATCTTTCAAAAGCACAGTTCTCTTCCATGCCATTCCTATGCCCAGAAACCTTCAAGGACTCCCTATTGCTAAACTCTTTCGCCATATATGGAAGGGATACCCATTAATTAAATAATGGGAGAACAAACTATATCATATAAATATAAGGAAATCGCATTGTGCTTGGAAAAAATAATGAACTAGATAGTTCCAAAGAAACCTGGGAAGACACATATGAACTGATGATGGATAAAGTAAACAGAATAAGGAAACAGTTTTTACAATTACTAGGAATATTGTAAAGACAAATAATTTTGAAGAAAATTGTGATCAATGCAATAGTTAAAACTTTATGGTTATGAGATCAACAAATGGAGGACTAACCCCTTTTTCTATTCCTCAAAGACTTCCCACAAGAGCAATTGTGTTCCAGAAGTAGAATGTTCATGGCCATCTCAACAGACCAAGACAACAAGAAACTTAACAAAGTATCCCACTTATGATTTAATATCACCCAAACACACTCAGCAGTCCAAGGAGGACCCTTATTGTGTTACACAATCAGATTCACAGGTGTTTGTGCTCTTAGAACTATTCAGTTATTTCCTTGAGGCTTCTGGAGTCTCTGAGCACATACTTTGATCCAATCTTTACCCTATCATTGCGTAATCAGCAGTGAGACAAATCATCCAACCCACCTGTAGATGACAAAAATTTATAAGGGAGTGAGGAATTCCACTCAGCTGGGAATGGCCATGTTCAGTGAGGAAACCAAAGAACTGAGGAAAATGGGTCAGGGTGCCAGCAAGTGAAGCTGAACAAAATTTGAAGGGAAAGGGTCTGGCACTCAATTGGTCTTGTTCTTTCTTCCTACTACTCCACAAGTCATTTGGGGTAGCAACTAAATCTTGATGAATACCTCTATGAGGGATGAGATTGAAATAGCTTGGATATTAACCCCAGGAATAAACTTTCGTCAAAGGGGAGAGAGTCAGAAAGACAGTAATAAGGGAATATAAGGTCAAAATAAGGATTAAAAATCACCAAACATCTCAAGTGGAATAAAACTAATTTAAAAACCAATAGAAGAGGGAGATAATTAAACAGGGAAAATATTAAAAAAGAAGGGGAAATGGCTACCAAGGCATATAAATAAATATAAACCTCTTGAAACATGTATTTAAAGACAAAGGAAATTGAACTAATATTTGATGAAACAGAGAACCCTGTGGATTTTCAGAAATCATGGAATCACAGCAAGATATTCTATATGGTTCAACAGGAAACTCAGAAATCTTGAAAGAAGTTAAAAGGGAAAAATTGGCAGAATACATGGCCTACACAGTATAAATCATTAGCAGAATACAAAAAACAAAACTTGAATCCATAGTGGAGTAAAGTTACTTTAAAGTAACAAAAGAGTGAATAATATGTTGGGATTTCAAATATAGTGAAATAAAGGACAATCTCACAGAAGAAAGACAAATGGTAGTATCCTTAAAAGAAGACATGACCTTTATAAAGAAAAAAAAAAACCATGTTGCTCTAAAATATAGGCTATAAAGAGATAACTTAAGGATAATAAGTCCTGAGAAAAATGACAGGTCAAAAATTTGAATATCACAATGCAAGAAACAACAGAGGAAATCTGCTTAGAATTTCTGAATCTAGAAAACAGAGCACAAATTGAAAGAATTCAGGGAACACTGTCAGAGCAAAGACTTTATGCTTCAAACTCAAAGAAAAGAGTCATCAAACTTAACAATTTAAATGAGAAACAAAAAATTTTGCATATGACCAGAGAAGGATGCTCAAATGCAAAGGAAATTAAATTCTAACAATATAAGACAATATCACACTCTCTTAGAAACAGTTAGAAACTGCAGATGTTAATGAAATAATACATTTTGAAAAATTAAGTGTCTCAAGATATACATCCTGAAAAATGGAATAGCTTGCAAACCTAAGTCTAATCTCCAATGTAAAGATGGATTTTGAATAAAATAAAATAATTTTAAAACATTCCAATAAAAATGAAAATGGTTTGGGAAGATGCAAGCAATTATTAATGAAGTCCAAAGCCTGGCATTCAAGCCCCTCTACTGCTCCAACTAATCTTTCCAGACTTATATTACTCCTCTCCTCTTTGAATCTTCTATGCTAAAGGAAAAAAACAAAAAACAAAAAACTGTACTATTCACCATTCTCCAAGCTTACCCTTCTCTTTCCACTTCTCAGTCTTTACTGGTATCATTCTCTAAATCCCTCCACCATATTTCCATCTGTTAAATACACATCATCCTTCAAGGTACAACTCACACTACCACCTTGATAATGACTTCTCTGATCTCTGGTAATGAATACCTCAGCCTAATTCTCATTGTACTATCTTTGTATTCATGAACTTACTCCAATTTATATTACATTCTCATGTGTCCTTGTCATTTTTCTTACAAGAGTATAGACTTTTTGAGTAGAGGTACTATCTTGTACTTATTTCCCCTCCTTCACACAAATCTAACATGTGGTCTTTCATATAATAGTACTTAATGGATATTTCTTAAATATGTGGTAAGTCAAATAGAGTTGAATTGAATTCTATGAAAAATAGGTACAAGGACATTAGTGAGTTGAAAATTTTGACACCAGCAAGACTTTAATCTTTGTTTGGCTAACTACTTTAACAACCCTATCCACCCACCCCCAAATAGAAGTTACTGCTCCAATAGGTTATGTTTACTGATTGCTGTCTACCAAAAGGGAGGTTATTATGAGAAAGATTAGTAAATTACTCTACAAAATCTTTTAGAAATTATGGGCAAGGATTGATATAATAAAATCTATGATCCCTAAACAACTAGTAGTGTGTTAGCCTTTAGAAGCAATCTTCTATCTCAGAGTTACAAAAATGATCTTCATATCAACACCATCATGATAAATGGAAATTTGTCAATTCTGGATAAGTTACCAATTTTAAACTCTTGCCTAGCACTGGTCTATATCATGTAATAACTGTGGCTATTAAGATTTTTGTCTGTAGGAATCTGAGGAGTACTCCCAAAACTAATATTTCTACTATTATCAGATAATATTTTCCTCTCCTTCCTCTCCTTCCTTCCTTCCTTCCTTCCTTCTATTTCTGTGTTTCTGTCTTTCTTTCTCTCCTTGTCATTTCATTGGCATAGGGAAATAAATTGTAATCACTGAAAGTAGGCTCTATTTTCCAGTACAAATCATATATATATTTTTTTTTTTTTTTTCTTTCAGCATTAAGAGAGTAGAATAAGAGTGAGAAGTTAGATTATGGGAACCCTGTTTTGTCTGACTCCAAGAACAGCTTCCAGTTGACTTCCTTATACTGTATCTCAACTCATAATATGACTTTTTATATAATTTGATCTTTACATTTCATGTTATGTAATACAGATATAGCATCTAGGTGACTCAGGAGATAGATATCGGACATGGATTCAGTTAAGACCTGAATTCAAATCCAGCCTCAGACACTTATTAGCTGTGTGATTACGGGCAAATTACTTAAACTGCCTCAATCTTGGATTCCTTATCTGTAAAATGGAGGTAATAAAAGCATTATTATAGAAATAATAGCCTTATAATAATAGGCTAATTGTTAGGATACAATAAGATCTTTGTAAAGTGTTTTGCTAACCTTTAAGTTCTCTATAAATGCTAGTTATTATGAATATTATCAGCAATCCCGATAGATTGATGTGGCTCATAATGATGCCCTTTTTAGAAGCAAGAAAATTCAATATAGAGTATCTAATTTAAGATCATTGAGGAACGTCTATGTGCACATGTTAGTAGAAAGCAGGAGGGTGATAAAAGAAGCACAGATTTGGTTTTCTGATTGTGATCACAGACAAATATTCCACCTTTGATCACCATGGTTAATTGATGAGAAGGAAGCTAATGTCATTTGTTCCTTGATGGGTTAGGAAGTAAGCCTTGAAACACACCTTGAATATCTGGAGATGTGCAGATTATATACATATATATATATATACATATATACATATATATGCGTATATTATGTGCATGTGTATGTACATATATAGGCATATATAAAGCTATAGTGTTATTGACTTTCATGCACTGTATTTTATTATGCTTTCTTGATTCTTAGATAGAAAACCAGCAGCAGCAGAACCTTCCAGTTTGTGCAGAAGATGGTATCATGATTCAATAAACAGTTTTCTCCCTTTGAAGTTAGCGTATACCTTCAAGATCATGTGTCACTTGAGGTGTTCAATTTGGGATCAACTATGAAGCCACAAATTCGTTTTTCAAGACTTATGTGTCTGAGTGAACTTAATTAATTACTCATCAAGCTGAAAATGAGGAAAAGAGAGTCTGCCTTTTCTCAGTTCTTTTGTTATGCTAAAAATTAAAGAACGTGTGATATTGTCAGTAGAATTGATTATCTGCTTATTTTATGATTGAGTCGGGAAGTTTACTTTTTATACTGCCAGGCATATTACCTAATCACCCTCCTCTGAAACTGGTAGAGCCCAGAATTTTAGGAAAAGTAGAGTCCTCGGTAAAACACACTAAAACTTTGCCTGGGTCAAATTTGGATGGGAGAAAGAATACTATAACCTTTCAGCTGAGAATGGGAAGAGAGGAAGAAAGTTATCTCCCAACTGGAGAAGCCCTCCCTGTCAAGCATCAGAACAGCATTTATTAGATACAGTTGGTCTTATGTTGACTATATCTGTGGTCCTCAATTCCCCATCATATGTTCAATTGCTATGATTCTGTATCAAATCAACTTTTGTGTTATACATTTAACTTATTCTGTCCTAAAGTAGAAGTTTTATTGAAATATTTGCATTAGTAATATTTTAATCTGCATTGGTCTCTGGATTTTTATTTTTATTAACTAATTTAAACTAATTCAACAAATTAAATTTTATTTAACTAATTTATTAACTAATTTAAATTTATTAAACTAATTTAACCATTAAACTAATTTAAACTAATTAACTAATTTAAACTAATAATTTAAACAAACCTTTTCTCCTTTGGAAAGAGAATTGTCAGACTAACATGGTCACCATTTCCAATAATGGTAATAACTATGTTTGTTAAGGCAGCTCACCTTAGAAAAGTGCCTGGGTGATCCAATTCTGAAGATGAGGTAGCGAAATGGAGGGAGATGAAGAGGATGAATTTGTATTAAGGGAGTTTTACATAATCTTACACATAAGCTCAAATATAGTACTAATAAGGATGAAATAATGAATGAATGAATGAATGAACATTTATTGCTCCACTACAAAAATTATAACCCCTTAATGGAAGGGCTATGTGATCTTTTTTCTTTATCTAGGCTTATTGCTTTATTTATGTGAAGAATTCCTGGTGTAGAAATTTCCATTACCTACACACATGAGCAAATAGTTGATTACTGATTGTTTTAGGAGACAAAAAAGTTATTTGTCCATAGTCACACAGCCAGTATATAGCAGACACAGGAGTCTTTCTGACTTCGTGACAATCCTTATATGAAGTATGCTAGGCTGATTCTTAAGGCTTCATTCCTTTGCATTTTCTCATATAACATTATATGTTCAACATATGTTGTGAGTTGACACTGTATCATCTTAGGAATATAAATTAGATCTCAAATATTTATATGAGAAGGTAGACCTTTCTTAGAAATTGAGGAAAGAAAATTACAACATTGTTAAATCAAACAATTGGGAAATATCCTGAAGGAATCATTCCATTCCATTTTTTCCCTCTACTGTGAATGTCATAGCTCTTTAGCTTTAGACATATGGATAGTCATTGATCCTAGAATTTTCAGTTATGGTTGTAGTAAACCTGGAAACATCAGTGAGTGAATTTCTTGGACTTAGAATGAATAAATCCCAATTAAAATGTACTAAGAAATACAAAGCAGTGACCCCTAAGACTAAACCTATTATACACAATTACAACTTATGATGAGCAGTTCATAAGAAGTAAAAGGTAAAGGCAGACCTGGACACAAGCCTGTTAGTATCTATCACTCCAATTCAATCCATTAGGCATTCAACATCTATGTGCAAGGAAGGCACTGTATTAGGTTCCTTGTATCCAAAAAGGAAAAATAACAATGAATAATAATAGCCAGCATTTATGTAACTCTTTGCGGTTTGGAAGGATCTTGACCAATATTATTTTATTTACATTCACAAAATCAATAGAAGGTAGCGACCATTTTAAACACATTTTTCAGATGAGGAAACTGTAGAAGACAGAAATTAAGTGACTTATGGAGGTTACAGGGAGCCACTGAAAGAATCATGGTCCTCTATGTGATGTCACATATTTATTACACATGATAGGACAAACATAATTTGGGATGCCATTTTTAGGTTCCCATATCTTGAGAATTCTTTTAAATGGATCCAAACTTCAGTGCCACCAAAAACCCTCACACATTAAATGGAGAAAAATAGAAAAGGAACAGTATGTGACTGCAATTATCTAATAATAGGCCACAGTATGTCCTTGCCATATATTCAGTATGGATCCCAAACACTACATTGAATGAGGGAACTAAAATAGTTGTGGTTTGGAAGGATCCTTGAAGGCTGGGCAGGAAGAACACCTCCAGGATTTAGAATATCTTCATTGGGAGCTGAACGAAGGATCTTCTTGATCTCTGCTGAACAGCAAATGAGAGAAGAGCTAAACAACGGAGCCAGTAGTACTGAGGTTTACTGTGTTTTACTTTTGAAGTATTAACACAGCCTTTAGGTCAGTGGTTCTCAACCTTCCTAATGCGTGACCCTTTAATACTAGTATGTGGGCGTATCTGCATGTGGGCAGACCCGCCTGGAGATGGATAGAGGAGTGGTGTCTCAGTTCCTAAGACCATCAGAAATATGTGTTTTCCGATGGTCTTAGGTGACCCCTTTGACACCCAAAGGCGTCGTGACCCACAGGTTGAGAACCACTGCTGTAGGTGAATTCAATCAGTCCATAAGCAAATGTGAATTGTTTACTCTGTGCTAGACACTCTGCTAGGTATATAAGAAAAAAAACACCATAAACAGTCTCTACCCTCAAGAAGCTTATGTTTATCATGAGAAGCAAAATGTATACACATAAATGGATACACTTATATTAAAGTAATCACAAGCTAATTTTGATAGAGAAGGAAAAACAGGAATGGGAAGGCAGAGTCAAGTTAGGATCTGGTGAGGAGGGTTTTAAGTCTCAGATGGCAGTACTGGCTCTTGCCACAGATGATGTAATAATTATTTTGAAGAACTATACTTTTATAAACTCAAGATTGGAATCTTACAGTACATTTCATCTCAAAAAAATTAAATCTATGTGGTATGAGGCATGTCTCTGGTCAATACTGACTGCCCTGTCTATTTCTGGCTGAAATTTCAAATATGTAATCTACCATACCTATCTAGTTTGAGACCTGGGTACCTAAGAGAAGCTCTTTGTCTTTGTTAACTCTTTCAAAGATAAATCTCTATGTTAACTCTTCCAAAGATAAATCAAACTGGAGATAATTGTTTCTAGAGTCAGACTTAGAAGACCAAGAAGCAGGCAATCTTCCACCGAACTTACTTATCCTCCCTGCCTGCTACAATAAAGAGATAGTGGGTTGATGTTCCTGACATGAAACAAGATATATTTGTTTAACTGGGTTTGTTCTAATGTGTAATTTAGGTTGTTTGGTTTTTTCGTCCTTGTCTACGTTGTACATTTCTTTAATGAACATGCAGTCACCTAGAAACATTGATAAGAATTTAAAACAAAACAAAACAAACCAGAAACAGTAAACAAAATGAGAGAAAGACTTGCTGTATCTGAAATAAATGTGGGTAGATATTCTGATGTCACAGTTCTTCATTCTTTAGACTCAGGCCTCATCTGCTTCCCTCTGCTTTGTTGTTTTTCATCCTTTGTTCTTGAAAAGGACCAATGGCATCATGAGGGTGATGTTTGGACTTGCTAGGAAATTGGATTTAAGTGAAGCAGAGCGGTGAGAAGTCATCAGCCTTACTCTCTTCTCCAGAGTCATCAGTCCAGTGGCAAGACAAAAATCAACATGACTGTCAAGGGCCCAGGATGTACTAGACAACCTTCGCCTTTTTAAATTAAGGTCATTCACAGGTCTCAGTTTCACAACACAACACCCATATGATAACTAAGGACTAGGTAAGAATTCAGACAAAAGAAGGCCTAATTTACCATCATAGAAATATCAGTCTTGGAAGGAAAGACCCTCACATTTTCTGCCTTCCAGTCCATGCTTGGTTTGACAGTCTCCATTCCTAAATGTTGCCTCTTCTCCTTCTCTAGCCTTGCCTTCTTCTTCCCCCGTTCTCCTGCAAAACAAGATTTCTGTTTTCAAGTTGTCCCCTATCTACTGCCTCTAGAATAAGCATATAACCTCTCCATCTAAGAATCTTTAAGCTAGTGACTACAAGGAAGCAGATAATTTTTTAAAGGAAAATTTCCTAAATGAAAAGCTAACCCTAGTTTTCCATTTAAATATAGGAAGATCTAAGTTTTATTTTTTTATAGCTCTCTTCAGAACCCTGTTCTATCCAAATTAGTCAGCTTCAGTCTTGTTTGGGTTAGGTGATAGCTCAAGATCATAAGGTACTATCCTGTCATAGATATAGATGGACAAAGCTATTGTCTTTCTTATCCGTTCTGTAATTTGCTTCCCAATAATATCTACAAGTATATGATTCTGGAGTTTCACCCTCCCCCTTTTTCCCTTTACATATTCCCCTCCCACATCCACTAAAATTGTGCCTTTGAGCCCATGGGCCTTTTGCCATTTTCTAATGGTCTTCCATTTCTTTTTCTATCACTCACTGAAGACCTCAACAGATAAAAAAAATCTGCGTTTACCTTGTAGTCATCTCTCTCCTCTTCCCAAGAGGTTTCCATAACTCTAATTCTTTAAAGTTCTCTGTTTCTCACAGCCCACTTATCTTGGTCCTTGCTGGTTTACCTGAAATAAATTCTCTACCTATTTAGTAAGCATGGTGTCTCCAGTTTTGGTTCTAGCATTCAGGCCCACTTCCTCCTAGTGGTTATACATCTTGATGACAGTAAAATCATTTGTTGGGAGATATTTTGAATCTTTCTTCTTCATGAACATTCTCTCTAAAGACCAAAGATTCAACTTATCTTCCTAATTCAAAGTCCCCAACATATACTAAATCTTTCACTAGGTTTCTGTTTCTTACGTTAGGTATACCTTTCACTCTTATTTGTAGCACTGAGATGGCAAATAGATCTTGAACTCTATGAAGGAGCCTAGCTTTGTAAAACCACAAAGTGCTTTATCAATATGAATGATCATTTTGTTGTATTTATTGTGAAGCAACATCTTAAAATGGTTAGAAAGTGAACCTAGGAGTCAGGGAGAGCCGGGTTCAAGTATTCTATGTTGTCATTTGTGCTTGATAAATTCACTGAGTTTCTGAATGCCTACAGAAAACTTTTTAAGTTGTTAAATTTTAAATCAGTAAGAACTGATCTTCTACAATAGAGCTCCTAAAACTCAATTTCAAAATACATATGCGTGTGTGTACATGTATATATGTGCAGGCATATATAATGTATGTATGCATATGAATAAGCATATATGCATGTATATGTAGACACATATAATGTATGCATGTGTATGTATTCTTATGCACACATTCATTTGTATGTACGTACCTATAATGCATGTATATGAATACATATATAATAAATTTAATGCATACCTAATGCATATATACACATAAATGTGTGTATATATACATGTGCATATGTTTGTATGTGTGTGTAAACATTATACAGGTAATTAGTTCACCTGTCTTCTCTAGAGAGCCATGGTGGTATACTGGAGGAAGAGCTGACCTGAAGTCAGGTGAATTTATATTAAAGTCCTGCCTCTGAAACATGAAAGCTATGTGATTATAGACACAGCATTTTAAACTCTCACCATTTATTTAAGATACCCTATGGCTGACATGGTCCCGAGGTGGATCAAGGAGGAAAAACACCAAAGTTGTCCAATATGCACTTAGTCTGTTCGCCTTGTAATGCATACATACTCCTTTTGGACCTATTGAATGTCTTATGCCAATATAATTATTAACACTGAGACAGTTATCCCTTCTATATCAGGACTTTCTCCATCATGGTTTTCATATATTCCAGGTAGGCGTAAAACTTACGTGGGAATTTGGGGAGAGTTTTGAGGAAGCCATGAGCACCACAGAACGAGTTTAGAAACTCAGAAATGCATAAAATATCTGTATAGTGTTGTATAATATCAAGATATTTTATCTTTTAATATAATAATAATAATAATTCAAATTTCTTCCCTGGTCCAAAGGGATGGATAAAAAAATTTAACTCAGATTTGCAATCTAGAAGGGGTAGCTGTGTAATACTTATCATGTGCCAAGCACTCTGCTAAGCACTTTACATCATTGTCTCATTTGATCTTCACAACAGCCTTGGAAGGCAGGCACCATCACCATCCCCATTTTGACGGATGAGGAAACAGACAAGCAGATGATGTGATTTGGCCAGGGTCACACAGCTAGTAAGTGTCAGAGGCTAGATTTGAACTCAGGTCTTCCTGATTCTAGGTCCAGCACCTTATATCCTTCAGTTAGATCTGCTTTGCTCCAAGACTCATTCCAAACTGGAATTGAATTTCTTGAGGGGGGCAGAGAGGAGGTTTAACTTTAAGTTAAAATCCTGTGGTAGTTCTGCATCAGTGTAGAGAATTATAAAGTGAAAGAGAGCTGGGGTGGGGGGGCGGGGCATGATGAGGGAGACCACACTGGGAGTTCCTCACATTGCTGAAATCACAGGATCACAGGTCTGGGAGGCTATCCTTTCCCCTTCCCCACACAAAAAATTTTCCATATGTACTTTGTGATACTCATCCATCATATCCTGTGCTCCCCACTCATACAGTCATCCTCCCTGGAATAAAGGTTCACCCATGGGGGGAAATACTTTATATACAAGCAGTAAAAATAGGCAATTCCCACTGACAGCAAGAGAAGGGTCATTTTCCCACACAAGGAAACACAATAATAGAATCATATAGTGTTTGAGACCTTGGAAGATGTTAATTTAGTCCTTCCTTTTCCCTGCAGGCAGAATTATACTTAAATCATCCCAGACTGACAACCTTTTCATTATTTTAAAGCTACTTAGGGAAGGAGGTTCCAGAATCTATCTCCCACCCTATCCCATGTTTAATTCATAAGCAAGAGAAATCCCTCTACCTAAGTAGGTCAGTATTGTCTTTCTCATCCTTGTATGGGGACACTTGAGAAATAAGTGACTTCTCCAGGGTCATGCAGTCAGTATGTATAGAGCAGCATATGAAACTAGATCTTCCATGCTTTGAGGAAATCTATTCACCTATATATTCCCAAAATTGGTAATACCACCCTTTTGGTGCCCCTGAAATGATCCAGGGTGCCAGGAGAAGCCGTGGATGCAAATGGGAGACGTTGAATAAAAACAAGGGTTAACCTAACCTAACCTGAAAGGAAGCTGAGTAATTCTTTTAAAGGGTCAAATAAGTTTGAGAACCTCTGCATACACAATGACTCTCACAATAAATTATGATTACAAATGAAATAAATAACATAATTGGTCATTTTGATATTTGTTTAAATATAGATAAGAGTAATTAGAATGGGAATGGGAAGCATGCCAGTAGGGACTTGGTCACTTAGTAGTGAAATATATCTTTCTCCCAAGGTTACTCTTAGAACCTTGAGAATAGGGGAGGTAGTCATTCTCTCTTCAAAGTACGCTCAAATTTGGGGAAAGAGAAAAGAGCCTAGAGAAGGGAGTCAGCCATCTGATAGACATTCATTCATTCAACAAGTCCTTTTTTTGCTTTCTTCAGCACTGACTATAGGCAAGGCAATGTGCTAGGTAAAGGGAGAGATTCAACAATGAGCAATAATTGGTCCCTTTGTCTAGTGCAAATATGCTAAGCCACATCAGGCTGTCTTCATTTCTGAAATTTGTGACAAAGTGGAAAGAGTCGTGGATTTCAGTTCAGAAGATCTAAATTGAAATTCGGGCTCTGCTCTTTATTGACTATGTGTTCCTGAGCAAAATACTTTGACTCTGGGTCTCAATTTCCTAATCCTGGGTGGGGGGGAGGTTTATACTAGGGAATTTCTAAAGTACTCTCTTGTTTTCAGTCCTATTATCCTGTAACTGTCACTTCTTTGACTTCTCCTAATAGCTCCT
The DNA here is from genome assembly GCA_028646515.1 of Pseudochirops corinnae. Classification (NCBI taxonomy): domain Eukaryota; kingdom Metazoa; phylum Chordata; class Mammalia; order Diprotodontia; family Pseudocheiridae; genus Pseudochirops; species Pseudochirops corinnae. Next base: position 284,810,609 of record CM053588.1, read on the forward strand.
GAATACCTAACAGGCAACTAAATATATTTCTTTCAGTGGATAAAACACTGACCTTGGGAAATCAAAAAGATCAGAGTTCAAATCCTGCCCTAGATTCTTCTTTATTTTGTGACCCTTGGTGACTTACTTCTCTTTTCTTCAGTTTCATCATCTATAAAGTGGGAATTATAACAGCACCTACCTCCCAACTTTGTCATGATAATAAATTGAGATAAATCAGTTTAGAAGCACTTTGCAAAACTTAAAGTGCTATATACATGATCACACAATCTTACAAAGACTTCAATTTTATCTGATTTCAGTTTGTAAAATGTTTTCGCCTATATGTCTCTGTGTAAGCATATATGCATATACACATGTATACATGGTTATGTGTATATGTACATGTCACATGCATATGTACACATACACATCATTCCTTACAGTGTATATATGTATACAAATATGTTACACATACAGATAACACATAGATGTCTCACTTTATTCTTTTAAAAACAATATTTTTTTGTCTTTTTTGGAGGGGAGAAGGCAGGACAAGTGGGGTTAAGTGACTTGTCCAAGGTCACACAGCTAGTAAGTGTTAAGTGTCTGAGGCCAGATTTGAACTCCCATCCCTCCTGACTCTAGGGCCAGTGCACCTAGCTGCCCTTTACTTTATTCTTACAACCTTGCAAGAGAGGTATGGCAGGGATTGTCCTGCCCATTTTTCAAATGAGGAGATGAAAGTTAATATTAAGCAATTTGTCCAAGGTGATATGTGTAGCAAATATGAGACCTGGAACTAGACTCCTAAGACACTCTGTCTCCTTGGGCAAGTCAGTTTACCTTTCCAGGCCTCAATTCTTCTTTTGTAAAACGAGAGGACTGGACTGGATCCTGTCAAACTCTCTTTTGGCTCCAACTCCACGATCTCATGATCTCACAGAACCAAACTCTGCCTTCAATCCAGTCCAGCTGGTTTTCCACTGGACTGTAGTGCCCAACTCTGATAAGAGTTATCCCTATTATAATTAGATTGAAAAGATGAGTGATTGATTTCAAATTGTAGTTTCGAGTGGTAATACAACCATCTCGTCCATATTACGCTGCAGATAAACATTGAGGGCCTTATTTTGGATCTCGGCAGACAGAAAAACATCATTCCAAGAAGGTCCTTGCTGTTTTCATTTATCTTTAACGAACTGAAACGTGTCCAATTAACTAAAGAGTTTAAAACACATTTTAATAATCTGTTTCCTTTTTTCAAATCACCACTCTGTTATTGTCCATAATGATAGCTGGTAGGTATGTTCCAGACACCACTGTTATTCCACCTAAGAACTCTCTCTTAACCCATTAAAATAAATGCCCCACGTGCTACTTTGAAGGACCATACTGGGATCTGCTACCAAATGAGTTTACCAAGAAATAATTTAATAGTGGGCATGTGGCAATGTATATATCAGAATTAGAGATTAACCTTAATCTTAATTAAATCTCACTAAGGCAGGCAAGAGCTGCCTGGCTTACTAAATAAATAAATAAATAAAGATTTATTGATTATTTTTGAAATGGAAATCACATTTAATAAATATTGGAGTGAGCCATTAAGGGAGAACAGACCACTGAAAAGCATTAAATGGTGATTAGAACAAGATAAATATTTATTAAATGTGGCTGTGATTTATTAAGCTGTGTTGGACTAAACAAATGTCGTTTGATATCAGAATCATATCTCATTCTGATACAGCCTTCATTAAATCTCAAGTCTTGGCTTTAAATGGATATCATATGTTCCTTCCCTTCAATTCTTAATCTTTTTGAAATATCAGTTTGATGCTGCGGAAGACATTGAAAGTCACAGAGACTGAAGGCCCTTGATTATCAATGAGGTTGTTCTGCTTTCTGGGTAGGGAAGAGTGGATGCTTTCCATAACGTGAAATATTTAACTCAGTCAAAGGGTGTAGTTTAAACAAACAAACCAAAAACCCCAAACAAACCAACCCCCAAACACTTAGCTGGGAATTAAGAGACTTGGGTTCTAGTTCTTGCTTTATTATAGTGTATATGTAGGTAAATGGTTTTAGGTTTCATTTTCTTCATCTGTAAAACGAGGAATTTTGATTTGAGGATCTTCAAAGTACTTTCCAGCTCTCATTTCTATGAATCCTGCATGAAATGTACTGTTACTCAGTTAGAACCTTCTTTATCCTGATGGATCTATAGAAATAGTCTTTACTGTCTAGGTCGAAAGATAAGTTTCATGCCCATTTATTCCATATTCTCTATAATACCTTTTATTAAAAAATATTAACCTATTCTCACCTGATCTCTAGGCTTATCTAGTAGAAAGAAACAAGGTATGACTTTATAGACAATGGAAGTGGAAATTTTAAATATTTATCTAAATTGTTGAAGCCTAAGTACTTGGGGAAAATTATTTGAGGGGTGTGACAGTTCAAAGGCTCCCTCTGATTCATTGCCACCAACTCAGGCCTTAAGCCTCTTGCATGGGGAGGGAAAGGAAAAGAGTATATTCCCTCTACCTCACCTGGCATTTAGTTCACAAGATTCAGGCTAGTCTTCCAGTACGAAAACAAGCAAACTTTATAAAACTCTTTATACATATACAGTAGGTGGGTAATAATTGTTCTCCACTTGTCCCTCAGAGTTCTGAATTTTCTTTTAGTGTATTTATGCAAGGGATCTTGAGTCATTTTATGTCTACTATGGGAAATGAAGAGGTACTTCTTGTTTATTCATTAACAATTAGTCCCTAACAATTATCTCTAGTGTTTATAGTATATAAACAAAGAACCAGCACGACTATCAGCCACAACTCTCACATACTTACACTGACAGCAGGAGACTATTTATATGTATGTTCAGTAGTAGGGAAGGAGGAGAGAAGGAGATGAAGATGGAGGGGGAGAAGGGGGAGAGAGAGGGAGAGAGTGAGAGAGAGACAGAGAGAGACAGAGACAGAGAGAGCAGATACAGAGGGAGAGAGAGGGAGAGGGAGAGAGGAACAGAAAGAGAGGGAGAGAATGGTAAATTATCCAGTCTAGTTATCTTACATTGATTAGTCTCCAGTTAATTAATTATCCAATCTCTACTTCTTTTTTTCCAACGTAAAGCCTGTAAAAATGTTGGCTCATGTATATGATTGAATAGGCAGCAGCAAGACTGATTCTTTATTTTTTTTTCCTGCCACAATCACAGAAAATAACCAAAAAATAAAAACTGATCCCAGATGATAGGATATGGGAGTAGATCTGAATCAGCTAGCAAGATTGTTAAAATAACCAGTCCAAAATGCCATAAGCTGGCTATTTGCATGTAGTTACTTATGGCTCATAGGAGGGTCTAGTTGCTTTCAAGCCTAGAGGGCCCAGATTCCAGTCCTACCACTGACAAATACTGGCTCTATGACCCTGGACAAGTCTTAGACCTCTTGAAAACCAGCTCAGGCTTTGAGATGCAGAGAACATGGCAACCTCCATGACAAGAGGGAATCTCTTTATCCATAAGTTTCCTGTTCCACCAAAACTATAGTTCCAATCTCTACCCCCTATTCTGGACTATAAACTTTTTATTCATCCAATTATTTGCTAACTCTTGACTTTATACATATATGGGCAGCAAGGAAGCAAATCCGTTGCTGGCTTTGGAGTTCAGAAGACCAGGGTTTGACTCCTAACTCTGACACTTTTTAGCCATATGACTTCAGGGAAGACACTAAATATCTCTGGGCCTCAGCTTTGTCATTTATACAATAGAGATGATGATGACATCTCCCTTCTAGCCCTGTGCTAAGACCCAAGTGAGAAGGTCAGTGTAAAGCTTTCTGAAAACCTAAAAGCTCTATCCAGAGACTAAGTATTATTATCTATAACATATTACGATATCATCGGTATTTGTATTTCTAAAATTTTCATTGAAAAAGAGATTGCAAAACGAGAAAGGAGATTTGTGAGAAGGGTGAAGGGCACTGACTTCTCAAGCATAGAAGTGTCATGTGGCCGGCTGCCAGGACAATCGCTTACATTTTCTGGGGCAGCTCACTCACCTTGGCTGAGATGTCTGTGCTCATTAGACATGTGACAAAATCTGCAAGCTACATAAATGCCAGGGCTGACTCATCAGTGTGTCAGCACATCCTTTCAAGTTTTCTTCTCTCTCCTGAGAAAACAAAAGTAAAGACTGCATCTCTGAGCAGAGAACAAACAGGAGAGTTTTCAGCCTCAAAGGCAAACTGGTAAACAAAGTTACATGACACTAAATATATGTAGAGGCTTACAGTGAACGTGGCTGTGTCAACCACGACTGTAATGAAACAGCTAATGAACAAGTGCATTCTAGCAAAGAGCCTAACGGCAGCAAAGCCGGCCATGGATAGTACTGAGCACAGGAAGGGAACCAAGTGAGTAAACAGCAAAGGCAGGATTAGCCTCATTTGTGAGGAATCTGTTCCGGCCAGGAATTAAATGGGGAAAAGGAGGGACTTTGCATCTGAAAGCAGCTGGACTAAATACTGAGCAAAAATAAAATAAAAAAAGAAATTAAAAAAATGTTTTACAGCTCTCTTCCACAGCAAGAAGTTATCATGCATGTAACAGACACATACACATGAACTAATCCTGTGAAACTCTAGGAAAGAAGCCCTAAAAATCTCCCATTGTCTCACAGAGCATGAAAATCCTGAAAGTCACATCTTTAAAAAAAAAAAATCTTCTTTGGTTGGTATATTAATGGACAAAAATCTGCTGAGCTTTTAAACCCTATAGAAAAAAAGAATCAGACATGATCAGATTGCCTCCGTCTCTGTCTGGAGTCCTCTACTTGCAGTTACATAACCTTACCTAGAGTTAGTAGCCTTATTCACGGAGGGGCTTTAATAGACACAATTTAGGTATTTGATTAAGCAAAACTCCATATTTACCTGGCAAAAGAAAAAAAATATCTTATCAAAGGAGTGAGAGGACTGAACTGGAAATCAAGAGACCTAGGTTCTTCTAGCCCTGTAAGTCCTGCTAGCTTTCATTATAACACTAAGAAAATTATTTCATTCATCCAACAAACATTTATTTTTGTTGATTTTATTGCTGTTTTTTGCTTTCATATTGCTTAGATTCCCCTTTTACTTACCTCCTTCTTCCATCCCAGAATCATCCCATTCAAAAGGTATTTTTAAATAACCTACTATGTGCTAGGTGCTGTGCAAGGTGCTTGATACACAAAGAGAGTTAAGATGCTTCCACTATTTGGGCCTCAATAAATTCATTTGTAAAATGGAGTGGTTGGCTCAAATCAAATAATTTATTTTTTTCTTTTTTCCCTTCCTTTTTTCCTTCCTTCCTTCTTTCCTTCCTTCCTTCTTTCCTTCTTTCCTTCCTTCCTTCCTTCCTTCTTTCCTTCCTTCCTTCCTTCTTTCCTTCTTTCATTCCTTCCTTCCTTCCTTCCTTCCTTCCTTCCTTCCTTCCTTCCTTCCTTTCTCTTTCTTTTTTGGAGACAATTGGAGTTAAATGACTTGCCAAGAGTCACACAGCTAGAAAGCCTCTGTGGCCAGACTTTAACTCAGGTCCTCTCAACTTCAGGACTGGTGCTCTGTCCATTGCACCACCCAGTTGCCTCAGATCAAATAATTTCTAAGGGCTTTTCCTACTGTTTTTATAAGATTGTAGGTTCATAGATCTAGAGGGGAATATATTCAAAGACCAGCTTGTCCAATATCCTTCTCATCCTTATCGGTAAGAAAACTGATGCCCAAAAAAATCAAATGACTTTGACCAAGGTCAAACACTCAAGTATTTTCAGAGCCATAGTTTATGTCTATTCAAAGATGGTGAATGAAACGTGGACTGCAAAATCCAGTTGAGTGGCCTCATCAAAATCCTTCACAAAGAATAAAATGGCCATTTCTGGGACCTAGGTGCCCATGCAATCCAGATATCATGAATGGCTGTAGACTTACTATAAATTATTTGGAAAAAGATAGAAAATATTTGAAAAATATGGAACATAGGTCACATACACACCCCTTATAAACTCTTTCCTAACAGGTATCCATATGAGTATTTGGATAAAGGAGAAGAGGTATTCAAACATGACAGAGAGGAACAAATACTAGTTTAGGAAAAGGAAGAACTTAGGGAGAAAATAGGCTTAAAATCAATAATTCGCAAAGACATAATTATCTTCCCCTCTACCTCAAATCGTCTCCTCTTTTTAACTTGTTCCTCTGAATGTACCACTGGTCTTCTATTCATCCCCAATGACCACTGTAGTCATCCTCAATTCATGCCATTAGAACATATTCCAAGAACAAATTACAATAAATTACCTTTTCCAATGTTTTATAATTCTAAAATGATATGACATTTAATAATGTTTGAAGAAGGTAGACCATTGGGTTTTAATGGTCCAGTGGAAAGGCAAGTAGATTTGGAGTCGGGGAACTTGGGTTCACATCATAGTTTTGCTACTTATTTCCTGTGGGACCTGAAAGTCTCTTGAAGTCCCTGGGGCAAGTTTTCTCTTCTGAAAATGAATGTTAGACTAGATGATCCCTAATGTCCCTCCTAACTATGAAGCTATGATCTTACTATCTTTCAGCTTTATGACATAGCACATTTAGCATTATATTGCATTTTTACTGTTATAATGGAATATGACCTGTACTACATACTTCTTAGTTTCAGATTTTGTGAGCCCTGACCCCAGATTCAGAGAGAGAGTATTACAAAGCTGAAACATTTATTGTTTCAACAGTAGTTAGAGCTAGGCTATCTATGTTCAAAATGATTTTATCCTACTACAGAGTAGAATAATAGATGCTTATAGTTAGAAGGAAGCTTAAAGTTCATCTAGTAATTTACAACTCTTCTTCAATAACTATCTGGCCTTTAAAACACATTATAAGGTGACAGTTATCAAAACTGTTTGCTACTGAGCAAAAAACAGAAGCTAATAGAAATCCCAGAAACAGATTCAAATACACACACAACACTATACACAATACACAATACTATAACCACACACACAGTACAATAGCTACATTGCCATTAAGCAATGGGAGAAATGACCATTTAATAAATATAGTGAAAACTAGATAATATGGGGGGAAAACATACATTTTAATTTATAGATCATAATACATACCACAACAAATTCAAGTTGAATCAATGAGTTATTTTTATTTAAATAAGTAAATGGAATAGTATATTTAGTTCATATAGTGGGGGAGACAAATTCTAAATGAAGCAAATGAAGAAATGTTTAAGGAAATTATGATGTATTATTGTTATTGTATGTGCAACAAAGAACAAAGAAATCAAGATAAAAAAAACAAGGGATTGGGGAAATTTTTTTATGAATATGTCAAATAAAATCTTCTCATTCAGAATTTATAGAAAACTAATATGAATTTCAAATGGAGAAGAAAGGACATTTTACAAAAGAGGAAATGCAAATAGTAGGCAAAGATTTCTTTTAAAAAAACTTTAAACTCACTAATAATTAAAGAAAGGAATGCAAATTAAAACAGCTATAAAATATATCACAGTCATTAATTCAGAAAAAATAAATAAAATAATATTGCTGGAGCAGTGGGGAAGGTACATTCATATGTTTCTGTTGGCGATGCAAATTGGTGGTCTTTCCGGAAAGCATTCTTATAAGCAGTATGCAGGAAGAATCAGAAAACCATTTATCCCCTTTGACCCAATAATCCCACTGTTGAGAATATAACCTAAAAAGCAATTAAAAGAAAATTAAAAAATAACAATCTGTACAAATATGTTTATAGCTGTTCTATGTAACAGAAAAAAATAAAAGAAAAAAGCTGGAAAAAATCAAAATGACCAACAGTTTGGGTACGGCTGAACAAACTGTGCTATGTCAATGCAACTGAGTCTAGAATCATGATAAAGCATAAGAATATACAGAAATATAGAAGGATACTAATGAAATAATCCAAAGCAAAAAAAGCAATAAGCGGCATTATATACATGCAGAATGTATCTCTATAATGAAATGTATTTGAGTGAACACATGCGAATGTATAAGGCCTAGTAGGGAGTTACAGAGTGGCTAATAAAACACCATTAATTCTTGCATCTATAATTGTATTTTTAGTGTAAATTTATTAAAATACAAAATGAAATGAAGGGGAAAGATCCTTCCCCTAAACCATCACCTTGTCACACCAAGGTGGCACAGTGGGATAAAGCATAGGGCCTGGAGTCAGAAAGATCTAAGTTCAAATCCAGCCTCAGACACTTACTTAGCTGTTTGACATGGGCAAGTCACTTAACCTAGTTTGCCTCAGTTTCCTTATCTGTAAAATGAGCTGGAGAAGGAAATGGCAAGACATTCCACTATCTTTGCAAAGAAAACCCCGAATGGGGTCACAAAGAGTTGAACACAATTGAACAACAACATCAATTATCTAACCCATGTCACTATTTGGAGCCAAACTGGTCAGTACCCATGTAAGTGAGTGTTCTTCTGCTCATATGTAATAGAATCTTTTAATCAAAGAATTGGAAATGACTTCATACTCCATCTAGTCCAACTAATAAGTATTCATCCAGCCTTTTCTTCAAAGAAAATATATCACCAAAAACTTTAATCACCTATTCTTCTCAAATAGTATTTATTAATCAGTACAGGATATGGTGCTTAATTGAAGCCATGCTAGCTTGGCTAATTATTGTTTTTCAAAAGTATTTGAATACCATTGTGTCAGAAAACAAATGAGAAGAGAATTCTAGACCAGATCAATGTCCATAATGGCAAGGTCAAGGGATCTCAAGCAAATCACTGTCATTGTCATGAGAAGTATTGCTCTGATATTGGTGTATGTATGTATTTTTCCTGGATAACTGGAAGGGGCCTCTCAATGTACCACTCTTGCCCCTTGAAGGACAAATCAAGATACTTTATAAAGTAAATATACATGTTATTAATAGTTGCTTTTTTTTTTTGCTTTTTTTTTTTTTTTTGGAGGGCAATTGTGGTTAAGTGACTTGCCCAAAGTCACATGGCTAGTGACTGTGTCAAGTGTCTGAGGCCGGATTTGAACTCAGGTCCTCCTGATTCTAGTGCTGGTGCTCTATTCACTGTGCCACCTAGCTGCCCCCTAATAGTTGATTTTTAAAGAAGATAAGGATTCTTCCCTTTATTCCCTCCTCTCCTTACTCAAGATAAGCTTAAAATCATCCAGTGAATGTGCCACAGAGCACTTGCATTCACATTCTGCTACTGCTAAATAAACTTGATCAAATAATTTTCTCCTATCCCGGCCTTAGGTTATTTAATTGTAATATGAGTGGGTTTGAACCGGAGATCCTCAGGGTACCTTTTAGCTCTAAATATGTTTTCTGGTTTTTTTGTTTCTTTGTTTTGTCTTTTTTCTTTTTCTTTTTTTTTTCAGAATAGTCAGCATGAAAGTCTCTGCATGACCAGCTAGGGGTAGAAGATTAACACTGAGCTACTGTGCCTTGATCCCAGGAAAAGTGTCTTTTGCCCTTTGGTAACTGTAAATTACATAGGTTTCTGTTGGAACAAGCCCTTCTCATTTCCTAAATATCCTTAAAATACAAAGGTATCTTGGATAGCAATGATACTAAGGCTATGAGTACAGGGAGAGAGAATTCCCTTTAAGGCTATTACACTTATAGCCAGTTTTAGAAAGTTTCATGGAGTAAGTTTTTTTTTTTTTTTAAATAGAATGAGGGAAAATATTCCTGCTAAGGAACATCAACTTTTTCCCTCAATTTCCTTATCTCTAAAATGAAGGGTTTAGACTAGATTAGTCTCTAAGGTCTTCTGGCATGAGGTTGTGAAGGAATAGGGAGGGATTCTTAGATCAAGTTTTCATTTATTTTAGTTATGACTTTGGGATATAAATCCAAGTATTCCCAGCATTATATGTCAAAAAAGTTCTCTTCTATCTCTGAAGACATATAATTACAAGGTTATTGTTACTGCTATTGTTAAATGTATTCTACAGGGAAGCAGGAATAAGAAAATGGGAAAAAAGTGATGTTCTACAAGCACTTTTACTTGACTGAAATGGATTGTGTAACCTAAGTTTATTAACAGATGAAGGCATTTAAATGAGAGGAGAAAGGCTGACGTGGTAAGATGGTTAAAATCCTTGGAACATAGTATGAGGAATTTCAATTTAACTCAAGAAGCCACAAGAAGCCTTTCACAAAGTCATCACCCTGTACCACTTGTTTCTGCAGTTCAATCATTTAAAGGGCTTAATTCTCTTTAGGCAAAAGAGTACAGCTAGGGCAAGGATATAAAATGGTGTGCAACAGGGCTAGATTGAAGGCTATGAGAATGGAGCCCAGAAAGGGTTGGTCCCAACAAATGTTTTACAGTAACAATTAATAGCTTGTAATGAAACATTGATGAGAAGGATAAAAATGATCAAAAGTTTTCTAGCCTTGAAGACCAAATAGAATTCATGATATTAGAGAGAATTAAAATGGACTATGAAATTAGGAAGAAGGTATATGGTGGTTTGGAAACCTTAAATTGTAGGTTTCCAAAAGTAGAGAAATAGAAGTAACTAGACATGTATTCTGAAGAAAGAAGGGGGGGAGGGAAGGAGAAGCTCAA
>CM053588.1:284821723-284851951 GCA_028646515.1 Pseudochirops corinnae
AGAAACCAAAGAGGCAAGAGGAGAGTAAGGCCCTGATAAAGGGAGAGGTGAATAAGGTTCTCCTACTCCCATTTAAAATCATGCCATGGTAAGTTAGCCCTGCTTGAGGTGATCAGCTCTTCACTGGTGCCCTAAGTTAAGAGTATCATGCAGAAGAAAATGTCAGTCACAGGTTAAAGCAGAGACTGCATTTCAGACCCTGTTTGTACTATCTTTGTCACTTTACAAATAGAGAAAAAGAAAGCCAAAAAGGTTAAATGACTTTATTTCCAGAGTAAGCTTATAACAGGGGTAAGAGTCAAATCCATGGCTTATGGCTCCTAGTCTTCTGCTTTAATCACTAGGCAACTCCTCCTTCTGGTTTCCAAAGACATCTGTATCTAATTTGCATATGTAGCAAGGACTATCTAAATTTACTATTACATAGTAAATTTACTATTAACATAGTAAGATATATAAATTTGTGTAAGCTCAGATTTTTACCATTATTTTAAATAATATATGTAGACTCTCTATTACATACACAGAATAATAAACGAAGATATTTACTTGTTAATGTATGTGCGGGTATATATGGCATTAATATCTATTTACCCAAATTTCTGACATGGTCTGAGAAAATCATTGCTGAATGCATGACGTCCTCTTTTAATGTGCAATTCTAAAGCATACTGAAAACTAAAGCATATATTCAAATTGGAGAAGTGCACCCATTAACCTATAATTTTCAAATATGTACATGATTTTCCATGAAATATAAATCATGTTCACATCTGGAAATTATAAGCTAATCGGTACATTTCCTCAATTTAAACATACAATTTGGCTCTCACAATGCTGCTGGACTATGGGGTAAAAAAGGATGCTGTGTTTTCAGAGACACAACATGGCATAGTTGAGAGAGTTTTAGATTTGGTTTCAGGAGGATATAGCTTCAATGGGCAAGTTACTAAGCTCTTTGTATTTCAGACAACACCAGGATTTGTTTACTAAATCATAAACACTGGGGAGTTCCCTAAGCTCGTGAAATCAGCTTCAGTGGCAGATTTCTTAAATCAGAGGGTAGACTAAATGGGAACTGGACTATATAACCTTTAAGGTCACATACAAATGTAATCCTGTGATATCCTGTGATTTTTACAGCTAGAAGGGACATTTGAAATCATTTAGTCCAACTTGTTTATTTTACAGATAAGAAATCTGAGTCCTGAAATGTTTGCATAAAAGTGTGTATTACTAGAGTATGGAATACCTGTGAAAGTCTATAAAAAATAGAGCATGTAAAATTAAAAAGAAGCTCTCAAAAGTGGGGTGGGGGGCTCAGATCAAGGATAACAGATTTTCTTATTTTATCAATTTTTGAGCATAATCTAGGTCATCCTCCTATTTCTATATAAAGCTCTGTGGCTAAGAAGTCCCATGAGTCTAGGAGAGCTCAGGACAATTAAAAGTATTTCTTTTTTTTTTCTTTTTTCTTATTAATTTTATTTCTTTGTTTTTAGTTTTCAATATTCATTTCCATAAGATTTTGAGTTCCAAATTATCTCCCCTTTCCTCCACTCCCCTCTCTCCAAGACAGTGTATTATGTGATATAGGCTCTACATGTACAATAATATTAAATATGTTTCTACATTAGTCATGTTGTAAAGAAGAACTAGAACCAAAGGGAAAATCTGTGAAAAATAAGAAATAAAGAGAGAAACAGACAGACAGACAAAGGGGGTGGGAGGGAAGGAGGGCAAGAGGGTGAGAAAGAGAGAGAGAGAGAGAGAGAGAGAGAGAGAGAGAGAGAGAGAGAGAATAGTATGCTTCTTTCTCTGAATGTGGATAGAATTTTCCATAATGAGTCTTTTGGAATTGTATTCAATCCTTGCATTGCTGAGAAAAGGTAAGTCTATTAAAGTTAGTCAACATACGATGTTGCTGTTACCACGAACAGTGTTCTCCTGGTTTTGCTCACTTTGCTCAGCATCAGTTCATGTAAGTTGAAGGGATTTCTATATGTAAGAATTTTCAGGTAAACCCCATCTGGCAAGTGGTGGCATATAGTAGAATTTAGGACAACCCTCACACAGACACTTAATAACATATGACCTAACCACGATTGCCCTCAATGTAATGAGAAAATATATACTACCTGATTTAATCTGTTAATTAATTAATTGACAGCCTGCTTCTGTACAGTTCATAAAAAGCAGAACTTGCACCAAGTGTGAATGGGGATGCCTCCAGTCATAGCATCCAGTGTATACCTAGCCCCACCAACTGTCACTTTCTTTATCCATGCTTTTTTTCATTTTTTTCCTTCCTTTTTGGTCTTGAGGTAGAATAATTGGAGCATCTGTACTTTTGTTTTAAGTAAACTGCTATCCTTGACTTGCTGATGATTTTCTGGATTTCCAGAATCCTCTCAGAAATAATCTGTCAACAGCTGAGCACAAAGAATCAACCCTATAGCAAAACAGAAAGAAAGATAGACAGGCAGATAGATAAATGAGAAAATAAACAACAAATTAGGATCAGATAAATTATTTTCTCTTCTACCACATATCATATATGAAATTCACAGTATGCACAGATGCAATACAAATGAAGGTGGGGACCTACGTAGACCTAGCATCCTGTCCTACACACCTGCTTATCATTCAGCCAAGTTCCCCACTGGGAAAGTATGAACTGAATATTAATTGCACTACAGAACCTGAGTACAAATTCTTTTCCTTTTCTTCTAAACTGTGAATTCCCTAATATCCTCACCTGAAAGAGTCAAAAGGAATGGGATCATAATACCTGGGCTTGAATCCCAGTTCTGATTTTTAGTGTACAAATAATTTTATTCCTTTAGACAGAGATTTCCTGGAATGGAAAACTAATGGGATTGAGCATTAAATTTCTTTCTAGTTCTAAATCCTATGATTCGGTGACAAAAATTCTAGCAATAATCTCACAAATGATATGGAGATTTTTTTTTAATATGGCATATGGGAATGATGGAATATTACTGTGGATTAGAACAGAATATTAAAAAATGTTAATAGGAATTACTCAGTGAAATTGTAGAAGACTTGAATGAACAGATGCAGAGTACAATGTGCAGAACCAAAATAACAGTGGATATGATTAGTACTGCAAAATAAACTAAAAGATTAATGAAAAGAGGCAGAATTCTGAACAACTGAAAAACCATCAATGGTCTCAGAGAACAGATAATGAAGCACACATCTATGGGAGAGAGGCAGTAAAGTATTAGTAGAGAATGGTGTACTGATGTTCAAACAAAATCCAAACTTTTTTTGCTTAATTCTTTTTTTCCCTTTTTTTTCTTTCTGAAATAAAGGATGGTTCAATATAAGTGGAGAGGGAGGATGAAGTAGTTCCATAAATAAATACAGTGCTTTATAAAGGTCTCAATAAAACTTACACGGATGGATACATATACATCATCCCAAAGGTCTTAATGCAATTATAAGCTTACATAACTTAAAAGAACTTCAAGATACCCTGTATATGACCAATTTGAAAGAATTCTAGAATTAATAACAATAATAACTAATGGTTGCATAAAGTTATAAGGTTTCCAAAGCAATTTCTTCATAATAATCCTTTTTAGGTACAGTGAATGGGGATGGGAGAGAATATCTTGGAAAGCATGATAAATATCAATATAACAACATTTCTTGCCTTAATTGAATACTACAAATTGCCACCAGAAATACCATTCACTATTTTATTCCCTTCTTAAATGTGGGGCTCAGCTGAGTGAGAACTACTGACCTTTTATTCCATCTTCCTACAACTCAACCAGGGATGTGTTCTGGAGACTGACAGGAAATCAGCCCACATTGGAGAATGTTAGAATGGTCCCTAGCTGCTTGTAGTAAGATACTCTATTTATTTAGCAACAATGCTGAAATCCCTACTCTTACTGTGATGTCTCTAACTGCTCCATGTCAGTTATATTGTCAAGATGCTGGCTTCCTGCTTGATATCTTTTTAATTTTCAGTTTTCCAGCATTCTTTTGGGGGGATCAGACTGTTTTCTGCATTATACTCATGTCTTCTTTAAACTAACTGGTTTTGATTTCATGCAAGAAGTGTGTGTGAAACATAGGAAATCATAAGCCTAAATGCAACAGAGAAAGATACAGGACAAAAACATAATAAGTGGCCCTTTCCCCTTTAACCTTAGCCCAGCCCTAGAAGCACCTCTTCTAGGGATCTAATTAGGAAATAATGGGGAAAAAATGAAAGCTGAGGAAAAAAAAATAGTGATTTAACTAAATTTACCTCTAGGAGCTGAAGAAGAGAGAGGGAGGAGAAGTGTTATTTTATGGTTCCTAACCTTGCTCTTCTGTGTAAAAGATGAAACCAAACTAAATTTCAAACATACATTTCCAGAGGGATCATTACAATATTGTATTTCACCAGACCCCTCATTTGTGTCAGAAAATGGCTGACAGGAATTAGTGGGAATGGATGCTGTGAGAGAGTCAATCTGTAATGAGGACAAGGGACAAAGAATTCATGTCTGAACTTCCTAAGACGTGTATTCCTCTTTGCATGCTACCAGGACGCCTCAAGGTTGAAGCATGCAACAAAAATCATAAAGACATTTCTATATAGCCCACACTGATATAGCAATTTAAGTTTTGCAGTGTTTAAAACAAACTGTCTTAAATTCTAATCTCCTTGAGAGCAGGGATTGTCTTTTGCCTCTTTTTGTATTTCCAGTACTTAGCAGCATGTCTGGTATATAGTTGGTGCTTAATAAATGTTTATTGATTGATCTTTACAACAATCGTGTGAGTTCTTGGGCTGACTAGGTGGTTCAGTGAATAGAACACCATCCCTGAGGTCAGGAGGACTTGAGTTCAAATTTGACACTTAACACTTACTAGCTGTGTTACCTTGGGCAAGTCACTTAACCACAATTTCCCTGCCTTCCCCCCACCAAAAAGCAAAAAATAAAAAATCACGTGAGGTAGATTCTATTGGTTATAACCTGGAAATAGACCTCAGAAGTCATTTACCCCTATCTTGTCATTTTAAAGATGAAGGAACTGAATTTCAGAACAGTGGAGTGACTTGCCCAGGATGACAGAGCTAGTAAACATACAGAGAAGGATTTGAACCCAGGCCTCCTTAACTCCAAATCCAGGACTCTACTATATCACACTGCCTCTCAGTTATTATCCTCATTTGACAGATGACTTAACTAATCCATGGCTGAACTGAGAATTAAGTGACTAGTAAATTTCAATGGAGGGATTCAAACCATGTTCCTTTGGACTTCATGCTCATTTCAGTACTTGCAAACATGCGCAATTACTTGGTAAGCCATTAGGCATACCATCAGAAAGCATGTTAACCGAAAGGATGAGTAACATACTTTATTGTGTCAGCTGGGTCATCAGCCTCTAGTTCGAGTATTCAATAAACCAACTCAAATATTATTTCACACAATGTCTATAAAAGTAAGATAGAAAGAGATCCCCATTCTGCCAAATGATTTATTGGGACTGGGTTTCTAGAACAACATAAAAATCTCCATAAGCATTCTTCTTAATGCTTTACTTTATGTGACAGCTATCAAGTGATATATGGTCTGACAATTTCCAAGATGACTATATAAACACATTTGTGTTGATGTCTAATATATTATGAAGTTTCTACAGGCTAATATATGTAGTGGCCAGAGTGAGTTCTGCCTTGCTTAATCTAGCTAATAGAGATTTCCATACTTGACAAAAATAGCTTGACATTGTACCATGGCTTCCTCACAAACATCTCAAAAGAAAAGCATGAGGGAAGGACAAGAAGGGTGACAGGAGCAATCTGTAACTTTAGCTTCAGTTCCTGGTGAATCACACAGATTTGGCTGTATAAATTCTCTCCATGGAATTCAGATTTCTTTTCTCTGTGTTTATGTGTCATCATAATATACTCAAGGCCTTGAGTGGTCAGACTTGCCAGATAAGGAAAGAAAGTATTGATTGATTGACAGATTCTTTGATGGAAGGAGATTCCTGGCAAAGATATTGAGGTGAACAAATCCTTCTGAAAAGCATATTGATTTTAAGTAGCTTTTAGAAAGTATTTTTACAAAAAACAAGGGACTAAAGACAAAGAGCATTGCCAAACCTTTTCTCTTTCTGCCGAGCACACCCTGACAACATAACATGTTTTAATTTGACTGACTTTGACTTGAATCCCACCACTTACTAGCTACATAAACAGGGGCAAGTAAATGCCTCAGTTTTAATTTCCTCATCTATAAAATGAGGGTCATTATACCCATAGTGCTTCCCTTGAAGGAGTATCGTGAAACTCAAATGAGATGATATATGTAAAGTGTTTTGTAAAACCACTTTAAAACATCACATAAATGCTGGTTATTATTGCTCTCATTCTCTACCAGAATCATTGTTATTGGAAAAAAAAAAACTCCCCAAATTCCTTACACAGCAAGGCCTGAAAACCTCAGCACCTTTGAACAATTGGCTATAGGAGGACATGAAGATGGAATCTAATAAACCAAATACTGGGAGATTTTTCTTTGAAAATAGGGCTATATCATACCAATCAAACTACCAAACATGTATTTTATAGAGTTAGAAAAGGTAATAACAAAATTTATCTGGAAGAACAAAAGCTCAAGAACATCAGAGGAATTAATGAAAAATAATGCCAAAGGGAGGTGACTTAGCCATACCAGATATAAACCCATATTAAAAAGGAGAAAGCATCAGAATTATTTGGTACTGTCTAAGAAATAGAGTGGTAGATCAGTGGAATAGATTAGTTACATAAGATGCACTACTCAATGACTATAGTAATCTACTGTTTGATGAATCCAAAGATTCTAGCTTCAGGGGGAAAAACTTCTTATTGGACAAAAATCATTGGGAAAATGGGAAAACAATATGGCAGAAAGTGGGCATACACTAATATCTTATATCAAGACAAATTCAAAATGGGTACACATTTTAGACATAAAGGGTAAAAATATAAGCAAATCAGGAGAGCCAGGAATAGTTTACCTATAAGATCTATGGAGAAAGGAAAAATTTATAAACAAACAAGAGATAGAGAATATTATGAAATGCAAAATGGATAATTTTGACTACACTAAATTTAAAAAAAATGTTTTGCATAAAAATAGCCAATGCAACCATGAGTAGAAGGAAAGCATAAAGTTGGGAAATAATTTTTATAGCCAGAGTTTCTGATAAAGGCCTCATTTCTCACAGATCTAGAGAACTGATTCTAATTTCTAAGAATAAAAGTCATTCTGTAATTGATAAACGGTCAAAAGACATAAACAGGCAGTTTTCAGATAAAGAAATTAAAGCTATCTATATTACATGAAAGAGTGTTCTAAATCACTATTGATAAGAGAAATGCAAATTTAAAAAACTCTGGGGTACCACTTCATACCTATCAGATTGGCTAATATGACAAAAAAGGAAAATTAAAAATGTTGGAGAAGATGTGAAAAAAAATTGGAAGACTAATGCATTGTTGGTGGAGTTGCGAATTGGTTCAACCATTCTGGATAATAATTTGGAACTATGTCCAAAGGACGATAAAACTATATATGCCCTTTGATCCAGCAATACCACTGCTAGTTCTGTATCCCAAAGACATCATAAAAAGGGAGAAGGATCCACATGTACAAAAATATTTATATCAGCTCTTTCTGTGATAGCAAAGAATTGGAAAATGAGGGAATGCTCATCAGCTGGACAATGGCTGAACAAGTTGTTGTATATAAATGTAGTGGAATACTTCTGTTTCGTGAGAAATGATGAGCAGGCAGACTTCAGAAAAGCTTGAAAAGACTTCCATGAACGGATGCTGACTGAAGTGAGCAGAACCAGGAGAACGCTGTACACAGTAACAGTAACGCTGTGTGATGATCGGCTTTGATAGACAACTCTTCTCAGCAATGCAAGGGTCTAAGACAATTCCAAAAGACGGAAAATGCTCTCCACATCCAGGGAAAGAACTACGGAGTCTGAATGAAGATGGAAGCATATTACTTGCTCTTTTTTGTTGTTGTTTTGTTTCTTTCTTTCTCATAGTCTCTCCCTTTTCTTCGGATTCTTCTTCCACAACATGACTAAGTTGGAAATATGTTTAATATAATTGTGCATGTATAGGCTCTATCAGATTGCTTGACATCTTGGGGAGGTAGAGAGGGAAGGAGGAAAAAAATTGGAACTCAAAATCGTATAAAAGTGAATGTTGAAAACTGCCTTTACGTGTAATTGTAAAAAAAATAAAATACTATTAAGTCGGGGTGGGGAAGAGAAAACAGCACCATCTGGTTATTGATTACATACATTAAAAAATTCATTTATTTTTATAGCATTTTCACTTAAAAACAAACATCTAAAATCAGGGTTGTTATGAGGAAATAACTTTGTCTTTGCCTACAATGTTCTCCCTCCTTACCTCCATCTCTTAAAAACCCCTGGTACAATCCAAGGATAAACCGAAGTTCTAACTCCTAACTAAGGTACATCCTGATCCCCCAAGTGTTAGCGGTTTTTATTATCCATACCCATAGAAATTATTTTGTAAATATTTTTCTAATTTCTTTGTGTTTATGTTGTTTCCATAGTAGAATATAAGATCCTTAAAGGAATGGACTATCTCATTGTTAGTTTTCTAACTCCTACAAATAACATGGTGCCTGGCACATACATGCTTATTAAATTAAATTATAACCCGAAAGTTCAATACAATCCCGAGCTAGTATTACTGCTACCAAATATTGTCTTTCCATTAGGAAATATATCTCCAACATACAATCCTACCCATTGCACTTGACAAGTATTCACATAGCAAGAGAAATTCACTGTTCCAGGGATTCTAATGAATCTTTTTGGGTTCCAGGGCCAGAAGTCCCAAGGAGCCTGAACCAGACACAAAGGTAGAGTAGCCCAGGAAATTAACTCATACAGAGCTAACAGGAAAGATCATAACCCACTCTTTGTACTCCCCAGAGGGATGGAAGGGGAGAAAGGAAGAAACAGGGAGAAGGTTTTGTTGGAACCTGGAATGCCTGGAGAACAAAAAGCCAGAAGATATATAGGAAAAAATTTAAAAAGAGTATACTGAACCAGAGACCTAGATCACCCCTACTCTAAAGAATAATATATAGGAAAAGAATAAGAAGTGTTACTATGGACATGGAAACATTCAACATGGAAACCATTCAAATTTCCTAACTCAAAGAAACAGATATAAAGGGTACATAGAACCTTGTCTTAGCAGCAAGCACATAGGACAAAGGCGAGCAGCTTCTCTCCTCTTTCCCTTGCAAACAATCCAGTAAGCTTATTGAAATGTCCAAGAAATTTGCATGCCCCAAGGAACTGGCTGCTTGGGAAATCACAGGAGTTGAAATGATTTACCCTAATCCAGAAAGGAGTAAAAACTGAGGAAGTTTGCACTCTTTGAGACTGGGGGAGAATAGGAGATATAAAAAATAAAAGGTCTTGAGGTAGAGCTGTGTGGACTCTTCTGGGTTTTGGTTGTTATGATTGAAGGGTCTGACTAATAAATGAGCTAAAAAATTCATTTTTAAAAGTTTTATTGTCACCAGGCAGTTACACAAAAGAGTGAGAACAGTCTTCTGTACCACCAACCTAGGAAGAAGGCCCTAAAGCATATAATGGTTCCACAATATCATCACAATAAGAGAGCTGGAGAAGCCCAAAATAATAGCTGCAGAGGGAGAACAGAGCTTCATGTATCATTGCCAATAGAAGTGGACAGGAGACAAAGCTGTGAGAGGTGAATGGAGCCTCATGTCAAAAGACTACAGGAGCATACAAAAGGTGGAACCAAGAGGTAGCAACCCACTGCTAGCTGTCAGATGATGAAATCCTGATAAATACTTAAATTATGACGCAGTAACATCTAACAAAGGACCATAAGTGATCCATATCCTGCCAACACAAAAGTCTGCATTAAGTCACATCCCTTTTTACATGGGCCACAATAGACAGGACTGAACGTTCTTCTACTATTTGATTCTTCCTATGCATTTACTTTGGATTCTGTTCTAATTAAATAGTTTCTTATTTTATTCCTGACTGATCTTGGTCACTTGGCAGAAAATTTCCTCCGTTGAATGTTTGATCTATGTTGCCTGATTATGATTAAAACCTGTATTTCCCACTGATGTCTGTGAAATGTTAAGAGAATAAACAGAAGGATATGAGCACATTGTATAGAATCCTAGTGGATGATGTGTGGGAAGATATGGAAACTAATAGTAGAGAATCTTATAATGTGGATGGTACCTGGATTCTCAAGTAGAACCCACTAATAGTATGAAAATCAGATAGCTCTGACTCAGTTTTTCAGCTTTATTATTGGTACCTCTCTAATTCTTCCTAACTTTAAGTCTGATCAAAGGTCACGTTCTTTGTCACATTAAAAGCCTCCCTTCCCTGTTGTTAGCTTCAAGCTCAAGATGAACAAAAGATACATCTTCTCTGAGAAGAAAGTCACAATTCTTTCAAGTAAATGAAGACGAAAATGGGAAGAGAGCAGAAGGGTCAGGAATGATATCTCAACGCTTTTTCTGAATCTTCTCACCATTTCCTTTTTATTGGGTCCCAAATATCCATCCTCCTCTATTGCCTCCCTTGTTTCTTTCTAATTCTTTCTTAAGGAGTTGGTTATATGTGAAAGACAGAATTTGGACCTAATGCTGGCAGGACTTCTCACTGCCCACAATCCAGGCAGTGGTCCATTTGGTTCTGATGTGTATGATGTGGACCTCAGAGCTAAGAATGTGATCAAGTGATGCAGAATGCTGAAGTTGGAGTTAGGAGAACAACCCTGGTTTGAATCCGTAGATACCTTTGTGACATCAGGTAATTGACTTCTGTCTGGCCTCAGCTTGCTCATTTATAAAATAAGGAGATTGGACAATCAAGGGCTTTTTAACCTTAGGTCTGTTTTGTTTTGTTTTGTTTTGTTTTTTATAATTTCAATTATTGCTTTAAATATAATTGGTTTCCTTTGTAACCCTATGTATTTTACTGTGTCCATTTAAATACCTTATTCTGATAACAAGTTTATCAACTTCACCAGATTTCCAAAGGCATCAATCATGCAAAAAATAGCAAGAACCCTTCGATATGATTTTCTCAGTTCTCTTCCACCACTGGTACTTCACAAATTTAGGACTTCTTTAGGTTGCATACTAGCCTCTTCTAAAATAAACTAGCACTACCAGGTGTGAGACAACTAAACAAGGTCACAGCATGACAAGGCTTTGCCCAAGGTCTCTTTCAATTTCCTTTGCTTACTGATTTTGGTGGTCAGGGCTAAGTAAGGGTCCCTGTGTCCTAGCTTCCAACCTACTCAGAACTCATAGAAGGAGTGATGATGAACCCAGAGCAGAGGCCAGATCTGTGGCAGGTCTGCCTCCTGCTCAGTGTCATGATCCTTTCAGGAATCTACCATTCCTTAAACTAGACCTTTTTTTTTTTCCCTTTCCTTTCCTGAAAGGGTAGAAAGTGATGAACATTGGGAAAGAATTTAAAAATAGAGGGAAGAAGCTACTCCCCTCAGCCAGACTGACTTATCTGAGAGTGCCCTGGGGTAGCATAGTATACTATAGGTCTGTAAAGACCTGGCTGAGCTCCCAAATAATCTCCAGTGGGAAGAAGACAATTACACCTACAGCTCTAATGACAAACTTTAGTTTAGTTGGGTGCTTTTAAAAAAATCTGACTCATATGCTATTCTTGGGGGGAAAAAAAACAAAACAAAACCAAGAGCTTAATAATAAAATACCTGAATGAGTTTGGAGTGTATTCTCATCTTTTTCATTTTTTAAAAATTTTCTCAATTTTAATTAAGTTAAATCATCTTATTTCACAATGTACTTTAATAGAAATGGGGCATCACATCTGGAGTATAGAAAAGAGTAAAAATACAAATGAGAAGGAAAAGAATTCAACTCAATGAGTTTCATGCCAAGAAGACAGGACTTGAGGACACGCCACAGTAATTGACTGTGTCTTCATTTAATCGCCAGAGAGCCTGGGAGCCTCCACAGACATCAATAAGTGACCACATATGCTTGAGAAAGTGTATATCAGGACTGGCTCATAAACATATTCTCTCGTTTAGCAATGTGAAGTGATTTTCATCATTCAGACAAAATGTGTCTAATTAAAGCAAGTTGAGTTTCTCTTCTCTGAGGGTTTGGGATTCTAGATAAGGATAAATGAACTCTGGTGTACAAATGGGAAGTAGTGGGTTTTCTCTGTATGAGGATGAAGAAGGAGAAACAGTAGCTTTCATTTGTGGCCTTTTTTATGTATTCTTATAAGATTCAACACCCTATATAGGCAACATAAGTAGGAACTTTTGTCATGTATGTGTATGTATATATGTGTGTATGCATATGTATGTGTATGTGTATAGGAATGACCCTTACAGGACATCACAGCTACTAATGATAGCAGCTGAGAAAATTAATGAAATATCCTAATATTTCCTGGAACTAGTAAAACATTTGGACAAAGACACAAGATTGTTCACTTGAGGCCTTCCAGAAGGGATAGGATGACTACTTGTTGATGTTCCCTCAAATACTCTAACTCAGTGGTGGGGAACTTGCAGCCTCAATCTACATGTGACCCTCTAGGTCCTCAAGTGTGGCCCTTTGACTGAACCCAAACTCTCAAATCTCCTTAATATCTCCTTGTTCTATAAAACTTGGACTGTCAAAAGGCTACAACCAAGGACCTAGAAGGCCACATGTGGCCTCAAGGCCACAGGTTCCCCACCCCTGCCCTAACTTGTTGGTTTTTATTCATTTTCTGTTGTGTCAGACTCTGCATGACCCTCCTTTTGGCATTTTCTCGGCAAAGATACTAAAGTGATTTGCTATGTCCTTTTCAAGCTCATTTTACAGATAAATAAACTGAGGCGAACAGGGTTAAGTGATTTGCCCAGGTTTACATAGCTAATAATCTTTCCAAATCTGATAACCTACTCTCCACTTTATCTCAGCACCATACATTGTTGGTCATAACTTCCATCTTGCCATCAAGTACCTATATTCTTTTTTCATCACATCTATCCCTATACCTTACTACCTCCTAAACTTATTCATCATAACCATGACTTCCAATCTTTCTATCCCTCAGTACTTTCCCATGGCCTTAATTCTTATTCTGACTAGGCTTCCCTTCCTTTCCGATCCTGACTGTAGAACCAGTTGAATTTTCCACCATCTTATGTGCTAGGATCTCATTCTTTAATCTTGTTTCATCACCTATTTATGCCTGCCTAAATTCCATTCTTGGATTAATCCAATCTTCTTCCTCTACTACTACTTACATGCTGCTGAATGGAGGTAAAGGAAGTCAGAAAATCACACTAGTTGATCTATGTCCAATCTATGTCATTTAATCTCAACTGAGCTTATTGTAGTGAGATGATACTACAATTCTCTTGCTTCTTTCAGTGACTCTTCTAAACTTGTTCTTCTTCCTACATACTGCCCATAGCAGCTCTCAACCCCATCCTCTCAGCTAAATATCATACTTCACACATCACTGAAAAATTGAGAACATCAGCTATGAGGTCACCTTTTTCCTCATCGTACAACCCATGATATCATCTTCTGTTTCTGATAAATAGGTGACCATTTTCTTTGATGAAGCCAAACACACCTTTGATCCCAGTCCATAGTGTCTTATCCAGAAAATTGCCCCTCTTCTCATTGTCTCTCTCTAATCTTAAATCTCTATCTACTTATTCCTTCCATCTGTTGCTCAGTCTTTTTTTTTTTTTCACTGTGTCTGAGTCTTTGTGACCCTATTTGGGGTTTCCTTGGCAAAGATCTTGGAGTGCTTTGCCATTTCCTTCTCCAACTCATTTTACAGATGAAGAAACTGAAGCAAACAGGCTACATGACTTGCCCAATGTCACATAGCTAATAAGTACCTGAGGCCAGATTTGAACTGCAAAAGATGAGTCTTCCTGACTCCAGGTCCAGTCTATCTACAGCATTACCTAGTTTCCCTTCCCTGTTATCTATAGTCATGCCTAAATATCTCCTCAACTTCTAAAAAATACCTAGAATTTATTTTCCCAATATTATTGCTCTTCCAATTCTCAAATAAACTCCTTGAAAAAGCTATCTAAATATAGTACTTGCATTACTTCTTTTGTCAATCTCTTCTAAACCCTCATAATCTGCCTGTTGGCACGACCATTCAGCTCAAAACATTTCCTCAAAAGTTAACAATAATCTCTTAAATGCCAAATCAAATAGTCTATTCTTGAACCTTATCCAGTGTCTCCCAATGGATTCTAGTATCAAATAAATAAACATATCTACTTGCTAATTAAAGTTCCTCACAACTTGGGCTCTTCTTTATCTTCAGTCATTCTATACATTGCTCCTCTTCTATGTACTCTAGAATTTATTTATGCCAAGCTAAGTGGTATTTCTTACACACGACAAAGCATCTCCTATACACAAACTTTTTGTACTCTCTCTCTCTCTCTCTCTCTCTCTCTCTCTCTCTCTTGCATAGAAAGCTCTCTCTCCTCAGTTGCTTCTTAGAATACTTGCTTCCCTTGAAGACACGACTCCCATGCTGCCTTTCTTGTCCACAAACTTGCTGGTGCCTCCCACTCTGGGGTAATCTTGCATCTGCTTTTATGCCCCTTGTGTATATCCAGTAACATACGTATTTCTCCCCCACTAGAATGCAAGCTCTTTGAGAGCAGGGAACTTTTTTTTTTTTCATGAGCATTTAGCACAATCTGTCAGCTATTAATAAATGCTTGTTGATAAAGTCATTCCCAGGGAGACTAAAGAAGAATTTCATGGCAAGGGGTCAGGTTAGACTTGTGAACTCTGAGATATTTTTCAACTCTTAAATTTTGTGACTAATTTTGTGTATTAATATATATAATATTATATATAATAGCATAATAGCATGTATTAATATATATAATATTATATATAATAGCATAAAATGCTATTATATCAAACCCTAGAAAGCCTTCCCTAAACTACAGAAATCATATTTACTCCAACTATCCTACTTGTTTCCTACAAAATCTCTAGCATTCAGCTGTCTCTCCATCTGAAAATGGTCTGGGATTTTCAAATTTTACATGAGGAATATATAAAGCAGAGGAGTAGTTTCTTCAGCATAGGATCCTATTTCCCTCATCTTAGAGATTGCAATGAGTTTCCTTAAGACATCATCATAACAAAGAGATTTATCTTTTTATATATCAGAGACATTTACATTCTCTTAAAAATTGTGTCAAAGTATTCATAATGTAGTCTTTAAAATATAACCCCCCAAAATCTTATTTTTTTTTAAATTTCACTACCTGAATAGCTTAGAAAGAAGGCAGACTGAAAAAATCTTATAGGCTGGTAGATATTTTCAGGGTTGGTTTGGAGAAAAAGCTCTAGCTTTTATCAGGTGGTTAGCTGTTGTAACCAACCCAAGTGAAACATAAAGCAAAAAACAAAACAAAACACTGACATATATGCCATGTATCATAGTTCCCCTTATGATCACATTTATTTATTTATGGATATTTTCCACCTCCAGTCATTTAGGGTGTGTGTGTGTGTGTGTGTGTGTGTGTGTGTGTGTGTGTGTATGTGTGTGTGTTTATATGTATTTAAGAGATTGTAGGACAGTGCTATAGGAAATGACAGATATGATGAAGACAGAGAAGCATGTAAAATGTACGTGAATTGATGCAAAGTAAGTAGAGCAAAGAAAAAATATGCATGATGAATATAACAATGTAAGTGGAAAAACAGCTACCTCGAAACAATAAAAATAAGTGTTCTAAAATGAAAAAAAAAATCAAGCTCTGTTCCAAAGAGGAGAAATTTAAAGACACTTGCACCTACACCTAGGTAGAGGCGGGGGTACACAGGTGTGGGATATGGCATACATTGTCAGAGTTATTCAATGTATTAAGTAGTTTTGTTATTTTTTACTTAGCTTCTTTAGAATGAGCTTTGATATGTGAGGTGGCTTTCTGGCAGTGGAGAAGGGAAGTGATATGGGGGAAATTAAAGTGATACAAAATTTTAAAATCAATAATTTTAATAGAGATTTTGTGATGGATTTTGAAGTGGTTCATTTGAGTCACTATATTCTTTTATTGACTTTCATTCTGCCATCTTACTAGAATTCCACTTGTCCTGAGGATGATATATAAAGCTATCTCTCTTATTCAGAATTGCTATCCAATAGCTTTTGTGATGAATCCTATCCCAAGTCATCTTTTCATGCTGTATAGCAAATAGTCACTGTGGTGTAATGCTAAGGTTTCCTTCCATTTCTACTGTGTCAGCAAATCCACTGTATCTTTCTCCCCAACTCAGTGTGGGAGGATGTAGACCTGAAGGAGGCATGTTGGCACAGTATTGCTGGGCTCTTTACCCATGTTATCCAGATCTCGAAAGGATGGTATCTTAAATAATAAGGAGGTCAGAGAGACAGAAAGATATGCAAGCCTCTTCCTGCCCTCCTCTTTCTCATTTAAGGAATTGAGATTTCCGGTATGATGAACTCTCCTTGGTGGGGGATGAGGGGAGGGGAAGGAATAAAGAGATGTGTTCTATGTAGGGGGAGAAACACGAGAGCTCCTCAAAAGGCAATTGTGAGTTGTCCACACTCTCCTTTTCCCAGATATTTTTCTAGTCCATGTGGCTAAAACAAAACACTAGGGCACACCTTCCTTCATGTACATATCTTTCATAAAAGCCCCAAAAGGTTTTGGAAAGTACTGTGAGACTACAAACACCTTCCCCCTATGTCCATTTTGAGTTGCAGATCTTTTTTGAGAAGAGAATCCCAAAGGCCTTTTTCACAGACACTGTTTAATAAGGATAGCACAAGAAATGAAAGGTGCACATGGCCCTTTCAACTTTCTCAGAAGTGACAGTGTTGCGTGGCTATAGACAGGACAACGGCTGGCATACCATATGCCAAGGGTAACACACCAGATCTTTCTATTTCAAACACGCTGCCTTCTTTTTCACTCTTTTTGTTATGTTTTAATCAAATATTTTAATGTTTAGTTGATCTCCTTCCAGGAGCTTAGAAAATGTGGTCTCAGATCACATTCTCAGAGGTCTTCTGCTAGAGTGCATTCTTCTCCTTCATTGCAGTACATAGGCTGTCCAATTTCCTCAGAGACACCCAGTCAGAACATTTGTGTATGTGAAGGCAAAAAAAAATTCCTTAGAGTTTTATTAGTTCAAATTAAGGAGCAAAATATTGGAGGTGATGAGGTATGGCTGGCATGGGAGTCAGGGTCCAAGTCCAATTCTAACAAATACTGGCTGTTTGCCTCTGGACAAGTCACTCAACCTGTCAATGCCCCTGAAAACTTCCAGTAGTATAAGTCACGCAGCAGGTGCTGATGGCACCCTTACAAAGATTTTTCTTGGAACTATTCCTTCCTCTAGGGAAATTATAATTTGAAACTTTTAAATAACATGATCAAATACACCAGGGGTATTCTTAAGATCTAAAAAAGAAATTGTAGTACAGAATAGTCCTATTAATTCAGCTAATGTTCACTGTTATAAGCTGAAAAAATACTCACCCCATTATTATACTTAGTTCTAGTTTTAGCTCGAATATGTACATGATGAATATTCTTTCTAGTATACCCAAATACATACATGGATAAAAAAAAAAAAAAAGAGTACTGGGTTTCACATCAGAAGACCTTGGCTTGAATCTCAACTCTGCCTCTATACTACCTATGGGACCCTGAGTCAATTGCTATCCATCTCCTCCATCTCATCTTCCTCTTCTTCTTCCTCTTCCTCCTCCTCCTCCTCCTCCTCCTCCTCTTCATCTCAACACCATTTTCATTAGCATCAGGTTGCAATATAGAGTCCTCACTGGCCTGAAAGTCAGAAGCACTAGGCTTTCATCTCAGTTCTGATACTTCCCTGTTGTGTATCCTTTATGATTCTTTCGTCTATAAAGTAAGAGCAATAATACTACTCTTTACAGGTCTTGCATAAAAGAGGTACTTTGTAAATATTAAAATGCTATATAAATGTGAACTATTGTTAACACAAGTACCCCCAAACTATTGTGATGTAGTAGATAGAGGACTGAGAGTCAGAAAGATCTAGATTAAAATTCAGACATGAGTCATGTGATCACTAAACCACTTTAAGCTCTCTGAGCCTCAGAAAACTCTGTAAGACCTCTCAAATAATTAATCAATCGATAATCTGTTATTAAATGCCTGCCATGTACGAGGAGCTGGGAATACACACGTAAAGAACAAAATCATCCATAATTTCAAGGAGCTTAGTTATAGCTGGGCTGGGATCTTCACTGGTAGAGATTTTATACCAACAAAAGCAAGGATTTGCATTGGTAGAGATCCCACACCAGTTGGAATCTCAGGTCATTGATATATGGAGCCCAAAGCTTACACACATCCCAATCATTTTTAACTCCCTTTCCCCATTAAATTTTACAGAGTTCATCTGCATATCAAATCCCCAGTTCCACATAAACCAATCAAAGTACTTCTTTGCATTTGTTATTAAGGTAAATAGATTAAAGTACAAAGTAGCTACTTAAATGCTTAGGAAAGATCATAGAATTTCAAAATTCAGAAGCCTACTCTTATTTCCACTTCGCAATATCAGACATGGACCTATCTATTATAAATTGCATGATTTTTTTTTCTACTCAAGAAGTCTGGAGGGACTTGAGAACACTAGACCAAGTAAAATTAGTCTGAAAGTAAAATGCTGGCATTTGATACAAGAATGGAAATTTTTATATTTCTTGAACTGAGGCCAAGAATATTTTCTTTCCAACTAGGAATATTAGTGTGTGGTTGTGCATGAACCTCTCTTTAATCTTCAATTCTTTGTCCAAGGAGGTCTGAGCTGTTCCCTGGACAGTCATACAAAAGAGAGTCAATGAGGGAGGAAGAAAAAAAATGCACCTCCTGCTCCTCCTCTACCACGCTGTCATTTTGGTTTAAATATCATCATTTGCATATTTTCTATCTGAACTGAGAAAGGCCACCTTCTCACACCTAATCACCAGGAAGCAGCAGGCAGCAGCCTCAGAGGCTTTTATCAATACGCCAATTTTTATTTTAGTTTATAATTTAAAGAGCGAGAGAGAAGTGACAGAGACGGTATCATTTTCAAAGATATTTTTTTTAACATATTAAAAGGATTTTTTTGGTGACAGAGTAGGAGGGAAGACACAGAGATAAAGAAAAAAAAATAAAAGGAAGACTTAATGAGGACTGCAGAGAGGGGGAAGAAAAGAGAAGAGAAGAGAAGAGAGAAGCCAAAATATTCTCCCCATCCCTCCCAATCCTCCAGAATAATTAAGGAACATAAAGTCAGAATCTAGAAATGGGGAATGGTGTCTCATAACATAATAAATAGGAAGAGAGCAACTGTTTTTTCACTTTAGGTAAAATGACAACCAGCCCTAAGCACCATAATCATCTAAAAACATTTCTTGGAGGGCAACAATTACCTGTGGATCTCTGCCAGGCACACTACTGAAAGCATGGTAGGGGCTGGATCCTAAAACTATGGAATGTCAGAACTTCAAGGGACCTCATGGATCACCTCATTCAACCCACTCAATTTACAAATGAGGAAACTGAGGCCAAGAAAGATAAAGGGAGAGAGTGCTTCAAATCAAATAAGCTTAGTCTTCTAATGATGTAAATAAAAATAAATTATAGGCATTTTTTCCCAGAAACAGAATAATAATAACAGGGTGTGATAGTATGTTTTAAAGCTTGCTTAGTAATTCACATTCAGGATATCATTTGACCCTCATGACTACTAGAGATATTATCATCCCATTACATAATATATGGAAATTAAGGCTCAGAGAGACTCTCAGGGGTGGGGAATCTGCAGCCTTAAGGCTACATGTGGCCCTCAAGGTCTTGAAGTGTGGCCCTTTAACTGAATTCAAACAGAATATTTGTGAAGTTTTGATTCAGTTAAAGTGCTGCACTTGAGGACCCAGAGGACCCTATGTGGTCTTGAGGCTACAGGTTTCGCTCCCTGGAATAAGTGATTGGTCCACGACCCCTATCTGTGGTATCAGAACTGACAGAAAAGTTCAGCCTTCTATACACTATGCCAGGCTAGTACCTGAGATAAAACTCAGTGAAACTAAATATCCCAGTTGAGATCAGATTTAATAGTAAAGTTGTGCCAATTTCCTTAAGTGCTTATAACAGACCATATAAATCAGGTCTCATGAGTTTAAAAGGATAGTCTTCTTTAACAGAAAATTCATCACTGTAAAAGCAAAGAAATAAACAGAAAACCTCTCCCACCCTAAATGGTCCAGAATCTAGAATGCTAACCCTAAGATGTGTTAGCAGTTTATGTAGCCACACAGCTACTATCAGAATATCTAGAATTAATCTAAGTTAGAAAGCCAAAATCTGCCACTTATTAACCATGCTTAACCTTAGTAAATCACCTCACTTTCTTGAGACTCAATTTCCTCATCTATAAAAGTCGAAAATACTTCTTCTGCCTATCTCTCAGGGTTATTGGGGAGATTAAAATAAAGAGATTGGACTAGATGATTCCTAATCATCCTTTTAGGACACTCTTACTATGATACTATAAAGTGAGAATATATAGGAGATCCTGTGATTTTAAGTTATTAAAGCTTTAAATCATACTAAGAATTGAGGGATGTCATATATATTGATATAGACATATAGAAACATATATATATATACATGTATATGTATATATATAATTTCAGAATAAAATATAACTTATAATAGAGCATAACTGGCAAAAGGCTACACCAAGTAAAGTCAATTAAATATAATATCATAAAGACATTATAGCCAAATTTTATTATAATGTTACATTTTTTTCATTTGGCCATGGCTACTTAATATATGGCACAGACATTATATTAAGTCACAGTGGGATTACAATCTGAAATGATGGAAAGGATAGCCACCATGGTAAAATCACAAATTCTTGGGGGATTGAAGTACTGTAAGTAAAAGTATTATCACTTTGAGTTGATGCCTTGGTAACCAAAAGGAATTAATGCATCATTCAGTGTGTTTAATTTGTACCTAATATTTAATACCTCAACTGATATAATTGCTTTCACCAAGATAGAGAATTGTCATCATCATTATTGTCGTCTTCTTCTTCTTCTTCTTTCTTCTTCTTCCTCTTCCTCTTCTCTCTCTCTCCCCTTCTCTTTCAGTGTCTTTCTCTCTCTCTCTCTCTCTCTCTCTCTCTCTCTCTCTCTCTCTCTCTCTCTCTCTGTCTCTCTCTCTCTCCCTTCCTCCCTCCCCCCTCTCTCCTTATCTCTGTCTCTGTTTCTCTCTCTCACCCCTGCTCTGTATCTCTGTCTCTCTGTGTCTCTGAATTTCTCTGTTTCTTTCTGCCTCTGTATCTCTGAACCTGTCTCCCTTTCTGCCTTTCTTCAATACTCCATGGACCCTTCAAAAGCTAGAAACAGTCCGGGTGTTCAATCAAAGCTTGTTGCATTGAATTTAATAAAAGCTGATTTTGTAAAAAAGAAACAAGATGCAACAGAGGGAGAGGAGAACCCATGAGGAGGGAGTATGAGAGAAAATTAGCTTAAAAATGGAAATATATTAATGTTGAAGCAAGAAATTTTTTTTTGAAATTTAAAAATTAAAAACAAAAATAAAGACAAATAAATGTGGACACAAAATCTTAGCACCTCAAAGTTGGAAGGGACCATAGAGGACATTGAGTCCAATGAAAGGTCAAGAATGAGATTCACAGCTTCTTGTCAACTGGTCGCATTTCTTGGGGGCCAATAATGAGCCCCTGATATTTCTGGCCTTGTGGAGTCTTCCATCATCTCTCCACCTCTCCTTCCTTCAGCATATTCCATTATGTATTCAAGATTATTATCTCAACCTTGCATAGCTAGTGTGTTATTTTTGGAAGTTATTTAGATCACTATTATTATGCTATCAGGAAAAAAAAAATCATTTTTTCCTTTAAACATGTCATTTAAACAGGCTTCCTGCATTCTTAAAAATGATTTCATTATGTCTCAGAGCCATCTTTTTTCCTGTTGAAATGAATCTTAAAGATATACATATATATATTATATACATATATTATATATAATAAATATATAATATGCACACATCTCAAAGCAAAAACATGACTTGATGTATAGATTTTCATGAATTTAACATTACATTTTCATGAATGTAATAAATTGAAAATTATTTCTTCCTCCAAAAATGTATCAGATAGGTGAAGAACTACCAAGGGTTTCAATATGTGTTGGCCATTCTAGAAAGCCCTGGAGCTTGAGTACCGGAGTTTACATTCCAACTTAGAATCTTTGAGAACTAGGGTCATTTCTTCTTTTTCCTCATTTTATTTATTTATTTTTAGTTTTCAGTATTCATTTCCACAAGATTTTGAGTCACAAATTTTCTCCCTGTCTTTCCCATACCCCTTCCCCCAATCAGCTCTCTCTTATATCCTCTCCCATCTTAATTCCTAGTTCCCTGTAAAAACATTTTTTTTAACATTTGTTTTTAAAACTTTTATTTCCAGATTCTTTCCCTTCTTCCTTCTTCACCCACATTCATTGGGAGGACATACGATTCAATATAGGTTGTACATGTGTAATTAAGCAAAATGTTTCCATGGTAGTTATATTGTGACCTTATTCTATTTTCTCCTTTGACCCTATCCCATTTTTCGTTTTTTTGAAGGGAGGAAAATAGGGCAATTGGGGTTAAGTGACTTGCCCAAGGTCACATGGCTAGTTTTGTGTGTGTTAAATGTCTGAGGCTGGATTTGAACTCAGGTCCTCCTGACTCCAGGGCTGGTGCTCTATTCACTGCACCACCTAGCTGCCCTGACCCTGTCCCTTTTCAAAAGTGTTTGCTTCTAACTATAGGGCCATTTCTAAAGCTATAGTATGGCATGAGGGCAATACTTGAGCAGAGATCTAAGGTTCTCAAATGTCAGCATTCTTCTCCTCCAAGTTAGAGATTGCTAGATTTCAAAATTTTGCCAGCTGTATGCAGTTAGGAAGTGGCTTGGTGGATAGAGTGCTGGTTCTGGAGTCAGGAAGGCATGAATTGAAATCTCACTTCAGACATGTATTGGTTGTGTGACCCTGAGCAAGTCACTTACCCTTTGCCTGCCTTAATCCATCAGAGAAGGAAATGATGTACCACACCAGCACCTTTGCCAAGAAAACTCCATGGATTGTATTGGCATGGCATGATCCAGGGGGTCATAAAGAAATAAGCAACAAAACAACATGGATTTTCATTCACTGTGGAAGACTATAATTAACTTGATTAAAACATTGGATAAGAATCATAGATAAAAGAGGTGGAAAGGATCTTATGGAACAGAAAGTCCAACTTCCTCACTGTAAAGGTGATGAAACAGACTCAGAGAGGTTCAATGACTTGCCAGGTTAGTGGGTAACTGAAGAGGACTCTGAACTCAAATCTTCTTGATGTCAAGATCTGTACATTAGCCATGGTTCAGGGCTGCCTCTGAAAAAGCAGTGTCACCGTCTCTACTCTAGCACTTAGCAGGATCTGGACAAACTTTTTCAGTCACAATTTCCTGATCTAGAAAATGAAGAAAATAATTTCTACAAACTTGACCACTTCCCAGGACAATTATAAATTTTAAATACACATATGTACATACATACACACATACATATTCATTTACTTATATATATACACATATATAGATATAAATGCAATATTCATATATTTACTAATAGTCGTATGTTAAGTCCTAAATTATCTTGAAGAAGTATTAAATCTCCCAAGGTTTAAAAAGAGAGAGACAAATTAGTAGCAAGGGTTCATGAAGGCAGCAGCTCACTCTTGTGGATTTGGCTAGGATGATTTAACCTCCCTCCTCTCAGGATTCTGATATCGGGTTTTCTTGGCAAATATACCAGAGCGGTGTGTCATTTCCTTCTCCAATGGACTAAGGGAGACAGAGGGAAAGTGACTTGCCCAGAGTCGCACAGCTAGTAAGTATATGAAGTGGGATTTCAACTCAGGTCTTCCTTACTCCAGGTCTAGGACTCTATCCACTGAGTCACTTCCTTACTGCTTACAGCTGGCATAATTTTGAATTCTAGCAATCTCTGACTTAGAGGAGAAGAATGCTGAGTAAAGAACAAAAGAAATCAAATATAACAGGAATATGGGATGAGACAGAGTATTTGGCAGTGTTCTTTATCTCCTCCCCCTTCAGTGTTTCTAGTGTATAACTGAGGTTTCTCTTATGCTCATTATTATTTTCATGACTTAGTCATAGTTGGGGGAGTGAGAAAATGGAGGAAGAGAAAGACAGATAAGAGTTGGACAAGTGATTGAAAAGCGGTGTGATTTTTTTCTGAAGTCCAAAGTATTTAGGTGGAGATTCTGATCACTTAAGGGTTATCCTGTCCACATTTTAAGTCAGAGACAAATGGAATTTAACCACTCTACTTGTTCTAGGAGGGAGGGCAAGAGACCACTGAGAAAATAATGTCACTGATCTTCAGAAAGGTCTGTACCTAGCTGGCTGAAGTCCTTCGGATGCAATGCAGGTGAAGTCATGAGTCTAACTAATGAAAGACCAAGAAATGTGGTGACTACACCTGAACCTTCCCCCAAAAGGATTTAGCCCTTTGCCCATTAAAGACCAATGGTAGTGGCAGTTCAGCAAAGTGATGACATGTTCAGTCCTCTATAGAAACAAGTGAACATCAGGTGATACTGAATTACATATCATATGGAAAGAGAAAAAGGCAAATTGTGTATTTGGAAGAGTGATAGAAGAGGGAAGAAAGATCCCTGTGGTAGGGAACTTGAGAAAGTAAAAACAAAAATCAGTAAGAGTCAGAGCAATAAGCTAGAGAACTTACCCTCTAGTGATACTAAGTCAAGAGGATTATGCAAGTCTAGAGCAGGAGAAAGAACTCTCTACCAAGTGAGAACATTTTCCATGCTGAGAGTGAGAGAGAGAGGCACAGTCGTAGGGTAATCCTTTTTCTATGTACTGGTTATCTAGGTCCCTAGGGAAAGTAAAAATTGATTTATATATTTTGTAGAAATTCTAAGAGTTCATTCTTCATTCTCCTTTTTAAAGAAGTAAGGAAGGAAGGCAAGGAAGGCAGGAAGAAAGAAAGAAAGAAAGAAAGAAAGAAAGAAAGAAAGAAAGAAAGAAGAAAGGAAAGAAAGAAAGAAGGAAAGAAAGGAAAGAAGGAAGGAAGGAAGAGAAAAAGAAAGAAAGGAAGAAAGAAAGAAAGAAGAAAGGAAAGAAAGAAAGAAGGAAAGAAAGGAAAGAAGGAAGGAAGAAAGAGAGAAAGAAAGAAAGAAAGAAAGAAAGAAAGAAAGAAAGAAAGAAAGAAAGAAAAGAGCTGGGACCAGTGAAGGATTGAGGTTCAATCAAAGGGCAACTCCATATGTCTGAAGTAGGTGTTTATGTCCCTAGGAAGGAATAGTGTCGAATAAAGGAGAACATTTTCTTGACTGTATGTTGTGGGGGTTTTTAACTTGGGGTCCTTGGACTTCTAAGGGTTCATAAAATTTGATGGGAGAAAAATACATCTTTATTTCAATATAATTAGTTTCTTCCATAATTTTTCATATTTTGCTTTATGCTTTTCAAAATATTCTGAGAAGAGATCTTTAGTCTTCACAAACTGCCAAAGGAGTCCATGATAGACAAAACAAATTAAGATTCTATGGTCTATGGGATCACATATTGAGTGCTTTTCGTATTTGTTGTTGTGTGTAATACATTTTCTTTATGTCCCATGCCTTGTTAGCTTTGTGCTCATAAGAGAACTTAGTTGCCGTAGACAAGAGTAAGAAATCATGTATATTCTGATGTTGCCAGGGGAAATCTATATTGGACTTTTTGATGTAATTTACACAGTATGCTTCATCTACCATCCCTTGCTTTTGCACTGACCATTGTTTAGACTGGAAATGTTGTCCCTTCTGACCTCCAACTTCCTCCAAGATCCTATTCAAATTCTTTCCTATCTCACTAGCTGCCAACTGGCTTCCTTTTTAGGATTAATTTCCCTCTGCTCTGTATATCTATTGTTTATACCTAAGTATATGCTTACTGTCTCCTCCCTTCAAATGTAAGCTATGTAGGGGCAGAGACTTTTTTGTTCTTTTATTTCCTATATCTTCAGAGCTTAGTATAGTGCCCAGGACACAAGAAATTCATGATCATTGTGGTGTTATTGGCGATGGTGATAATGATCTTGAGTTGGCTATGTCCTAGAATTGCTGAACTTGGAAAAAATGCACTTAGATTTGCCTCCTCTCAAAATCATCAGTCAATTCTTGGGCTCTCCTGTCAAATGCAGTTGGATATTGATTTTTACAAATGATGGATAGATTTTTTTAAATTTGTAAACGATTGCGTTAGTCAATCTTGGAGAGTAAAGGAGTAGACTGATGTGGCAAGATTGAAGAAAGCTGAAAAATATTACAGCTTTTAAGGAAATGAGGTGAGGCAATATGGTAAACATGTAGCCTGACCTGTGGACAAAAATATGAGAAAGAATGGATGGATGTGATGGAGGGAGGGAAAATCGGAATGGTTACAAGGTATGACATTTTTGGAAAAAGTTAATTAAACTGAGTTTTCTGTCTCCCATTTCTATCTAACTTCAGTATTTC
Source organism: Pseudochirops corinnae (assembly GCA_028646515.1). NCBI lineage: Eukaryota > Metazoa > Chordata > Mammalia > Diprotodontia > Pseudocheiridae > Pseudochirops > Pseudochirops corinnae. The sequence continues at coordinate 284,848,494 of CM053588.1, forward strand.
AGGGGTCCATGATTTCATCAAATGTGGCTACTCCCTCAAGGCAGTTCCTAACTCATCACACTTGAGTTCGTAGTTTCCATGAGCAGCTGAAAAGCCAAAAGAAAAGTCATCTCCAATTGTCCACCTGATAGTGATCCTCTCTGACTTGCTAAGTGGGCATTTGGACAAGAGACACAAAGTCCTTCTCTGTACTTATATTGAAAGTCTTCTTATCTCGGTCAATCCTCACAAAATGTGTGTTTTATAACCTGGGAAGAACTCAGTGTCACCTCCACACCATCATGAGGCAAATGAGAAAGATTGTTTGTTGTTGTTGAATCATTTTCAACCCTGTTTCACTCTTCATGACCCTATTTGGGGGTTTTCCTGGCAAAGATACTGGAGTAGTTTGCATTTCCTTCTCCAGATCATTCTACAGATGAGAAAACTGAGGCAAACAAGGTTAAGTGAATTGCCCAGGGTCATATAGCTAGTAAGTGTCTGAGGTGGAATTAGAACTCATGAAAAGGAATCTTCATGAGTCCAGGTCAGATGCTCCATCTACTGTGCCACCAAGCTGCCCCAGAAAAGGGAAAATCAACACTTAAAATGATACTGAAATCCTCATTTTTTTTTCCAGTTAAGACAACGATTTTATCCGGTGACCCAAAGTGGAATCTGCCATGATTCTCCCTGCCTCTCTATAGCAAAGTTAAATTATTCATGGGAACTAAATAGCAAAACTTGTGTATTTCTCTCCTGACTTTCAGACAAGTACCTCATAGCCCCTTCCCAAGCATTAATTACTCAAATTGCACTTAGAAAGCTCTGATGAGGTAAGTGGAGTACAGCTAGGGATCAGTTCACCACCACCACCACCCAGCCCCAACACACTCACACAGTCAGGCAAACTACAGCAGATATTTAACTCTCCCTCCCCCCCCCCCCAAACTGGGAAGAGAGAAGTAAGCTATATTCAAATGAAGTGGTCCAGGGAATTCTGTGAAGTAGAATGTAATTGCTTGCATTTGAATTGGCCAGAGGGCCAAATTGTAAAACCCTAGAAATTCCTGCTTATGACTGATCTTTAATTCTGACAAGCTGCTCTGGACCTGGGTTTCATGAATCTTCCCAAACAGCTGTATCCCCAGTACAGTAGGCCCTCTTTTTAAACTGTAAGCCCCCTCAGCAAGCATATGAATATATTTATTTTCATTAAGTACAACACCCAGTAAGATGCTAATATGTAATGAATAATAACATGGATCCACTGGGAAAGCAACTCAGCGACAACACTGAGCTATGAATGTCACTTGCTATTTTCTCCAGACTCATCTCTGGGGCAACTAGCTCTTCTCATTGTTTAGTCATTTTTCATTTGCGCCCGACTCTTTGTGACCCCTTCTGGGGTTTTCTTGGCAAAGATACTGAAATGGTTTGCCTGTTGCTTCCTCTAGCTGATTTTTACAGATGAGGAACCTAAGATAAACAGGGTTAAGTTACTTAACCAGGGTCACAAAACTAATAAGTATCTGAGCCCAAATTTGAACTCAGGTCTTCCTGACTCCAGGCCCAGTACTCTCTCCCCGGTGCCTTCTAGCTACTCCCTGTGAGCCGAGGGCAGTTCCACCTGAGCCATGGTTTTAGCCCCAGGTCAGCCCCAACTGGCTGGGCCTGGAATATCCTTAATGAGAGTAAATCTCCAGCAGCTGGAGCTGTTTTCCAGGCTTCTCAATCCATAAATGCCAAAGACAAAGTAAAAGTTCAATGTGCAACTTGGTTGGTTGGTGGAGGGGGGAGGGGGGTGTGTGTGAGAAAGAGTGTGGTCTGGCTGCTACCCCTGGAGTGAGAAACAGAGAAGTTGTGGTGGCTGTAGCCACTGCCGCATGGCTGCTTCAGAGTTCCTGCAGATTGTGAGGGGACCAAGCAACCATTCAGAGGCTAAGCACTTTTTCTTTGATCTGCTTGGATCCTGAGTATGGTCTTGGGTGGTGGTCCTGGGGTGTGTGACCAGTGATCCAGAGCATGTGGGAGCTGTAGAGAGGGCGCCCATCTAATAGCTTTGGTACCTGCAAAAACCCCAGTGATTTGAGACATAGCTCTCTCCATTCTGGAAGCAGAGTTCTACTGGGGCAAAGAGCTCAAAAGTTAAGTAATTGGCTACCAATATGCGCAAGCAGAGGAAGCACAAACAGATGATAGAATTCTTTTTTGAGGACAAAAAGGATCAAGGCATGAAGCAGGAGGAAGACATAAAAGTCAGAACCCCTGCATCAAAAGCCTCCAAGAAAAGTATGAATTGGTTACAGGCCATGGAGAAGCTCAAGAAGGATTTTGAAAATCAAGTAAAAGAAATGGAATAAAAATTGAGAAGAGAAATGAGAATGATGCAAGAAAATAATGAAAAGTGAGTCAACAGCCTGCTAAAGGAGACCTAAAAATACACTGAACAAAATAACACCTTAAAAAATAGATGAATTCAAACGGCAAAAGAGGCCCAAAAAGCCAATGAGGAGAAGAATGCCTTAAAAAGCCAAATTTGCCACTTGGAAAAGGAATTTCAAAAACTCACTGAAGAGAATAACTCCTTCGAAATTAGAGTGGAGCAATTGGAAGCTAAAGACTTTATGAGAAATCAAGATACTATAAAACAGATCCAAACAAATGAAAAAAATAGAAGGCAATGTGAAATATCTCACTGGAAAAACCACTGACCTGGAAAATAGATCCAGGAGAGATAATTTAAAAGTTATTGGACTATCTGAAAGCCATGATCAAAAAAAGAGCCTAGACACCATTTTTCAAGATATTATCAAGCAAAATTGCCCTGATATTCTAGAACCAGAGGGCAAAATAGAAATAGAAAGAATTCATTGATTGCCTCTTGAAAAAGATCCCAAAAAGAAAACTCCTAGGAATATTATAGCCAAATTCCAGAATTCCTAGGTCAAAGAGAAAATACTGCAGGCAGTCAGGTAGCTGCTCCCTGTGCAGCTGGTTAATCTACAGCAAAGAATGTTTTGGGGTTAAGGGTTATGAAGCTGAAGAATTGGGACCAATGTCCTTCTATAAAGAAAGGATTCATCTTAAAAATTTTACCCTTAGAAAATACTTATATATAACAAGGAAGAAATAAGATATTTTAAGATTTGTGATAAAAATGCTGGATTTGCAGTCAGAAGACATGTGCAACTATGATTAACTTAATCATTTTCCTCATCTATAAAAAATGAGGAAGCTGGACTAAATAATCTCTATGGCCTCTTATCACTTTGAATTAGATCATGGAAGACAGGGGATATGGTGAATGCAGTGCTGAGCTAGGAGTCATACGTAGTCAAACACAAATCCTGTCTCCTAAGGGTAGACAGATATACTACCCATACTAAGGATATGAGCCAAAAGATAACCCATTTAATCTCTATTAGCCTGTCTCAGTTTCCTCATCTGTAACATATAATAGGTAATATTATATATAT
>CM053588.1:284852051-284866731 GCA_028646515.1 Pseudochirops corinnae
AAATGTAGCCCCTTGCTTTAGGCTTGAATCTCTTTTCAATACTCCCAAAGTATTTAGGTAGCCTATTCAGTGAATGGAAACTCTGTCTGGGGTAATTTCCCTACACCTAGCCAAGGACCTTCAGATCTACTCTGAGACTAAAAACCTACATCGGAGGCCTGTGGTGCTCTGAGAAGGAAGCTGAGAAGAATTCCCTAATCCCTAGTTGCCTATAAATTGCATTGCCAGTGACAGATGGTCTGTGACATTACTGTTTTTTTCTTTTCCATACTTCTTTTCCCCTCTTCACATTCTCTTGATCTTAGAAGAATTAGAAACTTAGAGGCCTAGTGCCCAGAGGCTGCTCTGAAATAGATTCTATATAGCATTAGCATGGCTGAGCAAGAAGGGGACACAGTGGGAATGCATCAGAATAAGGCAGGAGAGAGGAATCTGCCCTGCTGCCATAGGCTGGAGAAGTCTCCAGGAGGAAGGTTTCTATTAAACAAACAGATTCAGACTTCAAGGACATTGCTGATAGCATCCACCTTGACGCTTGTGTTCACTTTTCCAGCTTGGAGGCTCAGTGGCAGCACTGACTGTCAGCTTTCTAATGCCCCTCCTTAGTACTTTAAATTTGGAGAAACTCTGAATCCTGCCATAGTCTGGCGTCTGAGTTACCCTTTCATCTAGAGACCACCACCATCCCCTCAACCTCAGTGTGCATCACCTCTCTGAGGGGGTCCAGCAGGGTTGTGTGAGTCCCAAGGGCTTTCTTTTCTTCTGAAGACAGGATGCCTTTCCTGACCCTGCCTTGCTCTGATGCTTTGATGTAGCCACAGATGTTGTCTTTGCTCATCGCTGCCATGAAGCTCTGGTCACAGTTCAGGAGAGGAAGGTGGGGGACAGGCATGTGTTATGGCACCAGTGGAGGATCTCCTTCCACCCCTGCAGCTCACAGTCTATTCTCATCCATGTCTTTGCACAGATTCTCCACAAAGGAGACACTTCTAATATTTCATGAAGGTCTCGGAGAAAGCTGGGAAATGTAAACAGGTTTCTTAACGGAACTGAACAGGAAAATGAAAGATGTATTGAAATTAGCAAGGTTCTTAAATACTCCATTCCTGCTGATGAAAGCCTGTAAGCTTAAAGGAAGCTTTAAGTGACACAAAGTTACTTCAGGGAGTGTTACTGTTGTTGTGGTTGTTCATTTGTTTTTCAGTCATGTCTATTTTTTCGTGACCCTGTTTGGAGTTTTGCCATTTCCTCCTCCAGCTCACTTAACAGATGAGGAAACTGAGGCAAACAGGATTAAGTGACTCGGTCAGGGTCACACAGCTAGTAAGTTTCTGAGTAAGTTTTAAATCCAATTTAAACTCCAGGACTGGTGTTCCATCCACTATACCTCCTTCCTGCTAGCTTGGAGTAAATTTTGGTTTGGGATTCAAGGGAGACTTGGTTGCAAATTCTGCCTCCAGAAGGCAGAGCCAAGATGGTGGAGAAAAGGCTGGTATTTCCCTGAGCTCTCCTCCCAACCCCTTTAAATAATGGCCTCAAGTTGTGCCTCCAGAATTGACTAGTTAGGGAGTGGCTAGGTGTCATGGTGAGTTGGGCACCAGCCCTGGAGTCAGGAGGATCTCAATTCAGATCTGGCCTCAGACACTTAACTCTTACTAGCCATGTGACCTTGGGCAGGTCACTTATCCCCAGTTGCCTTGCCTTCCCCCTCCAAAAGGCAAAAAAAAAAAGAATTGACTAGTTATGTACTCCTGCACAACTCACTTAATCTCTTTCAGCTTCAATTTCCTCACTTATAAAAGGAAGATAATACCTTCCACTAAAAAACTGTAGTGAGAAACGAATGAGTTAATAAAGCGCTTTGTAATCCCTAAGAGACTGTCGTAGTCTTTACTGCCATTGGCTGAGTATGATGGAAGATTTAAAATCAAATTTTGCCACTATTCTCTTCCTCATAACCTTAAGACCTGTGTTCTTCGACAAAAAGAAAACATTTACCTGCAGGGAGTTTCCAAAGTCTCTGTGCAGTCTTAAGCTTTCAAAGTTGAACTTTCCTGTATCTAGCTTGCTTCGTAATTATTTCTTAGCATGTTGTCTCTTTCATTAGATTGTAAGCCGCCTGAAGGCAGGGTCTATCTTTTGTCTCTTTATATCCCTAACACTTAGTGCAGTGCTCAACATATGTTAGGATGTTTATTGATTCAATCCGGTAAACTATGTATTTGTGTTTAAGCGTGATATACTCAAGGCTGTTTCTAGGGCTGTTTCTAAGCTGTTTCCAAGCTACCTCAGGGCTCAGACTCTTGTACTCTGAGTTTATCCAGTGCCTTTTGGAGGATTACAGGAGTATGAACAGAATTGTTGAGTTCTTGCATTTACTACGCGTCAAGATTGGCAAAGCACTTGGCATACACCTTCTCATTCGATCTTTGAGGAAGGTGTCACTATTTTTTCCATTTTACTACATAGGGAACTGACTCTCAGAGACAGCCACCAACTTACCTGAGGTCACACTGCTAGTAAGTCTGTAAAGTAAAATTCTAACTCAGGACTTTCTCATGTTGATTCCAGTGTTCTATTCATTACGACACAAAGCTTCTCTGGTCTGAATTGAGCTCATTATCTACTATAAATCCTAGGGGGTAGGTACCCTTGGGCGATATGAAAACTCATCCTGGAGGAAATCCTGGAGCATCACTGATCTTGGGTTCTTCCTCAGGGCATAGTGGTGGAATGCCTACAAGTGGGGAGCCTGCAGCCTTGGAGGCCACACGTGGCCTTCTAGGTCCTCAAGTACAGCCCTTTGACTGAATCCAGACTTCACAGAAGAAATTCTTTTATTAGTCCCTGTAATTAATTTAAAAATATATTAAATAATTAATATTAATAAACATATAAATATTTATAAATATAAGTTATTAATATTAAGAACACTATTAATTAATTAATCTCCTTAACAAATGAGTTTCTTCTGTAAAGTTTGAATTTAGTCACAGGGCTACACCTTAAGGGTCTAATTAGTCAAAGGGATGTACTCAAGGGCCTAGAGTGCCACCAGTTGCCTACCACTGTGGTGTCACATAGATTCACTTTCTTAGGAAATACTGAAAGACTCCAAGTTCCTAATAGAGATTTTCATTAATATAACTGTGTAATTTCAGTGACTACTGGGAAAATGATCAGGGAGACTGCTACTGATTAACATCTAGGGTCTCTGGGAAAGAGAGCAACATAGTAAGTACAGGAAGCGAAAAGAAGTGGATGCTGGTCGGTGTTGCCCACAGATCCAAGATATTAGGAAGAGGAAGCCCCTCGGGCTGGCGATCACATGGGAAGAGCCAACAGGCAGAATGAGAAGGAGAGAATGGTGAGAATGTGAGGGCAGGACAGAACTTTACATAAGGGAGTTGTTGACCTCTCTGAATGAACTCTCTGGTCTCTTTAACAGGCAGCCTTGCCAAGGTTCCTAGTTGGCAGAGGAGCAAAGGAAATCCATATAGGATCACAGGATGAGAGAGTGAGATCTGGAAGGGACCATTGGCCATCGAAGTCAGCCCCCTTATATAACAAATTGGAAAACTGAGGCTAAGGCAAAATAATTTTTTCACAGTCATACAAGATAATAAGTATCTGAAATAGGATATGGCCTTAGACCTTCTGAGTCTTTTTCTATTGCCGAACTAGGAACATCAGTCCTTATCACATCTGCCTGGAAAATCCAGAACTGATTTCTGCTCCCAAGGGATCACTACCATCCGACAATAGCAGTTAGGCTATGGACCATGCTCCACAGCATAGGACCACTAGAGTATTATTTTATTATTTCCAATAAGATTAGAGAGCTTCAGCTTCTCCTAATGAGACTAAACACAGTAACTTAATTCTCTTGGCATAGATCCAGCTCCATTATATACTCTACTTGGAAAAATCAATCAGCTTTCTACATATATAAAAAATAGAAGTGGAAAGAGTGTTGGACTTGGGGTCAGAGGTCCTGGGTTCAAATCTCTGCTCTGACAAATATTTCTTATGCAGCTTTGGGCAAGTCACTTGACATCTCTTCACCCTCCCCCCCAGTTCCTCCATATATAAAAAAAGGCTGTATTGGATCAGTGACATCAAACTCAAATAGAAACAGGGGTCATAAATTATACGGAAGGATCCCTGCTGGTCACATATTGACTTAGAAAACTAGATGTTAATATCATCTTTGTAAAATTTTGTTAAATATTTCCCAATTATGTTTTAATATGGTTTGGGCTGCACTAGGCTGTGTTGTGGGCAGCAGTGGCCCATCGACATTATGTTTGACACTTCTGTACTGGAGGACCTACCAGCTCCCTTTCACCTTTCAATGTATAATCCCTTGATCCATGCCAAGGATCTAGGAAAATCAAGATTGGGGATCACTTAGGTTTATAGCAGAGAACCAGACTGCATTTCACTAAAAGTCCTTCCCATAGTTTGCTTGATCTAAATGTGTACACACACTCTTTTACAATATTCAACTAATGATTTTCTGGGCTAATAGCAGGGAGATAGTAAATAATTAGCAAAGTTCTTTGCTCTTTGCAACAGTGAACCAGCAATGTCTGAGTCCCACAAATGGAAATCAAATAGCAGGAGAAGCAGTGGGTTTGGAGAAAGTGGCAGGCAAGAGTTTAAAATTGGGAGGGAGGGCAGTAAATTCAGTCTTTTTCTTCCTTATCCCCTTTGATGACTGCCCTTTAAATAACCCCATTCCATTTCTCTGTCTCCAAGGAGGCTAATAAGGACTGCTGAGAAAGCACACAAAATTTGCCCAATTTTGGGAGGGGAGCACAACATTTTTGCTTGGAGAGAAGGTGGAGAGGGTGGGCCAAACTGAGCTGATTGTTAGAAGCTCCTAAGGAAACATTTTAAGCTCTGTTATATGTCCTAATGGTAAATTATCCAGAGACTCTTAAAGAATAAGAGGTCAGGGTTTGGAAGAATGCTTAGGAAAGCCATGGTCTTCCCTCCCTGACCCTTGACACACACATGCAGCTGATAGACTTTTATCTTACACTGGACAATAGAGGAACAAAAAAAGGAAGAAGAGTTTTCTTGAAAATGCCACTTAAACCAAGAGCAGTGAGGGGAGAATCTCAAACTCACCCCTGTAGTATAGTCCACAAGATCAGAAGGAGAGTAAAGTGAGAAGGTGTACTTCAGACATTATGGGATCCTGTGGGTTTGTCATGTCTTTAGAGTTGTGTTATCTACAACGCACATAATCCCCAGAAGGTTAACCTACAGCTATAGGAATTTTTATTCAAATGCCATATTTTGGTTGGGCTAATAAGAAATACAGGCCACATAGTTGAAAGGCTCTTTCAAGAAGAAAATAAGTCAGCTGATTGGGGAAAATGATCACCAGGAAGGAGATGAGATTCCATGCTACGCCAGCGATAGAAATATCACCTTAACAAGCATGGACAGCCCCCAATGGACTATAAAATTCATTTGGTGGCTGCAATAATTCAAAGGAGCCAGGTGGCATATCAGTAACAAGGAAATCCATAAATTTAAATTCATGGGGCTTATCAGTGTCCTGGTCAAAAAGGGACAAGCCACTGAATTTCCAGCCCAGAAATGTAATCTAATTTTAAAAAGAAAAAAAACTTTTGAACGCAAATCATTAGCACAAAAGAACATTTTAAGTGAATGACTTTCCAAGAGGCAGAGTGATATAGTGGATAACGCCCAGTCTAAGAGGAAGACCTGGGTTCCTGTCCCTCCAATCAATTGTAGCTGTGTGACCCTGGAAAAGTCTTTTAACTTCTTAGTGCCCCCAGAAAATGCTCTCAGACTACATTTACAGAGTAGGTATAGATTTGCATTGGTAGAGAGGCTTTAATATGCTAGGGATGTACTTCACAAATAAAATCACAGGTCTAGTCAAAAACAGATAAACAAACAAAAAATGAACTGGTGTGTATGTTTGTTGGCTTAAGACTTTATCATAAAGATTCTTAGTTTTGTGTGTGTCAGGGTCCCCTTTGGTAATCTATTGAAGCCTATAAATCCCTACTGAGAACAGTAATTTTAAATGCATAAAATACATCGAATTGTAAAGGAAACCAATTATATTGAAATACATTATCGACTTTTTTTTTAAATGAAACTTACAGATAGCATATCAAGAACTCTCTTTAAGATGAGTGTCTGTAGTGGGGAAAGAAAGACTGATTAATTCCTTAGTTGAGCTTAAGTTAACACTTCACCTCCCACTGCTAACCGCTTGTTTAAGGAAAGCTTTATGACTTCATTACTGTTCTAGTATAGCAAAGGTTGACTGAGCTCTGTTCCCTGTTGTGAAATGCTAATTCACTTTTGAAGTTCTAGCATTCCAGCAAAATAGCTGCAAAGCCATTTTCTTTTACAAATATGCTATCATCAAGGCAAAATGCATTTCTTAAATCAACAATTACCTTCGTGAAGAGGATCATAAAATTTGGCACAATTCATTAATTCACTAATTCTTGTCTGCAGCAGACATTAGTCTGCATTCAGTCTTTTGTATACAAATGACTTCTGCATGAAATGTGGAGCTTCCACAGCTTACAGTCATGGCCAAGCCTGGACAGATTGAGAAGCAAGTAAAGAAAGAATTCAGAACATGGGTTCTTAACCTTGGACATGTGAATTGCTTTGTAGAAAAAAACAAAGTTTTTCACTAAATTTGTTTGCTTTTGTAACTCTATTCAGTTTATTTAATACAGTTAAGATAATTATTTTGAGAAGCAACATGAAGGCTTCACCAGACTGCCAAAGAGATCCATAATATGGGAAAGGTTAGAAAACCTTCATTTAAATATTCCTTGCATGGCCACCTTGCTGCCTGGAGTCCTGTAGTTAAGATGTTGATGAAGAAGGACCACAAAGTGATTTAGGCTATGCCTTCTGGGTGTCTATATTAGTGGGATTAATTTTTTATGCAGTTCAGAGAATGTAATTTTCGTGGAAGTTTCTGGGATAATTGGGAAAGTGACCATGTGAAAATGAAGAGGAAAGAAGGAGAAAGAAAAATCCAAACTTCCCTAGAAGGAGGAAAAGGATAAGAATGTATACAAGTCAGATAATGTATCAGAATGAAAGGGGCAACTATAATTCTGAAGGTTTGTGAAAAAGCCAAAGCCAAGTGAAGGAGATGAGGGAAAGAAAGTGCTTAGTTCCAATGATCAAAACTGGTGGCCTGAAGAATTCAGGGTTTTGTTAAGTTGTAGTTCTTTCAGAATTGCAGGCCTGGGGATCCTGTTTGACGCTGTTATGAATAAAAGATGTTTGGCTTTTGCTCTGGTTATCTTCTCTTACAATATAGCCCTGAGGGCACTGTTCCTATCTGGTATGGGTTGAGCAGTGTAAGAAGCTGAAACAGACTTTGCACTTGCTTACTGTTGTGGCAGCCAGATGGTTGGTGAAGCAGACAGAGGACTGGGTCTGGAATCAGGAAGCCCGGAGTTCAAACTGACCCCAGACACTTACGAGCTGTATGACCCTGAGCAAATAATTTCACCCTGTTTGCCTCAGTTTCTTCATGTGTAAAATGACCTGGAGAAGGGACAGGCAAACCACTCAAGGGTCTTTGCCAAGAAAAAGCTAAAACAGGGTCGCAAAGAATCAAACATAACTGAACAACTTACCAGCTACAGTTCCTCTCTCTGTGTCCATACCAGTCAATGCCCTTTGACTCTCTGTGTAAGTCTCCAGGAAGGAACAGGAAGGGAAGCCCAAAAAGTTTCTTGAGATAGCTCTGGGCCAAACCTCTAGCCCTAAGCATGAGGGGCTTAGGGATTTGATTTTATCACCTCGGTCAAGGGCAACAAGGCTACTAATTCACACTAATCAAACTCACAGGAGATGTGCTATCAACTGACATGTGAATTTATTAATTTGCACTAAGAAACATTATAGCCCAGTGGATTAAGACACTTGTACTAGGCTCATCAGGAATCAGGACATTTTTTTCCCAGAAGGAAAATATATGTGTGTGTATACATACATATATATGTATATATACATATACACATACATACAAACATATATACATGCATATATGTGTGTGTGTGTGTGTGTGTGTGTATATATATGAAATTCAATTAAAATAAGGTTTGTGATGCTGAGTAAAGAAATTGATTACCTAGGATTCTAGGCTCATGGTCTGAGAAATAGTTGGGACCTTGGAGGTCACATAACCGAACCCTCTTTCCCCCATTTAAAAGATTAGAAAATTGAGGTTCACAAAAGATGGGCATATCTGAGACCAGATTGCTAGTAAGTGAAGTCGTTATGATTCAAATGTAGATTTACTCACTCCAAATCCAATGTCTTTCTACTGAACCATCTAGTCTGTATTTTTTCAAATGATAAAACTAAGAAGATCTTAATAGAAACCATAGTATCAGGCTTTGTTTCCTGATGTACCTTTCTTTTAAAAAACATTCACTTATTTTTAATTAATAAAATAGGTATCTTTTCTACTCCTCACCTAAAACAGGAAAAGAAAAAGGAAAGAAAAAACTTGTAACATAAATGCATAAGCATACGAAACAAATCCCTGTATTTCTCATGTCCAAAACAAATTCTGCATCCTGAGCTCAAGATATCTCTCTGCTAAAAGGCACATAACATGCTTTCACATCGGGAAGTGAAAGGGAAAGGAAATAAGCATTTTCTATACTATGTGGCACACACCTTAAAAAGTGATTTTTGCAAATATAATCTCATATGAGATGTAAAACAAATCTGCAAGGTACGTGATGTTATTACAGCCTTCCATTTTTTGTTTGAGGAAACTGAGGAAACAAGTTAAATAAGTTGTGTAGGGTCACACAAACATTAAGTATATAGGTCCAGATTTGAACTCAGGTCTTCATGGCCCAAAGCTCTCTCCAGTGCACCACCTTGCTGCCTCTAACTGGTCCTCTGAAAATGAGTGCTTACATCTTTCAAAACTGTCTTTATAATGTTGTTGTTGTATACTTTGTAATCCTCTTGTTGAGTTTACTCTACCTGTTGTACCTGTCCTGTCTACAAAGAGACATGCCAATTGGTCAGGGATTCTATTGACTTCTCAGAGAACTTGCTCCCTAGAGCAGGAAACAAGAAAGGTGTCATGATAGTATAATTCTTTTTTGAAAAAGAATTACTAGACAGGTCCATCAACTGGATACTATAGACATATCTGTATCTCAAAAAGTCTTTTGTCAGAAGCTCTCATGATATCTTCATGGGCAAGATGAAGTCACATGAAACGGATGAGAGTACAGTTGAATGGGTTCTGAACTCTGGATGAATTGTCTCAAGAAGTGATATTTAATGGACCAATGCCAACTAGTTGTCTGCCACAGATCTCTATTTTTACGCAGGTTCTCTTCAACATTATACATATAGGGAGATGAAACAGATGTAATAATGATTAACAAATATATCAATGATACTGGGTTGAAGTGGTATTGCCTTGGATAGAACGGATGAAGGAGATCCAAAAGAGTCTTGACAGGTCAGCGTGGTAGGTAAAATTTAATAATACAAACTCAAATAGCCCTATACTCTAGTTCAAAAGACTAAGTGTACAAGTAGAGAGGATGGTGGGGAATATGATTGAGGGTTTTAGTGGATCAGAAATTCAATATGTGTTAACAGTATAATATGATCAGCAAAAATGCTAATGCAATTCTAAACTGTCACTAAATGTCACTAAAAATGAAGTTGATAGACCCACAGTGAACTCTGCCCTAGTCAGATCATATCTAGGTTACTGTGTTCTGTTCAGGCACTATGTTTCAGGAGGGAGACTGCCCCACATGAAGAGAAGGATAACCAGGGTGGTTAGGAGCCTCAGAACTATATCATATAAAGATTAAAGGACAAAATAGCACTTGTCTTAGAAGCAGGAACCTTGCAATCGATTTATAGTTTTATTACTTAGCTATGTGACCATGGCAAGTCATTTAGGATCTATCTTGGTGCCTCAGTCTCCTCAACTCAAAATTGAGGGTGGAGGTCTAGATGATCTTAAGTTGATTTCACATCTAAGACTTCATGTTTCTATTACAATGAATTAGTTTACTTCCTGTTATATTTTACATTAGTCTCTTCCTGAAAGTATTTAAGGGGACATCTAGACTTATTGAGAATTGGAAGATACCTTAGTGTTACTACATATATACTTTACAAACCCTATTTTAGGGAAAAGGATATTGTCTGAGAAGCTTTAGCCATGATTATTTTGATCTACTTCTATCCATTCTTATTTGTTTTAGTTTCATAAAGTGAAATTTTATGTCCTTGCCTTCAAATTCTGAGGATGTACATTCTTTGAAACTTATGCCTCCCTACATAACAAATTGATGGAGCTACTACATTCCTCTCCTCAAAGTAGCCAGTAATTGCTTTCCCCTTCCTACCTCTTTTTAAAGCTCCCTCAAAATTATCAGAGAAAAAACACTGACAAATTCATTGATTCTACATTCTAAATTATGGCTTTCTCTCTTACCTCTCCCTAGGGTTATTTAGGAAAAGAATGAATCTGTAGCTGTGGAATTTCAGACTTCAACAAAACAGATTAGAAATGGTAACACCTATTCTGCCAACTTCTAAACCCAGTTCTCCTCAAAAACTCTATTCTTTAATGTAGTTGTGGACAAACCATCCTCTCTCTTTCTCCCTCTGTATACATACACACATACACACACACACATACATATATATATATAAAATCTGTGTGCGCATATATACATACACACATATGTCCATTAATTTCTTCCTTCCTAGACTTGCTCTAAAAGTTTTATATCTAGCAGGAGGTCATTTAGCCAGCATTAATAGGTGATTATTTCAGAACGTTATCCAAGGGCTTTATAACTTAAAAGAACAACAAAGTAAACAAAAGCAGGCTATTTCTTGTTACCTCTCTTCACTGTGCTCTCAAAGGCATGCTTTCAAGCTGGTTATTTATATGCAAAACCAAAAGAAGTGGCAGATTGTTTGAAATCTTTGAAGATCCCTCATGACTGATTCTACTAATCAAAAGAATTCTATCTGTAGCCAATGCTAATCCAGAATCTCTACTTTTCAGCTAAATAGATGTAGAAATATTCCCAGTGTTAAGTAATAAAGGTCATATTTCTTAGCTATGTCATCACCAGAGGCCAATCTTTCATGACTTTAAGGTCATCAAACAAGTGTAAGGAATTTTGAGGATGCAAGAAAATCATATATGACAATAGATTAAATAGCAGGAGTTTGCAATAAAAAAAAAAACCCGTCAACTCAAAATGACAACCTATCAATTATTTCATAAACACTGTGAAAACACGAATCAGTGAATGCAGCTTTTAGTTTATTCCTATGACTTTCTAAATAAGAAATAAATAATCCAGGGAAATAAACACAGAATTAAAATTTTGTATCTGCTGTTACTATAGTACTGTTACTAAACTTGACTTGTTATGTTAACATTCTATATTATAATGATCAAGATACTTTGGAACTGACACTATTTGTCCAGGCCATTGACTTTTTAAAATTAAAACAATATTGTGGCTCATCTTTTTGCTTATACATTATCTGAATTTCCCAAAGTGTCACCCTCTAAAAAGTTCATCACGTATGACAAAGAATAACAAAAGGGTGGGGGGAAGTTCAAGAAAACGAACCCACGTATAGAAAGTCATATGTTAGTTACAATGGTTCATACCCATAGCCTTCCAGATCTGTAAAGTCAGAGGCAGGAGATCCCTTCTAAAATTGTTTCTTGGAACCAAGTTTGGCATGGTATTATATTACAATTCATTTTCAATTTTATAATTGTTATTCCTATTTGCATTATTGTAGTTAATAGGTATTCATGTCTTTTGGGCTTTGCTTACCTTATGTTTAATTTGTTCATATATGCTTCAATATATTCCTTATTCCTTAATGGTAATATTCTATTATATTCCTGTACCAGGGCTTGCTTATTCATTCCCCAATCAATGCGTATCTACTTTGTTTCCAATTCAGAAAAATGCTGCTCTAAATATTTTGACGCATGAGTCATTCTTGTGTTGTTGAGAACTTTAAAGTATATGTCGAAGAAAATCTTGGTCATTCTCTTCTATCATATGGTTTTCCAGAAAGGAATAATTCCATATTGCTTTCCAGAACATTTAGGCTCATTCTGAGCTCCTCCAAAAGTGCAGTAAAGTGCCTGTCTCTCTGTAAGCCTTCTAACTTGAACTATTTTCATCTTTTGTTTTTCGCTAATTTGTTGAGTGTCAGGTAAAATCTCATGGTTGCCGCAATTTATATTTCTTTTCGTTTTTCTAATTCAGAACATTCCTTACTATAGTTCTAAAAGCTTGCAATTCTTTTAAAAACTGTTGGTACATATAATTTAACCACTTTTCTCTTATATGTACATATACACACATACACACACATGTATGTGTATAATGGGTTTGTATGTATACTCAGCTGGTGGCATAATGTATAGAGGGCTTGACCTGGAGTCAGGAACAACTTATACTAACTCCAGTCCTGGACAGTACTGACAAATCAACCCAGATCCAACATGTACCCCAGCCTCTTGCTGTAAACTCTACCCTGGGCCAGAGACCTGCCTAGATACTCCTGAGGCACTTGAAAAAGACAAGACAATTTTCTTTACCAAAATCCTAAATAATATAAATCAGTAACAACAACAAAAAGACACCATCATTCCCTCTGTAAGTACACAGAGCCTGCTTGTAACAGAAATTTCCAATTCAAGAGTAAACCTGGAGAAATTAACTAACACAAGAACATATAAGTGAATCAGAAATATTAAGGAACCAGGAAAACACTCAAAGCAAACTCAAAAGAAAAAACCAAAACCTCATTTACAAGCAAAAATGGAGATAAGAATAAAAATTTGCCAAAAGAACTATGAGCATTTGAGACGAAGTGAAACAAACATTGTTTAGTTTTCATTTTTAAGTGTTTTTACAAATTAAATGTGAATTCTAGAGGAAAGAGTGAGAACAGACATGATACAAAATAATACAATTAAAAACAAGTACATGATAAGATCTTATTAACAAAGAAGAATTTGTCAAGCTCAATACACTCATTCAAGGCATAGACATTAAATGGGTGTACATTTTTGGTCATTCAGAGTTTGTAGGCAATGTAGAAGTCAATAGATTATCAAGAGAAGAAGCTTAAAAATCTCAAGAATCAACACACCATAATTTTTGTCATCTAATAAAGGGGAAACCAAATGTTCTGTACTCATTATTTTTGTGAAAATGTGCCTATAAGACATTAACTACTACAGGAGGACTTGGTAACATTCTTGTTTGATCCGAAAGACAGTATAGTTTTCTGTTGAAATGGTTCAGTATATGAAACTACACTTCACTCACACACACACATGCACACACACACACACAAACACACACACACAAACAAAAAAACACCACAAACAGATTAGTATAGGAGGGGTGAAACCTTATGCAAGTAACAAACTCCCTGAAGATTATATTGGATCAGGTAGCAATCAATGACTTCAAGTGATGGAAGAAAATGTTAAGACAAAATAAAAAGATTGAAAAATAGCAGGAAAAATACCCCAAAAAATTGACATGGAAAATGGGATAAGGAGAGATAATATAAAATAAGAATTGTTATGTTACTAGAAAATCCTAACTATAAAAAAATTCTAGAAAATATTTTTAAAATCATCAATTTAAACTACGTATTAGAATGAGAGGAAAAAGTAAAAGAATTCAGTGGCTACTCCCTGAAAGATACTATGACATGAAATTTCTCAGGAACATGCTATCTAAAACCATAGCTTTCAGGTCCCAGAAAACAAAACAAAACAAAACAAAACAAAACACTCAAGCATCCAAAAAGAAAGAGTTCAAGTACCAAGAAACTAGCAACTACCCATTAAAGTAGAAAAGAGCTTGGAATACAATATTCGATAAAGAGAAAGATAATGTTACTACCATAAAGATAAAAGAAAAGAAAAAAATCTTATCTCAAAAAAATAAGATAAAAAGGTAAAATCTTACTTGGCAAAGTTGAATATTAGGGGAGAAATTGAGCCTTTCATGATATACGTAAAGTGGTTTCAAACATTCCTGGTGAAGAGAACAGAACTTTGAAAGCCAATAGCAGAGTCAAGGGAAACATGCAAATGTTAATACATTTGAACAACTGGAAGGAACCATACAATGATGACGGGTGTTACAGTGGATAGAGAAAGGGCCTGGAGTCAGGAAGACTCATTTTTATAAGATCAAATCTGACCTCAGAGAGATACTAGCTGTGTGACCCTCGCCAAGGCACTTAATCTTGTTTGCCTCAGTTTTCTCATTTGTAAAATGAGATGGAGAAGGAAATGAAAAACCATTCCAGTATCTTTGCCAAGAAAACTCTAAATGTGGTCATGAAGAATTGGACAAGATGAAACAACTGAACAACAATGAAATAGAAGGATGAAATGATTACATTCTAATAAAAGCATTGAGAAGTCATCTTTGTTTTTTTATAAATTGATTTTTTTAAATTTTATTTTAGTTTACATCATTCATTTCCACGAAATTTTGAGTTACAAATTTTCTCCCCATCTTTCCCCTACCCACCACCCTAAAACAGCCATCCCAGTGTATCCCCCCAGCCCCCAATC
>CM053588.1:284867231-284908081 GCA_028646515.1 Pseudochirops corinnae
TTTGCTCCACTCTAATTTTGACAGAATCATTCCCTTCAGAATGCTTTTGAGATTCTTTTTCCATCTGGCAAAGTCAACTTTTTAAGGCATTCTTCTCCTGATTGGCTTTTTGGGCCTCTTTTGTCATTTGAGTTAATCTGTTTTTTAGGGTGTTAATTTCTTCAGTCAGATTGCTGACTCTCTTTTCATGATTTTCTTGCAACATTCTTATTTCTCTTCCCAATTTTTCTTCCACTTCTCTCATTTGGTTTTCAAAATCTTTCTTTAGCTGATCTCTAGCTTTTTGGCAATCTTCATGCTTCTTGGAAGTTTTGGGGTGGGAGTTCTGACTGCATTGTCTTCCTCCCTTTCCCTGCTTTGTTCCTTTTTTTCCCCAAAAAAGGAATCTAGGGTTTGGTTGCTGCTCTTACTTTGCTTCCTATGCTTTTTCATGGTTGCCATTCAATATTTTGTTTTTTTAAAATTAGTTCTGTGGAACTCTGCTTCCAGAGGGAACAGCTCTGTCCCAAATCACTGGGCTCCTCCCAGCTGCCGGAGTTCTTAGGGAGGTGCTGGGTCCCTCCACCACTTCCGGCTGACTGAATATAAACGAACCATAGGACCAAAGCCCAAGACTGCAATTCGGATCCAGGCTGCTGAACGTGAGAGTACTTGGCCTCTGAACGATTGCTTGGTCCCCCTGCAGTCTGCAGGCCAAGAGCTCTGAAGCAGAGGTGGAGGCAGGTGCAGAACCTCCGCCTTTTCACTTCTCAGCCCTGTAGGCGTTTCGGCTGGGCTGCTTTTCTCTCATGACCTCGCAAGTCCCAATGACCTAGTTCTTGATCCTGCTGCAGCTGCCAACAATCTGCTCACCTGAGGCTCCAGCCCAGGCTCAGCTCCTCTCATCCAGCCACCCCCGGGGCTCAGCCAGGGCTTGATGCCAGGCTGGTCTCGGTTCGCAGTACTGATATGGTTCCTCGTAGCCAAGCTGACTTTAGTGGAAAGTATATTTGTGAGCTTTTTGGAGTTCTAGGATTAGTTTAGAGTCATATTTTATGGATATTTTGGGGTGGCTATGTGAGAGCTGTGATATGTTGCTGCTCCTATGCCGCCATCTTGGCTCCGCCCCTCCATCTTTGTTTTTTAGATATGTTTCTTATAAGCAACTGGTTGTTCTGTTTTGTTTCTTTTTCAATGCTTCATCAATTTCATCTTAATTGATTCCTTAGTTCACTCACATTTAAAATTAGACACATTTTCCATCATTTGTTCTTCAGCATTTTTTATCTCCTTCCTTCTTTAAATCACTGTTTTTTCTCTTGTGATTTTCTATTATACTCATGTCTGACTCTTCATGACTTCATTGGGTGTTTTCTTGGCAAGGATACTGGAGTAGTTTGCCATTTCCTTCTGCAGATAATTTTACAGGTGAGGGAACTGAGGTAAAGAGGGTTAAGTGACTTGGCCAGGTTCACACAGTTAGTGAGTGTCTGAGGTCAAATTTGAACTCAGGAAGATGAGTCTTCCTGTCTCTGGGTACAGAACTCTACCCACTGCACCACTTAGGCACCCTTACGTTGCTTAAACAACTTTGATTCAACTGTTACATAGAATCACTTCCCTAATATACCCCCCACTGCTGTTTGCCCACCCTTTTGCTCTTAGTATTCTTACTAAACTTGATTTCTTTTTTATTACTTTTATTTATTTATTTAGTGGGTCATCTATTTACTTTCCCCTTTTGTCTCAGTTATTTTTCCACTCAGTTATTTATTTGGTTAAATTCTCCTCCAGCAACTTCTTATGTTTGTTAAATTTATTTTACCGTACTTTTTTTCTAAGAAGTTTACTTTGCTATGATCTCTTGATTAATACTTTTCCTTCCCATCTATTCTGAATTTTTTCTCTGATTTTTTAATCTCTTTGTGTTCCTCATGGGGTTAAAGCTTATGAAGTACTAGGTTTTCCCTCTTTCTTTTTGCCAATTTCTGTTATTGCCTTTATATATCTCGCCTGATCATCCCTTCCTTTTGCTCTGCCTCTCTCTTTGAAGCTTCCATTAATGAGGAAAGCAATTTGGGATAAAAGCAGTGCTATATGGGATAAATTACTCTGTAGCCCAAATCATGCAGCTTGATTCTACCCTCTAACCTTGCCATCATCTTTCTCCTTCATAAAGGCTATGCTAATTCACCTCAGTGTCCATGGCCCCTTTTCAAACTTCAGAGTACTAGCTACCTGTAGGAGCTTACACATCCCTTCTCCTGGGCTAGGATTGTAAGCATGAAAGCACAATACTCTCTAAGAGAAGGTAGCCTCTCAATTAATCAACTATGTCCAGACTGAACCCATCATGAGTTTACCAAAGCACATACACAACTCTTCCTTTGGAATTCTCTTTATGGGGATCTTCTTACAAAGGTGGGTGAGAATTCACTTTCTGTCCCTGAGACTAAATCCATGCCCTCTACTGACTTTCTGCTTCACCTGAAGCTCCCCATTTCTTTCCAGGAGAGTACAGAAATCATTCTTGCATTGTTGTTTATTTATGGATTTGGTGGAGGGCCCTTGGGGGATCTATGTGGACCCGTTTCTGTAATTATCTGTAATATTATCTCTAATAAAGGAATTCCTATTTATGTCCCTGACAGGAGCATGGAGGCTAGTGGGCAAGGATAAGAGATGTTTTTGGTAAATACTTAAACAATTAGGGATCCCTTGTATTAAGTCATAACGATTTTACTTTGTTAGAGATCTTGCTTTTGGTTCTGTGGATTCCACTGCCGTTGTTCTACATCTAGAGAGTAATCTCATTTTTGGAGCCATAAAGAGTAAAATATATCCAGGGAACATGACTGTTTGGCCATCTTGTTGGTCATGACCCCAAAACATATCATTCGCTTTCTGCATAATTTAAGATTCTGACTCTTTACTTAAGACAAAAAGTTAGAGGACTGCCAATTTATATTATCTCTGATACCTCTAAGCTTATGGAGGACTTTCTTAGATTTTCTCATGCAAGAATGGCTGGATTTTAGGAAGATTTAGGGAGAAATTATTAGGCATGAGCAATTTACTCAGGCCTAGAACAAATGCATTAGATCTAATTATTTATCCCTTTCCCTGGGCTTTCAACAACCTGAGAGCAGAGGTGTCAAACCCATAGGGCCATGTATGGTCAGCAACACTCTAAGTGGGGGGGTTTATAGGCTTCCCTAGATCGTTAAAGGGGTATATGGGACAACAACAAGAACGAAAGAAAAGCTAAGAGCCCCAGACATAAATCACGTGCTATTCGTGGAATGTGCACTGATATTGTCTCCACCCGTTTAAATCCTAAAGCAGAAGGTACCATGAGAGATAGAAAAGAGGTGATACGTACCAGTCAAGTGCAAATGCTACCACTTTGACCTACACCTCCTGGGAGGCCCAAAAGAGATACCTCTAAGTAAAACCAGAAGACTTGAGAATAATCGTGCTCTTCAGACACCTGGTTCTGCTCTAGCCCAACGCTGCTTTTGCTTGGGGAAGTGACTTTTATCAGCCAAGAGACACCTTTCTCACTAACTACCCATCAATGGCCACCTTGATGGCAGCTAAGTCAGCCTCTGTGACAAAGGCACCTGAGGGAAAGGTAAAAGGTGTCACGTGGCAGGTAAGTCAAACAACCAATACCATTTCCCAAACTGCTTCTCCTGAAATACTCATGGAGGGATCCCAGGAACCTAAACCACTGAGCCTCTAGGGCAGCAGTGTCATCTAGTTCGCTAGTTCTTCTTCCAGACCAGGCCCTTCAGCTATTATTGAAAGGAGAATTCATTATGGAGAGGGGTCTTATTTCCTCAAAATGACCAGTACCAACTTGAGTCCCACTCTCAGTGATGGGCAAGAAAGCCCGAGAGCCTTGGGGATGACAGTACATCCATCATTAAGGACTCTGTAGCTTTCACTGCAGTCATCCTGGAAAACTGGCCTGATATTTGCTGATGTGGGTGCTTCATTCACAGTTACTAAAGACCCAAAAAAAAGAAGGTTCTTGACACCAAAGTGCTTGGCATGTCAAATAGTTTAACATCAGAAACTACTATGATTTTATCAGTGGAAATAACATTATAGAAGATGCAGTACCACTCATATTGCCTGTCTACCCTGAGGACTCTATATGTATTTTCTCCTCCATTAGAATGTAAGCTCCTTGAAGGCAGGGACTGCATTACTTTTTTTAAAAAATGTATTTGTATCTCCAGTATTTAGCACAGTGATTTGCACAAAGTACCTAATCAATGATTTTTTTTTCATTTGTTCTTCATCTGCTACCTTGTCCTGAAAGAGACAGTTTCCCTTCAAGTTTGATTTGAACTGGGTTATATAACAACAAAATGATAAATATTTATTAAGTACCTATTATGTGTTAGGCACTGTGCTAAGTACTGGAGATACAAAAAGAGGCAAAAGACAGTCCCTCCTCTCCAGGAGCATACACTCTAATGAGGGAGACAACTCACAAACACATATGTGCAAAGCAGTCTATATATAGATTAAACAGGAAATAATTCAAAGAGGGAAGGCACTGGAATTAAGAGGGGCGGGAAAGGTTTCCTGGAGAAAGTGGGATTATAGTTGGAATTTAAAAGAATCCAGAGAGGTCGGCAGTCAGAGCAGAGGAAGAACAATATACCAGACATGGGGGGCATGCAGAGAAAATGTACATTGCCAGTCACAAATCACCTCAGTTCTTTCAATTAAATGAGGTAGGAATGACTTACAGGTCTTGTAAATATATGAGAAGTGACACATTCCTCTTATTTATTGTGCAAGACTTTTTAAAAAATGTAATCCAAGTACTTATTTTTAAAATGGCAGGGCCTAAGCAGAGGAGATGTACCGGTGGGGATTACTTAGTAATCCCAAATTTAGTTCTGTAGTATCTGGGACCTCAGCTTTCTATCTAGCCTAGGTTAATTCAACCTGTCATTTTTCAGAAGAAGTGCATTGATTATGAGGTAGCTCACCCTGGGTGGATGTGAACCATTCCAATTGCTTGGGAACTGAATGGATTTCAAAGGCCTTGTAGAATTTTTTTTTTTTATATATCCTAATAATGTTTGCCCTAATATTCTTAATCAAATTTTGAGATGTCCTTGACATAATTGGCTGCCCTGCCTAATACCCTTAGGATTTTAGTCATTCCATAAATAAGAAATTCACTAAACAATCTGTAACTTGAGTTTGCCAGAAGACAACGTTCATGTCATTTTTTTTCTCACCAACACCCTAGAACAAAATGATGGTCTAATTAGTAAAAACTGCTTTTGCATGAATGACAATCTGTTGCTTGAAGTGAGAGAGAAATGTGTCATTTGACTTTTCAAATGAAAGGGGGTGGAAGATAGTGACTTGGCGATCTTCTGCCTCCAACTTCTCTTTTGTACCATCCAAGAATGACAAAACAAACAGAATGGAAATGGGCTCCTGCATAACTTGGGAAATTTATGATTGATAAGGTATTATCTTGTCAGCTGAAGACACCTGTGTGACAAGTATTTATGATATGAGGAGGGTTCTAGTTAGAGAAATACAGTTTTGAGCTGATAAAAGAGCTTCAAGAATCCTCACACCACTCCCCTGGGGGCAGCATGATTAGCTGCGATATTTCACTGGTTCTTATTAAATGCTGATTCCTTTTGTCAAATAGAAAAAGAAAAGGCATTGGATTTAGATATACAAAGGACACACAAATTTCCAGGGACAGAGAAGAGAGGGACTGATGAATGGGGACTGGGAGGGACACCAGCTCTCCTGGGAACACAGAAGAAATATTAAACAATTTTCTAAGTGACTAGCAACTGTCTATCAGCCAGGGAGATGAAGGTGTTAGGCAGCCACTTGGGAGCTCTCAGCCATGCAGAAACAAAGCTGTATTTAAAGCTAAGAAAAAACAATGTGTGATCTTAGAAGGAAAATGGAAATTCATAAATGCTGGAATATGTCAGTCCTCAAAGTGAACTTCAGGCCATGAGGAGTATAATAAGAGCTAACATTTATTCAGTACTTTCAGGGTGGCAAAGCATTGTACATACATTATCTCATTTAAGCCCCAAAGCAACCCTGTGAAATAAGTACTACAAGTATTTTTCTCCCCATTTTATAGATGAGGCTTTTGAGGTATAAATAAGTTGCCTGTGGGCCAACAGCTAGTAAGGAAGTAAGTGCTAAAAAGCAGAATTGGAACCCAGGTATTCCCTGCACTGAGTCAGACACCCTGTACACTCAATCACCATTTGCTTGGAGTCAATCTGGTAAGGGTTCCCGTAGTCTGTAAATTGGATGATAATGAAGCATTCAGAAAGCCATTAAGTTTCCCGAAAATGACTACTATCTCAAGGCAAACAGACTAAAATGTTGTGTTCTTTTTTTCTCGTGCTCACATTTATATCAAAAATAATTTCTGAGGAAGATGACTTTGAATAATAGGTTCCTGGATTTGACCTCGATATGTAATAGCCTAGGAAGATACACTATTTAACCAATTCATTTCTTCCCTAAATGTGGTACGAAAACTGGTGCACCCCATTGGTCCCAAACATTTGCAACTTCAACAGATGATATCAAGTTAAAAAAAAAAAGGTTAACCTTGAATCTACACAAATGTCACAAAAAGCAAACATTGCAAGCTAGGGGCAATTCTGTAGGTGGTAAATCAGGAGGGGGAGGAAAGCACTAGAATTTAGAGATTATGTGAGTGGTTAGTTGTATCAATTAATATCAGATCCAGGTTAAAATTAGAAGTCCTCTTCTAATGTTTCATAGCATTATGCTGACATGAACTCTGGTGTCATGAAGATTTTGCCAGTGAACTATAAACTCTGATAAATTCTATCTAGCGACAAAGGCCTTGACTGTAGTCCCAGTGAGAGGTTGGTTCTGATGTGTGAAGGAGGAGGACCAACTTGCCTAAACACAGAGAGCTTCATAAAACACTAGGTGATGAAATGCTTCGCCATGATAAACCATGAAAATTCAAAATGGTCCTAAGTCCTATAGAACTCCTTTTTACCTCAATCAATAGGGCGAAAAACTGAAAAATCACAGTTTTTGCCCATCTTTTTGTTGTTGTTGTTCAGTCAAGTCTGATTCTTTGTGACTCCATTTGGGGTTTTCTCGCAAAAATACTGTGCTTTACCATTTCCTTCTCCAGCTCATTTTATAGATGAGGAAACTGAGGCAAAAAGGGTTAAGTGACTTGTCTAGGGTCACATAGCTAGGGAGTGTCTGAGGCCAGATTTGTACTCAGGGAGATGAGTCTTCCTGACTGTAGGTTGAGATTCTACCTACTGTGCCCCATTTTATACATCATTCATTTGCATGTTGACATACTACATGTGAGATCTTTGTTAATAAATGTTTGCAGCTATTGGAAGAAATAGAATGTATTAATATTAACATTCTTGTTATAAATGAAACAAGAAGGAAATGTTTGTTGAGTGTCTACTACAAAGCAGATATGACACTAAGAGACTTATGCATATAATCTCATTTGATCCTCACAAACACCTGAGAGGTAGTTACTATTATCACCCCCTTTTATAGTTGTGAAAAATCAGGCAGCAGAGGGAAAGGGAGTTTAAGAGCACCAAAAGGAGCCACACGTGGCAAACAGCCAACAGACGTTCAAACATTCTTCCATAAATATCAAGTGAGAAGTTGGGTATGGGGGTATAACCTGTAATCTCGCTGCTAGTAGGGATGTTGAGTTTGGTGGTTTGCTAGAGCTCAGTGGCTCTGAGTCAGGGCAGAGCTAAACTGAGTGAGTGTCTGCGTGATTGATCCAGAGTCAGAATGAGGAGCTCCTGCCTACGAATGCAGCCCTTCCAGGCTGGGTGACAAAGGGAGATAGGGTTACAAAGAGAAAAAGGAAAAAAGAGACATAAAACAGGATGACGTGTGGTGAAGGAGCCCCCTGATCTCACAGAGGATGCCACAAACAGAGTTAAAATGGATGAGGAATTCCCTAAAAATGACGTTCTCCAAATGGCCCTTTGGGGGGATGATATTCTGTTCCCTGCACCAAGTTTCAGAATACTCCCAAACATTCTCAGAGACATCCAGGACTAAAGAAAAGAGATCTGTATGAAAAGCCACCTTTTTCTTGGATGTTGGAGACTGCTACCTCATGCCAATGTTGGAGATGCCACTAACATGTTGATCTCTTCCTGTAGAAGGAGGACTATGGGACAGACCAAGTCCCTGTGTGTGGAAAGATCCATCCATTTTCTATTGCACATTGAAATCAGCATTGTAATCTTATTTTGAGACATTCATTTCCTAAATTGATATATTGTAACTTTTTCTGCATAGAATTTTCTTTGCAGTGTCACAGTGTTAGTGTAGGGACAAGAGAGAGTGGGCCCCACGTGCATGATGAGGCTCCAAGTGCAGCAAAGATGCTGTCTTTGTGTGTGGCTTAAGGGAGGAAGAACAGACATTTCTCACCTCTTCTCTTCCATCCTTCGCCAAGGGAGACTTTCCTTCCTTCCAGGTCTAGGCTCTGTTAATGATGGCCACTCTCCTCTCCTCAGAGAAAGGGATTACCAAGCTAAAATTATATTTAGCTGCTCCCTTAAGTATTATTAGTCAAGGGTAAGGGTGGGGAACCTGTAGCCTAGAGGCCACTTATAGCTTCTAGTTCCTCAAGTATGACCTTTGACTGAATCCAAACTTCACAAAATAAGTCCCATGAATAAAAGGCTTTATTCTGTAAAACTTGGATTCAGTCAAAAAGCCACACCCAAAGGGGTAGTTAGGGGGCACGGTGAATAGAGCATTGGCCCCAGAGTCAAGCAGACCCGAGTTCAAATCAGATACTTAACACTTACTAGCCCTGTGACCTTGGGCAAGTCACTTAACCCCAATTGTTCTGCCATCCCTCCTCCAAAAAGCCAAAAAAAAAAAAAGGCAAAAAAAGAAGCCTTACACAAGGACCTTGAAGGCCACATGTGGCCTCAAGGCTACAGGTTCCACACCCCTGCTCTAGAGGATATGATTGAGTTGGAGCTAATGTCTGATCTCTGTCATTTCTCGGGGGAAAGGAGGTCACCAGTTGTATATCCAAAGCTTGACCTCTTTCCCACATAATACCAATTCCATAATGAACACACATAGGAAAATAGGTAAGAAACTTATTTATCTAAATCATAGCAAAAAAAGGAAATCAGAGAAGGTATCCATAAGAGGATATATACCAGACAATACAGAATGAAAGAACTCTCCCATTGAGAGTGAGCTGAGTAAGCTCAACCAAGGGAGAGTCTCAGACCAGTAGACTTTGGGATAGGTGTGTATAGTTTGCTTGTCTTGATGATCCTCCTGCCCAGCCTTTACACTTTTATGAGAAGCTTTACTATGAAGACTTTGTCTCTCTCCCCTCAAAAATAGAAGTGACCTCATCAAGGTTATCCTTAGATTAATTATGAGAAAATGTCTGGCATAGGATTCCCATTCAGATAACATCCACGTGTGTCTTGGGTTACTGAGTATGTTGAATGAGTATCAAGGCCAAGATGCCCAAAAGAGCAATCACAAGTTCAGGAAGACTCTCACCTGACAGTCACTCTGTCTAATCAGTGCCCCCCCCCCCCCATATAACCATCAAGGATAAATCAAATATTGGTCTTTCTTGATAAATGACATAAGAAATAAAGATTTTTGTTTAATAAAACTCAGCCTCCAATCACCCTGCTACCAAAGAGTCACAGGTTCCTAAATTCTTCAGAAGTGGAAGCACATCATCGTTCTGGAGAAGTGAACTCATCACAGGACTGGGCAAACATTAGAGGCAGTAACATTCTGGCAGCCTTCTCAATCACTCAGGCGCCCGTTAGCTTTCAAAAAACTCTACATGGATACAAAAGTTACATATTAGTCTCTGCTTTCATTTTTTAGAGGCACAGTGTTAACACCCACAACATAACTATCCACATAAAGAACATTTATTGCTACTTTTTTACTAATAAACAAAAGAGGTAGATCACTACTCCAGACCCTGAAACCGGCCTCTTAAACTAAGGGTAATTGGCTTCATAATACACCTAAGGGAAAAGTTGAAGAATGCCTATTATCTAGATTATAATATGTTGCTGAAAGGAGGGCCAGCTGTGTTTGACCATGGAGTCATATATCTTGACTATTTTGGTGAATAACCAATTTGGTTTAAAAATGAATAGGAAGAGAATGGTGGATTATTTAGGGGAAAGTTGTGCGGTTCTTTCCAAAATTACCACCTGCTTTACACATACACAAACCCACACAAACACAAATATGTACATGCTTTCATACTATAATTATGCAAAGATCAAAACTAACAGTGACTCAAAGTACAATGAAGAGAGGCGTGGTGGGTGTAAGTAGGCTGCCGATGATAACAATGACTAGCTCACAAGAAGTAGCCTATATAACTCAAGAAATATCGTATTTTGGGGGAAAAGAGGTGTACTGGTGATGTAGGGAGAGGGAGAGGAGGGTAGAGATGGGTGGTGCTCTAATAGCTATGGGATTGCTAAAAGACCTAGAGCAGCTATTCTCAGCCTGTGGGTGATGTTCAATTTGTAACAATGAAAGTACATCCTGCATATCAGCTATTTACATTATGATTCATAACAGTAGCAAAATGACAGTTACGAAGTAGCAACAAAAATAATTTTATGGTTGGGGGGGTCACCACAACATGGGAAACTGTATTAAAGGGTCATGGCATTGGGAAGGTTGAGAATCACTGACCTAGAGGAAGGTCTCATCTAGTACTTTAATATAGAACTTATGGGATAACATGGGCCCAAATCATAAGGGAAGAGAAGACAAGGAGGTTGATATCTCTACTGTTAGAGGGAGTACCCTTGTCATTGAGCTCATGGACCCACTGAGGAATAAGAAGTTTTCTTTTTTTTTTTGTCTTTATTAATTCGTTTGTGTACTTTTAGTTTACAAGAATCAAGAATTTTTCTTAAAGCATCAGCCACTTTCTTCTCTCCTATATCGCTGACCAGTTTCTAATCACAGCAGCCTAGGTAGAGTCACCCATATACACTCTACTATTTCTATATAGAATTTTAGAGATGGAAGGAACCTCAGGGTCCACCTAGTCCAACGCAGTTTAACATGTGTCACTTTCATACTCGCTCCTTGTCTACTGCCTTAAAACTGCTTTATACTTCTTCCATAGATGCACATGTTGTCTTCCTGAATAGATCATAAGGAAAAGAAGATCGGTGATGCCATCTTTTATTCTTCTCCCATACCCCTTAGCATCATGCTGGGCATTCAGCAGTCACTTGTTGAGCTATACAGAATGTCTTCCTCACAAAGAAGTTGTGTATTTCCTTGAAGACTCTAATTCTGATTTAGAGCTAGGAGTCTGAAATTACCCAGAAGGTCAATCAGCATCGCTCTAAGCAAAGGCACATCTCTCAGATACAGATTAAAGAAGAATTGATGTTTGAATTTCTCTTCTGGCATTATACAGCATCCTCAACATCCAAGGAGAACAAAGGAGTCCTCGTTGCAATTCTATTGCTCTGATTTGAGCTTCTGACAGCTGAATAGACTGGACTTCCTAAGGCTCTGTCTAGAAGGCCAAAAGGATCAATCGACAACTACTTATTGAACAACTGCTATGTGCCAAATATTGGGCACGGATGGCAGCATGGATTCCATGGGTATTTTTAACTGTCAACAACTGAATCAAATTGCCACAAGTTTAATTAAATCCTACACAAATGTTACTGAGAGGTAAAGTCACACACATTAGGCATGCCACAGCTGACTCCATCATAGAATTGCACACAATCAAGCAAAGAAATTTTAATTCCTCAGCAGTGAAACTAGACACAACCAACATAGATTTTTGGTTTAACCTAATTTATCTACTCTGCCTGTCTTCTATACCTCAATTAAATAGGGAATATACCACATTATGGCTGTGTAGTCTGAGAAGAAAAGATCAAATTATATTCACATTCTCCTATCAAGTTGGAGTAAGACCCTCAGGAATCTAGGGCAAGGCAAGGGGTGCTTTGCTTCAGGGCACCAAATTTAGAGGACATTGAATTTATAGGAGAAGTTCTTGAACTTTTTTTTTTTCCTCTTAGACTTCTTTGGCAATCTGATGAAGTTAGCAGATTCCATCTTGGGATGTTTTCAAATACACAAAATACAATACATAAGGATTAAAAAGAAAACTAATTATACTATAATATAGTTATCCAAATGCAGAGAAACAAAAGTTCACAAGCTAAAGGTTAAAAACCCTAATCCAAAAGTTTCAACTAGTATTTTCAGTCTTTCATCAGCTAGAAACATGACTTTAACACCCGATTAGCAAGAATGATTAGGTGTGAACTTGCCACCCTTCACACACTGCTTTACTCACAGTCACACACACACACACACATACACACTCACAGTCACACACACACTCACACACACACACAGTCACACACACACACTCACACACACTCACACACTCACACACACTCACAAACATTCACACACACTCACACACACACTCACACACACACTCACACACATACACATACTCACACACACACTCACACACACACATACACATACACACACACACACACACACACACACGCTCACACACACACACTCACACACACACTCACACACACTACTCACACACATACACACACACACACACACACTCACACACACACACTCACACACACACACACCAGAAAACCTCTCCAGCGGCAATGTCTTACCTGCTGCCAGTGTCATTGGGCCCTATCACTACCACTATCCATTCTGTAAATTACCTTCCTGCCTGATCACCTAGATCAGTGGTTCTCAACCTTCCTAATGCCTAAACCCTTTAATACTCGTATGTGGGTGTATCTGCATGAGGGTGGACGTGCCTGGAGACAGAGGAATGGTGTCTTGATTTCTAAGACCGTCGGAAATATGTGTTTTCCTATAGTCTTAGGCAACCCCTGTGACTCCTGTGAAAGGGTAGTTTGACCCCCAAAGGGGTCACGACCCACAGGTTGAGAACCACTGCCCTAAATAAAGGTGTACTTCACACACTTTGGTCTAGGCATAAAGAAACACATTCCTGGCACTAATTATAGTTAAAATCACTGATGGGGCCAAGTATCATGAAGGTGGACACTGGTATTCTACAAAGAATGCAGGTAAGTCCTACCCTGGGATACCAAGAAGGGTTTTGTTGTTATTGTTCTTTATTGTTTTTTGTTTTATAGTTGACAATAGGACAGGCAGAATGTTATCTCATTTTTCAGGTATGTCCATCTCTCTGTGACCCCAGTTGGATTTTTCTTGGCAAAGATACTGGAGTGGCTCATCATTTCCTTCTCCAGCTCATGTTACAGATGAGGAAACTGAGGCAAACAGGGTTAAGTGACTTCCCTGGGGTCACATAACCTGTAAGTATCTGAGGCCAGATTTGAACTCAGAAAGATGAATCTTTCTGACTCCTGGTTTGACACTCTATTCACTGTTCCACCTAGCTTCCCCATCTGGTAGAACACTGGGCAGGAAGAGGGGCTGTGAGAGAGAGGGATTAACAGTATAGCATTTTCTTAAGACCTTACTAACATTGAATTGGACTTAGGACACATAGTACCAACACAGCTAGCATTGGATTCCTGAGATTCTTCATCATATGCAAATTGACTGGCAAAGAAAACAGTGATAGTTTCAGATGAAGAATGTAAAATTTAATATCAACCAATATTATTTCAAAGGCTTAATTTCGTGCTTATGGTCAGTAATTGCTTGGCTATTGTAGAGGAAGAAGAATGGAGAGGCTAAATGATTTATTGTTCTGACAATGGTGAACACATTTTAATATTTCTGAAAAATTGATATCTATTAATCCTGGCATGTGTTACTCCTAAACTCAGGGAAATGGGGAAGCTCTGATCTAATTTTTGCATTTCAAGGAAAGAAATCACATTAACCATACGTAGCCCAACAGCATGCACAACCAGAGCCTCTAGAGATGGCCAGTTCAAATGCAGAATTGTGTTCTAAATATGTAGCTAAATATTCCGCCTCTCAGCAGAATGAATCAATTTATTCCTAACAGTCAGACTGAACCTAAGAGCTAGAAAGTATGATGGGAAACTATAGCCCCACTACATTGAAATAAAGAGGTAGATGGAGGCAAAGAGGCAAGAGGAGAGAGCTAGGTTGTACAGTGGATAGAGCATTAGGTCTGCAGTCAGAAAGACCCGACTTTGAATTCAGCCTTGGCAACTTCCCAGCTATATTTCCTTGGGGAGGTCACTTCACCTCCTCTTGCCTCAGTACCCTAACCTGTAAAATGGGGACAATAATTTTAACTATTTCCCACAGTTATTGTGAGGATCAAATGAGAAAATATTTGTAATGTGCTTTGTATATCCCTGGCCTATAATAGAAAACGTATAAATGTTGATTATTATTATTGTAAAAAGGAAGTGATGGTCAGAAGGAATACATACAATGAAGTTAATTTTAAAAAATAACAACTATTAACCATCTAATAAATGGAAGACATTATTCTAGGTGTTAATAAAGGAGTTCACAATCTAATAGGAAGGATACCATAGGTACATAAGCAAGCAGAATATGTCTGCATATTTTAAGGTTGAAGGAGAAATCCAACCTAACGCTCTTGGAAAACTAGCTTGAGGAAGAGATCTCTAAAGCTGTGTGATTCAGAAAAGGCTTCACAGATGAAGTAATTTCTGAGCTAGGTCTTCAAAGAAGGAAATATTTCAATAGGTAGAAGGGCTACATTCTAGGTGCAGAAGTCTCAAGTAATGCATGGGGGCAAAGGTGTGTAATACAGCATTAGGGAACACAGCATTCTAGATTGGTGGGAATATATAAAGCATGAAAAAGAGTAATGGGAAAGGCAGCTAGGTGGCTCAGTGAATAGAGTACCTGATCCTGGAGTCAGGAGGACTTGAGTTCAAATCTGGCCTTGGACACTTAACACTTACTAGCTGTGTGACCTTGGGCAAGTCGCTTAACCCCAATTGACTTGCTTCCACCCCTCCAAATTTTTTTTTAAAAGAAAAAAAAAGAAGAAAAGAGTAATGGGAAAGAAGACAAAGTCAGATTGTGGAGAATTTTATATGTTAATGCATTTTTCATCCCCTCCCCAACTCATCCCCCCCCCAAAAAAAAAGGCAATTAGCATTAGAGTTTTCGAGCAGAGGAGGAGCATGGCCAATCCTGTGTAAAAAAAAAAAATAAGTAATTTGTACATATTTGTATTTATTCTCTCTATTTTTATGCTGTATACATTTATATACACAGGGACAGCCTGGTGCCAGGTGGCACAGTGAATATAGTACCAGGCCTGGAATCAGAAAGACTCATATTCCTGAGTTGGAATCTGACCTCAGACATTTCCTAGCTGTGTGACCCTGGGCAAGTCACTCAACCCTGCTTGCCTCAGTTACTCATCTGTAAGATGGGATGGAGAAAGAAATGGCAAACTGCTCTAGTATCTTTGCCAAGAAAATCCCAAACTGGGCAACAAAGAGTCAGACATGACTGAAGCGACTGAACGCCAACAACAAAACATTTACCTGTGTGTTTGTTGTCTCCTACATTAGAATGTGAGCTCTTTGTGAATAGGGAGCGTGTTACTTGTGCGTTACTTTTATCACTAACATCAAGCTCTGGTTCACGCACAGTATGTATGTAATAAAAAATTTGTTGATTGATTGAATTGGGAAGATTATTTTGGTAGTTGAGGGATGCAGATTTGGGAAAGAAAGAAAATGGAGTCACGGAAACGGGGTAGTAAGCTACCAGGAGACACCAAGTAAGGTTGATGGCGATGAGAGCAAAGAGGAAAGCGCAGATTTTGGTTCTCTCTTCTATTTCATTCCCTCTCTTCTTCATCAGTGATCTTGTCTGTTCAGGACCTGTGTTTGATTTCTTTCTCCAAAGTACTGGTGGGATTAAGCATATTCCTTTTTCTTCTCATAGAGTCATCTCGAGAACCTTTTAGTTCTTCATTTCTTGCTGTGCTTCACACACACACACACACACACACGCACACGCACACTCTTTCCAGCTCTCCGGTTAGGTGGTATTGTCTGTAAGATTTCCTTGTACTTCCGTCATCCCTTGTAGATCACTGTATAATAAACTAAAATTCAAAGTCCCTACTGAGTGGGAAAAAAAGAACAAAAAATAGTTATAAGATTCCAAGCAAATCTAAATTAGTGAAGGGGAAAACAAACATCCAGAAAGACAACATAAGAAGAAAGGTCATGCTGGTTCGTATTATTAAAAAAAAGAAAGAAAAGGAGAATAAAAAATCCAAGTAATTCTCCCTGCCTCATTTCTAACATGAAAGACAAGAACAAACCAGAAGATCGATAGTGGGTGGAGGGGTACAACATGTCTGTCTCTGCCACTGTCTAAATATTTCTTTAGCTGAGGAAGCAACATTTCCTGTAAATCTTAGATGAGAACAGCCCACTCAGGGACTGGGAAAAAATAAACTGAATGTAAGGGAATAGTACAAGGTACCCTGGTGCCTGTTCATTACCTTCCAGATTAGTCCAGGGACAGGAAGCTCTACTTCACTCTGCTCTGTCACCCCTCCCCCTCCCCAACCAGCAACAACAACAACACGCTCTGCCAGATTCAATATAAAGGCTAAACAAATGAAAAAGAATGATTAAATAAATATACAGAACGAGTAGGGATAATGCTTCAGTGGAACTGCATGAGAGGAAAAAGAATGTTTAATTTTGTATAGTATTCCTTCCAGTATTTGGCATCCGTCTTCAAAAATATCCTTGGGCAATATTTTGTTGTTACTTTTCGCAGAGTTAATATTGGGAGGATGGACAGATGTTTTACAAATGGTGACAATCTTCATGTAGCCCTTGACACATGTAACATAGCATCATAAAATCTCCAGAATATTAAAACCGAAAGAGAACTTAGAGTAGAGATTTTTAACCTGGGATCCATAAATTAATTTCATAGAGAGAAAGACAGAAAAATAGTGGACAGATAGATAGATGTGTGTGTGGGGAGAGGGGGAACACATCAACACATCCAAAGTAAATGTGTGATAACTTTGGAGGGCAAAAAAGAGATGCTATTAATAAGAGGGGGGGAGGGGAGGCGCACCAGAAAAGATGTGGTGCAAAAGGTAGCAATCGCAGTTTTGAATGAAGCTAAGTGTTCACAAACAGATGTAAGGATGAAAAAATTCAGGTATGGAGCCAGGGCAAAGACATGGAGATGGAAGGTGAAATACCATTTGTGAAGAATAGCAAGAAACCCCGTATGGTGGAAGAGCAATGTTAATTCACATTAATAAGGTAGGATGGGGGCAGGGTTTCAAGTGCTTAAAGTGTCAAAGAAATATATGTAAGATCCTAGAAGTCATAGAGAGACACTGGACTTTACTGAGCAGGAAGGTAGCATGTACAGTTCTACATTTTAGGAAAATCACTTTGGCAGCTGTGTGGAGGATGGCCTCAAGTCAGGTTGAGACTTAAGGTGGGAAAAGCAAATAGAACATCATTACAATAGCCCACTTGAAGGGCAGTTAGGTGGTGTAACTAATAGAGCACCAGCCCTGGAGTCAGGAGAACCTGAGTTCAAATCCTGCCTCAGACACTTAACATTTACTAGCCGTGTGACCTTGGGTAAGTCACTTAACCCCAACTACCCTGCCTTCCTCCTCCAAAAAAAAAAAAAGCAAAAATTAAAAAAAAAATTAAAAATAGTCGCCTTGAGGAGTGATGAAAACCTGAATGAGAATGATACCTATGAAAGTAGTGGAAATAACATGGAGGCAAAAGATGCCATAGAGTAATACATGTTATGAGTCTATGATTCTGAGATGTAGTAAGATTATTCTAAATACTTCTGTCATGTAAATACTTTCTTTTAATCATATCATCTGTCTTCATTAGCATGGGGTCACGGACACAGAACTGGAAAGAACTTTAAAGGTAACCTAGTGCAACACACACATACAGGGAAGCAAACAGAAGTTTAGAACCCTTAAGTAACATCCCCAAGCTTATATTGTTACTGATCTCCAGAGCCAGGATTAGAATCTGGCTTCTCTGATTCTATGTCCAGTAGTTTTTTCCATCACACGATATTGTCTCAACACCTCAGTCTTTAGCAAAGTGAAAAATACCAAAAATGGGGCAGGGAGAGAAAATTTTATTGGCCTTTTACTATGTGGGACACAAAGGAAAAGAGAGTAGGGCAATGGGAAGATAATATTGGAAAATGTATTAAATGTTCACCTCAACTTATGTGTTTCTACCCATTAACAATAACAATAGTAATCAGTTATATAATACTTTAAGGTATTTTCAAAAGTACTTTCCAAATATTCTCATTTGATCCTCATAACAATGCTGAGAGATATTCTTATCTCCATTTTTCAGATGAGGAAACTAAGAAAGGGAGAGATGAAGCAATTTGCCCAGGATCACACAGGTAGTAGCTGTCTGAGGCTGGATTGGAAACCAGATGTTCCAGGTTACAAGTCCAGAGCTCTATCCTCTGCATCACATATCTATCATTATTAAGTTGCTTATGGATCAGGTAGCAGAATGTTCCTAGTTCGTGGCAGAATGCAAGAATTCAGAGGATAATCAGAATGTTAGACAAGGGATAAAATAGTTATTCAAAGGGCAAGAAGGAGAAAAAAAACTCAGAAAAGGCAGGTGAATGAAAAATAAGATGAGGAAGGATCAAGAATCAAAAGGGAAAAAAAAAGAAGCACAAAAGAAAATTAACTAATCATAGAGAAAATAATTTATATTACAAATCATAGTCACTGCTTTTGAATCAGGATGTCTCAAGTAGGTTTGGAAGAAGACTAAATCTATTGTTGAATTTGTTAACATATATACAAAGATGGTCTTGTGGATAGGCAAAGGAGGCAGGCACCAACCTAGAAGGGAATGGGGTATGTGGTTAGAAACTTCCTCGTGTCGAAAATATCACCTCCACCAACTATTCTAGTACTTGAAGTTTCACCATTAGAGACTCATTTATTTGGGTCTTATTAAAATACAAGAATATTTCTAGAAGGGGAAATGCCTTAAGCCATCATCAACTAGAATTTTTCAGGGATTAGGTGACAGCTAGTTGACAGCTAATGTGAAGTTGGGTTGAGGAACAAGTAACATGAGTGTGCTTAAGGTGAAGAAAAGGGAGAAGAGTAATATAACAAGAGCTGGGA
Organism: Pseudochirops corinnae; assembly: GCA_028646515.1. Lineage (NCBI taxonomy): Eukaryota > Metazoa > Chordata > Mammalia > Diprotodontia > Pseudocheiridae > Pseudochirops > Pseudochirops corinnae. The sequence continues at coordinate 284,886,484 of CM053588.1, forward strand.
AAGACCAAAGACATGTTTTCTTGCTTCACAAATTTGCTTAGAGTTGGCCCAGATGACAAGGGGTAAAAGCTCTAATTAATACCTAATAACACTTCAAGGAATAAGATAATTTCCCAGTATCCAAACCATCTCTCATTTCTCTCTCTCTCTCTCTCTCTCTCTCTCTCTCTCTCTCTCTCTCTCTCTCTCTTTCTCTCTCTCTCCCTCTCTTTCTTTTTCTCTCTTACACACACACACACACACACACACACACACACACACACACACACACGTGTCTTTGGCTTTTCTCTCTCTCTTCTTCCATATCCAGTCAGTTGCCAATTCTTGTTCATTTTACTTCTTTCACCTGTCTCCTCCCCATTTCCAGCTGCCACCATCCAGTAATAGTAGAGATCCTCATTATCTCCTGTGTGAACTTTTGTACAGCTTCCAAAATTGGGTTCAAAAAAGTAAGTTTCACAATAAGCCATCAGTCTTGTTGAACAGATTTTGGTGTTTTTCATTTAGGTTCAACATAAGGCAACAGGTTTTTTGTTTGTTTGTTTTGTGTAATCCAAGAAAGTGAGGCTATCCTAGGGTGAAGTGTCCAGAAGAATATAGCAATAATGGCATTCTTTGCTCCAGTTATATTCTCTCTGAGGTACCATGTTTAATTTGGGGTATTACTTTTTTGGAAGAATAAAGAAAAGCTTTAGTGATTCCAAAAGAGGACCAAGAAAGGAAATCCTACCTCCCTGACCTTGGATAGATCATTTAACCTCTGTAGATTTCAATTCCATCACCTGTGAAATGGAAGGTCTGACTTCCAGTTCCAGAACTATAACTCCAAACCAAGAAGAAATTATTCAAGAACACTACAAAAGAGTATTGAAATAAAGTGCTGGATAAAAACTTTTTACTACTAGAAGAGAGTGAAGACAGGACTGGAGAACATGCCAGTAGATGATCCTTTGAAAGATCTAGGAATGCTTATTTGGATAAGAGATTTCACACTCTTCAAATATTTTAAGGGATATATCATGTCAGAGAGAGACTCTACTTGTCTCCTTGAATCCAGAAGACAAATGCAGGAGAAATAAATGGAAGCTAATGAAAGACAAGTTAAATGTGAGAAAAATACTTCTTTATGATAAGAATTATTCATTTTAATTTAAAACCAGAGTGGACTGCTTTGTGAGGTTGTGGGATGCCTTTGGTTAGAGTTCTTTATATAGAAGTTGGATGACCATTTTCTGTGACTGTTATAAAGGCGGGGTTTGCTGAGGATTCAGTTCATAGCCTATATGGTCTCTTTCAATTCTTCAGCCCTGTCATTCTATGGTCTCGGCGGCTCCAGGCCCTCTCTCCTCCAATCCATCCATCACAGAGCCATCAGTCATCTTTCAAAGGTATGGGATTGACTGTGGAACTGACCTTCCTAAAAATTTAAAGTGACTCCCCATGACCTATGCTTTCCCAAGAAATGAATCAGAGTCCTTGACCAACGTAGTGAAAGATGTTTACATGTAAGCATGATCGCATTCTTTCTCTTTGCATGCCCGATACTTTGCACACAGTAGGTATTTAATAACTGTTTGTTGGTATGCGGAATTGTGTTGGATAATTGCATGCTACTAAGATACATAGCACAGATCAGGAATTCTTCATTGTTTTCTGTGAAATCCAAGGATGATTCTATGTATCTCAAATGGTGGTATAAACAGACAGACAGACAGCTAGATAGATAGAGCTATAGACAGACAGACAGACAGACAGACAGGTAGGTAGAGAGATAGATAGATAGATAGATGTTAGATAAGTACATACACACACATATGCATAGAGCCATAGATATAGCTATAGATATCCTGGAGACAGCAGGCTAGCTCAGTGGATAGAGCACTGGGCTTGGAATCAGGAAGAACTAAGTTCAAATCTGGACTCAAACTAGCTATGTGACCCTGGGTAAGTAATTTAATATTTGTTTGCTTTAATCTACTGGAGAAGGAAACGGCAAACCACTCCAGTATCTTTGCCAAGAAATTCCTGTGGACAATATGGCCGGTGGTGTCATGAAGAGTTGGACGTGACTACATAACAATACTCATATGTGTGCATATATTTGTATAAACTTATGTGGTTTTGGGAAGATTCTCATTAGTTTTGCTTTATGAATTTGAAAAATACACATCTCCAAAACACTAAATTATAACATAATGCCTTTAGAAGTGGGAAAGGTATAACAGAATTCATAAGAAAAGTACCTAGAGTATGATCACAGTGATAACAAAGTGGAGAGGAGGGGGATGGAAAAAAGAGAAGAAATGGAAAAGGAAGAAGAGAAGAGAAAGGAGAAGAATTGGGGAGGGGAAGGATAAAGAAAAAAAAAGACTTGGGATACATTTGCCCATTCTATGATATAGTAATACAATAAGATATTTAAGACTCTAACCCTGCCCTGTCAACCCCACTGTGACAGTGTGTGCTGTTTAATGGTGACTCCTTCTACTGTCAAATTAACATCAAAATATTTCCTTTGTAGAGTGAAATCAGTCCTCCTGGATGGATTCCGTCTGGACTCCCTCAGATCTGCCTTGCTGCTGGTTCATTCTGTTTGCATTCTTTTCTCCCTCTCACAGATGATGATCAAAGGAAGATGTGAGATGTTTCTTTGATTAATCAACCATCCCCGCCCCCACCCCTGGTGTGTTAGAAATTAGTGTCATAGGAAGTTTTCCCTGACACATTTTAGTGTACCAACTGTTACATCAGGAAACGATGACAGAGCAACCCATCAGTGACATTTCTGTGAGAACCAGAGCAAATGCTGAAATAAACGTAATGCTGGTTTAGTATTCATATTTTATGAAGAACATTTATTGTAGGTTTGGGGAAGGTGGGGTTCGTGTGAGTGAGTATAGGCATGCCCTCGATCTGCCTTGGGCAAGAGATTTTAAAAATATTATGGAGGTAGAAAAAAAGTCACAAGGTGCTGTTCTCTGTATATTAACCACACACATACACTTTACATTCCATATCTCTAGAAATTGAAATATAGGAAACATTTGCTCTTGATTTTAGAAATGTAATTTAGAACTGAGAGCTGAATGTTAGAGCTTCATTCATCCAAGTCAGATGGAATACTAACCATGTATGACCCATATTCTCTATAAGTTAATATGATTGCTCCTTTATTTGTCCTACTCTGTACCAGCCATACCATGAAAAGGTCAGAATGAAAGACATGCTTTGTATCTCTCAACAACGGTATGCACATGTAGGACTTTGGGTGCTGAGATCATCTTTCAATCAGAACAGGTGGGAACGAATTTGGATGGCCTTAAGTTGAAGTAAGTCCCATAGAAGAGGGATCACTAGGGGATAAGGATATTTATTTCAGATTCTATGACATCTACAGCATTAAACAAAGATATAACAGCATTGAACTATAGTGTCATTTCTTGATTCACTTTTTCTTAGGTCAAAAGCTTTAAAATCTGATACATGAAACTTAAAAAAAAAAGCAACTACTAAATGTAAACTTTACTTTGGAACAGATCCAAAGACAGATTTAAGATGACCACTTTAGGTTATGGTGTTTGGAGGACCAGGGAATAGTTTCACTTGAGCTGTTGCCAACAAACAAACATTGTTGTTTGTTTGTCCTTTCAGAAAGGACCTAATGACATCACAAGGGTGATGTCTTGATTTGTATGTGAATTTGATTTAAGTGAGGCAGAGCTATGCAAAGTGCCAGTCTCACACTCTCCTCCAGAGTCATAGAAGTCCAGTGGCAAGACAAAGGTCAAGATGACTGGTGATAGCCTAGGATGCAATGGGTGACCTTGGCCTTTCTAAATTTTGGTCTTTCCCAGGTCTAAGGCAATGCCTATTCAGTAACTGAGGTCTGGGTGAGTTGAGACTAAAGATAAGTCCAATTTATCATCACAAAGATATCGGTCTGGAGGGAAAGACCCTAATAGTTACAAAATTTATGGAAAGCTTGAGGACTCTTCTTACATAGATTGACTGGGCCAATGTTATATATGTTTTCTTGTTGGTGATACTCATCAATTATGTGCATGTACTGAGGCTGAGCAAGCCAAGGGAATCATCCCAGGGATTGTATGGCTAGAGTTCCCTTGGAAATTCCAAAAATACTACACAGACACAATAACCCATTGCTTGGACTTTTAGGGCATAGCAAAATTTCGGCTGCTTCTAGCTTTGTGGTAGCTCAGGGCTCAAAGGGCTGGACATATAGCATAAGGAAGAAAACCTAGAATGGGTCCCTTAGGGTTCTCCTTGCCCAAGAGAGGAGGGTAGAAGGGAATGGAAGTGCTGTAATGGTTAAAAAAAAAAAGAAATAGTTTCCAGATTGTCTTCTCTACTATGATTCTCCCTTGTTTTCACTCCTAAACTCTACCCCTGCTCTCAAAATATGAACATTTCAAACATTTAGAACTCGTCCAAAACGGAAGTCAGTGTCTAATGAGGTGATTCCTTTCTACTTCTCTGGAAGTGTCTAAGTACAGATCAGATGCTCATCTGTTAGGACTACACTTGATGAGGGTTATTGAGGTTGATGGGGTAACTCAGTAGGTTAGATCCCTTCCAACTTAAGATTCTATCATGACATTCTCCTTCCTTCCTTCCTTTCTTCCTTCCTTCCTTCCTTTCTTTTTTTCTCTCTCTCATGGGAGTGACTGGGCAAGTTGCTTAACTCTATTTGCCTCAGTTTCTTTACCCGTAAAATGAACTGAGAAGGAAATGGCAAACCACTTTAGTATTTTGGCCAAGAAAACCCAAAAATGGGATCATGAAGAGTCAGATACAACTGAAATGATTGAATCTTGAAGATTAGTGATTTTACTAAATATGATCCTGAATCAAAATCTAGATATGGACATTTCCCCCTACTTTCTGATCCCAACCTTTATTTTCTATCATTCTCTCCCTTCACTCAGAATAATAATATGGGGGAGTATTAAAAAAATATAGTACTTAGTGAATATATCCATCTAAGCATATATTATGAGTGAAAATCTGTGCAGTGATATATCAGCATGGATCATAAATCTAGAGCTTGAAGTGACCTCTGGGGCCATTAGAGTCAACCCTCTTTGTTATACAGATGAAGAACCTGAAGTTCAGGGAAATCAACATGACATAGATAGTATCAGAGGTATTTGGACTAAGGTTCTCTGATTCCAGAGTCAATTCCATTGTGCAATGCTGCCTCTGAAGAAATACAGGTGTTGACTTAGTGTGAGTAGGGAATATTTAATTCTCCCTTTGGCAGCTTTTATTCTACTTTCATACTTACCTACAACCCAAACTGCTCCAGAACAGGTCTAATATCTCCCTTACCCATATTCTACACTTCTCTCCTACTTACTCCTCTGTATTTTCCCAAGGATCAGAGAGATTTGCTGGCATTTTAAACATCAGTATTTTCTCTTGACCAGGCTCCTAGTAACATTCCATGGCAGCAAACTATGAGACACAAGGTCCTACTTCCAGGACTGGGGTGGAGGCAGGACTGTAATATATTAAAAATCTTTTAAAAATTGTTCTCATTCCAAGTGTTTTCTTCTTTCAGAAGTCAGTAGATTTCCTATCCTATCTATTTCCCCATATAGGAAGTGCTCTGTTCTGACTCATAATTCAGTACTCAGTTCATTAGACCATGGCACCTACTAGAGGGTGGTATGCATCTCATTAATGATAGCTGCCAGTTATTAATGCTCAAGCACAGTTCAATGATTACAGTAAAACTTTAAATATAAGCATAAAGATGTGTGTGTGTGTGTGTGTGTGTGTGTGTGTGTGTGTGTGTGTGTGTGTGTGTGTAGGCTCCAGAGAAATTTAGCTCCAATAAAGTAGCTGGCTGAATATTCATATTTAACCTTAGTTTTCTAATTAACCTGCAAGGTACTGGCTATAGAATATCAGATGGGGGTAGGCTTTACATCCCAAAACCTTGGTTAAATTAAGTTGGAGCTTTCTTTTCCTCCTTCCCTAATGCTAAAACTTGAAAGTAAATTGAAAAATCTTTACTGAAACCATGCCCATATGGAAATCTGCAGACAAATTGTAGAATGTGTGATTGGCTTTAAGAAATGAGTATTAACATGAATAAATAGGATGGGTGGTTGAGCTACCACATTTTAAATGATTTCCCAAATTTCCCTCCTTTTTGCCTATAGATGACAAACCCCAAAATTATTTCCAAGGACAATTTAGTTTTCAACTTACCACTATTCCCATTCCCCACCCCCCCCACCCCCCAAGCAAGAAACAGACTGATTTATGGACACTATGCTCCTGTGTTTCCTCATCTCATTAAATGATGCAACTTTCTGTTTTCTCCCCCAAATAGCAGCTGCTAGCCACAAGGCCAGAAACACCTCTTTTAATTAAATGCTCATTTTACTTTTCCTAAGGGAAGAGGATTATAGAATTACTAGTGAAGATTTACTGGTCTCCCTACCCTCTCCCCATCTTCCCCAAACACCCATCCTCCATGTCCTATGAAGTGACAACCATCCCATCTGCCCAGGAAGTGATGGACACAGCTCCTTAATCACACAGTACACTCTGTTCTTGGCACCTTGAAACCAGAAAGATATCAACAAATTGGATGGAATTCAGAGAACAGCAAGAAAAAAATGATTAAAGAGATGGAGGCATTGACTGATGAGGAGAGATGAAAAGTCAGGCTGGGTAACTTGGCAGAGCGAGAGCTGAGGTGGGGTACCATCACTGTCTACAAGTATTTGAAAAGTAGAAACACCCAGGGAGGAGAATGAACTGTTGGAGCAGCCTGGGAAATAATTGGGAGTAAGTGAATGAAGCTAAGGAAGAGGGGAGGAGGAAGAAGGAGGAAGGGAGGTGGAAAAGGGGTATCGGTTTATCGAGATGACAATGATGAGTTCCAGTAAATAACCGGATCCTCTCTCAGGGAAAGAAGGAATAGGAAGCTCGTATTTTTGAGTTCAGCTCTATTCACCCTAATTATGTGGGCCAAAAACGTGTAAACAAAAAGCAAGGTTCTACCTCCAACCCTTGAGATACGATGCCTTTGTCCTAAGAAACCCAGGTATTTGAGCTCCCAGTCCCTTCAGACTGTGCTCAGCACAGCTCAGGATAAAGAAATGAATTACAGGCTTTGGGGGAGCATTTGATTATCACCACTCATCTCTTCTTTCATGTTCCTACCTTCTTCAGGAGGAGATAAAATGTCCATTACTCCCATATGCAGGGAGATGGTGAAGTCTTTGGTGCTGGGTACCATGAAGTTTCCCATTCCTCTGTGGTGCAGAGGCAGAAGCATTAGATCGGATATCAGAGGCTCTCATTTAGTTGTTTCGCTCAGGTTCAACTCTTTGTGACTCCATTGGGTTTTGAGTTATTTTTTTTGTTGTTTGTTTTTTTTTGCACAGATTCTATAATGGTCTGACATTTCTCCCTCTAGCTCATTTTATTGATGTGGAAGTGAGGTAAACAGGGTTAAGTGACTTGCCCAGGGTCACACAGCTACCAAGTGTCCGAGGTCAGATTTGAACTCAGGACTGACTTCAGGCCCTGTACTCTATATACTCTTCTGTCTACCTACTCCCCAGTGTCAGAAGACCTGGATTCAAATCCTATTTTTGATTCTTGGTTCAATCTTGGGCCTCCCTGGGCCTCAGAATCTTCAAGTGCAAAATAAGACTATTAGATTAAAAGTTTTCTGATATGCCTACCAGGCCTAAAATTTGATCTTTCAATGACTTTTATTTCTGATCCTTCTTTTATTCTGTCACCCAATTCCTACACTTAAACTTTCCCTTAAATTAAATGATTATAGATTTAGAGCTGGAAGGGACCCAACCCCCTCATTTTACAGATGCTAAAACTAAAGCTCAGAGAGGTTAAATAATTTGCTCCCCATCACACAGGGAGTAATTAACAATGTTGGACCTTAGAAGCAGGTCCTCTGACTCGCTCTCACCTTCTTTCCATGGCATGACTTCCCCCCTCTAATCCAACCTGGACTCTCATCCATCTTCCCTAAAAATGATGAATAATAATCATGGCCATCACTTCTACAACGCTTTATTACAAGCCACTCTCACATGCTTTCATTTGAACTGCAATTCTGTGAGATAGACCTGGGCGTGTATCATTTTCCCCCATGTGAGGAAGGGACAGAGTTGTTAGCAGCGGTTTTATGCATGTAGGAAACTCCTGGTGGGGAACTTCCTTTTACAGATGCATATGGCCAGTCTTCCTTAATTTATATTGCCTAAAGAATTGCCTTGGACCATCTAAGTGGAGAGATTAAATGGTGTGCCCCTGATCACATGGCTGACATATATTACAGGAACTGAACTTAGGTCTTTCTGGCTGCTCCATCCACTATACCACATTGTCCTTCATCACCGTTTTATAGATGAAGGATATAAAGATCAGAGAGATTAAGCAAGTTGACCAATATCACAAAGCTATCATGAAGCAAGCCAGAACTCAAAATAACTCATCTTCCTACCCCAAGTCTGATGACTTTTTGCACTGGACTGCCATAGTCTGGTTATACCCTATGTCAGGGGTATTTACATTTCAATAGAAATAAAAGTCAAAGTTAATCTGATGTGATTTTTATGTGATAGGGGAAAGATATCTCTCTCTCTCCACTCTCTCCTCTCTCTCTTCTCTTTCTCTCTCTCTCTGTCTCTCTGTCTCTGTTTCTGTCTCTCTGTCCGTCTGTCTGTCTCTCTCTCTCTCTCCACCTTCCTATCTAAGAGAGAAGCAGGCTGTCATAGGAAGGAAATGAGCATCTATTAAGTTTTTACCTAGTACCAGGCACTATACTAAGATCTTTCCAAATAATCTCTCATTCAATCCTCACAAAAACCCTGGGAAGCAGATGCTATTATTATCTCCACTTTACAGAGGAGGAAATAGTCAGACAGAGATTAAGTGACTTCTCCAGGGTCAGAAAGCTATTAAGTGTCTGAGGCCAGATTTGAACTTCTGTCTTCCTGACTCCAGGTCCAGGACTCACTTCACTATAGCTGCCTTGCTGCCTCTATAATTGATAAAGAGAAGAGCTAAGAGGTAGGAAGATCTGGACTCAACTCCCAATTTAGACCAGAACCTTTTATGTAAACAGGAAACCCAAGGCATGAGCCTCATGCCTCAGGCAATTCTCTGAAAGAACTGATCTGCAATGGTCAAGGAAGCTCCTTAAACAAATAAAATTACAAGCCAGGTAACGACGCAGTAGAACTTGCCCTGAAGTCCTACAATCATACCCTATATAGTAAGACGCTCAGTCAGCATGTGTGGAAGACTAACTCTGCCAATGTAATCATTGAAAATGGCAGAACATCCACATCTCTCTAGGAAATTCCTCTAAATTTCATGGAATAACATTTCAGAGTGAATCAAAGTATTCATAATTTGTCCCGATGACTGGCCTTTGATTTAAACCCCTCATTTCATATGACATTAACAGTGTTTCTTTAGTTAATAAAGCAAGCAAATAAATTTGTTATTTTATTTATTAAGATTTGCTAGTATTTCACTCATTTAAATCCAAGCTCAATCAACTAGCTGTAAACTTGTTTGTAAGACCAAGGCTCACTGATAATTACAAGTTGTGTGATCCTGGTAAAATCAATTAAATTCTGTCAGCCTCAGTTTCCTCATCTGTGAAACGGCCATAATAATAGCACGTGTTTCCCAGGGTTGTGGCGAGAATCAAATGAGATAAATATATTTAAGAAGCTTCATAAACCTTGAAACACTAGATAAAAGTTAGTCATTACTGTAAACTATTATAATCTATGACATCATGCTTTACAGACTGACCTCAAGTCTTAGTTCCAAAGGGTTTACTCCTCAACAGTCAACATGGAGGTAAATAGTGATCCGGTTTAAAGAAACAAATATTTATTGTCTGGAAGGCAACTCACCTATACATTCCAACCATTTGAGCCACAGAGAAATCAGCAGTCCCACCTGTCTTTGAAGCCTCAACTTCAAAAACCAGCAAATAGATACTCAGAGGGGGAAAAAAAAAAAAAAAAGCAGAAGCTGCTTCAAAAGCAAAATAAACAAACAAAACCAGAGGGTATGAGTCCCTCTGCTTCAAAGAAAGCCAAACAGAGAAAAGTAAGCCAGTCTCCTCAGGGAAAACAGCCGCCCATCAGCCAAAGATGAGTTTATAGGTCATACATAGATGAGCAGGGAAGAGATCAAGATGAGCTGAAACATCTCAGAACTTTAACAGATCTGGATTAAACAAAGGATAAATCCCTTTTGTAAAGATTTCACTTTTCTCACTGAATCATAGAATCTTAGAGGCTATGTAGCCATTCCTGCTTTTGCATCCCTGAAAACTGACCATTGAGTCTCTCTTTGAATATCTTCAGGGAGAGGTGGTCCATTCAATTTACAGGGAACTTTCAATGGGATAAAAATTCTTTATTATAATGGACTGCAATTTGTCTCCCTGTAATTCTCAAATATTGGTCCTAAGTCAGTCCTGAAGAGGTACATGGGATAAATCTAATCTCTCTTCCTGAGAACAGCTGTTTTATCAAAGGTAATGGGATCAAAATAATCAAATAGTAATTAACGATCATAATGATCAAAGGCAGTAACATTGCCTCCTACTCCAGTATCCATTCAAATTCAAATGTCCATTTTCTTCATCTCTTCCTCATATGAACAATTTTTCCATTCCCTTCACCATTATAATCACTATTGGTCAACTTTCGCTTGCCAATGTGTTCCTTTAAAATGTAGTCCTCCGAACTAAACAGGGCATTTCAGGTTGGTAAATGACCTTACGTACAAAATCTTACTTGATGCTCACAATAACCTTGGGAGGGAGGGACTATTATGCCCATTTTACGGATGAGGAAAATGGAAGCTAGCTAGGTTACGTTTCTGAGTTTATGCATCGAAGTGTCTGATGCAGGATTCGAAAGCACATTTCCCTTATTCCCCATCTGATACTCTAATGATTCCATCACCTAGTTGCCTATATTAACAATATCATGAGATTGTCTTGTATTCTCTTGTTCTAACCATAAGGGCAGGGGTTCTTAATCTTTTTGTGTGCTAGGGACCCCTTTCACAACGTGATTGAAGCCTATAGACCTCTGATTAGAATGATGATTTAAAATGCATCAATTAAATACTTAGAATTAAAAAGGAAAGCCATTGAATTCAAATAAATATGGATATTTTCTCATCTAAGTTCATGGATTGAAGGTTAAGAAACAATGGCCTAAGATTCTGTGCTTTAAGAGACAGAGGAGGCTTTGAAGTCTCTAAATGCATTCATTTTACAGAAAATGAAAGTGTGATGCAGAAAGTTAAAGAGACTTGTCCAATGCCATGTTGATAGTAAGTAGCAGAGACAAGATTCAAGCCCAGATTTTCTGTTTCCAAATTAAGTTCTCCAGTGATACTGCCTAAAGTTGCATTCACATTTTTTATATGCTGACTTATCTTGCTCCTATAGTCAATGAAAATTCCTGCCTTTTTTTCCCCTCACTTGGACTGTTATCAAGCCATGCCTCTATTATTCACTTATATAGTTACATTTCTGAGCCCATGTTCAGGATATTACAATTAATTCCAATTAAACTCCATCTTGTTAAGTTCTTTTGTCCTACCCTATCTATTTGAATCCTGATTCTATCTTTCAGTTCTTGAATATCACTCATCCATATTTCATGTAATCAACATATTTGATAAGCATGGTGATTTCATTGAAGTCACTGATTAAAAAAAAAAAACTGAATAGGTTAAAGCCAAGGTAAGACTCCAACTATACACTGTGACCTCTGTCTGGATTATTAATAAGTCATATTCTTTTTGTATGTTTACTCAAACATTTTCAAATCTTTTTATCTATGATTATTTCTCCTTCCCTTAAGTATCCTCAAGCAACTCATCAATCAAATAACAAACATTTATTAATTGCTTCTCACATCTAGGTCCTACTGTAGATGGTTAGGAGACAGTGACAAAAAGTTAAACAGTCTCTCTCAAGGAACTTACCTTCTAATGGAAGCCAGTCAGAAATGGGGAGGTTTAGTCACTAACAAAATGCATCATTCATATGTCTATTTTTATTCGTTATGTTTGTAAATGCTTCCTTCTGGATTACATCTTTCAAAATAACCAATCCCCTCACCAAAAGAATATCCACAGTTTCCACCATAGTTACAATTTCTCATCTCATCGCTGGATCCAAGACGTCCTACTTAGATGATGGATGAATTAAACTTCAAAACTCAAATAATGCCTGCCCAGCTGATCTATTATATGAAATATGCTTTATTATCTCCACTTTATAGATGAGATAACAGAAGTGAAATGGCTTGCCCAGAGTGGGTGGAATTAGGATCCGAATCTGCTACTTCAAATCCAACATTTTCTCCATTGCCCCTTCATATTCGTTGAATCAGGCAATGTTTAATTTACGTATTTACAGATACAGCATAGTAGTTTCAGCGGGATTTTAATTTAGATTTAATGTGGTATTCCCAATCCATCTGTTAAATTGCACTGATTGTTTCTCCAGCTCATTGCAAAGAAAATTGCTATCTATGTTCCAGGTCAGGCTCATGAGAAATCTGCAGGATGAGATGTGCAAGAGGACAAATAAGTATGAACTGAAGTAACAAACAATGAAAAAGTGGGTATCTTCCCAAACTGGTGATGGTGATTAGTTACCATGCTAAGCACTCAGCTCAAACATAAAGCTGTACTATAATTTAGCTTTCTATATGCAGATCGAAATGCCAAATTGCTGGCTTCATCTGGAATTGCTTAGTTTTACTACTTGAATATGGTAGATTATAAGCTCCTTGAAGGCAAAAAACTGTCTCTTGTCTTTTTATTAATTGTATCAGCAGTGCTTAGCACAAAGCCTGGAACATAATAAGTGCTTAGTAATTGTTTGTTGGGCTGCCTTTTGAATTGTGGGAAAGCAATGCCTTCCTCTGTATATCATTCCAGAACACAGGAATCCTGTTTACCTGATAGGGCTGCTGTGATGGAGGTACTCTGGAAAAATTAAAGTATTATGTAAATGTAAGTTATTACTGAACATCAGTGCCTGCTGTGTGTTTGTGTATGTACACATATATACACATTCATATACACCTATATATGCCATGTAAATATCAGATATAATTATTATTACTATCTAGTAAACCTCCCTTCCACAACTATTTCATTATAACATAAGGTATTCTAACTACTTCCCTCTCCTAGAGTTCATCACATATCCTCTATCCTCCTATTCCCCCTTATAGAAAGTTAATTGACAAGTAATTCCCTATACCACAGAGAACTAAACAGATGCTGTAGTTAAGGAGGAATGTTTGCCCAGGTAGCATTGGTGGATCAAAATGGGGTACCTATTGGTTACCCTACTAAAACCCTTTTCACAATGCTTTTTAGAACTTCCTTTTTTTTTTTGGAGGGGGGAGGCTAGAGAAGGTTGAAGACGAAGCTGTGCACAGCAATCCTTCCACTTGCATAGGTATGACTTGTTTCCTCTTTGCCAAAAGCTTTGCTAAGCTGTTTGTTTCACTTTGAAGCAATGAAACAAAACTCTTCAGCTGGCAAACACATAAGGTCGAATCTTCAAAGTGGCATTAGGGAGCTCATTCTCCCCTAGGATTTAGGAGTTCACTTGGACTCCAAGGGCGTGTGCAGGAAGGTGGCAGATGAAGTCTCTTAGTTTTCTCCACGTCTGAGAGAACACACTGTACTGCCTTCTGAGCTCCTCCAAGGGGAAAAAAAAAGTTCACTGCAGATTTGTCAACCTCTTTAAAAAGTTCTAAACAGATTTTCAATTTGCCAGCCTGCTATGTGCCTATGTTCTAATCTCTTGTTACCAAGCAGCTGGATGGCAAGGTTAGAATACTGTCCCAGAAGCCTTCTAAGCATTCAACCATTATTCCTTGTGGGTAAGCTTATTTTTTCCTGTTTTCTTAGAGAAGAAGAAAATGAGGAGAGCATGATGGACAAGGAACAGCAGTCTGCTTTCTCTGGAAATACTACCTAATAGCCTGATTCTATGGAAATCTGACCGAGTGGTAGTAGTCCAACCCTGTTGAGTGTAAAGCATGGCAGAAAAATCCCGCCTTGCATGTGCAGAATGCCTTTGAGAAGAAAGAACGAAAGAAAGAAAGAAAGAAAGAAAGAAAGAAAGAAAGAAAGAAAGAAAGAAAGAAAGAAAAAGAAACAAAGAAAGGAAGGAAGGAAGGAAGGAAGAAAGAAAGGAAGAGAAACAAAGAAGGAGGGAAGAAAAAAGAGAAAGAAAAAAGCAGGAAGGAAGGAAGGTATATTGAGAGTCAACTTGGTTTCATGTATATAGCATAGACCTTGGACTTCGAAGATCTGGTTTCAAACCCTTACTCTGACCTATGATAGTTGTATTACTGTGAGAAATACGAGCGAATCACCCAATTTCTTGGTGGCCTTAGGTAACTTCTAAGATCCTAAGTTATAAAACAGTTTTCAATCTGCATCAGTAGAGGGAGATTCCCTACAATGATGAAATCAAAGGTCTAGATCAAAAGAATTGCCGGAATATTTTATAAGGGATTCTTGTTCAAATAAAGTTTGGAATAGGTGACCTCTGAGGGCCTCTGCAGTTCTGAAATTCTCTAATATTATCATATCTAAAGCTTCTTCCAGATTTAAAATTACCTAATTATCTGCTTCTCAGTCATATGGAAAGATACATGAGTTCTCTCTGTCTCTGTCTCTCTCTCTCTGTCCCTCTCTATTTCTCTCTGTCTCTGTCTCTCTCTGTCTCTGTTTCTCTCTCTCTGCTTCCCTCCCTCCCTCACTCTCTCTCATAAATCTTCAAACAGATGAAAACATGTTCCTAGACAAAAGCAAATGAACAAAATAACATCCTTAGAAAAGGATAAACATGATGTCCTTAGAAAAGCAAAGCTGCTTTAGGAGTATGAGCTCTCTATGAAGGGAGATATTTAGTCAACAGTTTTGTGTACTTTGTATTTTTCAGACTAGCCCAGCCTCTTTGGCAGAGGATACTTACTGCCCAAGTCTTCCAAGGGAAGCTTGCAATTATGACAGAAGATGGCCCCAAGTGTACTTTTCACTCACAACAAATCCCTTACTGAAAAGAACACCCCTCCACATCTCAATACAACGAAGGAAAGCTTTGCAAGCACCCCACTTAGTTATAGGAAACCTATCTGGGCCCTGGCTAAAAACCAGTCCTGCTGGGTGTATATCCTCAGTAGAGGAAAAAAAAAAAAAAAGACATGAACCCAGGAGAAAAGATAAAGGAGAATTGGTTCCCTGAGTTCATCTGGCAGGGGTCAGAACTTGCCAGCTTACAATCAGGGGACACTGGGTCTGTTCACTGTGGCAGTGCTGATTGACTCTGACAGGTCAAGGCAGTAGGTTTCCAAGAAGGCATGAGAACAGCCCAAAGCCCTTTTACAGCCAGTATTTTTTTAGCCTTTGCATTGTGCAATTGTATTTCCTGTCAAAATGTTCACTTGGCATAAGGATGTTTTTCCATTTTATGCTTTATTTTAAAGAAGGACCTCCTCTCCCCTTCCATTAGACTCCTTGGAATGTCCAGGATAAAATATCATCCTGTATTATCGTTTGGAATGGGAAGGAAGAGTAGAGGGCAGCATGGGGTATGTATGGTCCAACCTAGCTGCTCTGGCAGCTGACAGCTTGATTTCTGGAATCTGTAATCATGCCAATCAGCACGGCCTGCACAAAACCTTTTTAATAGCCCCAAAGCCAAAGGCCTTAGTTGATGCCACCAGCTTTCCCCGTTCCACCCAAGTCTTTCAATTAGGCAGCTTTGTGTTCTTTCTCACTTATGTATTATGATGGTTATTGAGGCTGCTGCAAAATAGTCTCCAAGAATATGCTTCCTCAATCCATTCCTTCCTCCTACTCGGCATCGTTGCTAAAAAAAATGCAGATAAATTCAATGAAGGTCTCAGGCTAGATTCATTTTTAAGGAAACAGTTCATTCTCCCTCAACTTTTTCTCTAAGACTTGAATAATAGTATTAGAGCAACCATGAGAGCTCACCTCCTCGAACGAAAGAGACAGATTACAAACTTGGAATTGCAGAATCCTGACTCTGTCGCTTATTAGTTGTGTGACACTGGACAAATCTGTTAAATTCAAGTGGAGAAGGCTGGACCAAGTAATCGCTGAGACTTTAGATCTAAGACACTTTATAACCCTATGCTATGCCTAGGGTTATGGATGTACCAGGCATTCATAGTGCTAACAGGAAAATAATTGCACAAAGCAAGGAAAGAAGTCCATTCAACCAGAATTTATTAAATAACTACTATGTTCAAAAATCTGGGCCAGGTATGGGGGATAAGAATATAAAAAATATAACCATTTATTAAATACTTACTATATGTAAGATGAAAGGCCATATCACCATAGTATCAAAAGACTGGCTTCTGAATCTGTTTTCAAGTCCTTCCAACAAACCCTATCACAGGCAAATCATTTAAACCTATATTGATCAGGCAACTCTTCAAAATTATAAATTCAGATTTTTAAGCCTTGTTACTTTATTAATATATTGTGCTACCAATAGGAATTTCTCCTATCAATGTATAGCAGCACCTTTTCTTCAATGGAGAGTTTTACAGAGTTGCAGGAGGCACTGAATGCTGAATTGATTAACCCAGGGCTATTCAGACAGAATGCAGTGGAGGAGAGATGTGAAGCCAGGTGATGCTGACTCCAAGGCCAGCTCTGTAGCCCCTATGCTATGTTTTGCCATAAGTTCTATTAAGTTCCTGCCAGCAAGGATATCAGAGGTCTCAACTGTTTCTCTACTATCCACCCCACAATGTGTAAAACATTTTGAAAGCACTAGAGTTACAAAGACAAAAAATAAAACAGTTCCCATCTTCAGGCAGTTTATACTCTATTGGGAAAGAAAAAACATATGTATAAGAACATTGATACCTGGCCTTTGCAGGGCATTGATTTTTACAACAAGAGTAGTAGTAGTACTAGGAGTAGTACAACTAGAAGAGTTGTAGTAATAGTGGTGGTGGTGGTGGTAGTGGTGATAGTAGTGGTAGTAGTGGTTGTAGTAGTAGTAGTAGTGGTAGTGATGGTAGTAGTAGTAGTAATAGTAATATAGGTGGTGGTAGTGGTGATAGTAGTAGTAGCAATAATAGTATTGATGGTGGTGGTAGTGATACTAGTAGTATTAGTGGCAGTAGTAGTAGTGGTAGTGGTGGTGATGGTAGTAGTGGTAGTAATATGGGTGGTGGTGGTGGTGATAGTAGTGGTGGTAGCAGTTGTAGTAGAAGTAATATAAGTGGTGGTGGTGATAATGGTGGTGGTAGTAGTAGTAGTAGTAGTAGTGATAGTAGAAGTAGTAGTAGTAATATAGGTAGTAGTGGTGGTGGTAGTAGTAGTAGTAGTAGTAGTAGTAGTAGTAGTAGTAATATAGGTGGTGGTGGTGATAGTAGTGGTGGTAGTAGTAGTAGTCACAGTAATAGTAGTAGTAACATAAGTGGTGGTGGTGATAGCAGTAGTAGTAATAGTAGTAGTGGTGGTGGTAGTAGTAGTAGTAGTAGTAGTAATATAGGTGGTGGTGGTGATAGTAGTGGCGGTGGTAGTAGTAGTGGTGATGGCAGTAGAGGTAGCGGTAGCCGTGGCGGTGGTGGTGGTGGCGGTGGTGGTGGAAGCAGGAGCAGGAGCAGGAGCAGGAGCAGCCAGGTGCTTCAGTGCACAGGGGGCCAGCGCTGCATCTGTAGCCAGGACAACCTTAGCTCAGTCCTGGCCTCAGGCACTCACTAGCTGGGTGACACTGGGCTCTTCACCTCTGTTTCCCTTAATCCACTGAAGAAGGAAATTGCCAGCTGCTCCAGGATTTTTCCAAGAAAACCCGCGAGGTAGCACTGGGTGCCGCGGTCCACGGCATCACAAAGAGCCTGGCACGACTGAAAGACTGAACAAGTAGTAGTGGTAGCGGAGAAAGAGGACAAGGAGGGGTAAGAGGAAGAGAAGGAGCGATGGTAAAAACAACTGCCTCATCTCATCCTCACTTGCCCCTAGGAGTGGGTGCTGTCATAATCCTCATTTAGTATCTGAGACAAACAGGTTAAGTAACTTTATGCATGGTCACAGGGAGTATCTGAGGCAAGATTGGAACTCAGGTCGTTCGAATGTCTCTGAGTGGTAAAGTACATGAAAATAGCTATATTTTGAAAAATCCCCCCCTCGCCCACACAGTCACATGCTTTTAAATGACCATACGGATCAGAGCTCTGTAAATAGCATTTATATTGTAGGCTGTGCGTGTTAAACAATTAAATGTCAGTTTGGTTTTATTTTTCCAGGGTAGAACTACTCTCAAGTCATGCCCCAAACATCGAATGACACTTAAGTTAAAATAATAAAAACGGCAGGTCTTTAGACCGTTTGAGCTGGAGAGGGGCCCTGGAAAAACTTGCAACCTGTTCTTTCATTTTACAGGAAATTAAGACTAGGAAAGAGAAGTGGTTTGCCCAAGGTCACACAGTCTGCAAATGGTAGGACTGGGACTCTAGATCCCATTGCAACACTTACCCAAGTGAAAATGCTTTCATTAAAACAATCACGGGCCTGTGAGATGACTTGGTTTTGTCTTGCTGAATTGTTGCTGATGAAAAGAAGGAATGACAAGCTCGGATGTGGAAATCTCTCTTTTTTTTCAGGTATGGCATCAACAATGAAAACGCAAGTTTTGCTCAGGCAAGCTCTTCTGCCGAGGAGGAGTGTCCCTGAGAAGACTATGAATTGTTGCCATAATATTTCAATTTATGACCTTCCCTCAGAGACAGCGAAATAAAAGAAACAATTAGTGCCCATTATGATGATGTTTTGCATTATTTTTAATATGTATTATAATTTTAATATGCTATGCCCTGTCTTTAAAACCTTGACAAGAAAATTCTGCTAAATGAATTTCCATTCCAAGTAAAACAAAGCTAATTTTTAAAAGCAAAAGTCAATGAGGAATATGTAACAAGTATCTATTTTGCCAATGACTAGAGCCTTGTTTAGTCATTTTTCAGCTATGCCTAAACCTTCCTTATCCCAGTTGAAGTTTTCTTGGCAAAGATACTAAAGATACATTTTCTTCTTCAGTTCATTTTACAGATGAGGAAACTGAGGCAAACAAGGTTAAGTGACTTGCCCAGGGTCACACAGTCAGTAAGTGTCTGAGACTGAATTTGAACTCAGGAAGAGTTTTCCTGACTCCACCCCCAGCATTCTATCCACTAGCTGCCTGTGATTACAGCCAGCGGAGGGTGAAATATGATTGGATTTAAATGGTGGGAAGAAACAATGAAATGATATGTGTTAAAAAAAAACACTGGACTTGCCATCAGTAGACCTAGGTTTTCTACTTATTAGCTTTGTGATCTCAAGGAGATCGTGTAATCTGACTGACCCAGAGCCTCCGTTTCTCCATCTATAAAACAGATAGTCATACCTTCCCTGACTAACTCACAAGGTTGTCATGAGGATAAAAATCAAAGGAAGTGCCGCGTCATGGTACAATCAGTTTGATTCATGAGCTCTGAGTCAGTCTTGACAGAGAGTCAAAGGAGCTGTGTGATCATGGGCAGGCCCCTTAAACTCTGTGATCCTCAGTCCCTTCTTCTGTGAAATGGGAATTATACCATACATACTTCCTGCCTGACTCAAGGTTGCTGTGAGGAAAAGTACCACATAAACAAAAACTGTAACTATCATGAGAATTATAATATATATTACAATAATGTATGTGAGAGTTTCTTATGACTATAAACTTCTATACAAGTGTTACTATGTTCAGTGAATAGTGTTCCACCAAATGTTAAGAAATGCCAAGTAGGCCGACTTTAGCTAAGGAGAAACTCCCAGGTTAAGAAAAGAGATAAGCAGAGAAAAACGGGTGAGAGCTTTAGGTCAGTGGTTCTCAATCGTCCTAATGCTGCTACCATTTAATACAGTTCCTCATGTTGTGGTGACCCCCAACCATAAAATTATTTTCATTGCTGCTTCATAACTGTCATTTTGCTCCTGTTATGAATCGCAATGTAAATATCTGATATGCAGGATGCATTTGCATTGTTACAAATTGAACATAACCCACAGGTTGAGGACCACTGCTTTAGGTGAAGTTTCTCTCCAATCACCTTCCATGATATATGAGAGTCTGACTGGGAAGAGTAACAAGTGGGCCTGTGCTCTTAGGATGAGGGATTCCTCATTTTTTTTTTTTTTTTTTTGGTATCATAGACCCCTTCAGCATCTTGGTGAACTCCATGGACCCCTTCTCAGAATAATGCTTTTAAATGTATAATTTTTTAAGTATATGATAACAAAGGAAACACATTATATTAAAAACATTTATAATTTTTAATAAAAATTTCATGGATTCCAGGGTAAAATACCCTGTTCTAGTCTAAGAAAATCCGTAAACAGCAGATGAATGTAATTCCTCTGTGAAACATCCCCTGATCACTTCAGATTAAAGAGATCCTCATACTTCTTTTGTCTCTCCTATGGACTTATTATCTAGAAACTTGTATTATAGTTGTTAATGTACTTATATATTATCCTTCCTCCTGAATAGGAAGCTGCACGTATGCCAGGGATGTTGGGCCTCATCTTTGTCAAGCCCTAGAATAGTGGATTATGAATGGTAGATAGAAAAATTTTGTATAGGGAGGAAGGAAGGAAAGAGGGAAGGAAAGAGGGAAGGAAAAGGGAGAGAGGAAGGAAAGAGAGGAAAGGAGGAAAAAATGAAGTAGGGGAGGGAAGAAATCAAAAAGATAATTAGAAGGAAAAGAAAACAGAAATGAGGATTGGGCCTCGATAAAAATAAAAACATCTTGGTTTTGTGCATATTGAAGGCTGTCTTTGACTCTCAGAATCCTAAGGCTCATGGTTTTCTTGCAGATGCTCCTTTCTGTCCCCACGTGTACCTCTCAGAAGTAAGTATAAACTTCTCTTTCCGCACCACCCAGCTCCCAACTTATGTGTTCTCATCTTTCCTGGGTTCCACCCAGACCCTCTTTATCTTGCCTTTCTTCTCTAAGCCCTTTCTATCTGCCCACACAGTCTTTTAAGCCCTTCATTGCTTTCCAACCTTTTCTAGCTGACTTGCTTTTGGTCGTTTAACGTGTTCCCTCCTGGCTGCCCAACAAGTAAGTGCCAAATCACACGGCCATCTCTTCTGTCCTGTTTCATGAACTTTCTGAACTTGTTTCTCTCAAAGTTCTTGCATTTCCAACTCCTCTCCACAGTAACATACTTCCAAGTGTTTTGACTGACTGTACCTCTGTAAGTTCAAATCCTTTTGTTTAGTAAACTCATTTTTATTTCTAAATTCCACTTTACATTCTGTTGACCTCTTCCTCTACCAGACTGGGGTAATCTAAACCACACATGGCACAGAAGAGTTTTTGTCAAGAAACCATTAATGGTGTGTGTGTGTGTGTGTGTGTGTGTGTGTGTGTGTGTGTGTGTGTATCCCTAGAGCTTAGCACAGTTCTTTGCTTACTAAATCCTTGTTGAA
>CM053588.1:284908581-284943944 GCA_028646515.1 Pseudochirops corinnae
ACAATTTTTTTTTAAAAGCCACTTGATAAAGTTCCTGTCTTCAAAGACTTTATATTTTTCTTAAATGACATTTCAAATGTCCTCTCCCTAGTTATCTTATATACTCACTTGCCTTTTTCTTGTCTCCCAGTACCCCTTTGTTCCAGGGAGGGTTAATCATACATTTACCCACTGTAGTCACACTAAAATCTTCTAGTCTACCCTGATAATCTTCCTCCCCAACGCACCCCATTCTACCCCCTTGTAATTACATGTAATTTTTAAAGTATAAGAAGTTTTTGGTGTGGAGGAAACTGAAAACTCTTTTCCACTATGCAGATGGTCACGTGATTTGTAATACAGTCTTGGAAAATTGCCTAGTATGATCAGAAGTGAATTGGCTTGGCCCTGGTAACATAAGCAGTATAGGCCAGAGGCAAGTCTTTAACCCAAGTCCCCATGAGTCCGTGACTGGCCCCCATCCACTAAACCATGCGGTGTCTTATTCTTCCTTGGAAGCATAAAACAATTCCTCTTCCCCTGGAATGTCCTCAGGATGTGAATCTGCTTCCTGGAATCTGATGGAGCAGCCAGGGGACAATGCATTTTCTTGGTAAAAGAAGCCAGAAATTGCTATAGTTCTCCTCAGCCAACTGCACAGAGTCATGCTGCCAGTAAATTACCTGACAGCCTGGTCAGTAAATTACCCAACAGTTACCCTGCCAGCTTTCTGAATCGCCTTATTATCACTTCCAGATATTTCATTTCCTTGATCTGCTCTGTCATACCATACAGCAGTCTGGCAGGGTCCAAACTGCCATGCAATAAAATACTGGGCATAGGAAGGTTCCTGGCTATTGAATGGCAGTTTTGCAGAACCAGAAGAGGGAAGAATTCACCCTTTTAGATTAAAAGGCAGGAGATATAAGATTAGATTTCAAGAATATGGCTTCAGCTAGGATCTCATATTAAAGATGATGATAAATAAACCTTGGAAAATCTGTCGCAATTTGTAAGATGTAGGGAAAAAAAAGAAAAAGCAAAGCCCATTGCTCCTGGAGGCATTTTATCAGGTGCAGAGGAGGGCACACTGTAATCAGTGGTAATTGTTATCTGGAGGTATTGTGATCAAATTGTGTTTCCCAAAGCCAGACTCTGTCTAATTCACTAGCCTTCATTTGCATGAGGTTATCCCCCTAGCCAGCTATTGTTCTCAAATTATTCTCTTATTTGTTGAAAATAATCCGATTTGACCCCTCCTAGCTATTGCCACTAAGATAATAAATTCTGTAGCAGCCGACACTCCAAGAGCTCTGACCAGTTTGCCTGGACTAATCCCTGTCATTCAAGGCCTCAGGGCAGATCAACTGCACCAGTGTGAACTAGGAGGTGTCTCTTGAATTCTCTATGACTGTACCATGCATTGAGGAGGGGGTGAAGCTAGAAGGATATCTATTGCTTCACTACAAAGACCAATGTTTACAAGATGAGTTTATTTCACAGTTTTTTTCACTAGAAGTGAAAGGGGTCTACACATTTCAGTTTCCTAACAGACCCTTTTTTAAAGTCTTAAATCATATCACTGCTATATGTTCCAAATATTTCCAAAGCATAAAGACTCAAATATTCAAGAAAAACTTCATTAAGAAAATATTTGGCAAAATATGGTTAATATAGAGCTAGACAAGTATCATGTGACATGGCAGGGCAAGCTTTGGAAAAACATGCACACCTGTGAACTGTGAAACATTCCATATTGCACATAATGTTTGATTAATCACCAAAGTGATTACGATAAGTGGCATCCACAGCAATTTAAACAGATATATAAATGGTTTGTAATTACAGGATATTGGGCCCTATAATTCATTGCTTAGCAAAGAAGCATTTGTTATGTAATTACTGTATCTCTGTGAGATATTTGCAGTTCATTTACGGTGCAGTTTATTATTTGGTCTGGGCTTCTTGTGTATTTACTGTCATTGGCTCCACCATTCCTATAAAATAAGGAAAAGACTGAGAAGTCACAAAGTTAAAGAAAAAAAAAAAGCCAAATCTGATTTTGTAGACAAAATAAAAATCCCTCTGCTTGCCTTTGAAAGCCCTGCATTAACAGCTCCCAAACTATCTTTGAAGCTTTAGTGGATGTTGCTCCCTGTCCTGAACTCTGGAGTCCAGCCAAAATGCCCTTATCTCAATCTCTGTTTCAGTCTCAGTCTTTGTCTCTGTCTCTGATTTTTATTTTTTACTAAATCTCTTTAAATGTATTCATCATCCACACATATTTATACTTGTACAATAGCAAACTTTTAGAATATAAACTCTTTGTCAGTAGTTTTTTTAAATTTGTTTCATTCTTTCTGTTTGTATCTTCATAGCCTGAAACAGCACCTGATATAAACCATGTCCTTAATAAATGCTTATCCATTGATCGACTCTTTGATTAAGCACTGAATTATTCTTAGAAAGCCTAGAAATAAGAGATTCTTGGTAAAAATCGTCTAAAAACAAATACAGCCATCTCTTGATTTTCCCATGCCAATGAGGTGAAACAGTGAGAATAATAAAAAACCTCAGCTCATCTGGGCAGTTTAGTTAGACTCATGGTCATATTTTCTTACTAGAGGAACTAGATCTTGGTGACATTTCAGTAAAGTGGGAAGGAACATCTCCCAGCACAAATTGGGAAAAGCCATGCATAAACCACACACAGATAATAAAAGACTGACCGGAATTGAAAAACATGTATTAAACAGAAAGTGGAAGAAAAATAGAAAATTCTAATCTTGTTTCAAAAGTATATGTCAGATGCGAATAGATTTATTTCGTTCATGCTTACAAAATTGATTTTTTTCTAATTGTGGGAAATTGACCATTTCTATTGAGTACAGGGCAAGATAAAATTTCTGTAAATCATGACGACAAAGATTTTTGATTTAGACTTATGGGGAATGTTCCCTGATCAAGAAGTTGATGGGCACTGGGACAGCTTACCAAGATAGTTTAGAATCTTCTTTTGCGATACTTGACAATTCAACAGCCAGATCAACTGATGAATAGCCAAATCTATAACGGGCAACTAGATGGCTCAGTGGATAGCGTGCCAAGCTTGGAATCAGGAAGATTCATCTTAATAGCTGTGTGACCCTAGGTAAGTCACTTAACCCTGTTTCCTGAGTTTCCTCATCTGTAAAATGAGCTGGAGAAGGAAAAAGCAAACCACTCCAATATCTTTGCCAAGAAAACCCCAAAGCAGGATCTGGAGCGTCAGATACAACTGAAAAATGATTGAACAACAAATCGGCTGAAGAGGTTTTGCAGCAAAAATCCTGTCTATAGAGGCTTCCTTCCCTCTCAGCATACCCTTGGCCCAGTGGTCTCCGGTCTCCCTTTTTCACTAAAATCAATGCAACTAGTTCTCTCTAAGAGCCACAAGGTTGGCTTCATACTAACATTCCGATAAGAAATCCGGGGCTGATTGAATTAGCCTACGTGTACCTCCCCATCTGGTGGATTCACCGTCTGGCAGCTAGCAAAATTGCTACCTGTTGCTCCTCCAATTCTTGTGATTCATAGCTATCATCTGCCTAGTGAAAATCCCTTTTTTAACCCTGCTGTTAATCAGTATTTCCTTGCACTCTTATCCCAATCTAGCTCAGCACTACCCCAACTGGGTCCTTATGGTTCTCTGTGCTCCTCTTTCACTTTGCCTCCTGGACGGTAACCCCTAGTCTATCACAAACTGTTCCCCTTTACACTCAGTCTCTTCTAGCTACATTGGTTCCATCTTCTTACAGTAAGGGAAACATGGCTTCTACCCCCCCCCCCACCTCCCTGCAGAAAATCAACACGGGTCTAACCACCCTTTCCAGTGCTCGTCTCCTTTATGCTTTCCAAAACTGAGGACCAACAAAGGGACCCAGGCTACTCCTTGCTGTCTTTGCCCGTTTCTTGTCCCCATCATTGTGTAAAACCTTCTCGAAAGTTCATATGAAGCAGTTTTATCACCCCATCGTCTTTGTTAGTGCCACCTACCAAGTTCCGAGTCATGAGTTTTCTGACATCAGTGAA
The DNA here is from genome assembly GCA_028646515.1 of Pseudochirops corinnae. NCBI lineage: Eukaryota > Metazoa > Chordata > Mammalia > Diprotodontia > Pseudocheiridae > Pseudochirops > Pseudochirops corinnae. Next base: position 284,912,632 of record CM053588.1, read on the forward strand.
TCCAGCAAATTGTTCAACGTGTTCCTCTCCACTCTCACCTCTAACTGCATCCTTAGCCACTTCTGTATTTGTGTTGATGACTCTTGAAACGTAATAGAGGCTCACTTCATCAATCTTCACAGTTCCAATGAACACCATATCCACAAAACTTTAGCCACTTACATGGGCAGCTCAGACTAAACATTGAAACTCAAGATCGTCGGAAAACATCCTACTTCAAGTAAATAAAACTCAAAATCCTCCTCTCCGATCATATTCATACATACTCTCAATTCTCCCACTGCCTTAATATAAACATGCCAATTGTAGTACCTATAACCTCTAATCCCTCTATCTCTTCTTCTCCTCACAGTCCATTACACCCATTTTGACTTCAAAACTTTCACTTCACAGTCCTAATTCAGTAATTGTGGTTGGGAGTGTGGTTTGTCCTTCATTCTTTAACAGAGTATCAGGAAGATGATGCCTGACTTTGCAAGTGAATTGGATTTGAGTGAGGGAGGTCTGTGCATAGTCACCAACCTCACTTTCCCCTCCAGAGTCATGTGAGTCCAGTCGCCTAATAACAACTAGAGAAGGCCCAGGATCCAGTGGGAGTCCTTGGCCTTTTTAAGCTTAGGTCTTTCTGAGTTCTCTCTTTGACTGATGAAATACCCATTCAGTGATTAGAGCTGTTTAAGTGAGTCAAGGCATGGCCTTTTTAATGGCCAAAGACAAAACAAAACACACTATAAGACCAAACTGTGGATGGGGAAGACCCTCAGTGTTTCTGGCCAAAGAGAAACACTTACTGTTTGCGTCCACTCTGAGCCACCAGGGTCCTACAGCTATCTATTGTTGAATCTCTTGTTCTTAAGACCTCGAAGAGCCTGGGTAACCCCTAGTATTTGTTTTCCATTTTCACAACCCTAAATACTGCTAGAGGATGTCAATAAACTTTATTGGCTGGGCCCACTACAAATTCATGTTTTCTACTGGACTCTTAGAACTACATGGCAATATTTTCATTCATCTTTCATTGAATCCCTATCGTATACCATCTATCATCTATTCCAAACTTCCCCTTTCTTCCAGCCTCCAAATAAAATCTTATCCTCTTTTCAGCTGAAGATTTCACCTCCAATTTTGCTAAGATGAAAGCTATCCATGGCAATCCTCCTGCCGTCACCTCAGTTGCACCTTAAAATGTCTATATCTTCTTTCATCCTCTCTTCTTGCGCTCCAGCTTAAGAGGATAAAGTGACCATGTTTATATATCAAAGTAGCGGTTCTCAACCTGAGGGTTGAGGAGGTCACAGGAGTCGCCTAAGACCATTGGAAAACACATATTTCCAATGGTCTTAGGAACCAAGACACCGCTTCTCTATCCATCTCCAGGTGGGTCTGCCCACATGCAGATATGCCCAGATAAGAATATTAAAGCGTTGTGGCATTAGAAAGGTTGAGAACCCCTGTATCAAAGTAACACCTTCAGTGGCGCTCCTGATCCGATCTCCATAGCTCCTTTGCTTTGGGAACGTGTCCAATTGATCATTCTCTCTTTGTTTCTGTCTCTTTCCCTCTCCTACTCAATTTTTCTTTCTCTTGATCCCTTCATCTCCAATACTACCAACTGTCTATAAACATGTTCAGGCCAGGTGTTTACTACCCTTCAAAAACCTTGTATTTTTTAGTTATCCTTCAAGAGAGAGATACTGTGCTTTATTGCTCCCCTCCTTTTCACACTTAGAGTCATCTACACTCACTTCCTCCACTCCCTCACCAGGCTTTCATCTCTTTGCAATATGAGTTACTGACCCCACCACTTTACTGAAACTATACTCATAAAGGTCACTGATGCTAAATCTGAAGAAAAAGAATGGAAAGGAGGTACAAGAAGATAGGTATGTATTGTGAGATGGCCTAGGGTATAATGTACTATAATTAGTAAATGAGAGAACCACAAAATCTCAGGTCTACAAGAGACCTTAGAGATCATCTTATCTAACTCTTACTAAAAGTATGAATTTTCCTCCACCACATTTCCAAAAACAAGAGTTAGAGTGGTTTCTACTTAAAGACCCCTAGTAATGTGGAGAGCACGGCTCCCAGCCCACTGTACACACATTCAAGACAGCCAGAGATGGACAGTCTGGAGGTAGTGCTCATCTGATTATCTGTGTGTATGGGTTGTCAGAATCCAGATGTTTGTAATTTAGGGAGAGACTTATTTATTATATCAATCCAGAACAAGGGCCAATGTTTCACTTCTTATTCAAATCCAGTTCAGTCCTACAAATATTTATCTGTTGAGTATCTACTCCATTCCAAGCACTGGGCTAGGTGCTAGGGATAGTCACTAGACAATAAACATTCATTAAGAGCCAGTTATGTGCCAGGCAACATGTAAAGTGCTGGGAACACAAATACACCCCCCCCCCAAAAAAAAAAAGGAAATAAATTCTCATCTTGAAGGAGCTTATGATGTACTACCATAACTGAATAGAGTAGTAGAAAAGTAGCTCAGCCAGGTGGGAAATGAAGAGACCCTGGACTCCATTCTTAAAAGGAGATTTTGGAGCATATGACTCCTTTGTCCAATCGGGACAGAATATAGTGACGAAGTATATGTACCGAGATTGATTCAATCTCAGAGGATGGCGAGGTTTGCTAATGATTAGGATACAAAAACAAAATGAAAAACAAGTCTTGGCCCTTAAGGAGACGAAATTCATATATATCTATTAGGCACTTATTGTATGTAAACACTTTGTGAGGTTCTGGAAAAGTTGTAAATTTTAGTCACAGAGAATACAGATTAATATACTTATCACAGTCTAAATTGTATGATATTTATCTCAATCTATATCTTATCACTCCTAACAATAGTTCACCCCCCCCACACACTATAACTACACATGCACACAAACACATACACACACCAACAGGAATTGTATATTATTTTTTTCTTTATTTCTTCTACAAAATCTAGTGCAGTATCCTACACTGGAGTGTTTAATAGATGTTTGTTAAATCAATGATTTGGAAACATTTTGATAATAATAAAATTAAAAGCAATACAACGGGTAGAATACAAGGACAAAGAGAATGTGTTGGCTTCTGAAGAAAAGAAAGTAGGCAAAACTGTCCAGGGATCTCTGCAAAAATCGCCCTGACATAAAGATGTTCAATTGGCAGTAACAAATGAGCAGCAGCAGGACAAACGAAAATACAGCAATGTCAGGTATTCTGAATGTAATATATGGTATTGGACACATGCAAACAGACAGGGATAAACAGACAAAGTAAAAAGTTATATTAAGGCTGCATCCTAAGTAACTACAAATGACTGAGGTCTTTGTGCTTCTTTAATTATTAGGAAAGCATAGGAATATACACATATATACATATATGTGTGTATGTATAGATGTATATGTGTATATGTGTATACAGGTATGTATACATGTGTGTGTGCATCTGTCTACAAATACATATATATACATGGGGGCAGCAAGGCGGCACACTAGATAGAGTGCTGGATGTGGAGTCAGGAAGACTCATTTTCCTGAGTTCAAATCTGGACTCAGGCACTTAGTACTTGTGTGACCCTGGGCAAGTCACTTAACCCTGTTTGCCTCATTTTCTTCATCTGTAAAATAAGCTGGGAAGGAAATGGCGAATCACTCCAATATCTTTGTCAAAACCCGAAATGAGTTCACAAAGAGTCAGACACAACTGAAAGTGACCCAACAACAAAAAACACATTTATGTATACAAATACCTATTCTGATATATGTGTGTGTGTATAAGTATGTGTGTATATGTGTATATACACTGGACCATACAGTCTCTTCTCTCAAATTATAGCCTAAAGTCTTCAAGGGGTTTGGTATGATGTGAGATAAAGGTCATGTAAATTTGAATGGGAATGTTTGTATCTTTGGAAGACTAGAGAATATACTGTATGACAGCATTTCTCAACCTGTGGCTTATGTTCAATTTGTAATGATGAAAATACATCCTGCATATCAAATATTTACATTACGATTTGTAACAGTAGCAAAATTACAGTTATGAAGTAGCAACAAAAATAATTTTATGATTGGGGGTCACCACAACATGAGGAATTGTATTGAAGGGTCATGGCATTAGGAAGGTTGAGAACCACTGCTTTATGACAAAGGGGCAAACTCAACCCTCCCACCACGTTATTCAACTTCAGAATGGAAGGCATCTTGTTGCCTGAGATTGTATCTGAGGAGTATCTGACAATAGAAACCTGAATCATGCTTTCCTAGACTATTATATCCACAAACAACTGGATACCTGGAACTCTTGTAAAATAAAACAAAACAAAAGAACAGCAGTAATGATACATAATAATTTGAGATATATCAATAACACCTCAAAAATATTATTGCTTCTGTCTGTCATCCTGTGCCTTTCCTCCCTTTCTCAGCTAAATTCCTTAAGAAAATCATCTATAATCACTGCTATTCCTTCAAAATAGAATAAAGATGAGAGGATTTTGGGAAGATGATGGAGTAGGTCAGAAAACTCCAAGCTCTTCATATTTCCCCCATAAACAAGACAAAATAGTGGCTTGGGTCAATGTAGAGGGGTAAAAATAAACAAGATCTGGGGCTGAATAGTGGTCCTCCTGGGATAACAGGAGACTATTTGAAGAACTATCTCAGTCCTAGGTTTGACCCATGTGAAATTTCAACATCTCTAGGCTATTTCCACTGAAAAAGCAAGCTGTGAGCCCTCCTCCCTAGTAACAAGAATTTTTATGTCCCAGAGAGAGTGGAAAGTTAGGCATCTTCATGGGGGAAGATTGAGGGGACCTCTGCTGATGAAGAACATCAGATCCAGCTGTGCTGCTGAGATGCAGCCCTAGGTGATAAGGAACCAGCACAATCCAGTGAGTGTAGAAGCAGTGGGTCAGGGATGCTGCAGGCTGTGGGCACTTACAGGAGAGTGGAAGTATTCATTTCAGTTCCAAAGCAGAGGGGAGAACTGAAAGAGCATCTGATGCCAGAGGCACCATCCCCCTTATTCCAAGACTAGAAGTGATGACAATAATAAGCTGCTACAAATTTTTTAAAAAATGAGCAGGCAAAGGAGAAAGAACCCAACTATAGAAATTTATGGGAATAGAAAAGACTGGGTTTTGTCTTCAGAAGAGGATACTGAAGCAAGAAAAAAAAAAAGCTTCTCCTCACCCCAAAAGTAACATCAAATGATCACCTGCCCAGAAATTGAGGGAAACAAATTTAAAAAATAAGAACAATCCAAGAAAAACCACAAAAAAATTTTGAAAAGAAAATTAACCAACTGGAAAAGGAGATCCAGAATCTTAAGGAAGAAAACAACTCCTTGAAAATCAGAATTGGGCAAGAGGAAGCCAGAAATGTTATAAGAGACCAAGAAATAATAATAAAAGATGAAAAAATAGAGGAGAATGTGAAACATCTCATAAGAAAAATAACTTATCAGAAAAACAACAACAACAAAGAAAAACACCTGATCTGGAAAACAGATCGAGAAAAGAAAACATAAAAATAATTGGACAACATGAAAGTTATGGTCAAAAAGAGAATATTGATAACAATAACACAAGAATTAATTGAATAAAATTGACCTTTTTTTTTGCTTTTTTTTGGCGGGAGGGCAGTTGGGGTTAAGTGACTTGCCCAAGGTCACATGGCTAGTTTGTTGTTGTTGGTGTGTGTGTGTGTGTGTGTGTGTGTGTGTGTGTGTGTGTGTGTGTGTGTGTTAAGTGTCTGAGTTCAAATTTGAACTCAGGTCCTCCTGACTCCAAGGCCAGTTTTCTACTCACTGCACCACCTAGCTGCCCCAGATTGTTCTAAGCATTAAAAAAAGAGAGGAAAGTAGACAGAAAAAATCCACTGCTCACCACCTGAAAGAGATCCTATGAGGAAAACCCATTGGAATATCATAGTCCAATTCCGAAATCCCCAGCTCAAGGAGAAAATATTATGAGTAACAAGAAAAAAATTCAAATATGGCAGAGCCACATGTATTAAAAATTAATTACCATTACAGGATCACATAAGATTCAGCAGCAGTGACCCTAAAAGATCACAGGTTTTGGAATACTATGTATCAAAGAACAAAATACCTGGGCTTGAGGCTGAAAATCCCATACCCAGGCAAGTTAAGCAAAATTCTTAAGGGAAAAAAAAATGACATTCAACGAATTGTCAAATTTTCAGGATTTTGTTGCTAAGAAAAAAAAAAAGGAAAAACCCTGAACTTAATAGCAAATTTGACATACAAGATACAACCAAATTATATGGCACACATTGAAGACCATTTACAATGGACTCAGAAAGGACAGACTGTTTACTTTTTATATGAGGAATTAAAAAAAGTATGTCTAAGATTGTTACTAGTTATTGGGAAGTTGGAAAAGAGGATTGGGTTAACACTGAACATGATATAATTCTAAAAAGTGAAACCATTTAGGAAAAGGTAAAAAGAGTAATTATGTAATACAAAGGTTGTGTGAGGAAGAAATAACACAGAGGAATTAGATGGGGGAAGAGGGCTGGTAGTTCTGGAACCCTACTCTCATACAGAATGGATTAACGAGAGAACAATACATACATATAACATACATACACACATATATGTGTATATATACTTACATATACTAAATTCATAAAGAAATAAAAGGCTAAGTGGATGGGAAGGTGAGGATAATGGAGGGATTTTTAGAAGGAACCCTACTCACATCAGATCTGGGCTCAAAATAGAACATTTAGAAGGGAATAAAAGTCTTCTAAATTTATAAAGAAATAAGAGGCTGAGGGAATAGGATAAGGCAGGTTATAGAAGGGTATCTAGATTAATGGGAATGGGATAAAGGGGGAATAACATATATATTTGGAAGGCTATAAAAGTCTTCTAAATTCAGATAGAAATAAGAGGGTAAGGGGAAAGGGTGGAGGGGGAAAGGATAAGGGAGAGATCTTTGGAGAAAGGGTAGCTTAATCAATAGGAGAGCAAGAAGCAGATTAGCAGAAGCAAATTAGAGAACTCAGGAGGGATAGGAAATAAGGGATATACACAAACATAAAATAAAGATAAATAAAGCACTAAAATTTATAAGGAAAAAAAGCAAGGCTGGTAACCATGATCTGAGACAAAGTCAAAGCTAAAATCGATCTAATCAAAGGAGAAAATAGGGGAAACTATACTACGTGTCAGCCATATTAATATTGTTTTAGACTATTTAAAATAACTAGAGCATAAGGCTGGAACATAGCTGTGGGGTAGGAAATGATGGGTTGATAGAATTAGAAAAATATGAAAAGACTTAGACTTAAGAAGGAAGATGTTATCCACTCTCAGAGAAACAGAGGAGGGACAAGTACAATACAATGTTACATAGATACGAATGTATACAACTATGTATGAAAGTGATTATAGATATCTAAGTATACACAGACACATGCAAGTATGTATGTGATAATGTATGTATGTGTGTATGTACATGTGTGTATGTGTGCGTATCTAAGGTTAATTGTAACTTTTTGGGGGGAGGAGGGAGAGGAGAAGGAGGAAGGTGAAAAAAAGAACAAAGTAAAAAGTGCACAGCAGAGAACCAAAAAGAGCTTAAAAGGAAGCAAAGAAAAGATGGACAGCTCCGAGCACAATGTGCGGTATGTATTATATAGGCTTTCTTGAAATGGAAACTTATCGCTATATATTTTGAATCCTCTCCTGTTCTGCTGTGTACATGGCAATGCTTTCTTTTCTTATTTTGTATTTAAGTTTATAATGTTTCTTTTTTTCTCTATTTAAATTGTAGTCATTTAAGTTAAAAATAAATAGATTTTTTAAAAAAAGAAAACTTCAAAAAAAATGGAATAATGATTCCAGAAGACACAATAGAATAAAAGAACAAAACAGGACAGGGAGATGAGAGAGATGAGGGGAATTGTCACCAGGCAAAAGAGCTTCAACCGAAACAGAGGCAGGAAATTGTTAAGTCCTTTTCTAGAAAAATCTAATGTTGACTTGATTATCAGTCCTAGAGGAAGAAGCAGATTCAGGTCTCTTTTTCCCCATTATGAAACTACCTTAGATTTCTTAAGCTCAACATCATTACTCCATTCTTTCATTTCTTTCCCCACGACCAAAAAAATTCTATTTGTCTGAATTTTCTAGATTATTTGGATATAAACAAGGTTCCTTTCCTGAAGGCACATGTTAGAGACTTCCATGCAGAATCATTATGTTAGATTTTCCTTGGGAAAATCCAATGAGAAAACATAATCTGCTACAGAGGATAACAGCTCATTTGCTCAGTTAAATCCCTCTTCTCTCTTTTAAAATATATCCAGAATTTACTCTGAGTAAGACTGGAATACATCACCATCATTAGGAAAGGGATAGTGACTGGACCTGTGACTTCCGTGGTATAAAGAACTCTCAGGGGGCGACTATGTGGTGATGTGAATAGAGCACCGGCGCTGGAATCATGAGGACCTGAGTTCAAATTTGACCTCAGACACTTAACACACTCACTAGCTGTGTGACCTTGGGCAAGTCACTTAACCCCAATTGTTCTGCCTTCACTCCTCCCCCCCTCAAAAAAAAGAACTCTCAGAGGAGGAAACTCCTTCCACCAAAAGAAGTCAGGACTTTTTAAAAATTACTTTTGAGTGGGCCAAGCAATGAGATCTTCAGGTTCTATGATAAATACCTATTAGTTTATAAGTTCAATTCAATTTTAAGGATTATGATTCACAAAGTTTAAATGCCCTATGCTCTAGAGCAGGCCTACACAACATATGGCCAGAGGGCTGCTTCTGTCCCATTGGCCCATATGCTCTGCCCATAGGTATGAGGCCTCTTAATTACTTCTTCTTAAAGGACCAATGAGCCCTGTTAGCTCTGTCTGAGAACAGCCTTGGGCCCCGAGGACGACCTAAACCATAGTTACAGCCTCTACACTTTTCACTGGCCCCTGAACATCCTTTGACCACCATGGCCAAGGGCCTGTGGGCCAAATGTTCTACAGGTCTGTCCTCAAGAATGACCTCCCTTCTTGTTCTTCCTGCTGTCTATACATCATGGCCCAGTTAGCACGCTCCAGGGGTGGTTCCCTATGTCATTCTTTGAGAAGGTGGAAGCTTTGTGTTCAGTCATTTCATCTCTGTCTGTCTCTCGCTGACTCCAGGCCTAGTGCCCTATTCGCTATCTCACTTAACTGCTACAAGGAGGAAGTAGACAGTCATTTTATTATGGAAGATGACTTTCAGCAAGGAACTCTCTGCCCACGCTGGGCCTAGCCTGGATAAATGACCTTGAACGTGTTAAAATATGTATATTTTTAAATAAACATTTTATTAATTTTTATTCCCTCTCTGATAGACTTTGGCTGCTTGTTCTTGGCTAAATCACTTCATGATTCAGTCCTCTAGACGACTATATAAGAATATAATTTGGAAAAAAAAATCCCGACCTCTATTGTTAGAGGAAGTTTCCTCCTCTGAGAGTCCCTCATACCAAGGAAACCATAGATCCAATCGCTATCCCTCTCCTACTGATGGTGACGAATTCAAGTCTGGCTCTGAGTAGATATTGGAGATATTTTAAAAGAGAGACAAGTAGGAGCAAAAGTTTAATTTATATCCTGTGGTGATTTCATTCAGTTCTTAAAAAATTCATCAAATTAATAGAAGAGTAGAAAGAAGATGCTCTGAATTTTAAATATATTGACAATAATAAGATGGTGTGCAATCTACTTATGACCATGTTAAAAATGCAAAGAATTGCTGAAGTTAAGAGCAATACCACGGGTCTAAAACAAAATAGGAACTTCCAAAACGGGTAATATAAAAAAATAAATATTCTATCAAATTACCCTTTGTGGATTCTGTATATATCAAGGGCTAAATAAATATTCGTTGAGTGAATAAAGCATTTATTCAGTTAATGGAAAGTCATTATCACATTATTACTAGTACTACTTTACTACTTACTAGTACTGCTCTTAATATTGACAACACTAATAGCTGATATGTATATAGTATCTTATTTTTTGATGTAATATTTTTAAAATAAAGTTTGATTCACTTTATTTTTATATCAAATTAACTTGTGGAAATGCTACCCCAAATCATCAAATCTTTCCCTTTTCTTTTCACTCACACACAGAGCAATATTTATATCTTTTTTAAGAACAAAAAATGGTTAAGTAAAAGCATGCAAAAGAATGAGCACATAAGGCAGTGTTGACTCCCTTATAAACGGTAAAGTAAAGGAGGGTGGTGCCTTTGCCCATCTATCCTTCAGAGCCAAGATTACTCATTATAATGCTTTTATGTTCAGCTTTTTATTTATATTATTCTAACTATAGTTCTCCTGACAAATATCTTCCTATACTTCTCTGATTTCCTCATTTTCATAATTTCTTAGTGCACTCTCATAGTCCATTATATTCATGCATCATTCATACATCCTTTCCTTCATTCACTAATCAATGAATGTTCACTTCATTATCCTTAACCCTGTGAAGGGGGTACTATGCATATAACTTCCCTTCCCTCCCACATGCTGATGAGAAGGCTAGAGAAGTCAAGTAACTGAAAGTCATATAGCTTGCACATAAGATAAGAGCTATGAATTATATAAAGCTGTGAGATTTACAAAGCACTATAAATATTATCTCATTTAAGATTCACAACCACCTCAGGAGGTAAGTATTATTATTCCCCTATTTTTTTCTTTCAGAAAAGAAAAGTGAGATAAAAATTTTTGTTTGTTTGTTTACTTCTGTTATTTTTAAAGTGACTTGGACAGGGAGACCCTGCTAGGAAGTATCTGAGGCAGGATTCACACTCAGATCTGCTTCACTTAAAGTTCAGCACTCTATCCACAGGTTGCAAAAAGGTTGGCATCCAACTCAATCTTCATCACTCCAGCAAGCTCTAAACCACATCTCACTATTCCTCACTCATGTAAACCAAAGCAGGACCACATTGTGGCATCTTTCATCTCATTTAAATCCAAGGATTTTAAAGTAAAACCAAAAAGAATTTTGCCAAACTCAACTTCTTGATTAGATTCTGAAGCATGCAAAAGTACACTTCTTGAGTCCATGGAGACAATAACTTGGTCCTATTGTGCTTGTCTAATAATTTAGAATTAACCACATTTTCAGTGATGTGAAGTTTTCAGTGTGTGCGAGAAGAACAGGGTTGTTCTTCTGTGGTTGCTGTGGGAAACAGAGCTCTAAATTTCCTGATTTTTGTGTTGTGAAGTATAAGCCATCATGTTTCATTAACATCATGTTTTGCATTTAATAATAGAATGCTCCATTGTTGCTTTCAAGAGAGAAAGGTTTTGGGTTCCCCTCCCACCCTAATGTACTTAAAGTGATGGAATTTATTTTAAATTGAATTAACAAGGGGGGAAAAACCACTAGCTCTTTATCAGACATAAATGACAAGTAATAAGACTGCATTTGCCACCAATTAAACAATTTAACAGAAATAGTAGTTACAGGGTTTTAAATTTTTAATGTGAAATATATATATATTAAGGGGGTTGACAGACTTAACACCTATAAATTATCTCATCCAGATGAGATTTTAGCATTATATTTTAAAAACCTCTCCCCCAAACTTCTCTCCCCATAAGTGATAGCAACAAAGCCAGTAAGTCTAAAGCCAGTCTTGGACATGCACAGTTCAGTTAGGTTTACTCTGTAGTATGGTTGCAGGCTGAATAGTGCTGAATCACAAAATCTCACTTGACTACCACCATCCTGCTTAGACTGTATATACATAGTCCTGTTGCAGGTGGTTGTTTTTGTTACTTAGTCATTTTACAGTTCTGTCAACCATTCATGACCCCATTTGGGGTTTTCTTGGCAAAGATACTAGAGTGGTTTGTTATTTCCTTCTCCAGTTCATTTTACAGATGAGGAAACTGAGGCAAACAGGGTGGAGTGACTTATCCAGGGTCACACAGCTAATAACTGAAGCTGGATTCAAACTCAGCGAAAAGAGTCTTCCTGACTCTAGGGCTAGCCCTCTATCCACTATACAACCTAGCTGCCTCTGAGCCAGGAAGACATGAGTTCAAATTCATCCTTGGACTCTTACTTGCTGAGTAACCTAGGCAAAGGCACAGCCTCTGTCTGCCTCAGAACTCCCAATTGTAAAGTGAGCATAACAATAGTACTTACCTCCTAGGCTTGTTATGAGGAACAAAGGAGAAGATACATATTTGTAAAATACCTGGTTCTCTGAAGGCCCTTAATAAATACTTGCTCCCTTCCTCTCCCGTTCATAATCTTTGTTTTTTAGGAGTCTCTCCCTTTCTACTAACCTTCACATCTCATATTGGAAGTCTGAGTCAGTTTTTTCTTCTTCTATTCTCTGTGAAGATGGCTAATTGGTGATCTCTATGCCCTATAGATAAGTTCTTAATAAACCTATTAATCAGTTTTCCATCAGCCTTCTCTTCTGCAAATGGAAATGTCCCAACTAAATTAAACTTTCATCCTAAATACTATTTACCAAACTTTTCATCTTCTTCTACAAGAACATATCCAATATACATCTTTTTTTTTTTTTTGCTTTTAGGAGGGGAGAAGGCAGGGCAATTGGGGTTAAGTGACTTGCCCAAGGTCACAGGGCCAGTAAATGTTAAGTGTCTGAAGTCGCATTTGAACTCAGGTCCTCCTGACTCCATGGTTGGTGCTCTATTCACTGAGCCACCTAGCCGCCCCAATATACATTAATTCTGAGACCAACCAAGAAAGTAGATTAAGTATTTCGATACTACCTCTAGCCATGAATACTCTTTTTTTCCCTTGAGCACATAAAATAATCATTTCCAGGAAAGAAAAAAAAATGAGTCTTTACTACCTCCTAAAAACATTTCAAAAAATCTCTTAATTCAGCTTGAAAATCCCATAAAGCAATCTCCTCTGGGGTTGTTCAGTTGTTTTGAACTGTGTCTGACTCTTTGTAACCCCATTTGGGGCTTTCTTGACAAAGATACTGGAGTGGTTTGCCATTTCCTTCTCCATCTTGTTTTACAGATAAGGAAACTGAGGCAAAGAGGGTTTGTCTTGCCCAGCGCCACACAGTTAGTAGGGGTCTGAGGCCAGATTTGAAATCAAGAAGGTGGGTCTTCCTGACTCCAGGCTTGGCACTCTATCCACTGGACCACCTAGCTGCAAATCAATCTCTTTAATCTTCCCTAAATTTTACAGCTTATCATTGAAATCAACTTGTTAGGCATCAAAACCATCAAATAGTTTAAGGCACTATCATGTTCATCAGTGGTGCCCAGCAGCTCCCAGACAGGCTGCACCAGTGAGAGGCAGGGCCTCAGCTCTGCCAGCTTTGAGAGGAGGAAGTAGAATCTCACACTCATACTGCAAAGCAATTAAAACAGCAAAAGGAACTTCCTCCCTTTCCCCCTCCCCCTTTCCTTTTCCTTCTTCCTCCAAAGTTGAATAAAAATGATTTGATAAATTATTCTTTTCAGAGCTAACTACTCAGGGGGAAAAAAAGAAAAGCTCGTCTTGAGAACTCATTATTAGCATGAATTCCCTGCTCTACAGCAATCATTACATATCCCTGCAAAGGGGACAGCAATGGGAATCAAAAGAAAGAAGAGAATTTTATCTTAGGGTGTGCAGGAAAGAAGGAGATGTTCCCTGCTGTCAGGGAATATAGCTGGGAGCTCTGAGTAATCCTTGAGGTTTCAAAGACCAGACTTGCTGTAATACTAAGGGTTAATACGAAATCTTGATTGGAAAGATAGAGTGGCTTTGATTGCCTCCAGTGGAAAAAAAAATATGTGTGTTTCTCTTCAAAAGAAAAGGTCCCTGAAACTCATCCTGGATCTCACACTCCTTGATTTTGTCAAGAGATATTCTTGGAGTACAGGGTAAGAGAGAGGGATGGAAAAATAAAGAAAAAAGGAAAAACAAAGAATTAAACAAATAAACCACGTACTTAGCATAAACATTGGCCCCTTTCTTGCCAAAAAGTAGATGTGGAAATGATAGATTCTCAAAGACTAGTATATCTTTACCTCCAAAAATAGAGATAGTATGTTTCTACAAATTAGATAAAACCAAAACAAAAACGCAGATCCAGTCATTGAGAATCACATCAGCCAAATGATCTGGGAAGGTTCGAGGAACAAAAGGTTAAAGGTCTTTTTGGTCTCTGATGGTGAAAACAGGGAGAACATTAAGAATCACTCCTTATGTCAATGCACAGGAAAACTGATGGATTCACAGGCCTACCCACTTTGAGTCTGGGTGTTGTGGTCTATTCAGTTTTAATAATAAGTAAAAATAAATGGTAACTGTGTTGTGATTTTTTTCTCCAGAGTGTGATACCCCTTCCTTGCCATCTCTTTCCCAGGAGCCTTGCCCCAGTTTGCTCCTGAAGTGAATGAAGAATTAGATTTATGTTGCTTCCTCAGGCACAATGGAATATAGACACTTTGTGAAATATTGATAAGAAGGAGATCCCCTTAGACAGGAGAGGCTGTGGTATGGGGGAAGCCTGCTATGACCTGGAATAAAAGAGGCGTTAGGGGCAAGGCATGCAAGCGGCAAAGAGGAGTACGAAAAACGTGGAAAAGCAGCAGGGGTCAGATGGAACATAGGTAACGGAATTCAGCAGGGGACCCTGGAACCAGAAGGGAGAGGATAAAGGACAAATATAAGGTTCTCTTCCACAGGTAAAATACTGTAGTCCAGCCCACTAAATCAAATTTGTCACCTTAGGTGATTGCTGTCAGGAAACTCCAAAGCAAACCTTCAGTAGAGTTGGTAGAGTACAGTACAGCAAGTTACCTGTAGGGGGCAGCCAAGAGGCAGGGAGCCCCTATGGACATACTTTTGAGAAAATTACATCTATCAGACAGAAAGATGCCAGAATCAGGGACAAAACTTCCACATCTTAAAAGCAGAAAGCAAGACAAACATCTAATGTGGATGGAAGTAGCCAGGGCCACAACCAGTGAGGGCCCATCCCAACTAAGGGAGAAGTACATCAAACTAATTCCTAGATTTTATTTCATGAAAAGAAAGCTGGCAACAATGACCGGTTTGGTTACTGTAATTTAATAATAATTACATATTGTTTTATTATATGAAACGTAATCATACAAATTATGTCTACAATAATGTAAATGGAAAGAATTACAAATGAATCGAAGCAATGGTTCAAAATGATAATAATAAAATGAGTCCCAGGTAGAGATGAGAGAATCTACCTCCCCTGAATCTTCCCAGAAGTGGCGGAAACTAGGGGAACAGCCCTGCCTTCGTCAGACTTTTTTGTATGCTAGTTATTTTGCCCCCCCCCCATCTCTTTCTTATTCTCTCTTAGAAACTGGGGCTCTCTGGAAGGTGATCGAGAAGCACATATTGGAAAATGTAGGTGATTTAAAATGAAAAGCTCTCCATAATATTGAAAAAAACCAATGAAGGCACAGTACAGAAAAGGGTGAAGTGGATAAAGAGAAAACAATTGGATTCAAGAGGAATATTCACAAAGACCAGCAAGGAAAACCAGGCTCCAACCAGAAACTGGTGTGCTGCCAGTGTTGGAGAAAGCCAAAAGGAATTGGATCTAAGGGCGAAGTCCAAAGACACCGGTGGCATGAAGATGGGTACCAGCAGGTCTCCTTAACTGAGCACAATGGGGTGGTTAGCAAATCACTTTAACAAAGAACAGACAGGCTTTCTAAAGCAACAGCAATAGCATCCTGGCCAAAATTTAAAGTATCTTATACTGGCAGCTCTATGGAACCTGACTGTCAGTGCCTTAGGAAGTGTGGAAGAAAAGTACCACTTGTAAAGGAGAGGGGATTGGTCTTAGAGACAGAAGGTGCTGGATTCAGGTCCCACCACAGACTAGAAGTGTCACCTTGGACAAGGGTAGGCTCTCAGTGCCTCAGGCAATTCTCTAAGGCTATAAGTTAACAGATAAGTTGCCATTAATACCCAAGATATCAGAAGTTTGGACCCCTGCCCTTGCCTACTGGCCGCCACAAGCGGAAGTGGGTATAGATAGTACCTTATATTGTCTGCACTAAATTTACCCGAAAAATTCCCAAGAAAATTCACTGTCAGTGCTATTACCTCTTCCGCCAGAGGGTTTTAGCACGCTAGATAACAGGGCATGTTCAGAGAGGCGAGTTGAGGCTACAAGGCAAGGTTTCCCAGTGATGTCTAAGACACGGAAAACCAGACCTTTCTCATCTCAAGTCATCACTAGGGTGAGTGGGGAGTCTTTGTAAACATCCATTTTGTTGTGGGGACAAAGTCCATGCAATAAGAATGAGTCAGGTAGAGCAGTTGATAGAGCCAGTGGGATTGGAGTTATGAAGACCTGAGTTCAAATCTAACCTTAGATACTTACTAGGTATGTGACCTTGGGCAAATAACTTCTGTTTACCTTCACTTCTTCACCTGTGAAATGGGGATAACAGCACTATATCCTTCTCAGGCTTGCTGTAGGGATCCAATAGGGTATTTGTAAAGTGTTTAATGCCATGCCCAACACATATAAACTCCCTTTCCCTTACCTTCCCCTTTTGTTTGGTTTACTGGCTAGAATTCTTTCTCAAAAATCAAACCTTAAACCCATTTCACTCTGGAGCTCATAAATTGGACAACAGTAGGTCCCTGCCCAAGCACCACTTACAGCCTATTTTTTGGGCCCTCCTGGCTCAGAGTGAACGTCCTTAATAACTGTTTCTCTTTTGTCCCAAAACCCTGAGGCTCTTCCCCTCCCAGTTTAATGTTTTTCTTTTTTTTTTATTACAGGGGCCATCCTTTGACTCATAAAAAAAAAAAAGAGGACTATTCACTGAATGGGGGTTACCTCACTCTAAGTAAGAATCTGAAAAGGCCTTATCCTGAAAGGGCCAGGGTCTCCCATTGCATCCTGGGCCACCTCCAGTCGTCCTGATAGACCCAAATGATTTTGGAGGAGAAAGTGAGGCTGGTGACCTTGGACAGCCCTCCCTCACTCAAATCAAAGTCAACTGTTAGTCATGTCATCATCTCCCTGATGTCACGGTCCTCTTTGAGAACAAAGCACCAACAATAATAATAATGTGTTCACACACACACATTAATCCTCATCCTTTTTGACATCTGCATCTTTTAACACTATCTCCTTCTCTTTAATACTCTTTTTAGGTTTGCATGATGCTACTGGCTTCCCTCCTACCTATCTGATCATACCTTCTCAGACTCCTTTGCCAGATTTTCATTGGGATCATGAGGCTCCCTGTGTCTCCCACAGTTCTGCTCTGTATTCTATACAATTTCGTTTGGTAATCTCCTTTGGACCTGTGGATTTAATTAATATTTCCACAATGATGATTCTCCAATCCACTTAGACAGTCCTGAACCCTCTGCCCACTGCCAGTCTCCCGTCTCCAACTTCCTACTAGATATTTTATATTGTCTATCCCCCAGACATTTTTGACTCAGCCCGTCCAAAACTGAACTCATTATCTTCCCCCACAAACTCTCTCCTCTTTCTAATTTCCTTATTCTTGTGGTCGTTGAATCATTTTTTCAGTAATGTCCAACTCTTTGTGGCACCATTTGGGGTTTTCTTGGCAAATGCACTAGAGTGGTTTGTCACTTCCTCCTCCAGCTTATTTGCAGAAGAGGAAGCTGAGGCAAATAGGGTGAAGAGACTTGCCCAGGGTCACACAACTATTAAGTGTTTGAGGTTGGATTTGAACTCAGGAAGATGAGTCTTCCTGACTCCAGCCGCAGCACTCTATGCACTATGGTGCCACCTAGCTGCCCTATTACTATGGAGGGGACCACTATCCTGCCAGTCACCTTGAATGAAAACCTAGGTGTCATTCTCAATTCCTCATTTTAACCTGCTGCTCAGAAATTATTGGAAAAAAATCTAAGCTGTTGCCAAGGCCTGTCAATTCCATCTTTGTAAGACTCTTAAATACGCCCACTTCTCTCCTCAGAAGCTGTCACTACTCTGGTGCTGACACTTACCGCTCCCATCCCGGACTGTGGCAATCGCAGGCTGGTGAGTCTCCTTGCCACACATTTCTCCCCAGTCCAGCCCATCTTCCACTTCCCTGTCAGAGTGACATTCCCAAATCGCAGGTCTGATCATGTCACTCATTTACATGCACACACTCATGCCCCTCACTAATCAAACTCCCCTGGTTCCCTATCATTCCCAGAATGAAATATGAAATCCTCTATTTGACATCGAGAGACATTTATAACCCGTCTCCTTTCTTATCTTTATATCGTCTGCATATAGCATGGCACCTGGCATGGAGCAGATAATAAATAAATGTTTATTAACTAACTGATTAACTCCTTTTTTGTAATTTTTTAAAATTTATTTTTATTTTTTTTTCATGTAACACATATTTCTGTATTTGTCATGTGAAAGAAGAAAGTTTGCAAAAAAAATACAGTTTGCAAAAGGAAATAACAAACAAAAATGAAATGGAAGTATGCTTTGATCTGTACTCAGACTGATTAACTCTTTAGGCTTCCTAAAGTCCTTTCTGTATGTTGTCTCCTTCCATTTTCACCACCCTGTAAATAAGATGCTATTATTATTCCCATTTTACAGCTGAGGAAACTGAGGCCCAAAGGGTTTGAATGGATTGTCCAGGCTCCTAGAAATAAAAAGTCTCCATAGATGCAGATCTTCCTGATTCCGAGCCCTTCTCTCTGTTGCTGTATCCCCAAGCTGTGCACCAGGGCGAGTGTTGGCTGTTTAGCCTACTCCTTCTTAGAGGCTAAAATTAGACAACAGGTTCCAGCAAGATTTGCTTGCGTTACCCATGTAGACATCTTATCCAGACACCTAAGACGACCACCCCGGTTTACGAACCTCATTTCTTTTTCTTTCCCTCCAACCGGGAGCATTTGGTCATAAGATCATTAGAGTAAGAAAGGAACTTTGAGGCCATGAGTAGGATTCCCTCATCTTACACGTGAGGACATTAAGCTTGGGAAATTAAGTGACTTGGCCAGGGTCATGTGGCTAATAAGTGTCCAAGAAAGGATTTTAATTCAGGTCTTCTTGACTTTAAGTCCAGAACAATATCTGCTACATAACTTTTTACCTGCCAAGACACCAACGGAGCCTCCTCAGTAATACTTAATCACTGGGCAAAAAGTTTATAAAGTGCCTACTGTGTGCAAATAAAGTCAGAATTAGAAGACTACTGATATGGACAAAAAAAAATAATCTCTGAGGCCTCAAGACCAACCAACTGAGCTCCCTCTGTTCTGCAACAAGGACAGGTTTTATTCTGTTCAATTTTTTGTCAGATTTGACCAGTTTCTCTTTACCATTTTGTGTCATTGATCCCTGTGGCAATAGGGTGAAATACAGCCTCTTCAGATTCATGTTTCAAATGCATAAAACCTAGATGTTGTTACTCTTTTAACATCTTCATTTTTTATTCATAAATTTCAGTCATTTTGTCTGACTCTTCATGATCTCATTTGTTTTCTTGGCAAAGAGAGTGGAATGCTTTGCCATTTCCTTCTCTAGCTCATTTTACTGAGGTGAAAACTGAGGCAAACAGGGTTAAGTGACTGGCTCAGGATCATATAGCTAGTAAGTGTCTGAGGGTAGATTTTAACTCCAGGCCTGGTAGTAGCCACTGTGCCACCTAAGAAACCAATCATATTGAAAAATGAAGTTAGCATTTTGTTTTTAAAGAATAATTTTGGGGTGGCTAGGTGGCGCTGTGAATAGAACACCCACTGGCTCTGGAGTCAGGAGGACCTGAGTTCAAATGCTGCCTCAGACACTTAACACAAAAACTAGCTGTGTGACCTTGGGCAAGTCACTTAACTCCAACTGCCCTACCTTTCCCCCTCCAAAAAGAGAAAAAAAAAAAAAATCACAGACTCCAAGTTAAGAATCCCTGGATTATAAGTATAATGGGAGAGTAATATATAGCTCCTTCAGCAGCTTGACAGGGAAATGGTTTAGGATTTGTTTAGGGATTTCAGGGAATCCATTCACAGATTTGGAGTACAGGGGGATACTGAAGGTCATCCAGAGCAAGCCCTGCATTTGAAAGAAGAAGAAACTGAAGTCTAGAGAGGTCTTGCCTTTCCCAAGGTAATTCAGGTAGGAAGTAAAAGAGTTTGGATTTGAACCCAGGATTTCTGCCTCCAAATCCAACCCTCCTTCTTCTGCATGACAATGCCTCTTAGGCAAGCCTCTCTAAAGTGAAAGGATATACTGAAAGGCATCTTCCTTGATTTGGGGATTTTAAAATCCTTTTTCTTCTTTGGTTTTGGTTTTATCACACTGGAATTTTTCATAGTCACCCCACCAATAAAAGAAATATCTACACTCTGCTCATACTGCCCTGAAATACCTTGAATAATGCAAAAATACTTCAAAATGGTTGAATATGTTTGTGGGAAGAGAAAGCAAATCAAGAAGAGAGGAGGGAGGAGATATCTTGCTGGTGTCGCTGTTCAAAGATAATAGCGTCTTTCCAGCTTCTGTTCGATAGCTTTGGCAAAGGGCTGACATAAGGGACAAAGTGAAAAGCGGCTGCACACACATTTTCCAAACTTCCCCATCACTCTTAGTAGTAAGCATCCATCCAATCCGCCGGGTTCAAAACCTTGGAGTTATTTCTACTCTTCTCTCTTTCACTTCCATCTGTCAACAAGTTCTGCCAATTCTTCCCCCACAGTATTTCTCAACTTTGCCCCCTTTATTTTTATTTTCATAGCCACCAGACCTTGTCACTTTGTTCTTGAATAATAGCAGTCTCCTAACTCATCTTCCTGCCCCTACTGACTGTCTCCCTGCTTCCCATTCCCATCCATCCTACACACAGATGCCGCCAAAGCTCCTTCAAATATCATTTTCATTGCATCATTCCTTTGATCAAAAACATGCAAAGAAAGGGCTCTCTAATAACTATCAAAGCAAATTCAAAGTTCTCCAGCCAGCATTCAAAGGCTTCAATCAATTCACTATTCATTGCCCTTCAAATTGCATCTTTCCTTGTATCCCAATATGGCCCATTTTCCCCACACAAACCAACCACTTTTGTATCCTCCACCTGAGATTTGCTAATTCCCACCTTGGTGTCGCTATTCATGCCATTTTCTCTATCTGAAATGCCCTACTTAGCCGCTCTGAACCTAGGAAGACATTCTTAGCAGTTTATATGTTAGCATACAGAGAGGCAGAAGAAAAAATACAAAAAACAAAAGAAAACTGTAAGCCCTTGACTGTACCAAGGAATTAGTTGACACTTAAAAAGTTATTACAGTTCTTCTGTTCAAGACCAGATACTCCTTAACGGTGGAAACCATATGATTCCTTTTTGTTTTTCCCTCAGTGCCTAGAGTATTGCAGTTGCTCAGTAAATAGTAAGTAGACTCCAAAAATCAATGAATGATGATAGCAACATATATCCTCACTGTTGGAATAGAGCACAGAGATTATCTAGGCTAACCTGTACCTTAGAAGGAGTCCATCCTTTCTTTGTTGTTCAGTCTTTTTTAAATCTTTGTTACCCCATTTAGGGCTTTCTTGGCAAAGGTACTAGAGTGGTTTGTCATTTCCTTCTCCAACTAATTTTACAGATGAGGAGACTGAGGGAAACAGCGTTAAGTGACTAGCCCAGGGTCACACAGCCAGTAAGACTCTGAGGCCAGATCTGAATTCATGAAGATGAGTCTTTCTGACGTTAGGCCTGGTATTCAATCCACCGTAACACCTAGCTGCCCCATCCGTTCTACACCATTCCCCAAAATTAACCATCATCAGTGATAATTGTACAGTGTATATTGTTTACTGTTACAGTTGTAATGATAAGACTTCAATATGAAGTCATATAGACTAAGTGGTTCAAATGCTCCTAAAACATATAAGAAAAGAGAGGTAGGGTTGCACTTTTCTATCATTCTGACCCATGTTAACTCTATGTCAGGCAGATAATGATTGTGGCTTTTGATTCAATAAAACTCTTAACTGGCTGTGGTGGCTTGGAATCATTTTCTCCCACTGTCTTAGAGAATTAGGTCCTCTGCTGGTTTCTAATAAAGACACTCTCCATACTCTAGTCTTACCCAAGTCTGGATCCAAAAGTGACCCTGAGAACTCCTCCATCTAATCTAGGTTTGATTATGAATGTTCCCATCTACGTCAGGCACCAATTTCCTATACTTAACGAATCCTGTTTTCAGGGAATGTAATTTTGTACCCAAGCCCCTTTTCGCATGTTTCCTCTATGACACATCTCCTTCACGCTCATGTTGGGTGAGTTTTCTTGCATCTGTGAGGATGAATCTCTATCTATTGATAATTCCATGTAGTGTGTATACTTTTTGGTTTTTTTTTTTTTGCCTGCTTACTGTGCCACATAATAATAAAGCTCTTGCTTATATCAGCTTCCTGAGTATCAATTTCCTGTAAACTCCCAAACCCATGTCTTTGATTTAACACAAGCTATGAGGGCAAATAAAGCCCCATCCAACTTCTAATATATCCAGACTTTATTGTTGTGGGATTTTCACAATCAGTGCCCATATTGCTTAGTTGTACATAGCTTTCTTTTTCGTTACAAACTAGGGTTCATTGTGGGAAAGAAGTTGCATATAGGGAAGTGATAATGGAACAAAAGAAAAGGAATCAATACATTTAAAATATAGATCTACAATGCTATCTTTTGAGATAGTTCATTCTACTTTTAAATAATTCTAATTCTAATTTATTTATATTCCATCTAAATCATCCTCTCTGCAACTGACTTTCACTTAACCTAGTTCTGCTTCCAGACCCAAGTGAACCAAGTCAATTTCCCTTCTCCATGACAACCTTTCAGATTCTTGAAGATAACTATCAAATTACTCCATCCCAGCCTTCTCTTCTACAGACCAAATACCCCTAGCTCCTTCAACCAAATCTAGAATGGCAACATTTTGGGTCTACTTACTAACATGTTCATCTAACTCTGGATGTACTTCTGCCATTCAACGTCCATCTTAAAACATGGAACTTTGCAAAAAAAAGTGTAATACTCCAGAAATGATCTGACCAGAACAGAATACAACCAAAATTCAATAGAATAAATATAAAGATTTATACTTGGTTTCAAAAAATTAACTTCCAAAGTACAATGCAGAGGAAGCATGGTTAAATAGGAACTAACCTGAAAGTATATTTGGGGGAAGGGAGTGTTGGTGAACTCAACTCAACTCAGGATGAGGTAGCAGGTGATATAGCATTCAGAACAGTTAATGTGGTCTAGGACTATGTTAAGAGATACACATCATTCAGGAATAAGGAGGCAATAAGACCTCTGTACTCTGTCCTCATCAGACTAAACTATCATTTTCAGTGCCAGGAATCAAAGTTTGAAAAGGATTATGATAAGCTATAAAGTCCTAGTAGGAAAGTGAAGGGCATTAAATGTAATTCCTGTGAGAATCAATGGATGGAATTATGTTTAGCCAAGAGAAGAAAAGACTCAGGGAAGCAGGGAGAAGTGATGGATGGAAGGTGGGGGGAGGGGGAAGGGTGACTGATACCTGCCTTCAAATAATAGAGAATTATCATGTGGAAGAACAATTATACTTATGCTGATATTCCCAAGAGGGTAGAACCAGAAGGAATGGGTTGAAATCACAAAGAGAAAGTTTTAATCTTGATGTCAGGGAAAAAAATTGCAACAACAACCACAAAGAAATTTCCTAAAGATTAGAGCTGACTAGGAGGGGAAATGTTTTGAGAGGTAGCGGGTTCCCCTTTACTAAAGGAGTTCAAGTGAAGGTTGCAACTTCTACAGTATGATATGATGGGACATCTCTTCTGGAATCAGTTGAATTAATATGGATAATGAGGTACTTTTCAATTCTGAAATTCCATGACTCTCAGTTCCTTTCCTGACCATTTAATTCTGAATGAATAAAATCAAGTAGGGGACCTGATTTAGGGAGGAACAAGATCAATTAGATTTTCAATAGATTGAGGTATAGGTGACAGAAGGACAATGCAGTAGAAATGCCAAACAGAGAGTTGGATATGTGCATCTGGACTTCAGGATCAGATCTAAAGATAGAGATTTTAGAATCATGTGTATTAGCTGAAACCATTAAAATGAAGGAAGTTGCCAAAGGAAATATCTATCAATAGAAGACAAAAGAGATGAAGGCTTTGCCTTGGGAAAATCCCATAGTAAAGATGAGTGGAGAAAATGAATCCATGGAAGGAGGCAGTGAGTCACAGAGACAATGGAGGAGAACCGGGATTTGATATAATTCAATCTGACAAGAATTTCCTAAGTGCTTACGATGTGCCAAGCACAGTGCCAGGCTCTGGCAATGCAATGACCCAAAATGAATAGTCTTTGTACTCAAGAAGCTATGGGCCATTTTCCTTTTCGTCTTTTCATTCCCATCATTTAGCACAGAGTCCGGCACAGAATAGAGGAGCGATATATTTTTGTTGGAGTGCAGATGGATTGTTGAACACATTTGTCAATTCACCTGAATCTACTGCTGAGCCATAGCCTTTTCTTCCTTCTACCTGGGAAGTCTGTATTCAATTTCACATTTTATCCTGCACTTGTCCTCTGATATAAGGCCGAATTTTCCCTAATTCTCCCCTTCATTATCCAGGAAACAGATCTCCTCCAGGTAATCACTTCCTATTCTTGTTCCAATAGAGCCCCTTTGATTTCATTCTGCAGTCCTCCTGAAGGAGTAATTCTAGCTCCTCTTGCTCTTTCACAAATGCCTCCCTCTCACTTATTCCTGTGTCACTTATTGAGTGTCCTCTCCTTCACAGACCCAAAGCCATCACCCTGCTGCCTTTGATTTATTGTTTAGCTCAGATTGGTGCCAGTCAGTGTAATCACTGCAAGCCTGTTCCACAGCTTTTTAACAGTCAACATAGCTAAATAGTCACATCAGATAGACTTGGTCTCTAACATTTGGGGAAGACAACCTATGATAATTAAAGGCATTTGTCTTTTTTTTTTTCTAAAGCATTTTAAATGGATTTCATTATTTCCAAATTACATTTAAAAACATTTATAACATTCATTTTTCAAAATTTTGAGTTCCAAATTCTCTTTCTCGCTCGCTTTCCTCCCTTACTCTTTGAGAAGGAAAAAATATATGATACTGATTATACATGTGAAGTCATGAAAAACATTTCCATATAAAGTATTTTATGAAAGACAGCACAAACAAAATAAAAATAATAAAAATTTTAAAAGGAAAAAAGTATACTTCAGTCTGCATTCAGCATTCACCAGTTCTCTCTGTCTTGGCTCATTATATGAAGCAGAATAGCTGTCTTTCACAGGTGATCATTGTACAACAGTATTACTGTTACTTTGTACAATGATTCTTCTCACTTTCCTTTGTATCGGTTCATATGAGATTCTCTAGGTTATTCTAAAACTATCCTATTTGTCATTTCTTATAGTATAACAATATCCAATCACAATCATATACCACACCTCCTTTGGCCATCCCCCAAATGATGGGCATCCCCTAAATTTCCAACTCTTTGCCACCACAAAAAGAACTGTTGTAAATATTTTTGTACACATAGGTCCTTTTTCTTTCTATTATCTTTTTAGCATATAGACCTAGTAGTGGCATTGCAAGGTCATAGGGTGTGCAGAATTTTATAGCCCTTTGGGCATAGTTTCAAATTATTCTCCAGAATGGTTGGACAAATTCACAACTCTACCAATAATGCATTATTGTTCCTATATTTGCACATCATGAGGGAACCTTCTTCCGAAAACTGCTGCCCCATAGAAAATCTGAGGTACTCTGGCAGAATGGATAAGGTGTTGCACTTTGAGTTAAAAAAGGCCTAGGTTCCTATTTCAGGTGTCTACCTCCAGACAAGTCACTTAAACTTTCTGACTAGTAAGGAAGAAAGCATTTACAAAGTGCCTATTAAGCTTCAGGAATTATGTTTAAGTACAAATAATCTCTCATTTAATTCTCACAACAACCCTGTGAGTTAAGTATTATTCTCATCCCTATTTAAGTAATTTGTCTAGGGTCACACAGGTAGTAAATTTCTGAGGTTAAATGTGAATTCAGGTCTTTCTGACTCCAGACTGAGTATTCTATCCACTGGTCCACCTAGTGGCCTCTTAGCTTAATATTATCTCTAATAGTTACCTCACTGAGTAATAAAAAAACAACACAGTGTCGATGAAATATTTGAAACTACAAAGTATTACAGAAATGTAAAATATCGTTGTTGTTGTTGGTATATCTTCATGGCCCACTACTCTTCATGACTCTGTTTGGGATTTTCTTGGCAAGGGTACTGGAGTGGTTTGTCATTTCCTTTTCCAGTTCATTTTACAAATGAGAAAACTAAGGTAAACAGGCTTAAGTGACTTGCTTAGGGTCATAGAGTCAGAAAGTATCTGAGGCCAGATCTGAACTCAGGAAGATGAGTCTTCCTGATTCCAAGACCAAATCTCTATGTGCTACACCCCCTAATCTTCACTGAAGAATCCTAAGCTATATGTTCACTTTATTTCAGCGTGACTATACTTAAGTGCTCTTAAGTGACAGGTTATTGACATGGAGATATACCTGAAGTCTAATCAATAGGCCCAGGAAATCACATAAATCCAGGTCACTGGAGGAAATCTAGGGGCACTGGGCCATGGGGAAATGTGATATGTTGGCTTTAGTGTAGGCAGAAGACGTAGCTACGAGTCTGTTTTTTTTCTGCTATTTTTCTCCATCACCTGGAAGGCAAAGATAATTTAACTTGTTGGCAGATGTCCAAAAACCTTCTACAATGACCTGACCCTGAACTATACCCTGGCACATTCTCCAAACACAGTAGCCTTCTTTGATGACTAAAGAACTCTGTTCAACTATTTTGAGGCTTCCAACAATAACTCAGAAAACATCATGCCCTTTCCCTGTGCCATCTCATCAGGACTTAAATCAACTCCTTTTCAAATGTCTGAGAGATCTACAGTCTTGCAAGTATCCATTAGCCCATACGCCTGGAAGAAGGAACAATTTATACTTGCTAAGTAATAAGGAAAGATAATTTCACTGCTTTCACCTCTTGACCACTACCTGTCCTGGACTGACCCTGTAGAAAATTATAAAGTACATGAAAACTGTTGTGTGTGTTTTTAAGTTAAATAGAAGTGTGTCTTGGCTTCCTTCTTCCTTCCTCCTTTTAAAATCTGACCGCGAGCTATTTCTCAGTGTGATGTGAGGCATGAATTGAATCCAGAGAATAAATCTAGCTAGCATGTTTATAACATTTTAAGCTCTACAAACTCCTTAACATGCGTTACCTCATTTAATCCTCACAACAATATTAGGAAGTAGGTGCTATTATTATACCCATTTTACAGATAAAGAAACTGAGACTGAAAAGGGTTAAAATATGATTTGGTCAGAGTCCTATAGCTAACAAGTATCTGAGCCAGGATCAAATTCAGGTCTTCCTGACTTCAAGGCCAACACTCTAAACATTGAACCACTCCAGTTTCTTCAAGAAAAATAAAATATACTGCCTGGAGACAGTTTTATTCTGAGACCCATTTTCTTTCTTCTGCATGGAGGGAGGCCATATTGAAAGATTTCTGAAAAAACAGCAGCTGTGCATTGAGGGAAGAACACTCTCAGTGGCCTATAGCTGTGATTTTGCCATCCAGGCTACAATTCAAGTTAATGTCATTCAAAAAGCATTTGGTAAGCCCTGTTAGAAAGCTATGTTCTAAGTGTAGGCATACAAAAACAAAATTAAAACAATCCCTGACTTATAAAAGGTCAGACTGATCTCCAGACACTGACAATTAGTGGAGAAGACTTCTTGAATAGCAATTCTTAGAGTATTTGTGATGAAGTATAAAGTCAAACTAGAATGAATGGATGACATAGCTCTGGTATTGTGTTTGAAAGACTACATGGAAGAATAAGGTTGGCACTGGGCCAAGGGACTAGTGATACAAGTGTAAATGGGTGTGTTTAGATCTGGATGTATAAATAAATTAAGAGTATATTTGGGGATAAATATGTGTATAACTGAAGCTGATTCTATGTTCAGAGTAAATGAGGTAGCTGTAGCTTGGCAATTGTGGGTGCCAGGGTGAGACTGATGTAAGAGATTGGCTTATGAATTTGTACAGTCAGTTTCTAGCCCTGATCTTCATGAAGCAACATCAATATATTGGGAACTGGGGCTACAAAAACTGAGAAATGGGAGAAATATTACCTACATATTTTTTTTACACTATGCCTTCAGTGGTCTCAACATGGAGAGACTGCCTGACGTTGTAGGTAGGAAAGAAAGCTCTGATAGACCAAGAGAGGTCCAAAACATAAGAAGGACAAGCAGGAAGACAGAATCTGAGAATGCATTTGATTGGGTATGATTTATATTCAAATGCACAAGATGGAACATAGAAGAGGATAAATTGTATTTCCAAGAAATATCTGTAATTTACCATTTCTCCACTACTGGGAGTTCCTAACTCCATCCCCTTTCCAGATTCTCTGAATTTTGTAATTAATATTGGCTGTTAGCTAAGTACATAATGTCACTATATGTGTGTATTTGTAGGAGAAGGGAAAAGAATAGGGAGTCCATGAGTCATACAACTGGCAGAACTTTGTTATAATTTATGCATTTTAACACAATTATAAATCCAACTGCACTTTAGACTTTCCCCTTGATCCCCAAATGCCTGACTTCCCCTGCTATCTCAATGTCTTTTGCTTGTCTGATGATCCAACCATGAACCATGACCAGGCATATTCTGTCTAAGGTCCTTGCCTCAATTACTAGAAAACTTCATGCTAGTACTTCAAGGTTATCAAGAGTAATGTTCATTCCTCCTTTCTGTGCTTCAGCAGTAGGACCTTCATTCAGCCTTACCAGGTCTCTGTCCTGTAATCTTCTCTATATATATATTAACTTCTCAAATAGCTCACCCACTTTTATTATGTCAGTTATCACATATGTGAAGATGACTCCAAAGTCTACACATTTATTCATTCATAAAATATCTATTGAGCTCCTACCAAGGCAAGGCTCAAAGTTAGGTGCAGAGAAAACAACTATGGATAAGTTATAAGCTCTGTTTCCAAAAGGTTGATCCTAGGCCTGTGTTCCAGTTCTGTATTTCTACCTGCCAATCCCCCCTGACCAACACTGTAAACTCAACAAGCTGGGAAACAAACCTATAAGTATCATTTTCAAACTGCCTCCCCATCTTCTTCTATCTTTGTTAATGTTACAACCTGTCTTTCCAGGCTAGTGATTTTGTAAATACCTCCCCCCCCCTTTCCTTTTTGCAGTCCTATAAGAAATTCATCACTTAGGATTGTTTCCTCCTTTGCTTCATTTCCACCAACATCACCAGCCTCTCATTGAATCAAATTTGGATGATCTCTGAGGCTTGTAACTGACTTTCTTGACTCTTCAGTCTTTCCCCTTTCCAGTCTAACAGGAATACCACAGTAGTGGGAAGGTCTCTGGATTTCTGTTCAAATACCGTCTCAATATTTACTATCTATGTGACTCGAAGCAAGTCATTTTACCTCAAAGGGACTCATCTGTAAAAAAAGGAAGCTGGGCTAGCGCTAGATGTTGTTTGAAGTCTCTTTCCAATACAAGTCGATGATCCTAATAAGTCACTACTTCCCTGAGCTTTAGTTTTCTCATTGGAAAAATAAGCAAACTTGACTAGATGGCCTTTGAGTTACCTTTCAGCTCTAAATCTATGATCCTATAAGTCACCTCCCCCCAGGCCTGAATTTTTCCATCTGTAAAATGAGAGAGTTTGATCAAATGGTCTTTGAAGTCCCAACTAGCAATAGATCTATGAACTTCATCTTTTTAAAGCTTTCATCATTTTTGTTCCCTAAATAGGACCCTTAATATTCTTTTTTTCTCACTGAGTCAAGCCTAAATACTTTTCCTTCTGAATTTTGAGGCCTACCATAACCTAAGTTATACAACCAGAATTTTTTTTGTTCAGTATTTTTTTTCTAATTTTTTTCTTCATTGAATTTTTGTGCCTCTTTTTCCATTTTACCAGTTGTGCTTTTCAGGACATTGTCCTCCTTATTGACTTTTTGTACCTCTTCGACCATTTAGCCTATTCTGTTTTTTGAGGGGTCATTTTCTTCAATATTTTTTTGTGTCTCTATTACCAAGCTGTTCACTCATTTTTCCATGATTTTCTTGCATCACCCTCATTTCTCTTCTCAATTATTGTTCTACCTCTCTTGCTAGATTTTCAAAATACTTGTTGAATTATCCCTTGGCCTGAGATGAATTCATACTTTTCTTGGAGGCTTTGAACGTAGAAATGTTGACTTTATTGTCTTCTTCTGAGTATGTGTTTTGATGTTTTCAGCACAGTAACTTTCCATGGTCAGAACAGTTTTCTGATGTTTGCTCTTTGTTAAAGTGGGGCTCTGCTTCCAGTGTGGAGGGTACACTGTCCTAAGCTTCAGGCCATTTGTGCAGTAGTTTTCAGAGATATTTCTAGGGACCTGTAAGTTTTCAGTTCTTCCAAGGTGGTATGATCTAAGCCAGGAGAGGAATGTTTGCTACTCTCTTGGCCTGTGCCCTGGTCTGTGAGTGATCACAAGCACTCTTTTCTGCCCTGGAACTGTGACAAGGGTTCCTGTTCCACTGCAGCTGCAAACTCTGCTATTGCTCCTCCTAGCCTTGGGATTGTCACCTAGGACGGCGACCCACATATGAGTATGGGCAAAAAAAAACCCAAAAAGCTCAAGTCCTGCCCCCCAGTACCAGCAAAGAGACTCCTGTGATCTCCTTCTGATCAGTTGTTTGACACCCATACTTCACTGGCTCCCAAGGCCAGCTCTTGTTTTGCTGGAGGCTGGTCTGCACTGGTGAGGCTTGTACCAGACTGTGCTCCATTCTCCCCTAGGTGTAACAGACTTTTCCTGCCAATATTTTAAGTTGTCTTTGTCTGGAAAATTATTTTACCCTGTCCTTTTGTGGGTTCTGCCTCTCAAAGAATTGTTTAATGGCATTATTTAAAGGTATTTGAAGGGGTTTGGAGAGAGCTCAGGCATGTCACTGCCTTTTTTCTGCCGTCTTGGCTCTGCCCCATCGCAAACATGTTTTTTACAACATGAATATGTCTTGTCACCTGAAAACTCCATGTGTAACCTTACTTCTTTTTTTTTTTTTTAATTTATTTTTTATTTACTCATTTACTTTTAATTTACAAGATTCAGTTCCACAATCACTTGGGTTTCA
>CM053588.1:284944444-284966046 GCA_028646515.1 Pseudochirops corinnae
ATATTGTATTATATATTATAAAGTGTTATTGTATAATGCATATTGTCATATGTATTATACATATGTCATATATATTATAGCTTTATAATGGGTAAAAGTTAATGGGAAGTGACTAAGAAAGACTCAAGGAAAATGAGCTATTATGATAGTAATAAAGCCCTGGGGTAGTGGTAACTTCAGGACTTGATTCCTAGTCTAGAAAATGCACATGAACTCCTATTTATTATTATTATCATTCACTAAGATATGATGACCTTGTAAGAGAATATGTCCTTGCTCTGTATAAAACTGCCGTTTGAAAGCCAAACTTCCATTCCCATGAAAATATGCACATTTCAAAGCTCAACATATATTTGAAAACACTTGAGTGGGAGCCACATAATTTGTGAGTTGAGGTCTATCCCATTTTAAAGACCTCCTAAGGAGGTCATTCCACAATGCATTACTGAGAGAAAGCAATTTATAATGGAACTGCCTTGGAGAATAGACTTGGGGGAATCATTCTACACTGTTGAGGAGTCTAAAGTTTGAATAATCATGGCATGGGGAGAGATCATGGCTTCATTTTTCTTGACCTCTCTGTGACTTGTGACACTACTGATTATCCATTCATTCTTGGTACTCCTTGCCCCCCTCATCTTCCATTTAACTATATGGTTCAGGTTCTCTGCTTAACTCTTCAATATCACTTTCCCTGCTTCCTTTGCTGATTCTATTCCGTTTTCCTAAGGCCTAACTGAGGTGCTCTCCAAAGCCCAATCCTTATGCTTCTGATTTTTCTGTATATTTTCTCCTTTGTTACTTCTGCTATAAACTGTACATTGATAGTTTCCAAATCTCTATATCTCTGTCATCTTATGTCTGAGACAAATGACTTTCTCTCTTATATTAATAATAAATTATTAATTGAGATTGTCCCTTTTTATTTTGTCATTCAGAAATAAAACCTCATAGGTTCTATAGCCTGTCTTTGAAGGACATTGCTGATAGATGATATTGCCCAAATGCTAGGGGTCCATATTAGTTGAGATCCTACTTTCTAGTTGGGCCCCCCACCCAACTTCGGTGGAGATAGATCCCTTTCTCTAGATTGCCTGAGGTTGGGAGTAGTCTAAATAGAGAGAAGTAAGAGTAACATAATCAAAGTCATGTCCACTCAGCCCTTCATTAGAATAGATCTACCTGTCATTACAATATACATTCTCTCATTAATTGTTAACAAATCAGTTATGATGTCAATTGATATCTGCCTATTGGGAATACACTCTTCCAAGGGCATATAAATGTTAAGAGGCTTCCATGATTTGTCTTTGTTTTAAGAGAGAAAGTCAAATAATCATTTTCTTAATTTTCTGCCAGCATAATTAATACATTTATTAATTACCCAGAAACTACATCTCTTAAATTTTTGATTTGTCATATATCTCTAATTTTCTTTCTAAATACTCGAGTCACAATTTTGGATTTGAAATATAAAGATGCTAGTTCTAACAGCACATACCTAAGGTTCAATTCAGTGAAATGAAGACTGTTTAATCTTACAGATTCTTAGTAAAATTAGGAAGAGAGTGAAGTAAATTTGGAAAATTTTGTCTGTTGCTCTTTTTTTTTTCCTTTTTGTGGATGGTAAGCACCTGAGTATCAAGTGTAGGATGGCACCTCAAAAACCAGGAAGCTACTGGTGGCAGACCATACTCGTGGTTTCGCTTGTTGATCTATGTTCGTTTCAAAGGTTTTGTTTTTATTTTTAAACGGTTAATGTTTAAGTGGAAGATAGAAAAATGGATTTTTATTCATTAAAAAATAAATCAAATATAAGAAGAACAGGTGAGCTATAACTCACCTGGAAATAGGTATGGTCTTGGTATTGAGGTAAATTTCCTGAAAATTTTGTCTCTATTGTTTCTGACCATTCCTATTGCCTAAGTTCCAAACTTGAATCTTATGGCTTTGGCTTGCCTCACAGTTAAAAATCTATATTTTTATTATTTCTATAATTAAAATGAGACTTTTTGAATTCCAAAATGGTATAATAGAAAGCTTTCCTCAGTCAGAGAGGTTCTTCCTCTTCCCTATGACCTTGGGCAAGTCTCAGCTTCTTACTATCCCCAGACAACTTTGTAAATTCACCATAATTGACAATCTCCTTTGGTAGAAAAACTTTCCTTACTCCAGGTTCCCTATACCAGTGAAATCACAAGTCTGAATTTCTTTCTCTTCCCTAACAGTGGTGCTATATTGGATAGCTGAAAGTCCTGTGCCTTAGGTGCCAAGGTAGACCTGATTAGATGACCCAGTAGGGGACATGGAACAGCAGAAAAGCAGTGAGAACACAGGAGAATACTACAAACTGGGCGAAGGATGTAGAAAGGGAAAAGGGCATACATCCAAGACAAGCTTTGTCTATTTCAAGTTTTACCAAGTACTCCTATTCTCAGGAAAGCTTATTATGATCCAGCCCAACTGGACTTTTGGCTGATTGTCATCTTTTGTGTCCTGTTGCCATTTCTTTCTACCATTTGCCTTTCCCATAGTTGCAATGCACTCATTACTCATCTTTGACTCCTGGGTCATTGGAAGTCATCTTGATTTTTGTCTTACCACTGAACATTGATGATTCTGGAAGAGAGAATGAGGCTGACAACTTTGTGCAACTCTGCCTCGCTTAAATGCAATTCATGCAAAAGTATAGACATCATTCTTCATTGTTACTGGTTGTCTTCAAAAATGAAGGACCAACAAGAGCCTTCCCTCTGCATCTTAGAATCCCTAGCTTTCTTCAGAGTTCACTTCCAGTGTCATCTCCTTTATAAGGACTTCTCTGATCCCTTGTAAACCCCATAATTTCCCCACGTTTGCTTTGTATGTATTTTGTACATTCCTTTAATTGTATACATTTCTTTCAATAGAATATAAGCCCCATGAGAACAGAGAGTGGATCATTTTATCATCTTGTCTGGCACACAATAGGGGCTTGATAAATGCTTGTTGATTGACTGAAAGGGAGTGGGGTGAAATCATCTTCCCTCTGCTTCCTTTTCTACTCTCTAGTTTCTTGTTCCCAGGCTCCAGAACCAAAAGTAACATCTTTAATACTGGAGATCAGCTACTTTAGAGATTAAATGATATTTTGTGTGCTAGTCTGGGAATTATTACAGTATTCCTATTTAAAAATGTTTTATACAGAATGGACACTAAATACATATTCCTTGAGTTGAAATTGTTGTATTGAATTTGAATTCTAAGCAATCATCTCACAAAGGAAAATGTTCATAAATTCTTCAAACTATTTACAGTTCAGGCTTGTTTTCAGCCTCTTTTTTTCTATCATGTCTGAATCTTTGTGACCCCATCTGGGGTTTTCTTGGCAAAGATACTAGAATGGTTTGCTATTTCCTAGTTCTTTTTACAGATGAGGAAACTGAGGCAAACAGGGCTAAATGACTTGCCCAAGGTCATACAGCTAATAAGTATCTATGGTCAGATTTGAACTCAAGATTAGTGTTCCTGACTACAGACCTGTCACTTTCTCCAGTGTATCACAAGCTACCCCATGTTCAAGTCAGCCTCTATTTTATTGGCAGGTATGGAAAAAATATTCTGAGGAAATGGACAGCCTTTCTTATCAGATGCCATTCTTGTCAGCTTTAAATAGTTCAGTGTTATTATTATTTCTGAAGTTATGAAGAAGGAAAGAATGTGACATCCTGAATGAAGAGTGACATCATCCCAAACAACCTTTCACCACTGCCCTATAGAAACGTCCGTTTAAATAATGAGGCCTGATAATGTGCGATTCCAGATGATACCTGAACTTCTTCTATTTTACTCTGTGCATCCAGGATGATGAATCTTCAGGAAATTAATGCAGATTCACACAAAAGAGAGAAAAAATATGTATTTCTGACATAAACTGTCACTTTCCTCTAAGTGGAGACTGGAAGTCCAAAGCAAAACAAGTACAGCCCTTGCCAAATAGTCTGGGAAATGCCAAAATGGCCACCTAGTCCTTTACCAGACAGGGAGATCGTCTACTGGGTCTTTAAAATGACAGAGAAACTGTTTATTAAACCAGCCCACACAAATGGAGAGAATCTGAAAGTCATAATGTTTGCTATGTAAACCTAATACACTTCATCACACAAAGACTCCTGGGTTATAGTTTATACATGAAATGTCATTAAATTTTTTTTTTCACACTCTCCTTTTAAATGTTTTGGGCCCCTCTGTGGGAGCTTTCACATATTTGCTTTTTTTTTTTTTTGGTCTACTGTTCTATGGAAGGCAATGTTGTCTCCTTTTCAAAATCACTAATCTTGATTGTTTTCAGCAGAAGTAGAACAATAGAGCCATCTGCTGGCCGAAGATATGTTTGCACTGTAGAAAGGTCTTGAGAGTGCTGAGCCCTAATGAGAGAGAAGAGGAAATGGAAGAAGGTAGGCTGACCTCATGTTCGAATGGCTAATATGTTCCTCTGTGAAGCCTGAAGTTCAAAGATTTCCCCCTCCCTTCACTTACTATTTTCTTTTTCATCAAACTTCTGGCAGTCCTTTTAAAAGAATAAAAGCTAAACATCCCAAAGACTAGTTACTAAATCATTAGGTCATTAGTATTTTCAAGGCTGCCAATCCGTCAATCAGCAAACCCTTCTTAAGTGCCTACTATGTGCTGGGCACCATGCTAACCACTGGGGATAAAAAAAAGAGGCAAAAAGACAGGCTCTGCCCTCACGGAACTCCCAAGCTAATGAGCGAGACAGTAAGCAAACTGGTCTGCATAAACAAACTAGATACAGCACACATAGGAAACAATTAACAGAAGAAAGTCACGGGAATTAGGAGGGTATGGGAAAGGCTTCCTGTAGAAGGTGGGATTTTTACTGGCACTAAGCCAGTAGCTAGAGGTGAGGAGGGAAAACATCGCAAGCATGGAGGAAGCCAGGGAAAATGCCCAGAGCTCAGATGGACTGTCTTGTGTGTGCAACAGCCAGGAGGCCAGTGTCACTGGATTGAAGAGCATGGTGGGGAGTCAGGTGTAAGAAGACTCAAAGCATAGGAAGGGGCAAGGTTATGAAGGGCTTTGAATGCCAAAGACAGGATTTTGTATTTGAGCTTGAAGGCACTTGTAAGCCACTGAAGTTTATTGATAGTGGGGCAATTTGGTTAGACCTGAGCTTTAGGAAAATCACTTTGGGGGATGAATGGAGAATGAATTAGAATCCAGAGGGGACTTGTACACAGACCCACTTGGAGGCAATTGCAATGGTCCAGGTGTGGAGTGCTGAGAGCCTGCACCAGAATTGTGGCAGGATCAGACAAGAGAAGGAGGTGAATTAGAGAGATGGTGCAATGGTAAAATCCACAGTTTTGAGTAACAGATTGCGCAACAGGAGTGAGAGATGGTGAGGAGCCAAGGATGGTGCTGATGTTGGGGGCCTGGGAGGATGATGTTCCCCTCTACAGTCTAAGGAAGGTGGGCAGGGGGAAGAATTAGGGGGAAATATGAAAAAAAAAAGTTCTGTTTTACACATATTGAATTTTAGATGACTCCTGGAAATCCAGTTCGAAATGTCCGAAATACAGTTGGAGATAGGAGGTAGGAGGTCAACAGAGAGGCTGGAGAAAAAAGGGGCAGACTTGAGATCTGCCATTAAATCCAGGAGAGATGATGAGATCACTCAGTGAAGTAGTGTAGTGAGAGAAAAGGACCCAAGACAAGACTCTGAAGGGTACTTATACTTACAGGCCGCCCCATTGGTTTGAATCTTCTTACACCAGACTCCCCACCATGCTCTTCAATCCAGCAACATTGGCCTCCTGGCTGTTCCACAGACATGACACTGTCTCAGCTCTGGGCATTTTCTCTGGCTTCCTCCATCCCTGGAATGTTTTCCCTCCTTACCTCTACCTACTGGCTTAATGAAAATCCCATGTTCTACAGGAAGCCTTTCCCAAACCCTCTTAATTCCAGTGACTTTCTTCTGTTAATTGTTTCCTATGTGTGCTATATCTAGCTTGTTTATACCTATTAGAGGGCATGATCTGGAGGACAAGGTTACAGAGGAGATGAAGAAGGAGCTGTGAGATGGAGAGGAGAACAAAGGGGGAAAGGTGTTTCCAAGACCGAGAGATAAGAGAGGATCAAGGGGCAGAGGGTGACAAACTAAGTCTAAGGCAGCAGAGAGGTCAAAGAGGATGAGAATTTGGAAAAGGCCATCGTACCTCAGTTAGAGTACATAGTAAACAGTTAGCAAATGTGTCTTGTACGGGTGAGTGAATGATCCATTAATCTCTCTCTTCCTCAGCTAATTCAATAATCTGGCATTCCAGTGGGAAAGCATTAAAGCATTATGCTAAACTCAAATGATGTGGGTTTAGTCAGTGTCAATGCTATTTTCATAGTATTTTGTAGGATAGACATAAAGCCTATAGTCTAATTTACAGAGGAGAAAATTGAGTACCAGAGAGAAATAACTCAGGAAAACAGAAAAAAGCCAGTGTGTGTACATACATATATTATTATATGTGTTTCTATAAATGAATATAGAATAATATGCATGAATTTGTATATGTATGATATGTTTATGTCATTACTATACAAAGTACAGCATGTGGTTTATTTACAATATGCACTGAGAAACACATAAACTCTCCTAAGAAACTCTGATTGCTGCATTAATATTTCCAGCTAGATTTCCCTCCCTCACCTCCAACCCAGCATGGCCAAACTGGACAATGCCCTCCTCCCCAAAATCGCTCTTACCCCTGACTTTCCTGCTGTATCAATGGCACCATTGTTCTTGAAGTGATTTGGAAAGAAACGTCCACTTTCCTCCCTCTTCTCCTCATCTACAAATGCTTTGGTTTCTTAATAACTTCTCATGATTTTAACCTTTCCTTTCTATGCTCTGTGACCCAACCACAATTCAAGAGTCTATTACATCACCCCTTGACAGTTTCACTAGCCTAGGTGGCCAAATTCTTTGGTCTCTCCTTATTCCAATACATATTACACAAAGCTTCCAAACATTACCTTTTAAGACCAGGATTTGAGCGTGTCATTGTATCTACTTATTACCTTATGTCTAGAGTTCAAACTCTATTCTCTGGCATTAAAAAACCTTCCTAATGTGTCAGTAACTGAGTTTTCCAATGTATTTACCAGGATTATCCTTTGGTAGCTTGTAAAAGACCAATAGTAAGAGTAGTAATCCTCAAAACAGAATTTTAGCCCCTTTAACCAGATTTCTTGATTCAGACCAAGAAGACCTGGGTTGAAATCCTGGGTCTTTAATTTATTATTTTTGTAAAGTTGGGCTGGCCATTTAACATCTCTGAAACCCAGTTTTCCCCCTGAAAATGGTAATATTTGTCCTACCAACTCACAGGATTTTTGAGTTAACCAAAGGAAATGATGAAAGTATGCAAAATGATTTGTAACTTTTAAATATTATATATATATTAAGTTGTTGTTATTCTCATAAGTTTTCATTTTGTGTTCAATAGGATTCAGATAAAAAATCCACTGTGTCATCCCTACTCCAGTATTATGATTTTATGTTTAATATCCAGCAGATAAGTGAAAAATTGTTGTGATTCATATGTTGGGGTATTAGCTCATCTTCTGTAGTATCACTGAAAGCATACTATGGACAGCTCCAGATATAGGCAGGATGACAGGGATGGTGATGATGATGATGATGATGATGATGATGATGATGATGATGGCGATGATGATAATGATGATGATGATGATGGTGATGATGATGATGGTGATGATGATGATGATGGTGATGATGGTGATGATGATGGTGATGATGGTGATGATGATGATGATGACGATGATGGTGATGATGATGATGATGACAAAACCAGATACAGTGTCTTTGGGGGATGGGGAGGTACAGGAGAGTTGAAAGATGCGTCTTCCTCTGGTTGTGGTAACAATCAATAATTATTTGAATTTCTACCACATGATGACAGTGACTGCATTACTTTGGTGTTTTATTTTACTATACTGAGAATTATTCTACCGTTCCATAATATTTTGCTGGTTTGAACCCAAATGCCACATATTTCATATTTCAAAAAACATCAACCAACCTGCAACCATACCACAACTTAAGTCAGTCTCTAAGGCCAGGGGAATAGCAATCATACTACAACTGAGGTTGTACTACATACTACAACTAAGGTATTTTGACTTGTGTCTTCTGCCTTCTCCAACTGAATTACAAACTCTTTGAGAATAACAGTTCCTATCTCTTTTCCATCCTTGTTCAGTTAATGATGTACTATATGCTCAACAAGTCCTCCCAAATGTTGATTTGTATGGCACAAATTCAAAGTGTAACTTAAGGATATACATTTGTCATGATGGATGAGATGTGCTTAGTGGTTATTTGCACACCAAAATTTTTCAGCCATCTAAAATATTCTGTGAACATTGTATTCATGACAGTTAAGTTTTCCTGATAATGTAAGGTCAGTGGTAAAAAGTAAACAGTTAAAAACAAAAATAATATTAAGGGAAAAAAAAGAAACATTTTAGCCACATGTACATATTTATCAAAGTGGTTTTTTTTTTTTAGAATGTATTCTGTAGTTGCCTAAATTAATAGAATATGTAGGGCATACAGCCTTTTCTTTATGACTTGCATGGCATTTGTGAAATCTAGTTTTGTTTTGTTTTTCCTACTGGGCATCAGTTTCTTCATCTCTAAAATGGAGCAGTTTGATTTAATAATCCCTTAAGAACACTTCCAGTACTTAAATTGTATGAACTTATAATTTTATCTTACTGTAGCTTTGGCTGCTGAAATGAATAGCTTGGGATCCACATCTGGAAAAAGAACTATGGAGTCGAAATGCAGATCAAAGCATGTTTCTCTCTGTCTCTCTGTCTCTCTGTCTCTCTGTCTCTGTCTCTCTCTCTCTCTCTCTCTCTGTCTCTCTCTCTCTCTGTCTCTCTCTGTCTCTGTCTCTCTCTGTCTCTCTCTCTCTCTGTCTCTCTCTGTCTCTCTCTCTCTCTGTCTCTCTCTCTCTCTGTCTCTCTCTCTCTCTTTCTTTCTTGTGGTTCCTCCCATTGATTCTAATTCTTCTTTCCGGCATGACTAATGAGAAAATATGTTTAATATGAATGTATTTGTAGATCCTATATCGGATTGCACACTATATTGGGGTGGGGAGAAAATTTGGAACTCAAGGTCTTTTAGAAAAAATGTCGAAAACTTAAAATTAAATAAATATTTTATAAATAAATAAATAGCATAGGAAATAAGGTTGTCTATTGAAATGTCAAGA
Source organism: Pseudochirops corinnae (assembly GCA_028646515.1). Lineage (NCBI taxonomy): Eukaryota > Metazoa > Chordata > Mammalia > Diprotodontia > Pseudocheiridae > Pseudochirops > Pseudochirops corinnae. The sequence goes on from CM053588.1 coordinate 284,953,747, forward strand.
GATACCCGAAAATTTACTTTTAAAATTCCCTAATCTTATTTTTCTTGTTGTTTTTTTTCTGTTTTTCCTTTCACATTATGTGACAGGGAAATATGTTTTGCATGACTGCAAATGTATGATATATATCAAATTGCTTGCCTTCTCAATGAGAGGGGAAAGAGGGAGAGAATTTGGAACCCAAAAATAAAGAAAAACCCCAATGTTAAAATTTGTACATTTAATGGGGGAAAAAATAAATTACTAAATAAATTAAAAATTCATATCAGATGCTTTGGAGTCATTTGCCTCTTCCTCCTAACACTCCAGTGAAGGATACATAGATTCGTGAATTCCACAGCAATATAATATTTCAGCATAGTAACACAAAGCCAGATGTAGTCTTCTTCTCAGTGGTTTCATGACCCTCTAGTAAATGCTCTTCACTGTCATTGTCAGTGTCTTTTGACTTGTCAACAATATTTGAAACGTTAGCTCTGATTTTTGTATCCCTAACAATTTTTCACAGGAATATTGTCAGTTCCGTGCCTCCTTTTCCATTTCAATTGTTCTGTGTTTGTTGATGGGGTGTGATGGAGTAGCCCGGACCATTTTATGAACCAGTGCTAGATTGCTTTGGGTAGACCTTTTTCCAAAGCCTATCATATTTTTATCGTCATCATCATCATCATCACCAGAAAAATATGCTTCTGAATACCTGGGACTTTTTCTCTCTCTGACCTAAGTACTCCTAAGTTGATAATTTTAAAGAAAATTTCAGATATAAAGTTACACTAAGAAGTTCATCTTTAATGTTTTGTGAAGCTGAAAGTTAAATATGCTGCGTGAAAGATGATTTGACCACCTCATGAAATCTCCTTTGTAATAATATCTTACTAATTAATAGAACGCAGGCCATCGTTTTAAACAGTACATTAACACCAAGAAGCAGGAAGATGTGCAAAATGTGAGATGCTACATGTGCTTCCTAAAATTACATAGCTATGCTACCTTCAGAGAAACTTATGATCTTGAAAAGTGCTTTCATTTCAAATACATAGATATAAGGGAACCAATCAGAAATTTAAAAAATACAACCCAAAACATTTGTTTCCGTCCATGTGTGAACTCTCACTATATATATGATATATTTTTTAAATCTAGCATGATTAACTTACTCAATTCCTAAATATTTTTATTTAAAAGATTCTGCAATAAAAGCCCACCACTTTTTCTACTTAAACCAAAGGGCATTTGAATCACAGGTACCTGCTAAAGTAATAGTAAGTCTCACCAATTTCACTAGCATTGTAAAACTGATCAGGGAATAAACTGCCTTCTGAAATGACTTTTCAGAAATTGTCAGGAAAATATTTTGCCAGTATGTTGATTATTTTCTCTTCAAAATATCTCACACTTCAACACCATAATAACCCTTTTGAATATACATAAGATATATATGCTTCAATCAACTCTATTTGATTGCTAAATTAGACATACATACATACATATATACATAAACATATACACACACTACTATAAAGATAGCTAGTCTGTTTAGGGGACAGAAAGCTAAGCCTAGAATCAGAAAGACCTAAGTTCAAATCCAGCCTTATTAACTCGGTGTCCTTGGGCAAGTCACTTAATCTCCCCCTAACTCAGATTCCTTAATTGTAAAATAGGATAATAGTAGCACTTACCTCTCTCGGGGTTGTTTTCATGAAAACTCAAATAATATAATATTAAATAATATTTGTTCAAATAATATAATATTTGTAGGGTGTATATCTGGCTAATAGTAGGACATTTATAATAAGTCATTTTTCCCCTCTCTATATAATGTTGAAAAGTATACAAACTACACACACATACACATTCTTGTATATGACTATATTGAGTTATGTGTATTTTCAAATTCAGTTGATAAGAAATTTAACATAATATATTTACACACACACATATACACATATGATTGTGCATGCCTTTCCATGAGCATTGGGGAAGAGACAGGATTATTTGAAATTTTAGCTAAGAACTATGTATAGGTATAGGTATGTGTGTGTATATGTGTGTATGCACGTCTGTGTGTATACGCACACACACACATACACACACACACCCCACACACACGTTTGGTGGTGTGAGCCAGAAGATTTTTAGCTACATCAAGAACCTGCAAGGAATTTGACTAACTAGTTCTTTCTGGAACTTGATTTCACGTACTCTTCATTAACCCAAACTGGATTCATTTAACAAAATATTTCTAAAATTGATCTATTAATGTCATGTTCAGATCTTAGGGGGCAGCTTGGTGGTACAGCAGATAAAGCAGGGTCTAGAATCAAGAAAAACTCTGTACAAATCCAACTTTAAACAATTAGCAGCTGTATGACTCAGGGCAACTTAGTTAACTTCTGATTTCCCCAGTTTCACCATCTGTGAAATGGGTATGATAATAATACCTACCTCCCAGCGTTGTCGTGAGGATCAAATGACCAAAAATTATGAAGTGTTTAGCATAGTACTGGTAACTAATTAAGCCCTATATAAATGTTAGACATTATTTTAAATTATTACTATTATTATCATCTTTATTTTTTCTCCTAAGATTAACCCAGCTCTCTTATAACTCTTCCTTTTGCATTCTAATTTCTACAATAGCCCCACTTCTGTTATGCTGCTTGTGTATGTCCATATGCATATGCTATATACTTGTGTTACCCAGCGTCCCATCACCAAATCTTCACCTCGGAAATCTCCTTCTGAAATATAAACCAGGATCTTGGATTCCCTTGAGTCAGTAATATTGGAGTGGACAGAATGCAGTTAAATCCTTGCTCTGTCAATGAATACTGTTTGACCTTGGGAAAGTCATTTATCTTTTCTTGGTTTCAAGTTTCCTCATTTGCAGAATGAGGGGATTGGATTGACTTGATATTGTCACGGTGACTTCCAGCTCAAAATCTATGTTATTTACATGTCCATATAAATAATATACATAATTATGTATGTAATACAATAACATTATAGGATATTATATTAAAATATGGAATAATATTACAATGTTAATAGTAACCTAATATTAGTATATTGTTATTATTAGGATGATGATATTATAGGATTTTGCCATTGTTCACTCTGTCTTGGTACAATATCAAGGTCACAGTCTTATTATCCTGGCGGATACTCTCTATTTTCATGTCCACCAGCCCTCTCAGGTCACTATTGACTTTCTTTACAGCTGCTCAAACTCCCAGCTGCACTTGCTCTCAGGTCAGTCCCACTGCTCTCATGCCTTGCCGTAAATTCACTTTCACAGCTGCACTTGCCCACATTGATTCTCTAACCCTTTAATCTAACATGAATGCATTCCCGGGAAATAGACTCATCACAACTATGGACTCATTCCATGCTACCACATTCACAGCTATCTGGTCAGTCTCTCCAATCATACATCAAATGAACCTCTTCTGATGCTCCCAAATTCCTTTCACAATAAAAAAAAAATTCCCATTGACCAGTTGCATTAAAATGGTGGGAAAGGGGAAGGAAATATTTCAAGATGGATCATATTTGTTTTATTTTTCTTTTTCTCTTAAATCCATAGTATCCCAATCCTATCAAAATAACTCCTTTCTAAAGTCTATTCTCCTCTTTTTCCAATGGAAGAAGATCTTGTCTTGAATGTCCCAGAAGGGTAGGCAGTATGGTATTGTACTGAATTTGGAGTCAGAAGAATTAGATTGAAATTCTGTTTCTTTCAATTACTGCCTTTGTGACTTAGGACAAGTCATTTCCATCTCTCTGGGAATCAGCTTCCTTTTCTTTAAAAGAGTTAGACTAGAAGCCTCTAAAGTTCGTCCTAGCTCTGTCTATAACCTATAAAAATGTCTTGCTGCTTCTTAGCTTGTCTGTCTTCCTCTTTTCCCAGTATCTATCCAACATTCTTTATGTCAACCTATTCTTCTGCCCCCCAAGACAACTGAGTAGTGCTGAGGACAGTCAAAATGTTGCCTTCATTATGTTCATACTCAGGTCTTTCCCCTGGGAAAGATCTTAATTTAGAAAGGCCAAGGTCACCCACTGTATCCTGGGGTATTGCCTGTCATCTTGACTCTTGCTTGCCACTGGACTTCAGTGACCCTGGAGGAGAGAGTGAAGCTGATCATTTTGTGCAGCTCTGCCTCACTTAAATCCAATTCATGTCCAAGTCAAGACATTACCCTGGTGATGTCATTGGTCCTCTTTGGCAATGAAGGACAAACAACAAAGGCTTCTGCATGAGGTCTCTTCACAGAGAAAAGAGCTTCCAGATCAGGTGATGTGAGTTAAACTTTTTCACATGTATGTCTTACACATGTCCTCACTACTATTGTAGTCTAAGTTTGAGCTTACTCCTCTAATGGATGCTTTGTGTATTTGTAGGAATGAATGAGTCAGATTTTTAGGAGAATGTTTTATATTAACTGTCTTTACTGTGTTATCTGAAAGTCGTAGTAGCTGCCTGCCCTCTGGGGAACCAACCTGTCAATTTGAGCAAAAGTTGAGAAAGGCTGCTATTATTTCTTCTTCTTCTTCTTCTTCTTCTTCTTCTGCTGCTGCTGCTGCTGCTGCTGCTGCTTCTTCTTCTCCTTCTCCTCTTCCTCCTCCTTCTCTCCTCCTCCTTTTCCTCTCTCTTCCTTCTCCTCCTCATCCTCCCTCTTCCTCTTTTTCTTCATTTTCTTTAGTTAATTTTATTTTTTTAATTTTTCCAGAAATCTAGAACAGTTTACTTTTTTTGTCCTGTGCGGATTTCATTTACGATTTCTTGAAATATAGCTATGAAAAAAACCAGGTTTTTAAAAAGCCCACTGTGTTTGTGTTGCCTCACTAGAGAAATCTTGCTCATTCCTCCTTCCCTCTTAGACTAGGAGGCGGGAAGGCAATAAAATTGAGATGAAAATAGATTTAGAGCTATTAGGGACTCTGAGGTGATCGAGTCCAATGCTCTTATTTTATAGATATGGAAACTGAGGCACAAAAAGGTCAAATATAACTTCCTTCACATTGCATGGATAGTAAATAGTTAAGAAAGTATATAAGAACTGAGATCTTCTTAACTCTGAGTTCATTGCCAAGTTCACTTTACAGCTTGACCTCAATTTTAAGAGTCTACAAGGAATATCAGTGAGATGATTAGAAAGAGGAATTATACACACACACATCTATATATGTATTGTGAGTATATACACATACACATATGTATCTGTGTATGCATATGTGTGTGTTAGAAGGGAGAAAATAAAGGAAGCACTTTGCATGACTTTTTTGCAGTGCTGAGATACCAGTATGTATAATTTTCACTAGTCAAGCTTACAAAGAAGACATATCAGAATCGACAAATAGTCAATTGAGACAGGGAGAAGGTTGGAGTCCTAGATGGAAATGAAGTGTGACCAGAGTCCTGAATCATTTCCCTTCTCATCAGGATACACATATAAAGTCTGTCCATGCTAGAGCACTAGGGGTGCCAGCCAAGACTGGACTCAAATTTTACTCTTATCTATTGCCTGCGACTGTAAGAAAAATAGGGGAGGAGGGGAGGAAGGGAGGAAGCACAGAAAAGGTGAGAGAGAGAGAGAGAGAGAGGCAGAGAGAAAAGAGATGAGGGTAAGTCAGGTCCTGGATATCGTTTGCTTGTTTCAGCCTAGTAACAAGAATAGGAAACAAACCTGTGATTTTACTTTTATAAAGAAAGTAGATTCTCCTGGAAGAGGAATCATCCTGTACCAGAACCAATCCCTCTGGGATCTTCTCTGCAACTAATGGTCCTAGAGTAGTGCCTGGAGAACTATGAGGTTAAGTGCCTTATCCAGAATCATACAGCCAATATGTGACAAAGGGCTTAAACCGGGGTCTTTTTGGGTTTTGAGCACAATGCTCTCTACATTATGGCACATTATCTTTAGTATCTTCTAAATGCCCAAATTATCTTGATATTTTAAGGACTTACATAGTCTTCATTGGGCTCATACCGCAACTACAATGATAAACGTTTATCCAAATAAAGAAAATGATCCTAAGAGCTTTTTGGGATGTGTTCTTCAAGGAATTTCAAGGTGTTCACTATGACTATACCTGTGATCTATTAAAAAAACAATGCAGTAGCTATAAAGAGATACCACAGTGTGAAGGATAATGTGTTGGCTTGCAGTGAGAAAAAAAAAAAAAAGCTGTTTTCCAATCCCATCTCTGACATGTTATATGTATTGTATGGTATTAGATAAGTTATCCAACCTTTGAGAGCCTCATTTTTCTCAAATGTAAATAATAATAATAATACTTTCCAAAATTTACTTCATATTCGTAAGACTAAAATAAGATAATTCACTTTTAGGTAGCACATGAAGGGATGGTGATACTGGTGCTTTTTATTTTTCAAAAAAGTGAATGTCTGGGGTCAGCAAGATGGTGCAGTCAGTAGAGCACTGGCTCTGGAGTCAAAAGGACCCAAGTTCAAATCCGGCCTCAGACACTCAACACTTACTAGCCGTGTGACCTTGGGCAAGTCACTTAACCCCAATTGCCCTGCCTTCCCCCTCCAAAAAGCAAAAATGTTTTTAAAATAAAAAATAATAATAATGATAAAATAAAAATAAAAAAGTCAATGTCTCATGTTATTTTTTAGAGAAATATAAGAGAGGCCCAAGGTATAGTTTTTTCCTGTCATTCAACTGATGATTCATGCTACCATCCAGTCCTGGAACCAGTTGGCCCTGTTATGTTGTACTTATTAATAAAAAACATATATTCCAGTGATACAAATTACATTCTATCAATATTTTCTAATCTTGTGCTATTTTTGCCACTGTTCTATCATGAATTGTTCATCAAGAATATATATTTACATATATGCATATGTATGCACACATATATAAAGCATGTAAACACATACAAATATATATACATATATATGCTTACTGTCAGTCATCAGTGTACATGAAATAGAGAAAAATGTGCTAATAATAGTATCATCCATAAGACACTTTCAAGTTTATGAATTGATTTAGATGTTACCTCTCAAGCCTTACAACAGTCTTGTCCTGATGATCTCATGCCTCCAGTGTGTCTAACTTTCTAGGACAGAGAACTCGGTGTGTAAAGACTGCAGGTGTATTTGAAATGTAGAGGAAAGGGACTTTGGGGAGCCCTGAAGCAGTCAGGGAAGACTCCATGGGGAAGACAGAACTCAAACTCTCTCTTTTAAGAAGGAGCAAAGAGACAGCCTAGCAGATGAAGGAACAAGTCATCCCCAAGTGAAGCCTCTGTGATGGGCCATAATGGATTATGGAGCAGTGAAGATCCTGATCTGTTTAGGGACAGTGGGGGGAAGTGAAGGAGAAAATATGGAAGAGCGAAAAAGGTATATTTGCCAACATTGTCTTAGAGCGATTATGAGGTGAGTTTTTTTTGTTGAAGGGCAGGTAATTGAGTGTATAGGCAGCTAAGTCTAGATCTGGAGTCAGGAAGACCTGACTTCAAATTTTTCATCAGGAAATTACTCAGAGCTGTGTGTTTCTAGACAAGTCACATAACCTCTGTCTGCCTAGTTTCTTTCATCTGTAAAATGGGGATATTACTAGCACCTTCCTCCCATAGCTGTTGTAAGAACAAAATGAGGTAATATTTGTGAAATGCTTCACAAACCTTAAAGCCATTTGTAAATGATGGTTATTATTTTATGCTTTGCTTCATTAGTAAAGTAACCTAAGGGACAAAGCAATCTTCATCAGATTGCTCTTTCCTATTTTATTTCCATTTCCTTTTATTCCCTCCCGAGGGGTAGAAAGGGAAGAAGGGGAAGGAGGGGAACGAGAAAGTATGGGAAATAGGTGAAGAAGTCGCTATCTCAGGATCAAGAAAAAAGAAGTTGTAGAGGGTATGGCAAGGCAAAAAGGAGTTTTGAAGTATTTAGGAGTTTTGCGAACCAGTCAAGATTACCCAGGCTAATTCTTTCCCCTTGTCTCTGTTCATCTGCGTGCGTCCACATTGTCAGGAGCATGATATGAAAGAATGCTGGCTGAAGTCTGAGTCTCTGTTACAGTTTATTAAGCACAGAAAGGAGGCACAGTAGAGATAATAACAAACTTGGAGCAAGGAAAGCCTCAGGTTCTAGTCCTGTGGTGGGGAACCTTCATGAGGCCACACGTGGACTGCTAGGTGCTCAAGGGCAGCCTTTTAACTGAGTCCGAGTTTTACATAACAAATACTTTTATTAAGGGGCTTTGTTCTGCGAAGTTTGGGTTCAGTCAATGGGCCTCACTTGAGGATCTAGAGGGCCCCATGTGGCTGCAAGGGCACAGGTTACTCACCCCTGTATCCAGTCCCAACTAATACGACTGGACCTTGAGCAAGTTACCTCTCTTCAGCGGACCTCGTTTCCCCACCCTCTGTAAAACCAGAGAACTGGACCAGGCAATCTCTTGTACCTTTCATGGTGTCCGTTCTTACTGCCCTAACAACTATCACAAATCTTTTAAATGCTCTCCAATGAAAACACTCTTGAATTCATGCCTGCAATGAACATACTGTCCATGAGAGGGCGCATCGGAACCACAATCTGAGTCACCTTCCACAGTCACACAAAAATCTTCCTAAAGTGGGCCAGAGGTCCAGGCAAAAGAATTATATTTATTTAGCTCAAGGAAAAAAAAATGCATATATTGCTCCTATCTGATCACAGTTCGTTGACTATATGCAAAGAGGGGAACAGGAAATTATTTTCCATTATCTGAATTATATTACCAAAATCCACTGGAGGGTTTTAGGACATTTCTGTAGGATGATATATTGTCTTTCAAAGAAGCAACAAATGACCAGTTTTGCATCTTCCACTATTGGGATGTTCTTCTATTCTTCCCTCTGGCAGGAGCATCGTTTTACTTCATTAGGAAAGTGACCTGAGGGGCAAAGCAATCTTCATCAGATCTCTCTTGCCTACCTTATTTCCACTTCAGCTTATTCCCAAAGGGAAGAATAAAGGGGGCGGGGGGCAGAAAGTGTGGGAAATAAGTGAAGCTAGAGAGAGAACTAAGTTGTTTTTTTTTCTTTTGAGAAATTCAGTCTTTAGAATGCAGAAATCTAAAAGTCAAAGAATCTGTCAAGGACAGCAGAAAAATGTCTAGTTTTGTATTTTGTTACTTTTTTTATATGTTGTTGACTAAGTTGTATCTGATAAATAATCTAATGAGAAGGGGAAATGGCAATTCATGTAGAAAGAACAGTAGCTCTGGAGTCAAAGAACCCGGTTTCAAATACTTCATCTGAGGCTAATGACCTCTGTGACCTTGGACACATTTAACCCCCCCAGACTCATTATCTTTTCTTTTGCTTTTTGGAGGGGATAAGCCAGGGAAATTGGGCTTAAATGACTTGCCCAAGGTCACACAGATAGTAAGTGTTAATTGTCTGAGGTCAGATTTGAACTCCTGACTCCAGGGCAGATGGTCTATTCACTGTGCCACCCATCCGCCCTCAGACCTCATTTTCTTCATCTGTGAAAAAGGAGGGAGCTGAAGATGGCCACTGAGACCCCTTTCAGCAATGCAGCTTTATTCCTAAGATCTTTTGGCTTTTGTCAATTTGTACACCAATTTCCCCCCCTCCCCAAACTATTTTGTTGCTATTTCTGTAACTGACTTCTTCATTTCGACATTTCGGCAATTTTTCCTGCCTTTTATCTTTTTTCTTTCTCCTCTAATCTAATATATCCCTTCATTTTCTTTTCTTTAAATTCTCCATTTTTTTCTCATTGTTTCTCTACTCTTCTCTTCCATTTTCTCACTGCGTGTCTTCCCCATGGCATTCTGCTATTTCATGCGCAAATTAACTTAGTCAGCTTTTTACCCAGGATATCAATCTCTTGAAAATATCCCCACAGTACTGTTTCAGTTTCATATGATTTGAAATTCTGTGAGGAAGGACATCCCCAAATCCCACTTCTCATTCAGAGATGGAGATTATCTCCTTAATCTAAGAGACAGCAAGCTGTGCTATCCAGTGGTCTGGGAGCCCAGGTGAGGAGTTTGGAAATAATTCCATTCCATACTCCAACACTAATTTTCAGCATGCCAAGAGAGGGAGAGAAGGGAAGAGGCTGGAGCTGATTTTATATGGGTTAAACAGAATGAAGATGTCGCAACAGTGGGGGGGGGGGGCAGGCGGGAAACAGAGGAGAGAGCAAGATCAGAGGCTCTTAGACTAATGGAGCCGGACAGGACCTGGGCTATCATCTTACCTAAAGGGTCAAAGGATTCACCCAAAAACTGCTGCTTGAACCAGATTAAAATATAATTGAGAAATATTTAACCAAATAAATAAATAAAATAAAGCTATATAAAACATCACGTGTCTGCGTCACTTTCTAAGTCAATATGCGGGATCCTTATATTCAGCTTAGCAGCCCCCGTTTCTCTTTGAGTTTTGATACCATTGACATAAGCCACTCATTTGACAGAAGGAGGAATGAACCTATCCAAGGTCAAACATTGCTGTTAGTTAGTAGACTACCTGGGGCTGGAACCCAGGTTTCCTGATTCCCAAGGGGACTTGCCCTTATGCTGCATTGACAGTAGGAACAAATTGAAGTTACTTTTTGCTAGCTTTTTGTTATTATTCATTGTAAAGTGTATTCCCAACTCAGGTTAGAGGGGAAAAAACTATCTGGAATGTTGCCGTTTATCTGTCCAAATGGAGTGCTTACCTGTAACACCACAGGGTGCACTGTCCATCAAGTGAGTCCTTTTGGTTTACTTGTGCTGCTGTGGAGAGAGACTGGTTGGTCCCACATGTCCTTACATGGCATCTCCTGTATAGGGTTCATTTAATAGGGAATGAAGAGGAAGTTTTCTAGAAGTCTTTCTAAAATGAAAGCTATTTCATTTATTAATTTTTAAAATGATGGCCTCCTCTGAAAACCACCAGGCAATATTAATCTTTGAAGGATCTATTAAAAGAACAACAACATCGCATCAGCAGCTTTCCCCCTACAGATATGTGGGGGAATGTGGCGGAGTGAAAAGAGGACCAGATTTGGAGTCAGAAAAGCTAAAGGTCAAAGCTTGCATAGATTATTTACTAGCTGTGGGTGCTTGAATAAGTCATTGCTTCTTTATATCACAACTTCCCCATCTATAAGATGAAGAGTTGGCTAACATGAAATTGCAATCTCTTCTAGCCCCAACCTATTGTTGATTCTGTGACATAAGACCCCAAAGGACATTTTAGAAAGCAACTCCAATGTTCAACTCATTGGGACTTTGTCAGAACCACAATAGAGAAGGATTTCTAAGAACTCAGGTGGTCCTATGGAAATACTTTTTTGAGATACTTAAGCAAGTAAATTTCCAAAATTTATCAGCTCTTGTTGGCATGTTGTGCAGATAGAGTATAGATACCTACTCTCTAAGGCTTGCTCTCTTATAAACTTTCTGTGTGACCACATATAATTTAATTCACTTATAGGATCATAGATCTAGGACTGGCAAGTTGATGTTTCCAGGCCATCTCTGATAATTTGCAGATGAGGAAACAGGTAAAAGGAGCTTAAGTGATTTATTCAAGGTCAAAAAAGAGGTAAGCATCAGAGGTGCAATTTGGACACAGCTTCCCTGATTCCAGAGGCAGTACTCTTCCCCCTGGACTATATAATTCTCAGGATTTTAGTTTTCTCCTCTCTAGAAAGGCAGTTAGATGAGAATTTCTAAGATCCTTTTTCAACTTTAATATTTTATAATTCTAGTTTGAGAGCAGCCTCCTGAGTAGTGTGATGGAGAGTAAGTGATCATCTATCAACTCCATGAGAGACGTTGTCAATTAATATTTATTGTGTATTTTTTTATGATATCTGTGATCTATAAGAGGACAGAATATCCTCTTTGCCCTCAGGGAACTACAATCCACTAGGAGGCTCCAGACTTATGAAAGGATTAAGAAAACAATTTAGTGTTTAATCATAAAGCATTGACTGTAAGTGTAATAGGAGCCCAGAAAAGGGAGAGATAAGGGAAAGATTGTAATAGTCTGAGAAGACTTCCTGGAGCACCTGGGATGTGGGCTGTGCTTTAAAGGATTTATAGAATATGATTTGTTCTAGACTGAGTAGGAGAGAGAACCTCAGGCAGGGACAGATATTTCTGGCTAAGTAACAGAAGTAAGGTTACTATTCTGGAGAGCAATCTGGAACTATGCCCAAAGGGCTATAAATAATTGCATACCCTTTGACCCAGCAATACCACTATTGGGATTATATCCCAAAGAGATTACAGAAGTAGGAAAAGGTCCCAT
>CM053588.1:284966546-284984618 GCA_028646515.1 Pseudochirops corinnae
TGTGTGTGTGTGTGGGATTGTATGTTTAAAGTGCCTGGAATCTATTTAAGATAGTCGCCACATTATAAAAGAATCACATTTTCACCTTTTAAAGAAGTTTTTGCCCTCTCTTGCTAAGGGGGAAATCTATGTAATTGGAAAACTCAACTCCCTCCCTCTCTCTCTCTCTGTCTCTGTCTCTGTCTCTGTCTCTGTCTCTCTCTCTCTCTCTCTGTCTCTCTCTCTGTCTCTCTCTCTCTCTCTCTCTCTGTCTCTCTCTCTCTCTCAGAGTGGGAGGGGTGAATGTAAATGAGATATAATTCCACCCAAGTGTTTTTTTTTTTTTTCTCCTCCATGTACATTTTTTTTTTCTTCTGGCAAGTGAAAGGCCTTCTGTGCTGGTGCCAGGAAGAGACTGGTAATGATTAATTGATTTTTCTGTCAAACCAAGGGAGTATGTGGATAAGTTAGCGTATGTGTGAGGGGCACAGGCTATCCTTTTTATGATAGAAACTGTTTTGTGGTCCCTTATAATAAAGAAAGGGATGGGGGTGGAGGAGGCAGGCAGAGAAATAGAGAAGAAAGTTTAAGAATGAATTTGTCCACAAAGAAGCAGATTAATAAAGGAATATGCAGGCAGTAAATAGCTCTTGTTCCTCTGGGTATGTGCACAATCTGCCTTCACCACTGGGGAATTTGAATGAAACATACAATCCTTAAGAAGGCCTGAAATTCAATGAACAGGCTGATTCTGGGGCACTCCATTATAATCATACCTCTGCCTCTGGCTTACCTGTGACCTTGTGTGAATACATAATGTGCTGGAGAGTTTGATCTTCCTACCACTGAGAGGTGCTAGAAACAAGCAAATGGCTAAGAACCACTGAAATTAAAATTCCACATCTTTGGACACATGCTACCAGTGTCAGAGGTGATAAGTTCTGAAGTCTAACCTCTTTCCGTGGCGGTAGCAATAATTCAACCTTGTAAGCATCTTGTTTTAAGAAAAATCATTAAGAACTCCCATATGAACCACCTTTCTATATAGCCTAGTTGGGACTGCTGAACTGTATCCATTTTCACATGGAAGTCAGTATTCCTGGCTTTCCAATAAGAATGTGCTCTGATTTGGGGGTTGATCTTTTTACCGAAAATCTTGAGGAATTATGACTACACAATTTAGTCCAATGTTTTTTTGGTAAACAACTCAGAAATGCTGTAATTCTTGTGTTTCACTTGATTGGAAATGGGACAGTCAATCATCAATTTTTATTACAATGCTGAGTCACTCTCCAATAGCATTTTCTTCTGTAATATGTAATCAAGACACTGCCATCTGAAACACGCCAATTCATTTTGTTCTAATGGCTAATGTTTGCACACAATGGGGAGATGTGATGGATCTATAATTTCTTGACTGTTTGATGATAATATTTATTTATTATTTTGAATAGTATATCTATTCCCTATTCTGAAATGATGAACAGAGATGAACAATAAAAGATGAACATACTGCTAAATATATTGATAATCCTGGATCAGTTTCTTGTCTATTCCAGATTTCCAGTTTCACACTTTAGTGATTATTTCTTTCAAGTTACTTGGCTTTGGGCACAGTATAATGGAAGAGCAAAGGGAGAAGAATTCAGAGGCCAGGGTTCTCGTTCTACCTCTCATACTAACTAGTTATACAACCGTGGGCAATTTCTCCAGGTCTCAGCTTCCTCCTGTGCAAAATGAAAGTTTAGTTTTACTAATTTCTAACACTCTTTCCAGTTCCAACATTCTATGATTCTATCGGCCATATAGCTAGAAGATTTGTAGTTTTGACTAATTTTCTTTGTAACCAGTGAAGACTTCCTTTGCTTTCTATGACTCACTCATAAGTAACTATGGACCTTCAGCATTCCATCATTTTGTGGTAATTCCTTTTCATTTGCTTTATTATTTATCTTTCCTGAGAACTCAGTAAACATATTTTCTGCTTTCCCATGGTGACACTGTGGCCTCTATACCTTTTCTAAAGCAACCGATTGAACAAAACATTAACTGCCCAAAATAGAAAATTGACAAAAATATAGACATTGATTCTATCACCATTTCTCATAGGAATTTTTATGGATAAAAAAGAGTAACCATAGCAAGGAGCTTGAAAGAGTCCAAAGTCCAACATTTGAACTTCTTCCCAAAAGGGGAGATCTAACCTCCAAAGACAATACCAGTTGGACAAACTTGGTTAAAAAAAGGAAAAGAATGGTGAAATATTAGAAGTTTCACCTTTCAAAATGCCAATGCAGGGAATTTTTGGTATCAAGAACTAGGCATGAGATCTATCTAAATCAGATTATTACCTCCAAAGCATTTGAAAATGAAAAGAGGTGAAAGACAAAGGTATATAAAATTGAAAAGATCTGCAGTTATCTCTAGAATGATCTGCTCTTAACATCTGTGATAGTGAAACACTGTGTTGTTGTTGTTATGGCAGAAAACTAGAAACTAATTGACTCATAAGTTGGGGAATGATTAAACAAATTATTGCATATGAAAAATAGAATGCAGTATTACTACTCTGCAATTAATGAGGCAAGGGACAGATTCAGGGAAACTTGGAAAGCCAGGTATCAACTCAGAAAAAGAGAAGTGAGCAGAAAGAGGAGAATTTTGTAATCACAGTCCTCCCAATAGCTTCCATTCAAACTAGACTCTATAATGATCATGCCCCAGAGAAACTTCATCACCAGAAAACTGGTCATCCTTTGGTACTCAGACCTCATCAGTGCCCTCTGCAACTTTGATTGGAGGTCTGGGACACAAAATTCCTCTCAAACCCTCAATTTCAAGAGCGCTCCCAGGAAAGCAATTTCTTTATTTCTCATAAGCTATGCTACTTAAACCAAACTCCACTATGTCAGGTACCTCCTCCTCCTCCTCCACCAACCTGCTTTTTTAGCTTCCTTCTATGTATAATCTACCCCTATTAGATTTTAAACTCCTCGAAGACAAGATCTGTCTTATTCCCAATATTTAGCACAGTACCTGGCTCATAATAGGTACTTACTAAATGTTTATTGACTTCTGACTACAATGGCTCCAACATTTTAACGGAAACCAATTTTGAAAGATAATATCAAGCAAAGCAATAGCCAATTATAACTCCAGGAGACTGACTATGAAACATGTCTCTGAAATTTTGGTGAAGACTTAATGGAATTGAGGTGTAAAACAAGATACACATTTTTGATGTAATAGTCACAATTCCTTTAAATGTTTCTAACACTCTTTCACAACGCACATGGTTAGCTAGTTAGAGCTACGATGTTCTGAGCACATCCTGAACTTAAATTTAAAACAGAATTTGTTATCTTTCTGCTTAAACCTTTACCTCTTCCAAATGACCCTATTTCTGTTGGAAAACACCAGCAGACTTCTAGGTACATAATCATAACATTATCCCCAATTCCTTGCTCTCTTGCAGCCCAGATTTCCAAATAGTTGCCATATCTTGCCATTTCTACTTTCATAAGAATTCTTTCATATAGTACTTTTTCTCTATTCACACAGTTACTACCTTAGTTCAGGACTTCATCACCCCTTACCTACATCGTAGCAAAAGTGCGCTTCAAATCACTCGCTACTCCTGTCCATTCTCTATGTTGCTGCCAAAGTAATGTTTCTTAAGAGTTGATCTAATCACCTGAGTTCAAATCTGGCCTCAGACACTTAACACACACACACACACACACACACACACACACACACACACACACAAAACCTAGCTGTGTGACCTTGGGCAAGTCACTTAACCCCAATTGCCCTCCAAAAAAAAGAGAAGATATAATCAGCTGACTCTTCTACTCAACCAACTACAATGGCTTTCTATTGCCTATTATTTTATTATATTATTTTATTTTAAATATAAACTCCTCTGCCTAGCTTTAAAATTCTTATGCAACCTGGTCCCAACCTACCTTTTCAGTCTCACTGGCCATCACTCCCCTTCTCATACTCTGCTGTCAAACCTGACTGGCCTTCTCTGTTCTTCAATCACAACACTCCATCTACTGTGCCTTCCTCCATCCTTTTATCCTAGTTGGCCCCAATGCCTGAAATGCACTCCCTTTGTACTTCTATCTCATAAAATATTTTTCATCCTTTAAGATGATGATCTGACACCACGTTCTACATGAAGTCTTTCTTGATCCCCAACTGCTAGTCTGCTAATGCCCATCTGCTCATAGCACCTTTTATTTTTTTTTGGATTTGTCTTCTCAGTAGAGAGAGAGAGAGAGAGAGAGAGGTACACATCTACATACACAAATAGATATTTTGCTGCTTTATATTTATGCTGTACATATTTTTATATGCACCTGTTGTCTCTCTGTTAGAATGTAAGCTCATTACAAGTAGAAATGGTTTGTTTTTTTATATGTGTCTCCAATAAATAACATAGTACCTAATATATTATAGTGTCAGGATCCTTATGCCAAGACCACCTCTCTCTTTTTACCCATCTCTTTTACTATTAGGAGACTGTGTTTTCTAGAACTAAGGCCCAGCAAGCAAACCGTGTCCTGAGTTTGGCATAATAACAATCTTTTGTGCTCACCCCCTGGATTATGTCAGCTATGGCAAAATCCCAGAATCATTTCACACCAGCCCCAGGTGGTTGCTGAACTCAGCCAAGCTCCTATAGGATCTGTGTTCTGCTCATGAAGTCCTGCTAGGGATCAAACTTACCTCATTGTTACTGTCATGGGTACAGCCCACTGCATAGCCATTGATATATACAGATAAATAGAGAGATAAATAGATAGATAGATAGATAGATAGATAGATAGATAGATGATAGATAGATATAGATAGATATTTCCAGATATATAGATACACACATATATGTGTAGCTATCAATCTATATCCATATATGTGTTAAGGTTTGAACTCACTAAAATGGATCTCCTCTTAGAAAGGGGCCTAGCACATGTGTCTACTGGCTGTTGGCCCTATTTTAATTTTATTTCTTAGAGTTAACTGTGGTTGTGATGATCTGTGTGAGCAATTTGGTATTTTTAGAGTTAGAAGCAGTTGCAAAACCTCTGTGACTTTTTGGTAGTTTTATTTTTAGACTTGACAGTAGGTACTTAATAAATATTCATTGATTGAGTGATAAATGTTGCATGTTTAATGATAATGCAATGTTTCATAAAATGTTGCCTTTAGCAGCATGGTATAGTGGGGAAAAGAGTGACTTCTGAGTTAGGTGACCTGAATTCAAATCCCACCTTGTGTCAGCAAGCACCCTAGCATACCCAGGGTGGCTGCTAGCACAGGTTCTTAGATCTGCTTTTCTAAGGGAAAGCAACTCAAAATGGGTGAACAGTCTTACTTTAATCAATCAAAGATATCATTTACCTAGTTCGGGGGAAAAGTCAGCACCCTGAACTTCAGAGAATACAAATATTTACAAACAGAAGTTACAAGCAGACAAAGAAACAGATCAGTAGACGGGCTTCCAGCCATCTGACCATTACATCCACACCTAGTTCGTTACCAGAGAGGGAAGCACCAACATCTGGGTTTTCAAAGCCTTGGGGCTCAATGGTTTTCCAGAGTCTCATCTGGCCAAATCATACAAATCTTTCCAAAGTGAGCCCTAAAGCAAAAACTCACATCAGGATATTTATAGCCTTCTCCTGGATCAGAGACTGTCACAGCCCTCTTGACCCACTGTCCAATCACAAAGTAATAAGGCGAGGGCATTCCTGAAGAACAAGCCTCCAGACACAGGCTCCATGTGGCCACATTCAGCCTATTAGGGGGCAGAATATACTTTCAAATCAGGGAAGGTTCTAAGAGCCCCTTAAGCCACTTAAGCAAAGGGCCTGGAGGCAGGGAAGATCTTCAGATTCCCATAACACACCTCTAAAGATATATTACCTGGGAATTTAGTCGAGTCACTTAACCTCCTTGGATCTCAATTAATTTATTTGTAATCCTAGGTGCCTTCTAATTTGTAATCTCAGGTGCCTTCTAATTCTAGATCTAAAATTCTATGAATGGAAGAAGAAAGAGTTCAAGTTGTTCAGGTCCAAACTCTGCGTCCTACTAGTGTTGAATGCACTACTTGATTCTCTTTGCTACATCCATCTCTTGAATATGCATCACTAGTAAAGAGAAAATGATGGTCTCCCAAATCTGTACATTAGTGAACACAAACTCAGCCACATAGTGACATCTTTCTCCATAGAAATAATGATGAAGGCTGTCTCCATAGTTTAAGGAAGTCTAAATTCACACTGAAAGGTGTCAGGAAATATAGTATTATCCCATTTTGCCTGGAGCTGCCTTGAAAGTACCATTCCTACCATAAGGATAGATTACAGGCAGGGTGGTAACCAGCCAAGAAGTTAGTAAAAATAGGTTCTTTTTAAAGCAGGGTGTGTACCTGTGAACATCATAAAAGGGAGTTTAAGCCATACTGAGGAATAGAACAATTAGCTCCCTGCTGCCTTAAACTAACCAGGAACAGCATGGATCTATGCTACAGGTTGGTGAGGGGCAGCAGGGAGTTAATTGGTCCTTTGATGGAAACACTGATGAATGCTCAACAAAGCCCACCAAGTAACAGCTACATTGAACACCTGGGTACTATGGTGACAGGTGCCATAGAAATGCATTCAGCAAGAAAAAAAGAGGTGGTGAGAAAGTGGGGAAAGGGCCTCACAACTCAAAGAGAAGGGGAGAAATTTGGTGACAAGGTAGAAGGTTGTAATAGGGTATAGGGAAATGCAGAATAAAGAAAAAATAGGCAGAGGCAGAAAAGCAGAGGATCAATTATTCAATCAACAATCATTTATAAAGCTTCCATTCTGTTGAAGAAACTTGGGATACAAAGACAAATTAATATTGTCCCTGTCCCTGTCCTCAAGAAGCTTACACTCTGCTGTACTTTAATAAAAAGTTACCCTGCCTTCAAAAAACTTCAGTTTAACAATTTCAATTTAATGTTGTATATACTCCTTGAGAGAACATTGCTTGATTTTTTTCTTTGTACCCTTAGCACCTAGCATAATGCCTGCCATATCAGAGCTACTCAATTGAAATTTATTGATTGATAAAATGAATTTCAACACATATTTCCAGAGCTCTCAGTGAATATCATCTTGCAACAATCTCAAGAGGATGCTAAAAGAAAAATCCCATAGACTTCAAGAGCATTTGGCAACACAGAATCATAGAATCTGAGTGCTACAGAGGCCTCAAACATTATCCCATCCCAGCTGTACCTGATGGAGGAATTCTCTCTACAGCCAAAGTTACTTACGTAACATCTACTCCAGTGACTTGGAACTCTGTGCCTTACAACACAGCCCATTCAATTTTTGGATAACCTAATAAGATTTTTAAATTGAGAGACTGTCCATAAAAATTTCCCTCATGTTTTTTCTTTCTTTAGGATCTTGGTCACATTTTTTTTATTTGTAAAAGCCCTTTTTAATTTAATGTAATTGAAATTATCCATTTTATACCTCAAGCTGTTCTCTCTCTCTCGTTTATCCATAAAATTTTCACGTTTCCATGAGTCTGACAGACAATATCTTGGATGTTTTTCAAATTTTCTCATAATTTCTTTTCAATATTTAGGTCTCATATCCATTTTGAGAATATCATGGTTAATGGTGTAAAATATTCATCTATGCCCATTTTCTGCCATACTGCTTTCCAGTTTCCCAACAATTTCCCCAAAAGTTTTCCCAACAGTTTCGCCAACAAATAATGAATTCTTGTCCCTAGAATCTTAATTCTTTACGCTCATTAAATATAAGATTATTATATTTATATTACGTTAAATTGAATTGAAACAGCTCTGTTGATCTTTCTTGATACAGTGCCACATACCTCAATAACTGGATTATTTTTCAAAACATTATATCAATCTAATCTATTATTAGGAAAGGAAAAGAACTGAAAGTACTTATTTCAAGATTTCATTGCTGTAGGGAGCTCCTAGATGAGGAAATTTCATTGCAGGACTGCAATTTTTCAGCAACTTAGAGTCTTAGAGAGATACTTAAAGTATGGAAAAATTAAGTGAATTTTCTGGAGTCACACAGTTGGTAGGTGCCAGTGAGAGAGCCTTCACCCATGTCTTCCTGCTTCTGAGGAACTAGCTCCCAATACCTCAGTCTATGGCAAGGGTGGGGAACCTGTGCCTGGGGGCCATATGTGACTCTCTAGGTCCTCAAGTATTTTTCTTCAAATCCAAACTTCATGGAACAGGTCCTCAAGTGTAGCCCTTGATCAGAATCCAGTGGATTTATAAAATTTGGGTTCAGTTAAAGGGTCTCACTTGAGGACCTAGAGAGCCACATATGACCTCAATGCTTCAGGCTCCCCATCTCTCATCTATGGTACCTCTCAAGTTGTTTTCTTTGTTACCGAGGTTCTGTAACCATTCTTTATTATTAAATATGAATATTCTGTGAGGCTCACAGGGCAGAAGGGGATGCCAAGGACCAACCCAATTAGCCTTCTAAGGAAACATTTCATTCGGGTTTTCATAGACTGTGGGCATTTGGGTGCAGTTTTCTCCCCTTAATTTGGGGACTCTCAGACTTTTAAAGGGGCACAAATCCTTGGGGTAACTGTCCCTCCTACAAACTCACAAGTAAAATGGGGTTAAAGAGTTGTAGCTGTGCAAGTATATCCATTAGCTGAAAATCAGTCAAGTTGAGGTAAAATTTACCATTTCAAAAGGTGTGAAATATTTTATGATATTTATATTTTATGGCATTTTAAGAGGATTTTGTAGTAAGCCTGCTTTAATAAATAATTTAGTTAGCATAGCAAGAGAATTGAAAAACGACTCTCTTGGAGTGCAATGAAAACTTTTCAAGTCAGTGGGTGGAAAAGCTCCCCATTTGCTCGAACAGACCCACTCTTAGCAAAGTCCCTGTGCTCACATGCTGGCAATTCTTGAAATCTGATATTTGAGATGTTCCAACCCATGTACAGTGACATTTCTTGCTCTTTGACATAGACACTTCCCTGTGGAAGTGCCGTCATTTTGAATGGCAGGTGTCCCTAGGAATGCATCTGCCTTACTAAGGTTCTATTTTCTGTCTTCTAGCTTAATAGCCAGACCAATTTGAAGGAAAATTGGGTTGAGAGAAGTATTCTGAGACTGAGCCTCTCTATGCCAAATACTGCACCCTGGGGCCAATTTATTCAGCTGGGATAGAATGGGCATGGAATATAATGACTGACAGACCCCTGGGAATCACTGTGCTTTGGAATGTCACTATCATCTCTATTTTTTTTTTTCTTGTTTCAACAGTCCTTAAAGGGAAGCCACTCCCACTTAAAAAAAAAATAGCATTTACAAGGCATTTCCAGAATACCTCATTCCTCTTTAGGGGAAAAATGAGCAGACCTCCCCCACTCCCCCACCCCCATTCTCTAAGCTCCTATGCTTCCTAACATTTGTACTTCCTGCAAATATAAAATGAGAGGCAGATTTCTGGCTGCTCAGGGGTCAGTATAGCCAGATATTCCATGTTGGTCAATTTTTCCTTCTCTCCAGTTCCACTGAAAATCAATTATTTACAGCTCTGTGATATATTTTTTTGGCGGGGGTGTTCCCCACGCCTCCTTTCCTTCCTTGTTCCAAGTCTTAAGTCATCAGTCTCCTGTAGAATTAAGAGGAAATGTTGATTATTCCACCCTCTGATATAGGGCAGAGAAGTGGGCAGTTTGAAATGCGTTAGTTTCTGAACCTTTGTATTCAATTTCTGACAGAAGAAAAAATAGAATTTTATTTCCACTCACCAAGGGCTCAACTGAGTTGTTTAAGCACCCCAAGCTCAGAAAGCCTCCAAATAATCAGCAAGTCAAAGGAAACTAACTAAAACAGTGGAAATTGTGATGTGGGTTCACATAACAGGAAGAGGCAAACCTGGGTAAAGCAAGGAGAAAAGATACCATTTGACCTGGCATTTTACCTCAAAAAGAAGAAGAGTCAACTTGTGAATATGATGATCCATTTGCCTCAGTTATATACTCTACCCTTTCGTGTCATTCAGTATTTTAAACAGTCTTCTAATACAATCTGGACTTTAAAAGTGAGTGAAATCCTAAATGGTATCAGCCATTTGGTCCTCATTGACTTTTGATCTGAGATCAGAGCTGGCAGATGGAGAACACAATGACCTAATGGTCGGTTTTGAAGGATGTAGAAGGTCAGACTGTTTGGCCACTGGTCTTGAGCATTATTTTGATTAAGACACCATAGCTACAAAGTTGCTCTGGAAAAGAAAACTACTAATGAGATTTGTAGTAGAAATATTTGTGGTAGGAGTATCAGATGGAGTCTATTAGTACCCTTAAACACCTTGAAGTGAAAGATGCATAGCTGGTTAAATCAAGTTCAGGACTTTATGCGAAAGGGGAAAATATTTTAGTGGAGTAAGTAGAAAGTCTAGAATTTGGATCAGTGCCCAGTACGGAACATTGTAGTGGGACATCTGGAAAGTCATGGACCAGTATTAGGACATTATGGAGATGAGAAGGGGGCAGGAAACCTAAATTTTTAAAATGAGGCACTTAAAGAAAAGAATTAGAAGAACATGGGATGACAAATTTCATTCACTTTACAATTGCCATTATTGAAATGGATACTATTATTAGAACAGAGATAGGAACTGGATGTATGACTTCATTGTTGCAGTAAACATCCTTCTAAGAGAGGTTGGTACAGTCTTCCATCTGTCACCTCTTTGACTTTAGGCAATTTTAAAAAATTTCTTTGGGTTTCACTTTCTTCACTTATAAAATGTGAGGTTATGCTTAGTAGCATCTGAAGTTGCTTGTAGATGTAAATCTATAAACTTATGAGCCTCAGACTAGGACTTTGTCATTTGAGATGTCTTATTCCCCTGCAAATTCTTTGTTAGTCAAGCCTAAGAAACTCATTCAAGCTTCTATGTGCTATAGAGAATTCATATTCCATTTGGGTGACTGTTTGCCGGCTTCATTTGAGATGAATCCTGGTGATGTACTAAGGAGGTGAGGGCTGAATAAAACCCCTCTAAATCCCTGAAGTTATTCCCCTAAACTAGAAGTATTCCTGGGCTCTTTCCTTGCCCAAGTGCTTCGAGTCTCCTGAGGGCTAAGGTGGAGAGCTGAGAACCTGGGACTCTGGGCCTAGAGTCTCATGGGCCAGACCTTGTGACTCAGAAATCCTTGGAGTCGAGTTAGGTCTATCGAATGCACTGGCAAGAGTTACAGGTTGTAGGCAGCAGGCTTAAATCTAAACTATGTGAAGGAAAGAAGATATACAAATCTTTACTGACTCCTACAGCTAATCAGGTTATGCCCTAAAGCATGATATCTACTTTATGTAATGTATTGTCTGATTTATAAACTGCTCATCGACCCTCCAGCTATATTGAATGCTGAATGTTGCAAATGCAATGTTGAAAATACTTTGGTCCTTCAAAATAACATTGTTAAACCAATGCACTTAGCAAAATGCCCGGCACACAGTAAGTGCCCAATAAATAGTGATTGAGTGATTATTGAAATCAGCCTCTGACCCCCTGGTCCTTTGTGCATGTTTAATATATGTGCACACTCTCATGGACCTCAGCCTGCATGACTGAGGTATGGGCAATTAGGTGGAGCAGTGGGTAGAGCATTGCCCATGTTGGGGTCAGAAAGACCTGAATTCAAATATGCACACAGACACTTACAGGTGGTATGACTTTGGACACCTCACTTAATCTTTGTTTGCCTCAGTTTCCTCATCTGTAAAGTGGGGATAATGATAGCACCTGTGTCTCAGGATTATTGTGAGGATTAAATGAAATAGTATCAGAAAGTGCTTAGTATAGTACCTAACGCATAGCAGGGGTTATCTAAATGTTAGCCATTACTTGATAGAACTCGATGTGGCTAAGGATAACCTTTCGCTTTCCACTAAAGCTAGAGGGAGTATTCTGATTATATTCTATTCTGTAGCACTGAATGCCATACACTGCCCTCACACAATGTGAACTTATTAATATGGTGGCTGGGATAGCCACAACATCTTCCTCAGGGCCCAGCTAGAGCCAATCAAGAAATTATCCAGGGGCCATTCATGTGGAAAGGAAATGCACGGGAGGCTCTTCCCAATTCAAAGCATTTGATTTGTGTGTTAAACCACAGTGGGGTTAAAAAAAAAAAAGAAGCAGAAGGCAAGAGTTGGATTCTCACACGCAATATATGTGTTGGGATTTTGAATTACTTGGTTAAAACAGAGAGATTGTATCTTGCATTATGTATGTGAAGGAAATATTGGCAGGGAATGCACTTAGTCGAACCCAACCAACATTCTGAGGTTGAGAACTAGAATGTACCAGGAATGAACTCCCTTGATGGACTATGTTAAAAAGCCAATGAGTTACATGGACCTGGTCCACAGATGAGTTTACCAACATGTCCATTAAGGAAGAAAATACTGGCCTACTGTAAACAAAGCTGTTCAGTGTCAAAAGAAAGCAGAAATGGAGATGTTTTTAACCTTTGATCTATGATTTCACTGTAGTCTTTATTGTGTGCCTTTTGTTGATGGCTTTGACAAATAAGCATTGATATCTTTGTTACCTAAGACATCTTTCCTTTATCTTCTCCACATTTTGTCCCTTTTTGTTCATTTTTTTTCTGTATTTATTAATGCAGGGCCCCCATGTGTCTCATGCTGTCTATACATAAGCAATTGTTTCTTAGGTCTCTTAGAGCCAGGTGTCTTGGATTTGGCATAGGGTGGATGGCATTGTGGTTAGTTTGAATTCCAGGCCCCCAAGAAAAACTCTGTAAAGAAATCCTCCTTACACTCTACTGAAAAAAAGAAATGAAATCACAGTAGTTTAGAATCAGGGAAGTCTGTGGGAATTACCTAGCCCTCATATTATTGATAAAGCAATGGAGATCCAAAAAAAATGAATCTAACTAGATTGTGGCTGATCTTGAAGGGCAGACTTTGCCTTTTGAATCCAAGGACAGTGTTGTTTTTCCTTTACTTCACTGATATTATGGATTATCCCCTCTTTTTGTGGAAACTAGGCTCTGAAGGGGCTCTTTACATAAATCCTGACCTATGACCTTTATTTATGCAAATGGAGCACCCCCTCTTCGTCTACTTTCCTGACAACTTATACCGGGAGACAGAGTTGGCAGAGGACAGATGATTACTTCTCCCCTCCTGATTCTATCAGTAACCCTGAGGGATGTGTGCTTTAGGGGTTGGAGGAAGGGTTACTAGTGTTATTGATCATGTGCTCCCATGAGGAGGCTTCCCTCATTGTCTGTTAATATCAATTAGCTACTCAGATTTAATTAGCTTTGAGTATTTACTCAAATACAGTAAGAAGAGTTGGTATAAAACTTTCTCCTCAAAAGTCTGGGACACACTCATCACATATCCAGAAAAAGTTCAAGAGAAAGTGACTTCAAGCTTAGAGAGTTCATGTAGTAAAGAGCTAACTCACAACTCCTACTTGTTAGACATCATCTTCTCCTTTGGTGGGGTTCCTATGAGTGTACTGGCCATGGTGTATTCATCTGCTGCCACCCTGAGTCCTAAAGCTGTTCCATCAGGGTTTCTGGTCTATTCTCTGTACCCAGTACAGACACTGCCATCAGGCTATGTTCTTCCAGAAGCATTGCTAAGACATGATTAGAAAGCCCAATCTTTTCTTTCTTTCAAGTTTACGAAGTCATCTTTTGCTGGGAGTGGGGAGGGGAGGAAATATAGTTCCCCTCCCCCACGTACCCCAAGTATGCCAGATAAGACTTACCATTCTAGTATATGGCCAGATTAGTGGTGGAAAAACACAGAGGAAAGTACCTGAGAAGAAATTGCCTAGGGTACATGGGGGAGGGGAACTATATTTCCTCCCCTCCCCACTCCTGGCATGCCAAGAGGAAACTCATGTACCATAGGGTACAGCTGAAACATCAAGCAATCTCAACTCACTTCCTGTACAACATCACTTCATTTTTATCCAATTGGTTGAGGTTCTCTATTGCTTTCCAAGTGGATTAGCTATGTTTGCACTGAGTTTAATGCCTCTGAAAAATGTGTTAATTCAACACAGGTGTTTTTGCCTGATAAGGTACCAAGCCTATGGTATCTTGTTAGCCAACAAGTCAACAAGCAATTCTTAAGAGCCTACTATGTGCCACACACACTGTGATAAGAATAAGTGACAGAAAGAAGGGCAGAAGACATCCTTTCTGTCTGTTCTCTGTTAGCCAGGAGCTCACAGTACAGTGGAAGTCGGGAGAGCAAAATGCAATCAGGAATGTACAAGTAAGATATATATTGGATAAATAGAAGATAATGGAGGGAGGGAATTCTGGGCATGGGGAACAATTATTGAAAATGTGTGCAGCCAGGAAATAGGAACATCTTTTGCAAGGAATAGAAATAATTGGATCACAGAATGTGTAAGGATGAATCAAGTGTAAGAATACTAGCAGGGTAGGAAGGGATCTATGCATCCAAAAACTCATTTGATCTTCACAACAACCTTGTGAGGAAGGTACTATTATTTTTTTTATTTTACAGATGAAGAAACAGAGGCAAACAGAGGTTAACTGATATACCCAAAGTCACACAGCTGGGAAGTGCCTGAGATGATTTGAACTATCCAATAAACCACTTAGACCTAAAGCAACCTTATTGTTCACCTAGTGCAAAGACCTCATTTTTTAGATGGGGAAAGTAACCCTGGGAGAGGTTAAGTGTCCCTTTCAAGGTCATTTAGGTAGTAAGGGGTGGTGTTTGGATTTGATCCTGTATCTCCTGAGTACAAATCTGTTAATCTCTCTATTATGCCAGGTTGTATCTGAAAGATGCTAGCCTGTAAGTATGAATTACCAGTAGCACAGATGAAGCTGTTCAATAGAGCAGATGTGATGAATACAACAGATCTAGGTGACAACCACATAAATACTTAGACACAACAGTTACACTTTCCCCCTTTACTTGAAACAATAATGCATTTCCAGGAGTCCACATCCTTCTTAAACTAGATCAATGTAGCTTGATGATGGCGTTTTTTGTTTTGGTTTATTTTTTTTTTTCCTTGTCACACTGTAGAAACAGACATGCTGGCCTTATCAATTTCATTTTTTCTACTTCTTTGCTAATCACTTTATCATTTGTACTGTGCTCTAGGGTGCTCTTCAGGGCAATAGATGTTTCACATCAGTTCTTCATATGAAAACAGGGAACATGGTAGAAGTGTTTTTGGATGCAGGCTAGGCTCTAGCCTTAGGATTCTTTGGGCTTGTTGTGTGACTTTAGTCTGCATTGACTGCACAAGGCAGCTCTGATTGTTTTCATGTCAAACTGCTTGTGTGCTTAAAAAGTACTGTCTTTGGCCTACAGCAACTCCCAGAGGACTGACTCAAGGACTTCTGATGATATTCGTAGCCTGTTGAGCTGAAAGAGTTTCCTGGAGGAGTGGGAATGGAGTCTACCATCAGCTTTCAGGCTTCGTGTCCTTGAGGACAATTGTCTGGAATAAATGGAATACTAATGGGAGTTCTGTAGAAGCTGCTTCATTTTGCTGATGATAGGGAATGGGTTGGCCAGTTCTGACATAACCAGCTATGCTACCCATATGGAGGTTTGGGGAATTTCTCTGGGCAGTCATTCTTACTTATGCACTGCTACTGTCAGGTCTCCTGATGGTGCTGGCTCTTTCTACAAAGCTACAAAATATATGATTCTTCTCTTCTGCTACATCTATTGTATAGAAAATAATATCCTACTATGATCTAAAACAATCCAATTCTGCTACTTAACTATTAGTGCAATCTGGCAAATGTGACTTTGCCTTTCTGGGCCTTAATTTTCACATCTGTAAAATGAGGGAGTCAGACTGGATGTCCTTAAAGGGTCTCTTGCAGATTTGACATAGTGTAGTTTTTGATTATGCTGTTCTGACAATGCCCAGTTAATAATGCCAGCCAACCTGGGAAGATTATGACAAACATTATGCTATCTATATATTCCATAGTAATATATTTGATCACAGGAACACGCATATACACACATTACTCATTTGGTAACAATCCCATTAACTTTCATTTGATGCCAAGAATAGAAGTTTTGAGACACTGGAAGCATCCAAGTGGGAGTCAGGACTCTGGATTATAGTCCCAGATTTAATAACCAATTAGCTGCACAAATTTAGACAAGTGTTTTCTTGTCACCTAATTGAAATTTTTCTTTATCTATAAAATTCACAGATTCAACTAAGTGAATTCCAAAGTTAAAGTTGTCATTCTATGATTTTACTAGGGAAAGAAAAAATTGAATGCTGATATGGATGGAGCCATTGACAATACTAAACAGAGAGGGTTCTGGGAAGATGGTAGAGGAGGTCAGAAAATTCTAAGCCCTGGAGTTAACTGGGTTGGGAGGCTGCCTCAGACCTAGCCACAGGAACTTTTTATCCCCCAGGACAGTGAGTTGGGTGTGTGAGCCTGGAAGACTGAGGGAACCCCTGCTGACAAGAAACGCCAGACTCAGCTGAGCTGTGGAGAGGAGACTCAGCCAGGCGCGAGAAGGAACCAGCACACTCCCAGAGAGTGCAGAAACAGTGGGGCAGTGATGCCACTGGGTGTGGGTACTTACGGGAGGCTGGAAGTCTTGGTTTTGGTCCCAAGACAGAGGGGAGAACTGAAGAAGGATCTGAGGCCAGAGGCACCATCTCCTTTACCCCAGGGCTAGTGGTAATTACAAAAACTAAACTGCTACAAATTTTTAAAAAATGAACAAAGGAAAAGAATCCAAAAAATACAGAAGACCAGGATTCATCTTCAGAGAAAAATGTTGAAGCAAATAAACCCTCTTTTAGACCAGAGAATAACATTAAATAGTCAACTACCTAAAAAAAAAAAAAAAAGAATTCATGAAGAACTTAAAAAAGACTTTAAAAATCAAATGAAAGAGATTGAGGAAAAACTAAAAAAAAAGAAGAAGAAGAAGAATCCAAGAAAAACAAGAAGACTTTGAAAAGAAAGTCAACCAATTAGAAAAGGAGATCCAGAATCTTAAGGAGGAAAATGACTCCTTGAAAATCAGAATTGGGCAAGGGGAAACTTGCAAGTTAGAAGAAATCAAGAAATAATAAAACAAAATATTAAGAATGTAAAAATAGGAGAGAATCTGAAACATTTCATAAGAAAAATGACTTGTCTAGAGAACAGATCAAGAAGAGAAAACAAGAATAATCTGATTATCTAAAAGCTATGATTTAAAAAAAAAAACCTCGATACAATAATACAAGAAATAATTTTTTAAAATTGTCCTGAAGCATTAGAACAAGAGGAGAAGGTAGAAATTTTTAAAATCCAGTGATCACCAACTGAAAGAAATCCTACAAGGAAAACATATAGGAATATCATAGTCAAATTCCAAAATCATCAGCTCAAGGAAAAAATATTATGAGCAACAAGAAAAAAAATTAAATATGACAATGCCACAATTAGAATCACAGAAGACCTAGCAGATGTGACACTAAAAGACCACATGTCTTGAAACACTATATATTGAAGAGCAAAAGAACTGGGGTTTCAGTTGAAAATGTCATATCCAAATAAGCATAATCCTGAATGGAAAAAAAAATAATGGACAATTAATGAATTGTCAGATTTTCAGGTTTTTGTTATCAAAAAATCCCCAAAACAAAAACCACCTAAAACAAAAACCTTGAATTTAATAGAAGATTTCACATACAAGAAGCAAGAGAAAAGTAAGGTTCATACCAGGGACTAACTACAGGAGGACTCAATAAGAACGGACTGTTTCCCTTTTATGTGCATAAAATGTGTGTCAAAGAGTATTACCATTAATTAGGTAACTCAATAAAAAGACTGAGTATGATATAATGTGAGAAGTAAAACCATTTAAGAATAACTAAAATATATTATGTAAATGAGATAGAAGAAGAACCAACATAGAGGAATTAGATGGGGGTGGAGGACTGGTGATTCTGGAAACCTACTTTCATTGGGAATGGATTCAAGAGGGGACAGTAT
>CM053588.1:284985118-285009830 GCA_028646515.1 Pseudochirops corinnae
GGGATAGGGAGGGGGGAGTGGATAAGGGAGGGATCTCTAGATGGGAGGGAGGAATAACTCAAAAAGGGGTATAGAAGGATGTTTCACTTTACTCAAATGGGAAGATAAGGGAGGGATCCTGGAAGTAACAGGAGGGTCAGATAGAGGGTAGAAGTAAAGTAGAAGAGTTAAGAGGGATAGGAAATAAGAGATATGCACAAAAATAAGATAAATATCAGCAGTAGAATTTGTTAGGGAAAAAGGAGGAGGATGGTAATTGTGATCTCAGACAAAATAAAGGCTAAAATAGATTTGATCAAAAGAGAAAAATAGGGAAAATATACTATGTGTTAGTCATATTTATCAACATTTTTTGTACTGTTTAAAACAACTAGACAGTATAAAGTGGCAATGTTGCTGTGGTGAACTTGGAAAAATATGGAAAGACTTGGACTTATGAAGGAAGAGGTTATCCACCCTCCGAGAAAGAGGATAAATAAGTATAATATGGTCTTACAAAATGCATATGAATATATATGTCTACATATGAACATGATTATTGATATATATGTATGGATGTGTGTAAGTGTATATGTACAGGTGTATATGTGTTTATGTATATATGCGTATCTTGGTGTGTATGTTTATGTATGTATTATATACATATATGTGTATGTATGTATTGTGTAAATATGTGCATATACTTGCATATATGTGTGTGTATGTGTATCCAAGCTTAATTATAGTCTGCAGGAGGGCAGGAAGGAAGAGGGAAAAAAAAATTCAAAAATGCACAGCTGAGAAGAAAAGAAAACTAACAATGAAGCAAAGATGGACAGCTCTTAACACAATGCACTGTACAAATTATATAGGTTTTTCTTGAAATGGAAATATTCTGTTTTATATTTTGAATTTTCTTTCACATTGTGCTCTGAACATGGAAATGTTTTTTTTTTCTTATGTTGCATTATTTTAGTTTTACTATTTAAATTTGTTTCTTTTTTCTTTTCTCATTTTGTATTTGTTTAAAATAAAAACATTTATAAAGAAAAAAGAATGCTAAATGTATGTTAAAATTGAATTAATTTTAAATTAGATTGTTAATAAATTTTTGAAATTGTTCCATTTATAAATTATAGTTATGTGTAGGTGATTGGTCCAGTCTTTAATCAGCTGACTACAAAAATTGAAAATAGAAAATGCTCTATTTATACTATTTAAAAATATATCTTGAAGAATGAAGATTCTGTAAGTCTTGTTTTCCGCTATTAGAAGGTCAGCTTCTTGAGAGCAGGAATTGTTTTGCATTTCTGTTAACATCCGCAACACTTGTTCCAGTGATTTGTATGTAGTAAATATGGTAAATTATATTCGTTCACTCACCCAGCTCTACATATGCTTCACTATCTAATCAGCTTTGCGGTTTATTTTTCTTTACAAATGAGCCTTTCTTGTAGATGTGATATATTTCTTGGGGCTCACATATTTGTGGATCAGTCTAAGACAAAATCTTTACTGTCTACATTGTTCATCCCAGCTGTTGCGTGCATTGTTACCTTTGCCTGTTCAAATTGTTGAGACTGCCAAATAATCTAGAAAAGACAGCAGGAAACACAGTATGAGTCTTTATGAGGTTAAATTAAAAAAGCAGAGCTAGGAAATGTGAATTTGAGAATTAGAAACTGTCTTACAGCATGTCTTTGGAAAGAGAATGGGACTTGGAGTCAACTGACCTGGGTCTTTCCTGCGTCTATATCTATGTCATCTTGGACAAGTGACTTTATATCACTGAACCTCCCCACTTTCATTTGTAAAATGGATATAATATTCTCCTTTATCTACCTAATAGATTTCTGTGGAGGATCACATGAAAATACACACGAAATGCTTTGTACTCCAAAGAACTCTTTTTTTAAAAAGTCTATTACTAAGCAAGTATAACTGAATTCACTTCTGCCTCATCTGTAAGTTTTTTTCTTTAGACCTTCAAAGAAAGTAGGTGTTATGGGCCTGAGCTTTTAAGTTCTTATCATCTTGAGGTGCATCTTACTCTCCATACATAGCTAGAAGCATCACCAGGGTGATGCTTCCTATGTTTATGAATGCAACAAAGATCAACTCCTGTTATGAGAATCACAGCTCCTAATTTGCAGTGTTTCCATCAGCTATAATTCATCCAAATACAACCACTAATTAGCTACTGTTGGTAAACTTAGTCTTGAGCACAAGTCAGTACCTCGCTGATCTGGCTCCCACTGCTTGCAGATCACTATAGTTACAGACACATCAGAAAACGGTTTTGATGGTTTGGGTTCCAAGAAACTCAGTTCTTCCCAATTAAAGCAAGTAATGAGAAGAATGGGGATATGACAAGCCTGGGGGTCCAGTATGCATATAGGTGCATCTGCTTCATAGGGAAATATTGAGTGTTCATTGTACTGTATTGATGGCAGTGGAAAATTAAATGGGTAATAGAAATAAAACGAAGGTGATGATTTAGAGAAAATGACTACATAGAGTCATGGCTTTATAAACATATCTATAATAAACTATAATTATATACACATATGTGTATAAATATATATATATACATATACACATGCATATATACATATATTACATATATACTTACATACATAAAATAGAAATATATATACATGCTATGCATGCATGTGTATGTGTATATCCCTATACTCTTTTTTTCTTAGTAAGAGTGAAGAATAATTTACATACAGCCAGTACACCCCATAAATAGATGTCATGATATCACATCAGGATGCCATGAAAAAGAAAGAAAGGTCCCAGCACATTGAATGGACCCTTTGATGGCCAGAAAGATTAATTGACTTACTGAGAGTTGCACAGCTAACAAGTATCTGACGCAGGATTCAAACTCAGGTCTTCCTGACTAAATCCAGAACTCTGTCTTATACTATACTGTCTCTAAGGGAGGACAACTATTTGTTTTTGTGTCATTACAGGGAACAACCATGCTGAAGAGGTTACAAATGCTTTGGATTATGTGAATATGTATGCCATCCCTCCCCATGCCAGAAGAGCACATAAATCCCTTTCTCTGGTCCCTGACCAATCCCCTCCCACCATATAGTATATTGTATGTTTGTATTTACTGACTTTCTATTTAAAATAAGTTAAGCAAGATCTTTAGGATGATTGCATGACTACATAGGGTACTTTCTTCCCCAAGAATGCAAGATGCAAAAAAGTAACGGAAAAAAAAAGATATATATATATAGATATAGATATAGATATAGATATATGTATATGTATGTATGTATGTATATTCCATGTCTTGGATAATAGAGGTTGAATCACTCTCCTACTTGATTGTTTTTAATTGGATGGTTAATTCTCTGTATGAAAGCTTTGCTATAAGGAGAATCAGGAACCCAAGACTCTTTGCTAAGAACCATCTTCTGTCCACCCTTGAAGTTATCATTCTACTTGCTTGCTGAGTATCTGGGTGTCATTATTTTTATCTATCCAATAGCGTGACAGCTTCTGGCATGAGAATTTTTTGTGATGCTACTGCTCATTGGAGCAGCATGAATCACATCATTGACTCTTCATCTCATTTAGAACTTGGGCTGAAAATAATATCCATATTGTTTTCATTTTCTCTTTCCATCTGCCCTTCTTATGATTATGGTTGGTAATTAAACTATTTCACTGTGGGGGGGAGTATTGGGAGAGACAACTTATATAAATATAATGTATACATCCATTGTACAACCCCATCATGAAATCAAAGATTTAAGGCCAAGTGACCTTGGAGCAGTGGTTCTCAACCTTCCTAACACTGCGACCCTTTAATATAGTTCATCATATTGTGGTGACCCCCAACCATAAAATTATTTTTGTGCTACTTCATAACTGTAATTTTGCTACTGTTATGAATCTATCTGATATGAAGGATGTATTTTCATTGTTACAAATTGGACATAACCCACAGGTTGAGAACTGCTGCCTTAGAGGACATTGCATCCAAACCACTTACTTTACGTGTGAGGAAACTTAGATGCAAAGATGTTAGATCAGGGTGGGGAACCAGTGGCCTTGAAGCCACATGTAGCCTTCTGGCTCCTCAAGTATAGCCTTTCAAATGAACCCAAACTTCACACAACAAATCCCCTCAATAAAAGTATTTACTCTGTAAAACCTGGACTCAAGTAAGAGGCTGCACCCACAGACCTAGAAGGTCACATGTGGCCTTGAGGCTGCAGGTTCCCCACCCCTGTTTCACTCAAGTTATCAAAGGAAAGGTAAGATTAGAACCTAGATCCTCTGTCCCAGAGCTAGTATAATTTCTACTGTGTGATACAGTCTCTTTCACTTGCTATAATTTTCCTGAAACTATGGCAGAAAAGGCCCTGCTTGCTACACTTTTCTAGCAACTGTGATCTGATAATAACCACTATCCACATGAATAAATGTGTGTGTATATATATATATACATATATATATGTACGTATACATAAATACACATACATTAATTGCACACTTTTAGTGCATTTGGGCCTCTGTGAAGAAAGTAGAAACAAAGTCCTCTTCTAAGGCCCCAGTAAAATTTGAACTTGGCATTGGTGAACTTGGCATAAAAAGAGAGAGGGCTCAGACTCTAGGAAAATAAAACTTGCTTAAAATTCAACAATAGAAAGTACCGCATTGATGGTCCCTTTAGAAAGAGCCCATCTACAAATGGTTATAGCATCTCGCCTAAATAGCGGAGCTTTTTTTTACAACCATTTAAAACCAAATGAAGTGTCAAGGAGAAATCATCAAGTCCCCTCAGATCTACTTTCTTCTATCCATGTGCCCATCCTTCGTTGGAAAGAGAGAGTAGATTAATATGGTAACTATGGGAACCATTTGAGTCAGGGAATGGGGAAGAGCAGGTACAATTGTTGAGTTAGTAACTTAGTGACCAGTCTGATGTCCAAAGGGCTTCTTTAGCTAAGGCGTCTAAGGAGATGAGAGGAGGAAAGCCAGTGCTATTGAAAGAAGACTAGTCCCAATCTTGTTTGCTTTGGGAGGACTTGATGTTATTGTTGTTGGGACCAATGACATCATGAGGTTGTTGACTTGCCTCTGAATTGGACATAAGTAAAAGTCATTGATCTGTGAAATTCATAACCCTCCCTCCCTCCCCCAGATTCAAAGTCCAGTGGCAAGATTGGTTTAGGAATGAAACATTCAGGTAAACTTTTGGTATTCAATGAAGGTACAATTCTAGTCAGAATTATAATGAGGTTGAGACAACTGGGGCTTTTTCCCAGGACATCAAAATGTAGAGGGTGTTAATAGCACTTATACTCATTTAATGGGGCAGAATCAGCTGAACATTGTACCTAATTAGAAAGAATAATTAAGGCAGGAATCATCCAAATGGAACAATTGCTCCCCTTCCAACCTGAAATGAAACTTGGAAGAGCTCCATCCTCTGCTTAGCCCTACC
This sequence comes from Pseudochirops corinnae, assembly GCA_028646515.1. Lineage (NCBI taxonomy): Eukaryota > Metazoa > Chordata > Mammalia > Diprotodontia > Pseudocheiridae > Pseudochirops > Pseudochirops corinnae. Next base: position 284,990,574 of record CM053588.1, read on the forward strand.
TCATTCCCTCTCTCCATCCTCACTCCTCAGGCAATGTCTCAGTATCTCGATCTATAGGGGGTTGATTTCCTAGCAACTTTTCCTCCCCAATAGGACTCAGAAGTAGATTTTCTCTTTTCCTCTCTAAATGAATTTCAATCAATAAACTAATATTTTTAATTGCCATGTGATAGGCATTTTGCTAAGTATTGACCATGCAAAAATAGTCAAAATATCACTTCCCTTGAAGAGCTTACATTCAAATAGGAAAGACGCCATGCACAAAAGGTTGATTTGAAAATGATGCTTACTACCTCCTCTGGGCAGCAAAATGTCTTGTCTTGGCCCAGTCTGCCACCGTGAGGATTATCTGAATGCCTCTCTTTTATGGATGTTCTTTTTACTTTTCCAGTACACTACCTATTTGGAAAGTCAGCTAGAGAACAATAGGTGTCTATATGGGTCCCCTTATCCCCCTTCAATGTCTCATATACTATATCTATGCTTTATACACATCCATGAATTGAGGGCATGTTGTAAATTGTTCAGTTATTTTCAGTCGTGTGCAACTCTCCATTATCTAATTTGGGGTTTTCTTGGCAAAGTTACTGGAGTGGTTTGCCATTTCCTTCTCCAGCTCTTTTTACAGATGAGGAAACTGAGGCAAACAAGATTAAGTGACTTGCCTTGGGTCACATAGCTGGTAAGTGTCTTTGACCAAATTTACTACAAAGGTAAATCTGTAATGATGTAAAAATTCAGATACAGCCTAAACAATGGAAAAATGAAGCTCCATCCTCTAGTTATGTGTTTAAAAGTCTCAGTTTAAACAGCATGATAGTTAAGAACTACATTTCTTTTAACACTTAGAATAGGCAGTCACCTACAGAGTATGACTTAAGGAAAAATCTCTGTTTCCAAAATTATCCTCATCCACCAACCAGGGAGTCACAGTGCTTAAAATTTCACCAATAAACACTCCTTCCTTTTGCATGGCATATAAGCTCCGTATGATAGAACTGTGTGTCATGTACCTCTGATCCCTCATCACAAATCATTTTCACACTGTTAGGAACTGCTAGTAAGAAGAACTCTCAAAGACTGAAGAAGGGCCCAGGAAGGGCACTAGAGAAAAGATGAGAGATGGACCTCATGTAAACTTCGTCTATTTTACCATTTTACTTAGGACTACACCTGGGTGAGAAACAGCAAGAAGGCAGCTTTTACCACTGACCCAAAGGCAGTTTCTTACCTAAAGAAGAGTAGTACTTCCTGTTTTGCTCTGGTATGGCTTAGTCAGCCTGAAATCTCTCACTTGGGACTATATTGTACTAGATACCATTCAGGAGTCATAAATAGTAAGGCCATTGGGAGTGGTACCTTATGACTGTACAAAACTTCCTTGAGGATCATGGAAAAGTCGTCTAGATGTATGTGATGGGTGGAAGACTAGTCTTCTCCAGTGAATTTTCCTCTCATTCTACAAATTCTACAAGCTCCATTCTTGGGCTACAGAATTCTGACCCTGTCCTGATATGGATGTCATTTTAAAGAAGGCTATTTTGGTTCCCATGATTTCTTACTTAAATGGACCCTCAACCTCAAACACAAGAATACCTGAGTAAATAAGGAAGGACGCAGGGGTATTCATGAACTCAGAAATCATAGGACCCAGAACTGGAAGGGAACTTGGATTAGGGCATCTAGTCCTTTAATTTTACAAGTGAGGAAAAAGGCCTAGGGAGGTCAATTGACCTTCTCAAGGTCACTTACACGTTAAGGTGGGATTTAAACCAAGCCTTCTAACTGTAGAACCAATGGACTTTCTTCCGTACCATCATACTTCAGAAGCATCAAAAATACAACTGCTTTTGACCTTGTGACACCAATTTATTATTACCTAGGATTTGGGTATTCTCTGTAACCAAGGACTCATTGTTTGTAGTCATTTGGCATTAGGGCTAAAAGGGACATAAGAGCTTATCTATTTCCATTGTCCCACTTTATATGTGTGTGTATCTGTATTAAATATACATATGTATATGTATATGTATGCACACACATGCATGTGTACATATATATACATGTGTGTACATACATATATACATATACATACATATACATACACACACATATGGAAACTGAGGTCTAGAGCTATAAAGTGACTTTTGCCTGCAAAAACATACCTTTTAAATGACAGAGCTGGGATTAGAACACAAATCTTGAGGTGTATGGTGAATTGGAAACAGTCCTAGATTTAAAGTTAGAGAAACTGGCTTTGAATCTTATCTCACAGGACCCAGCTGTGTGATTTTGGGCAAGTCACTTAACCTTTCTGGGCCTCACTTTCCAAATCTGTAAAATAAGGGGATAACATTCAGTCATCTCAGTGGTCTCTTCCAGCTTTAAACTTATGGATTTATGACTCCAAATTTTTTCTTTTCATAAGTCATGCCACCTCAATTCAGGCAATTTTAAGCAGTACCTGGCACAAAGAAGTTTCCCAGAGACAGACACCACACAAAAGAACATACACACAATGTAAATCACCCAGGAACAAAAGACCCCAGGAACTGTATTTTTTTGGGGGAAGCCAATTGGTGTTAAGTGACTTGCCCAAGGTCACCCAGCTATTGTCAAGTGTCTGAGGCTGGATTTGAACTCAGGTCCTCCTGACTCCAACACCAGTGCTGTATCCACTGTGCCACTTATTCTGCAGCCTCTCCCATTTTGTTAGGCAAACAAGGTATTGTTTTGACATGAAGAAGCCTCAATGTACTTTTATGGTCTCACACCTTTCAATACACAAAGCTTTACAATTGGAACATGATGAGCTAGAAAACCATTATGCTATTAGTGCAGAGGCTCTTGCTCTTTTTGTTATCTTTTAAAATTGTCTATATAGCCTCAGAATTGAAGAGAAGTTGGTGCCTTCCTTAGATTCATTGTCCACTCCGTTCATGCCCCTAGGATTCAACTGCTTTGACTCCCTGACTATGGTAAGAGAAGGATAGGTCTCAATGCAGTAGGGAAACACGATAAACTGTTTTTTCTAGATCGTAACATATACACTGTTAGAGCTTGTCAACTATGCATTAATAATGGTGATGTCACCATGAATCTCCTTCATATTTGTGCTTAGAAACAGTAACCTCATTCCTTTCTTGTATGCGTAGTTTTGCAGTTGTATACCTGTTAATGAGATATCTTGTTTACTAAAACTGGCTGCATTACAGTGAAACCAACATTAAAAGATGATGGAGAGAGGACAAAAATTATCTACTCCACTGGATGGACGTTCTGTGGATGGAATATAAAGTAGGTTTGACTTCTGAATCTATGTTGCGATCCCTCCAGAAGGACAAAAGCTGCCACATGGATGACTTATTAATCCAGGCACTAGTTTCTGTCTTCAAATCTGATCTATGACATTTTCTAGCTACATGACCCTGGGCAAGTCACTTATCCCTGGTTGCCTCAGTTTCTTCACCTGTAAAATGAGCTGGAGAAGGAAATGACAAACCTCTTCAGTATCTTTGCCAAGAAAACCCCAAATGTGGTCACAAAGAGTCTGACACAACTGAGAATGACTGAAAAAAAAAAAAATAGAGCCTTCTATGTACCCAGGACTGTGATAAGCACTTTAGAAATATTTCCACAATTGATCCTTACAACTACCCTGCAAGATAAATCCTGCAATTATTCCCATCTTCCAGGAAACTGAAGAAACTGAGGCAGACTGAAGTTAAGTGACTTGCCCAGGGTAATACAACTAGTTAAGGATATGAGGCCAAATATGAACTCAGACCTTTCTGACTCCAGGCCCAATGCTTTACCACTGTGCTATCCAGTTGCTTTTACTACTTATTACTCTTACTCCTATTATTCCTAGTTATTTTTTTTTAACCCTGAGTTAATTCCCCTTGCTACCTAGATATGCCTCTGAGTATTCTCCAAAGCTCCATAACTTGGTTTGTGCTCAAGGAATGAAAATTCATCTTAATACCAGTCTCAGCTAAATATAATTAAAGAGGCAAGCCTGCTCCTGCCAAATTGATATGATGTAGCACAGAGCCAAATGTAAATGATATTTTGACTATCCACTGTTTTGGATTATCCATGTACCACTGCTCCCCTTCATTAGCATAAAAATGTAGAATTGATGATAATGTTTGTAAAATAGACTCTTTTCTGCCCAGGCCCAAAAAACATTTTTTACAAAAGTGTTTTAACATGGATGCTGTAGCCAAAGTCATGTGGTCCTGGATGAAGTCTAATAGATGATCTGGGTACTATTCCCTTCTTCAAGTCAGAGACCATAAACACAGAAGTCAGGGGAAACACATGGGCCTCCATTGATTGATCCAAAACTTGTCTATGGCTTGGCATTTGTCTTATAGCATCTCCTACCAATAAGCAATCACTGGAAAAATGCAACTGAACAGTCCACCAACAATAACAATTCATCACTTGCTGAAACATTTAATCTGTTTTGCAAGAGACCATTCACTGAACTGAGCAAAGGAGCAAAACATACCAAGGCTAAAAGGGAGAAACTATCATTCTAGGCCACTGACTCCCTTCAGTTACTACCCCTAGCCCAGTCTATCTGCTTGTCTTAGATCCAAAATCAACAAGCCAACACCAACTCAACAGCTAATTCATATAAAAAGCCAAGCTTCCAAGCATTCTCAAATGGATATTTTCCCGGCGTCACATTCAAATGACATTGTGGCCATACGTGATATGCCATCCAATGCATAATTGAATGGGAAAGTAGTGCTACATTTTTTTTTAGCTATCTATGCCTGTGAAAACTCTGGCTTTTGAAACTAAGGAGCCATGGGTCAGACATCATTATCCAGCAGGTGACAGAATATTTGGTTGTATCAAAGAAGAAATAAGAACTTTGGAAGTAATAGTCTTTTTAAAAATCCAATCTAATGAGATAAGTCCAAATATGAAGTATTTGGGCAAATGGGATGCAATGATACCCAATAAGCACCAAGGCAGACTTGGAATACATTCACCAAATGACTTTGTATCTATTGTGTAGGTACTAATGTAGGTGTGTGTTGTCTCTTCCTGCTCAATTGTAATCACGCAGGGCAACCAAGCACTTGGTTTTGTCTTTGCATCCCAGTAATCTAAATGATGAAAAATTAAAGCTGAATTTGGAAGATAAACACATGGGAACATTGGAGGATGACAACGGACTGACTCTAATTCCCTTACTCTCCAATACAGGTCTTAACGAAATGTCAAGAAACACTCAGAAACAGTGTGAAGATTTGTTAATGTCTTCTGTTGTTCAAATATGATTTGAAAGGCATCAGTCACTTTGTATATATAAGTGACTATTTGAGACTTTTTCCTTATATTGAACTGATAGAGAAGAATGAGAGAAGGAAAACATATTATAGTTTCCGAATTGGCTACTGAACTGTTAATCGCCATCAATCTAACCGTCAAAAATGAACCAACCAATTAAATCTCCCCCGATTGGTCTAGTGATGAATGACAGATCAGGGACATTAGTAGAAAGAGGGAAGAGGGACCTTTTATCCCTCTATGTTTTGATATGTCTGTTAAGTAGTTTGGGGTCCTCACCCAAAATTGCTACACTCAGCAGCGGATAAACAAAAACAATTGCTGTTTATCGATTACTGTGTCTGACTCTCTTTTACCGCATTTAGGATTTTCTTGTCAGAGATACTAGAATGCTTCGCACTTTCCAGAAGGCATTATTTTGCCCACAGAGATAACATAGTCCATGCAAATGAGGAAACTGAGGTGAATAGGGTTAAGTGACTTGCCCAGGATCACACAGCTAGAGTCTGAAGTCAGATTCGAATTCGAATTCAGGAAGATGAGTCTTCTTGACTCCAAGTCTGCTACTTTATCCATTATGCCACCTAGCTGCTCCACAAAACAGGTACTTTTCTGTGTTGATGAAATGGGCGATTCCTATACTAGCTATATAACAGATCTGGTTCCAAAAGGTCACCCTTCTAGCATTTGGATTTTTCTACTAGATAGTAGAAGGAAATCTCTGGGGTTGGGGGACATAGAGTGGTGGGGAACTAGAACCTGAAGGAGCAATAAAACTGACTCAACAGACTACATCTATGGGCTCTGAGAGACACTATGGAGAGGGAAATGATGAAAGAGGAAGAGGGAATGTAAAGAAAGAAAAAAAAGCTAGAAGAAGGCAGGGGAAAAGAAAAGTTAAAGCAGATGAGGAGGGAAAATTAATTAAACTATGGTACTTAGATAAGGTTGTGCAAAGGCAAGGAAATATTGTGAAAAAATCTGGATTTGTAGTCAGAGTTTATATCCCATCTCTGCTACTTCCTATCTGTGTGACCTGGGCAAGCCATGTCATCCCTCTGAGTCTTAGTTGTGCCATCATAAATGGAAGGAACATAATTAGGTGATCTGTAATATCCCTTCTAACACTAAATCTATGATCTTATGATGCCTCTATTAACGCACACACATATATTCAGAAAAATAATATTTCAGTACATGCATTTTGCCCAGGAAGTAATATAATAATCATATTCACCCTTTCTTCTGTTCCCTTTTCACCAATCCTTTTAAAGATATGAGATTCTTATCTGTGGGTTCAGTTTAATTGAGATCTTGCCTCAAGGCAAAGGAATGGACCAGGTAACTTCTCAAGTTCTCTTCCCGCTCTGAACACACCAAATCTCTGATGGCACTCAAGAAACCAGGTGTGTATTAAGAAATCCCTGAACCCTCCCCAAGAATAATCCCACATGCTAATGACCTGTGTCCTCTGGAATTAGCACCTGGTGCTGAGCCTTTCTGGAGAGCTAATCATGGATTGATGGGCATTTTAGTATAACTACATATATGTCATCTGTCTCCCTTTGAGACTAAAAGCTACTTCTATGACTGTATCTTATTTAAATTTTATATCTCACCAAGCCCCTAAGCACAGTATTTGATACCTCATAGGTATTTAATGATTTTAATTTAACTGAATATGCCAGAAACATAAAAAGGTATTTAAAAAACTGATGAATATTTTAGGACACAAAAATTCCTAAATACTATTTGTTAAGAGAGTTTGGAATTTCTATGCTAGAGGAATTGCACACACACAAAAGAAAGGTGTTGGTGTTTTCTCTCTCTCATCCACTTTCTCAAATGTTATAGCATATATATTTTGTACATATTTTATGTACATGCCTTATCCTCTAAAGATTAGACACTCAGAGGGGAATGACTGTTTTGCCTTTGTCTTTATGTTCCCAGAACACAGCACAGTGTCAGGCACAAAGTAGGTTCCTAATAAATGCTTGCTAAGTTGATGATTACTGTTATTTTTTTGATTGATTGGTTTTCCCACTAAGAATTTCCTTAATCAACCAAATCCAGGTCTGAACAAAAATAAAATAAGGACTTAATTTCATGGAAGTCTTACTTTGATTACTTACTGAGATGTGGAGGTAAGCCTGGTTTCTTGAAGGCTGTAGCACTGGAGCCACTGCTCTGACAGATCTTACCCAGCTGAAAAAAGATTGAATATAAGCCCTGATGATATACAGTATGCCCACCACTGTAGGAATGGCCACACTAATTGCACTAAGTATCATCTTGCTGACTGATTGATTGAGAAGTCCTGAAAATTGGTGGGGAGCATCACCCCAGGAATCTCAAGCTGCATCTTTGGATAAATATGGAATTGTAAAGAATAGACTCCAAAGGACAAGAGAGCCATAAAGAGCCTCAGCTGGGCTGATGAGAGTTTGACATGAAAGATCCTGAGTGTACAGAATTTTTAGCTGGAGAAATAAAAGCCATGGTAAGGGATTTGGAGTCAGAGGATTCCACTGTATGACCTTGACCAACATTTCTGACCATCAGTTTCCTCACCTATAAAATCAGGGAGATAGAATAAGTGTTCTCTAATATGTTTTCTAAAGTATGATCTTATGAGTCAATCAGCAAGGCTTAGTGATCCCCCAGCATCACCACTGTTTCTAGAAGACTCTGCTCCATATTCACTTCAATCTTTTTGCCAAACTAATTTGTGACTTACCAAATCCCTCATGAGAGGCAGCTATGCGGCATAGTGCTGGGCCTCGTGTCAGTAAGACTCATCTTCCTAAGTTCAAATCTGGCCTCAGACACTTACTGGCTGTGTAACTCTAGGACTATTACTTAACCTTGTTTACCTCAGTTTCCTCATCTATAAATGGGCTGGAGAATGAAATAGCAAATCATTCCAGTTTCTTTTACAAGAAAACCCCAAACAGGGACATGACTGAAATGACTAAACAACAATGAATCCCTCATGAGGTCAAGGTCCCAAAGTCCTTGTCTGTTCTTCAGCCAGGCACTTCAGGCCAATCAGCCTAATAATCTTCTCTTGTCTTAGTCGAGACATTAGGCATTAAATCTCACCACTTGATTATAAGCCTCCTTAGTATAACTAGAGCACCTTCGCAGCACAGTGTATCCAGAAAGCATTATTTTGCCCATAGAGACAGAACAGCCCATTCAGGCACTGAAAAGTTGAGGGAGACTTTTCTTTATGGATGATATTTATGGTTTATGATAGGCCTAGGAGAAGGAAAGGGGACATAATTTAACAATAGAGGGAGATTTCAAGAATACAATTTACTGCTTTTGTGTGCCCATTAAATGACATCATCTTTTGGCCCTTCAACTAAACTAGGAGCATGGTCCCCTTTCTGTACTCACTGTGACATGCCAGTGTTAAACCCTGCTCAACACTGCACTGTGCTGAACATAATTACCTCAGTGAAAGTTTGTGGATGAAAACCAGAGAGATCTACCTTTATCAGAGCAACACAGAACCTGAAAATTAGGTGTCAACATTCACTCGGAGCTACCTCTGTTTGCTGCAATGCAGTAATTACTAAATGAAAAGATAAATAATCCAATGTATTTGGAGTCGCCTTCATCCCTTTTTCAACCAAGTCCATCATTCAGGCAAAGAAACAAAATGAAAAGGATGTCAGAGAGGGGGATAAGCCCTGTGCTGTACTAAGGCTGGCATAATAGCAAACAAATGAGTAATTGCCTAATCAAAAAAATACAATTAGCTGCCTGTGCCCACTTCGCCATCCCATGCCCTCCCCCCAAAAAATCTTAACATGAACCCTTAGTGATCATTGATTCAGAGCTAGAAGCAACCTTAATGATCATCTAGTCCAATGCCCTTGTTTTATAGGTGAATAATTGAGGGCTGAATAGGTTAAATGATTTGTTAGAAGTTACAAATGTGTTAAGAGGTACTAAGAAGCAGAGCAAGGGTTTGAACTAACCTAGAGGCTGAGATTAGCTGCTAGATGGTGCAGGGAATAGAGGGATGGACCTAGAATCAGGAGGACCCAACTTCAAATGTGGTCTAGCTGTGGGACCTTGGGCAAGTCACTAAAATACACCCTGCCTCAATTTTCTCAACCATAAATTCTGGATAATAACACTTCCCAAAGTTGTTTTGATGACCAAATGAAATAATATTTTAAAGTGCTTAGAACATTTCATAGCAAATAGTCGGTACTTAATAAATATTGATTCTATCTATTATATCCTATGAACACTCAATACAATAGACCTGCTAGGATGGTAGTATAAAGGGAATGGGAATTTGAAGATCTTCCCTGTCCCTTAATAAGTCTAAGGGAATTTGAAGACCTTAACTGATTTGACAATCTTCCTTACCCCTTATGTAATCACATGGAACCTGTGGTGGGAGGAGTTTGTTGAAGGGTGGAGCAAAGTCCACAGGAAGCTGGGAGTGAGAACACTTAGAGCTGCAGGGAGGAGAGGACATACCCAGGGAGACAGCCAGGCTCATGAGTCTTTATTTGTGGGAAGGCTAAAGGATGCTGTGGCTCTCTGTGATGTTATGGGCTATTAATTTCTTTGCTGCTATTATGGATTTGGTTTCCTGGTGTTGGAGTTTGGCTTTCTGGTATCTGAATAAATTTTTTGCTTCTGTCTTCTACATGGAGAGTCTGTTATATTTTATTATTGAGAACTATACCAGCATTTTTATAGTCTCCATCAGTGCTGTGAATATTATGTTGGCACTACAGATAGTTAGGGTACATTCCACAACAACTTCAGAAGCGTGTACATTTGAAAAGGGGCAGATGACTCTGACCAAATCTTGAGAACCTTCTGGAGTCATTTAAAAATTTTATAAACTATCAATATAAGGAAAGTCCACAGATGGATAGATGGGAGGAAATAGACAAGAACTGAAGAATATGAGTAGTTGTCTGTAATTTATGTTATTTTCAGGGAATATGCATAAAAATAGGTATATTAATGAACTACTGGTGGAGTACTCAGCTGGTCCAACAATTCTGGAGAGTAATTTGGAACTATGCCCAAAAGGCTATAATATTGTGCATACACTTTGATCCAAAAATACCACTACTAGGTCTGTATCCCAAAGAGATCAAAGAAAAAGGCAAAGGATCTTTATGTTCACAAATATTCATAGCAGTTTTCTTTTGTTTTTTTTTTGTTTTTTTTTTTTTGCTGTGACAAAGAATTGGAAATTGAGGGGATGTTCATCAATTGGGAAATGGCTGAACAAGTTGTGACGTATTTTGTGATAGAATACTAATGTGCTATAAAAAATGACAAGACAAGTGGTTTCAGAAAAAAAGAAAAAAAACGTGGCTAGACTTATATAAACTGATGCAAAGTGAAGATAGAAAACCCGTGAGATGATTGTGCATAGTAACAGTAATGTTGTAATGATGACGTAAGCTGTGAAAGATTTGGTGATGCCAATGAATACAATGATGCAAGATAATTCCAGAGAACTCATGATGAAGAAATACTATGCATCTCCAGAGAAACAATTGACGAACTCTGAGTGCAAATTGGAGTAGAAATTTGTCTATTTTTCTTGCTTTCTTTTTGAGATATGGCTACTATGGAAATATGTTTTGCATGATTTCACACATATAAATAATATCATATTGCTTGACTTCTCAGTGGGTGGGGGAAAGAATGGAAGGGAGAGAATTCAGAACTCAAAATTGAAAAAGAAAAGAACGTTAAAAATAAATGAAGATTTAAAATGTTAAAAAAAAATAATATAAGCAAGTGCATTGGCTCTTACTCTCAAGAAGCATATGTTCTAATATGGGAGTCAACACGGAAAGAGTAGCTATAGAAAGATGTGGGGGGGAGGGTGGAACAAGGGAGGAGAATAGCCTGGTAGGGGCAAGTGTGTTGGCAAGGAAGTGGAAAATGGTGGAGACTGAAAAGAAGGGATTTGAATGAAGTAACTGAGCATTGCCAGGGTACCTCATGAAATGCTGGTATGGACCACAGCCTCAGCAGTCACTAGGGAGGGCCATGAGGAGGTAATCACAGGTCAACTAGAGTACAGGGGTATTAGACATGCCACCACACTGTGATCTGGTTATTGGTAATACTGATGTGAAGTTTCCTCTGACTGCTGAGAAGCACAATCAACAATTCAATGGATTCATTAAAAATATTGTTCTTAATGTCAAGAAAGGGCTGAAAAAGTTGAGAGAGGCTTGTTCTTTTCATACAACTACTTTTTTCTTTACCACAGCACACTATTTGAAGTTCGAGTCCAGTCCTTATAACTTTCCTGAAGTCTTCCATAACTGTTCAGTGAATCCCAATGTGCATTTTCAGCACCTAGGATAGTAATTCTAGACACATGGCGGTACTCAATAAATACTTCATGATTGTAAAATATCAAGCTGAATCAACAATAAAGTCAATCATGCCGAGATGGCTAAATCTACAGGAAGGGTGAGTAGCAACATCTGATCTTTATTCACAGTCAAGAAAAAAAAAAATAGCGTGTGAAATTTGCACTGTTTCTGAATACAACTACAGCTAAAACCGAGATTCATAGGAGCAGTGCTGCTGGAGTAGACTGTCAATGAATCATGAAAATAAGGGCCTGACTTCAGCCTGTTCAAGGACCCTGGACTCCTGAGTGTCCCTTTCAAGAAGCCCTGGACAATCTCCATGAGTAATGGGTTTCATACTCTCTATACCATTTGCTTCCAAAGCCGTGAAGGGCAATACCTTTTGCTGTAATTCCCTTGTGACAATCATGACTTCTATGTATGAAAAAAGCTATAGTTCAATTAAGGAGGATATAATCTCCCATTAAGGGTGAGGACTGCAGCAGAACACCCTTCCTTCCTCTTTATTAAGAAGTCCCTCATAGTCCCACATTGAGTCGAACTGAGCAGGAGTTGAGTGAGGATTTCTCTAGATTCCGTGAGTCAAAGAATCTGCTTTGAAACTCTGGTTTAAAGTGACAAGATGGCATTGTGAAGCCTGGTTTTCTTTCAGCAACAGAAAGCAAAACAGATATGCTAGTGTAGCCTATCAATAACTAAAGGGGAAAGAAGGGATATGCTACATTTGACAGTAACAGTTTTCAACAGTTCTGACAAGTAAAGAAACTTCATCTGTTCATCCAACTTTTCTCTCTTTGCTGATTTTGAATGCAAGGCCCTTACTTCAAGCCTGACTGACTTCTCTCTTGATTTAGAGTAATTGGGAGCCTTAGAATCCTCCCAGAAGGAAACCTCTGCTAGCTGTATCTTCTCTGGATATCATTATTGTATAGCATTATGAGTTATGCTTAGTATATGTGGGCATCACATTAAGAGCTGAGGGCACTGATCTAGGCAAACTCAATCAGGCCACAATGTAAGAGCAAGGCATTTTAGCAAAAGGTGGACAGCCTGGTAATCTAAGGTGCTATGTTCAGGTTGCAATTTCTTCTAGAGTGATGAATTCAATTCTCACTCTTTATAGTTTGATTCTAGTAGCACAAAAACAGTGGGATGCAAAGAGCCCGAGGAAATCCTGGGTTTGAATTTTGGCATTGACACATAACTCAATGAAGTTGGGTAATTAATTAATTTCACCTTTCTAAGCTTCCATTTCTTCACCTATTAAATGAGGAAGTAGGTCGAAATGAGCTATTAGAGCCATGTGACCTGAGGTAAATTATTTTGTTCATGTGCCTCCATTTCCTTATCTGTAAAATGAGGTAGTTAGACTTGGTCTCTATGGTCTATAAATCTGTTATTCCTTTCTGCTCCATCATTCTCTAAATCTAGTAACTGTGTCTCTTGTCCTCAGCTATTCACCCATTTCAACAAAATAGTGCTATAGACTCCATGAATCTTCTGGAAATCTTGACAGAACAGAGCAGCTATTGAAATAATTCAGATCTCCCCACAGCATACTACATACACGAGTATGCATATACATGCATATAGGTATATCCTGCAATAAATATCGATCACTACTTGTCATTATTACAGATGGGCCTTGAGAAGTCTTGGTTTTTAATGAACTGGTATAGATTTCATGTTCCACTGGACGTCTAAGCAATAGCAATAGCTTTTCCCTGTAAATATTGATTCCTAAAGCCTAGACTTTTAAGGTCATCTTACGTTATTTTTGGTAGAAGGGAAGCTTCTCCCAATTTTGAGAATCCTGTTTTGTTAGATGAATATCCTGATTTATGAATACACAGGAAAAGTCAAGGAAATGACAGTGGACATTTGGAGGGGGGTAGGGAGAATCTGACTTATGTGGAGAGTCAATCTTGCTAATTCAGCCCAATAAATAAGGACTCTTAGATTAACAACACTAATTATCTAAATAATTAGCTCAGCTCTTCACTTTCCCTGTACAGAAACGATACTCTCAATTAATCCCCTCTGTTTTCTGGAGCTCATTTTCTCTGTATTTAGATAGGAAATACTTTTCCTTTTCTCCTTGTCTATCTATTCATAAATTCTAGCAGTAATAATAGACTCTCTCATATGCATTAGCCTGAAGGGTTCGACAGTGTCCAATTTCTTTTATAAGTTTTGTTTTCATGTCACTACTCCTCCGCTTGGCTAACAGCAATAAAAATCAAGATCCTTCACGCTGTCAGACTAGTGTAATCACACCAGCTAAGTGTTTCTCCTTTCTCATTGCAAAAGACTTGGTGGGATTCTCTCATGTGCGAGTCTTCACGGACTGAATCTCTATAAGTCTAATTTTTGAGAAGGTCATAGATGGCATGCTCCGGGGTCACAAAAATTACAGGGGATGTCATTACACAGATACAAAATCCTGCATCTCTTCTCAAAGGATTAGTCAAATTTTCCATTTTCTGACTTGAACCGAGAGAAAGCCTTCATCTACTAACTCACCTGCATCTTTAGGGCCCTCAGGGGAATCTGACTTTTCAAATAGGAGCTGCATGTTTGGGGTGCAATTGTCACATCAATCACCTCAACAGGGAGATTGTTGTTTTCTTTAGGGGTATGCAATGGACGTGGAACTGACAGAGTGAATGTGAGGTCCTCTAGTGGCTTCCATGATATAGCTTGTGGGCTAATGGACATCTCTAAGAATTTCATTTCTTTCTCCCCTACTGGAGTACGCAAGCCCCTGCTTTCTCATAGCAGATGCTCTGTTTGGGGTTTTTGCCCTCTCTCGGTACGCTTGCCACACTCAATTTTGATACAGTAAATGTCTCATTCACTGATCTCTCCTTCTCTTCTTTATGTCTTTTCCTTTGCTTCATTTCTTGAATTCCGGTATTGGAGATCAGTATTCCAGCACATTGTCTCCCTCCCCTTATTTTCTACACACTGATTGGGGTAGAATGAGAAAAAAATATATACAAATCTCACCTTTCATCAATGTTAACAAAGAATGCAGCAGCTGTAAACTAAAAAGCCCTAAAGACACTGGTGTTCTTGCCAATAAGCTGCAGAATCACTATCACAAAAAATAAAAGAATTCATAAAGGAGAGAGCTGTTCCCTATTCCTTTCTATTCCTTAGCTTCAAATAAGGAAGAGAAGGGCCCTGACTGCTGGCAGTAGAATTCCGTGTGTCAAATGGATATTCAGGCTTGATGCATGAATCAATGACAGAAATCAAGCCAACTAAAACATCAACAGAAGCAACAAAGAAAGTTTGAGGATTTATTGTAATGAAGGAATCTAAGGTGGGACTTTCAAATCATTTATTTTCTGACCTAGGCAGGAAAAAGAACTAAATAATATTATATATAATATGTGTGTTAGCAATGTTCTATATGCAGGAGGCTATGTGTTTTTATACTGGTACATGCATGACAGGGGTTGTGAGAGAGCTGAATTGAGACAAAACTGGAATTTCAAAGTTCTTATAAGCTTAATAGGGGCAGCTAGGTGACACAATAGATAGAGTGAATGCTGGGCCTGGAGTCAGGAAGATCTGACTTTAAATCTGTGCTCAGACATTACTAGCTGTGTGACCCTGGGCAAGTCACTTAACCCTGTTTTCCTTAGTTTCCTCATCTGTAAAGTTAATTGAAAAATGAAATGGCAAACCACTCTAGTGTCTTTACCAAGAAAATCTCAAATGGGGTCACAAAGAGTCAGACTTGACTGAAATGCTTTAACATATAACATAAATATTAATAATATTAATGTTATATATAATTAATAATAACAATATTAACAATAATGTTAATGACATATAAGCATAACGACTACTTACATTCACATAGCATTTAAAGAGTTTATAAAAGTACTTTCTTTTGACCACTCTATGAGATTGGTAGGGGGAATATGATTATTGCCAATGTACAGAGAAGACTGAGTTTGTAAGAGGTAAAGTATTTCTGACTAATCACATAACTGGAAAATGACAGAACTTTGAGGCACCGGTCGCCTTACTCCATGTGGTATCTATCCTTCTACCCCTACCCGCCCCCCCCACCATAGACACACACACCTCTCCTATAAAAAAATAATAATAATCTTCCCAGTTCCAGGATCCTCCACTGTTTCACCCACTCTTAGCAAAAGACTTTACTATGGGCTTTTCTGACTCCTTCCTCTTAATGAAAACCTACCTCTCCCATTCCCTTGGTCCTTTTTTTAATGAAGCAATTGGCTCCCATAAAGGAAGTTTGATTAAAATATTACTGTAGCTATTGGGTCAATGGTTGTCCTTATGAGCTGACAAATGTTTCTTTAACAGGAATCTTCTAGAACAGGTCTTCTTAAACTTTTTCCACTAGTGACCCCTTTTCACATTTCAGCAGTATTTGTTGGCCTTGCATGGCCTGAAGACATGTGCAGTGCAAAGTGTGCATGCTTTGTGTTAAGAACCAAGGCTACAGAGAAGTTGCAAGATGCAACACAGGCATTCACTGCCAGAAACACCTCAGATTCATTATGTGTTTGATTTTTAATTAATTTTTGGTTGTTGCACATTCACAGATCTTTTACTGTTGCCAATTTTTTTGCAACCCCATATGGGATCACAACTCAGAGGTTAAAGAGCCTTGTTTAGAGATACAATTCCTTAACCTGAAGGTATATGTCTTATGGTCAGAATTTCAGACATTATGGCATGCCAATAACACAGATGTGGGGGACCAGGTGGGTTGACATAGTACTTTATATGAATCTATTTACTCCTCTTACACAAAGATTCACAGAACTGGAAAGGACTTTAAAGATCTTCTAGGCCAGTGGTTCTCAACCTGTGGGTTGTGACCTCCTTTGGGGGTCAAATGACCCTTTCACAGGAGTCACAGGGGTCACCTAAGACAGCACTCCTCTATCTGTCTCCAGGTAAGTCCGCCCACATGCAGATACTCTCACATACCAGTATTAAAGGGTCGTGGCATTAGGAAGGTTGAGAACCACTGATTCTAAGACAACCTCATCATATAACAGATGAAGACACAGGCCCTTCCATTCATTTAACTACTAAATAGAACTAGAGTTACCTAAATTGTCAACATCACCTCTCACTGACATCAAGATTCTTTAGCTGCAAATCTTGCAAATTCATGACCCCCACATTGAATGCAAGTTACACTAAATATTAAAATAGACCAAGAATGTGTCTTTCTTTGTTTAGAAGCACAATAATACTAATTAACATATTTACAAGTTATCACTAGGATTTGATGATATGTCTAAGTAAAAATGCTTTAAATCTAAAAGCTTAATAGGTTCATAGTCCACTGAGTTTTCTAACATTGCCTTTTGACACATTTTAGTATTTTTAATAGTCCTCTCCACTTGCCATGACACCACTGTGCAGTAATTAAGTTCTCATAAATATGTTGAGTAATGATTGCTGTTTAAACTGATTAGTCATTGATTAGTTTTTATCAATTCCATGAAAATGCAACTTCTCAAATTAAACAACCTAACATGATTATAACTCTTTTAACTTATGTGATTTAATTTTTAACTGGAAGCTTGGAAAATACATTAGGACAATAGTACTTTAAATTGATAATGATTTTTAGCATTTCTAAATAATTGTTGAACTTACGAGATGTATATACTTGAAGTTTTCATTTTCAGATGATTGCTGTGACATAACCACCTTGAAAATGTGGATCCAAGTAGCAGGCCTATCATTATTTTGTCTCCATATAGACACTGAGGTATTTTGCAAAACTGATCCAAAATGTTACCAAAGTCTTCCAGGAAACAGGAGCAGTGGAACCTCCAGGGTCTGTTAACCACAGATGCTGGCAAAAAGACCTAGTCAAGATTTTAGGCTTTTTCTTATTCTGAAGCTGCCTGTGGACACTAGGCAAAAAGTAGTGTGAGCCCAAATGTAGGGACTGAAGTTTTATTATTACATGACTTTTTATACAAATGGTTTTCTATCATGGAGGATAAATGGAGTGAGTAATTGAGCAGGTGCAACAGAGGGAGAAAGAGGAGAGGAGAGGGGAAGAAAGACGAAGGGAAGGGAGGAGAAGAAAGGGAAGCAGAGATAAGGTTGGGGAGAAGAAAGGAGAAGAGGAAAGAGAGGAAGAGAAGGAAAGAGAGGACAGGAAGAAAAAGAAGAAAGGATTGGTTCAGGGAGGAAAAAGAGGAGAAAAGAATAGAGGGAAATGAAAGATGACAAAGTGGGAGACAGAGACAGAGAGAGACAAAGAGACAGAGGCAGAGAGATACAGAGAGACAGAGACAAAGACAGAGATGGTGAAGGACAGACAGAAAGAAGAGAAAAAAGGAGACTAGAGGACAGTAGAGGAGAGTAAAGGAGGAGAAGGGAAGAGAGAGGAGGGGAGGGGAGAGGAAGTTTTAGTAGAGTAATGTGCTCCTAGGTGATGTTCCTTGTGTATGTCTGTGTTTCTCTGGTTTTGAGTCTAACCCTGGGGAAATACTGTGCAGCAGGGCCTGTTGTGAGCCATCCAAGGTCTTGAACATGGAATGATTTGGTTGTAACAATTCACTCACAAGGTAAATGACATACTTGGCAACACCTTCTGAGATATTTCTTAGATTCTCAGGTATAGGGGCGGAGCCAAGATGGCGGCGTAGCAGCAGCAACATATCGCAGCTCTCACATAGCCACCCCAAAATACCCATAAAATAGGACTCTAAACCAATCCTAGAACTCCAAAACGCACACAAAGATACTTCCCACTAAAGTCAGCTCGGCTACGAGGAACCATATCAGCACTGCGAACTGAAACCAGCCTGGCCTGAAGCCACGGCTGTGCCCCGGGGGCGGCTGGACCAGAGCAGAGGAGGAGCCTCTCAGGTGAGCGGATTAGCACCAGCTGCGAGTGGGGTTGTGAAACAGGGAGATAAGCAGTCTGGCCGAAAGGCCTCCAGAGCGGAAAAGCGAAAGGAAGAGGTTTTGCACCCGCCTCCATGTTGTAGCTTCCCGCCCATGGCCTGCAAATGGCAGGGGGACTGAGTGATTGTTCTCAGGCCAAGAGCTCTCGTGTTGAGCGGCCTGGATCTGGATCATCATCTTGGGCCTCAGTCTTGGAGCCTTCATTACCCAGTCAGCCAGAAGTAAATAGGAAGAGTTCCCAGCCTCTTCCTGAGAGCTACAGAAGCTGGGAGGACCCCAGCAATTTGGGACAGAGCTTTTCCTTCTGAAAGCAGAGCCCTACAGAGATTTTTTAAAAAATCACAGACTGAACAACCATGAGTAAGAATAAGCATAAGAGGGGGGCGGAGCCAAGATGGCGGCGTAGCAGCAGCAACGTATCGCAGCTCTCACATAGCCACCCCAAAATACCCATAAAATAGGAATCTAAACCAATCCTAGAACTCCAAAACGCACACAAGGATACTTCCCACTAAAGTCAGCTCGGCTACGAAGAACGATATCAGCACTGTGAACCGAAGCCAGCCTGGCCTGAAGCCGCAGCTGCGCCCCGGGGGCGGCGGAAGAGCCTTTCAGGTGAGCAGATTAG
>CM053588.1:285010330-285034413 GCA_028646515.1 Pseudochirops corinnae
ATATCATCATTTGGTATCATATATATATTTAATACTAATTTAATATTGATTTTATTTTTAAAATTAGGATGCAATACTAATAGATAAGGTATATGAGTATATTACAATAATACATATAAAACATTTCATGTACTTTTTTCTGTATGTGGACAGAGATATGGTGGAGCTATGGATAGAGTCAGGAAGACCCAGAGTCTAACCCTGTCTCTGAAACACTATGCCTTGTGTCAATGAACAACTCACTTAAACTCTCAGTGCCCCCAGGTATCTAACAATACAAGAAACTGATCTTCCAAGTCAATGGTAGAGAGTTTCCCTGCCTGGATTTTCCCAAGTCAATGAAGTTATAAGTCTAAATCATTTTGTTCTTAACTTTCAGGAAGAGAGATTTCACAGAGGTTCAAAGTGAGGGGAGATGGTATGATCAATGAAAAGTGCAGTGCCTGGCATAGAGTAAGTGATTAGCAAATGCGAGGTGAATCTTAACAAGACTTGGATGAGTCAGTATCAAGACCACAGGCAGCATTGTTGAGGTGCAAGGAGCTGTGCTGTGGACAACATTCTTGTTTATATGGGAGCATATAGAGATATAAGGAGGAAAAAAGGGAAGGTCCAAAGGCTTCTAACTTTCGAGCTAGATATTACTTCAGAAGTCATTGTGCCCAAGCTCTTCATATGACAAATGAAGACACTTAGGCCCAGAAAACTCAAGTGTTTTGCCCAGGATCACACAGCTAGAATGTTTCTCCAGTGAGAATATCCTTCTTACTCCAAGCCAAGCACTCTATCCATTATGCTGCTCTTACTTTAAAGACTGCCAGAGGCAACGAATGGGAGAGAGAGACAGAGAGAGACAGAGAGAGAGAGAGAGAGAGAGAGAGAGAGAGAGAGAGAGAGAGAATATCAATCAGGGAAAAAATGCACTAAAGTGTATTTATTGTTCCTATGAAGGTGATAAACCCTTATGTTTTGTGCTGGAGAAATAAGAATAGAAATTGGTTCATTCTCTTTCTTTCTTTCTTGCATTCGAGCTCACAATTGGTTCAAAGGAGACAGAGAATGAAAGTCAGTGCCCTCTACAATATTTCTCCTACAGCTACACCACCCTTAGGCCTAGAAGCATCCAATTGGAAGTTAGATACATACTCTCTATTTCATCTCATCTTTGCAATCAGAATTCTACAGAGCAGAATAATGGCATTAGGAGCCAGACTCAAAGAAATTAGCTCTGCTAATACAGAGATTTAGAGCATGTGCATGGAATGTGGTTACCTTTTCTTCTCTATAAAAGAAGAGGCACTTTTGAGAGATATGTAGGCATACGATCACCAAGCCATCTCTTATCAGGAGAACAGGGGAATCTCAGTAATGGGAATGTTGATGAGAAGGAGGAGTACTGTTGCAGGTGTTCATTAGCTACCATAAGTTCCAATAGGAATAATGAGACATGGAATTTGTTTATTGCTTATTTAGGTTATGGATAGATGAAAGTCAGAAGAATCAGAAGTTTGATTTGGATAAGTACAAAATGCTTCATTCATTCAACATGAAGTGGGGATTACCTACAAAGTGGTTTACTCCAGATACTTGACAATGTTGTGTAAGTCTGGAAATATGCTTTTCTGTGAGATGTCACAGGGTGATTTCTCCCTAGGAAACTCTCCTGGGCTAAATTCCCCAGTCTAACCAGGGTCAAAGGTGTGACAAAATCATCATCCAGAAAGTCAGCTAAAACGTAATTAGTAAGACAAGAGAAAGCTTTTTTCCTGATCTCTGTGAGACAGAGACACAAGGGGGGGACTTCACTGTCTCAGGCATAACTTCTGTTCCCCAGGACAAAGAAAACAGGCATTAACATAGGCAGAACCCCTTAGTACATTGCATATTTTGGTGCGACAGAGGTTGCTACTTTCCTCATGAGAAGCACTAATAACAAGAAACTCATCTCCCTCCAGTGGCCCATAAGGAATGAGTCTTTTGAGATATCTAAACTAGACTGAAATTCATCTCATTATTTGCACAAAGGGGAGAGGCAAGATTTTTCACAGAAAACAAAGGGGCACTTTGGCCACCAGAGAAGAAGCCCAGAAATCCCTTGGTGTTGACCTGACTTATTAAAAGAGATATGTCACATCAGAGGACTTAGCTACCTGAGACTGTTTCAAAACATATTCCAAAGCTTTTAAAATAATAAATGGCTAAGACAAGTGATTGGGTTTGGAGGAAAGAGTGAGGAGCAGTGAGTGGCCTTAAGAACAGACATGTCCTGAAGACTCTCAATGGGGGCAAAGGGAGCAAAATATTATCCAAACAAAGGAAAGGATGGGAATGGGCTCCAATTCTTTTCTATGAGGCTCCCCTCCTTTCCCAGACACGACCCCTTTACGAAGATGATTTCTATTCAGAAAGAAAACAAATATGATTGAGAGGCACAGAGGTATTTATATTCTTATAAGGAAAATCTTTTATGTTTGCTTCTACATAACATAGATGAAAGAAGAGAAAGAAAGAAACAGAACAATAAAACTGAATAATTTACTGAGTGTATTTAGTGCCAAGTCATTCCATACCAACTGCTGACATATATATGTGTATATATGTGTGGGTGTGTATACATACATATTATATATATATATACATAGATATTTGCAAAGCATTTCACATATTTTATGCCATTTATTACATACGATAATTCTGTGAGTCATAGATTTTTTTTGTTTTATTTTGGGGTGAGGGACAGGAAAAGAGAGGAAGGGTCAGACTTTTTTGTATAGGGCACTCCCTCTACCAGTGCAGGTCAGCACCTGCTTTGCAAAGAGTTGTCTGGGTGTATGGAGAGGTTAAGTGATTTGTCTGGATTCACACAGACAGTATTTGTCAGAGAGAGGATTTGAGCCCTTGTGTTTCTGCATCAAAGGTAGAATCCACTATGCCATGCTGTCCTTCAAGTGAGGTATTACAGGGATTATCACCTCCTATTTTTCAGCTGAGGAAGCCAAAACTCAGAGAAGTAACTTTCCCAGTGTCAACACTGAATCACAGAAACTGAGAGATGAAAGATAACTCAGAGACCATCAAGCCAACTTCCGTAAAAGGATCCCTTTTGCATTTTTTCCTAACAGGTATCTAGACTCTCCTTGAAGCGTTTGACTTAAGGGGGACTTACTGCCCTCAAATGCAGAACTTCTACTTTTAAAGAACTAGCTTTTCGGGAAATTCACATTACATCAAGACTACCATTAGGATAGTTGCTTGTCTTCAGATCGTTTCTATCTAAACTCTAAAAAGATTAAAAAAAAACAAAAACAAGTTAATAACTTCATTATCAACACCAATAATAATAAAAATGGACATATATATCTATAGTACTTTCAGGTTTGTGAAGCGCTTTGCACATATTGTCTTATTAAATCCTCACAAGAAGCCTGTGAAATGGTTACTAAATGGAATATTACACTCATTTTAAAGATGAAAAAGTGGGATTCAGATAGGCTAATGCGCTTGAAGCAGGGCTTTAACCTGGATCTTCCTGTCACCACCAGTTAGCAGTAGGACTGGTACCCTAATCCTTGGGATCTGCTCTCTAGTCCACAGTTGTATGGACGACTATTTCATACTGCCCAGAGATCCTCACCCAAATAATAGACAACCTGCAATAATGCAAGAACCAAGTCACTCAGTTACTTAGGCTTCCTATGCCTGATACTGTCATTAACATTACTGGCTGCTGATCATTAAGCATACTCATGACTTTGTTTCCCTTTTTTCTGGTTTTATTTTTATTTTTTGAAAACCTTAGCAATCAGAAAAAATTGGGTAAATCAAATACACTTTAGCCACCTGCATAAAAGGGAATCTTCTCTGCATCCATCAAACTTTTGACATAAATAATCCCCAAGTAGATGGCTTAGATTTTCTGACTGGAACCATTGAGTTAAAGTATAAAGAAGAATATAAAATTTAATCCTATCATTGTTTGCAAGAAAGAATACTGAACTAACATCTGTAGCCCTCAGCGTTTTCTTAAGTGGCCTATCTCTTATGGTTATTATTCTATCTAAACGTGACCTATTCTGATGAAAGAGGTAATGTCCCTGTATTAGCAAAAGAGAGATTGAGAATGACCAGCAATCACAGAATTGACCTCTCCAGGCAACTAACTTCTGTAAGAGGAAAGAATGAGCCAGGCATGGTGGCACACACCAATAATCCCTGCTAGAGGGGAGGTTAAAACTTGATGGATTATGTGAGGTTGGGAGCTCTGAGCTGCAGTAGGGAGGAAGCTGTTCTGGAATCTGAACTTAATCTTGCTCCAATATGCATAACTGTTAGATGTGGGCATAACAGGATTCCATGAGATGGGACAATTCAACCTAGTTCAGAGTTTCCCTGCCAATTAACAGTGGGCTGGGGTTCATGAGTACCCTCTGTTCTTCCATTTGAGGCAGGGAAAGAGAGAAATAAAGAGACAGGGGAGTGACAGAGACAGAGTCAGAGAGGAAAGAATGATTAGCATATAAACATAGCTTATACATTTCAAGTATAGCTATTTAAAAAGAGGAAGTCTTACTCTGTTGGGGATCCCATGAAGGTAAGGACTAGGTTTTATTCGACCTTTCATCTCCTCCAGAGATCCATTAATAGCAGGGGAGTCATAAATATTTAGTGAAATTAAAATAGTTTGGGTTGAGGGGAAAAGATATGCATGAAGCTTTCCTCTCTTCAGCAAGGGCATTAGGAATTAGTTAATTATTGACTTAATAAACTCATGCTGTATTCCAATAGATGACAGAATTGTCCTCAGTTTTCTAAATGTACTAGTCCTCACATTCTACTACGAATCCCTGTGTTGCAATATTATCCAACAGGATAAGGTGAAGCAATGCTACAACTCTATGATCAAGACATTGAGGAAAGAAAAATGAAATTCCCTTCTTTAAAAGTGTATCTCATTCATTCCTGACAAAATAGCTGAGCGAGGGAAAAGGCAAGGGGAAGGAGAACTACACTTGAACTGCTGAGTACGGAAAGAGCACTAGAAGAGAAGTACTGTCCTAGTTAGGAGACTCAGACTAAAGACCATTTTTGTCACTAGTTGGATGATTCTCACTCAATGTCTATGACTCCTAGGTTCTTCATCTGTAAAATACACAAATGCGCATATGTGTGGAAGCCTTTTAATTGTTATTATTATTATTATTATGACATGAGAAGAAATAGGAATAGTCTAGACATTTGTAATATAAATAAGATTTGAACCCTCGAAGGCAACCTCAAATTCCTCTACAACCCCATCATTTGACAGACACAGTGTCTGAGCCCCAGAAAGTAGAATTCATTTTTATAGGAATAACCATTCAATAAAATTTCTAGTAGTAATCAAGAAAATGTACAAAAACTTATTTGAAAAACTGTGTAATCCAATAGTAGCTACTATAACAATCAGTTATAAGGGTAGGGACTGGACCCGTGACTTCAGAGGGGTAGGGAATTCTTGGACGAAGTAATGTCATAGAGGAGGTAAGATTTGAACTTGTGTCCTCTAATTCAGTCTTTAACTGTAACAGCCATCTTTCCAGTGCATAATCCGCAGCCATAGGTATACATAGATCTTGTCCCCTTGTGTTATTATACTTCCGAGGAAGGGCCAATAAGGTCTCATGCTCATCCTTCCCTCCCCTCCACATGAGGGGATACTAGTACACTGTGCAAGCCTATGACTGGCTCCCAAATTTAGCATCAAAGGGTCTTATCTTACTGCATTTCTGTTCTTCTGAAACATTTAACAGTTCTTTTAGGAATTATTTGCCTTCCCTCCATGTTTAACTGTCTCAATGTAACATACACACAGCAAAGAATTATTGAAGGTCTTTCATCCTCTGTATACTTAAGTAGGCTTTTAAGCCACCAACATTTGAATTGAGAAAGAAAAGTCTCCCTGAGCTAAGTCATGTCAGAAGAACTAATGCTAAGTGGAAAGTACTGTAGCTGCCACCAGCCTCAGCCCCCAGAGGGTTCTGTACCCTGTGGTACTCTGTAAATACTGGCTGTCTGGCTGACTGCTGGATAACTTCCAGTCCTGAAGGGCAATATCATCACTAAGCATGTCAGGAGAAGAAGAACATCTATCACATAGAACCTTAAGCAACATATAGGCACTGAATGATATAGTATGATTTGAGGAGTGAAAGAAAAAAGACCTGTCCTCCACCCAAATCTCCCCTACTAATTTGTCACTATTCAAAGTGGTTTTATCCGAAGTTCATTCTTGATGGGAGTAAGGTTTGCTGGGTCCAGTTACCCTTTAAAAAAATGTAAATACTCTGATCAAAGGAAATGACTGTACATGAAGCTGCCATTCATTCATACCATATTAGAGTTTCCTTTGGTTGTTTTCAAATATTCTAGCCAGTTTAGATGAAAAGAGATGAATTTAAATTATCGGGGAGTTTTCTAACAAAGGGAGAGAAGAGACAAGATTCAAGAAAATATTTGGGGTATAGGGAACCATCCAATTAGGGCCAACTTATTTTGTGTAGCCAATATGATATTTTGCATATCAGGGAACATCATGAGGAAATGGCTACTGTGGGAGGAGTGTCAATAACAGGAAGAAGATAAAAAATACATCATTTCTGCATCACCCTTTTGCCAAGAACTGTATTTTACAATACATAAAAATTATTAAATTTGTTCAATTATGAATGTATATAAAGTTGTCAAATTTTAAATTATTGAAACAAAATTCATGAGTAAAAAAAAAAACATTCACAGATAGGCAAAACAGGACAGCTTGGGAATCAAAGAATGGCTCTAATTTCCTTGGTTGGTCAGAGGGCGTATTTTAAAGGCTGATTCTATATGTGTTTTTGGGAAAGTGAGAGGACATTTTCTTTTTTAAAAAAATTATTTATTTTTTAGTTTACAACATTCAGTGCCGCAAGTTGTGGAGTTATGAATTTTCTCCCCTTCCCTCTCCTCCTTCCCCCCACCCAAGACAGCAAATCCTATATAGAGTCTACATATACCTTCCCATTAAGCAGATCTTCGCAATAGTCAAGTAGTAAAGAAGAATTAAAATCAATAGAATGAAACACGAGAAAGAAGAAACAAAACAAAACAAAACAAAAAAGAGAGAGATCAAATTGTTTGTTTCAATCTGCGTTCAGACTCCATAGTTCTTTCTCCGGATGTGGATAGCCTTTTCTACCATGGGTCTTTTGGAGTTGTCCTAGAACCTTACATTACTGAAAATAGTCAAGTCTATCAAAGTTAGTCATCTTAGATACGATACGTGTGTGTGTGTGTGTGTGTGTGTGTGTGTGTATGTAATCGTGTACAAAGTTCTCCTGGCGCTCCTCTCCTCACTCATCATCAGTTAATATAAGTCTTTCCAGGTTATTACAAAGTTTGTCTGCTCCTTATATTCCATTACATTTATATACCACAAACTTGTTTAGCCATTCCCCAGTACCTGGGTATCCCCTTGATTTCCAATTCTTTGCCACCACAAAAAGAGCTGATATAAATATTTTTGTACATACAGGTCCTTTTCCATTTGTACAATGAGAAGGCAGTGTCTATAGTGGATAAAGAGCTTTCCTCAAAATCAGCAATATCAATTCAGGTTTGACTTCTGACATTTACTAGCTTTGTGACCTTGGGCTAGTGACTTCATCTGTCTTTACTGTAGTGTATCTCTCTAAGAATATAAGTTGCAAAGAAGGTATATATCTACATTAGTAGAAGGTGCTTCCATATACTGGTGCTCCTTATATATCATTGAAATAACAGTGTTAATATCTGTATCTATCAAATAAAGTATTTTTAAAAATAATTAATTGACTATGTACTTCATAAGGCCTCCTATGTGTTAGGTGCTAGAGATATAGAGATAAAGATGAAACATCTCCTTCCGTCAAGAAGACTATATTTTATTGAGGGAGGGAGCTACTTCTTACCTAGCACCCCCTATAGTAGTCTCATTTTTCCCCTACTGGAACAAAGACTAGTATAGACTAGTGTTTTCAGAACTGCAGAGTAATTACTCTAATTAACCATCCCTATGAAATGATTTTATGTTTTCTACTTACAGACAGTATAGAATCAGGAATTTGATCTGTAGAAAAAGCCTTGTCTTTTCTTGTTGTTTTAACCATCCCTTATATTTGTGACATTGTGCTTGTGAGCTATTTAAATATGCCTCTTGACTCAAGTAACCATCATCATTTATTCTTTGTGATATAAAGAAAAAAAAACTGTGTAAAGCCATAAACATTGGATACAAGACATGCAGGGGTACCCTAGAGACAGTCTGTACTGGCCTATAAGAAGCAATTGTTAAATTTTCATTGTGAGTGTAAGGGTAATGAGATTGGAAGATCCCTTTCTATTGTTAAGCTAAGAGGTACTTAGTATCTAGTTTCAAATTAAGCCTTTGTTAAAGAAACAGAAGGTATGAACCCCTGTCGCTGATGTAACATGAAGGGGCTGAACAGGAAACCCTGTTGCTGACATGTCAGGAAGGGGCTGCATATATATATACTATATATATATATATATACACACACATATACATACACATATATACAGCAATACTGTATACAAGGAAAAACACTAGCTGGGAGAAGCAGAACTTCCTAGGAACTTGTGGTGCTGGAGCTTCTTCTGAGGGCCAGCCAGAGCTACTAAAAAGCTGCTGAGGAGCTGCTGAGTCTGAGGGCAAGCCAAGCTGCTGAGAATTTCCAAGGACCAGCTGGAGCCACCAATGACTGAGGAAGCATGACTGTGGTGCTGATATTTTGTCTGTTTGTGGCTTTGTTAAGCCTTGACTTCCCTGGAACAGAGACTGTAAAGGATTTAAGGTGGACTGGACACTGTGAGCTTCAATGTGGAACAGGGACTGCACAGAGAGGCAGACAAGGATCTGGGAGCTGTCTGCTTTTGAACCCAGGTGACAGTTTGGTGAATCCAGGTAGGAGCTGGGACAATAGAAGGGTATCCAGGGATTCTGAGAGCCTACCTCAGGTCAAGATGAAGAGATCTCATCATGGATACTGAGTAGTGACTGATGGAAGTTGTAACTTACTTATGACTTTGAAATTGTAACTTATTTGTGAAGGTGGGTGGCCTGCGTATTTTATACTATCCCTTAAGAGAGTGCTGAGTAATGACTGATTTGTAATTTAATGTGCCCCATGAGTGGAGAACTTTGACTTTTGTATTTTGTGACCCTTAAGGAGGGAAGCCTCCCTAGTGATGATTGAATGATTGAGTTACTAAGTGATTAATGGACTAAATGATTGTACTTTGTTCAAAACTATGTAACCACTGTGGTGAAAACTATGTGTCCATTTTAACTTGATAAGTTGTAACATTGTGAATGCTGTACCTTGATTTTCTGTGAATGTTTTGCTCTGATTTGTTGTTGAATAGATCGTTCACTATACTGTGTAATCAGAACCTTGAGAGCTGTTCACAGTAGCATTCTTCTGGAAAGCTGTTCGGGCTTGACTTTACAGTGAATGTTTATATCTTGGTAATTGGCAAATGCAACAAATAAGGGCTTGATTTTTTGTTTTGTTTATTGTCTAGATTTAAGAAAGTGATAGAGAAAACATTGATAATGTAGTTGAACAAAATTTACTACATATCTCTTCCCCCCACCCCCCACCCTGGGAGCCAATTGTAAACATTTATCTCTTTCAGGAAAGACATATAAGTAAATTTATATATGTATACATATACATTTATGTGTGTGTGTATCTGTGTATATATACACATATATTGAGTATTAGAAACACACATATACGTGTGTGTGTGTATATGTATATATATGAAAAGAACAGAAGGGCATCCAGAAAGCCACAGACAAGAAGGATAACGTTAAAAGCTACTCATTGATCTTATTATATACTTTATCAGAAAAGCAAGCTGTATGTAATAGGGATTTCAATTTCCTATTCTATTCAGTGTCAAAGTTCAGAATATAAATAAATAATAAGTACATGAAAATAATTTTAGGAGGGAAAGTACCTCAACTACTGAAAAATAGAGGAACTCTTCCTTAGAGGGTAGCCCCAGAAGGAAGCATGGACCTTTGTTGTTCAGTTCTATTTGACTCTTCATGGCCCCATTTGGAGGTTTTTTGGGGTTTTTTTGGTAAAGATCCTGGAGTGGTTTGCCATTTCCTTCTCCAGATCATTTTACAGGTGAGGAAACTGAGGCAAATGGGGCTAAGTGACTTGCCCAGGGTCACACAACTAGTAAGTATCTGAGGCCACATTTGAACTTAGGAAGATGTGTCTTCCTGACTCTATGACCAGCCCTCTGTGCACTATGGTGCCACCTAGCTTGTCCCACTAAGCATGGACCATAGGGAAGTTTTCTGGGGGCCTTGATTTCCTCATCTGTAAAAGGAAGGAGGTGTATTGCTGGGCTTTGGAGGTCCGTTGCATTTTTTACCACATGTCCTCTGAAGACTTTAGATAAAGCACTTCAGTAAAAGGGATCTGGTATGGGAGGTGATGTACAAGAGTCCCTCTTCCCTATACAATATAACATTTAAACCTCCCCATTTATCAAATCACATATTAGCTAAAAATCATATGCAGACTTCAGCATTTATATTCCATTCTTTTGTTCTACATTTTGATGTTTCGTGACAGTGCTAGGGGGAAAAAAAGAAATGACAAGAGCAGAAAAGTCTTAGTGGGAAAACATACCAGAGTTCTTCCTTTAGCAGATAGGAAATTTTAGGTAAGCTTAAATTATACGGTTGCTAAAAAGACTTCATTTAAAGAAAAAAAAAAAAAGGACAAGCCTTCCCTTCCTTTGCTAAATGAAACAGAAGTGATTCTAAAAAGTTAGGTGTGCCATATTTAATAAAAAGAAATGCATTTCAATGCACCAAGTGATCTAATGACTGAAGAAATCCAATGGTGAATTCTTTTGAAAAGTAAGTGTTCACCCTCTCATTTCCCATCTTTAGAAATCTGTGTTAATATATTAGATGTCCCTAACGGGGAACACACTTGCAAGTCGACAACAGCAAAGTCAGGACTGGGAGGTTATCATTAAACCATTATTTAGATTTTTTTCCCCTTCCCATGAGTTTTATAATTAATTCCTAGTTTACAACTTGTGCCACCTCCTCAGGAAGACCAATTCATGGATTTGACTTCCTCTGAGTCTTTGTGAACTTAATTGGGTGGTTTACCACTCAATTTATTATGAAAGAGTTGATTCTATTGTCAAATACAGATCAATCAACGGCATCTAACAAAACAATGAGCCGTTGGCAGTGGTTTCTGCTCCATGACCACCATTGGCTTGCCAGACTGTCTCTTTCCCTTATCCACATCCATTGATGGAAAATCTCAAAGATAAGATCCCTCTGGCTTTCCTTCTATCTTCTTTCCTCCACTCACTAAACACAGATATGGTCCATGATCGCCAAGAACATGCTTTCCCAAGCTATTTTGCTTCCCCAAAAAGGAATCTAATTAAGAAATCCATTAAATCTAATAAGCATTAACTAAGGAATATAGTATAGTGGATAGTGATCTGGCCTCAGAATCAAGAAGACCTAGATTTAAATTCTGCCTCTTACAGATAGGAATTAAGCTGTGTGACTAACAGATCACTTAACTTTTTAAAACTTGAGGCAGCTCCCCAAAACTCCTACTTGCTGAGTAGCTGCCCACTTCGCTTCTATAGAGGAAGTTCCCTTGCTGAGGAATGTAATAACAAGTTCAATTCAAGCATTTACTAAGTGCCTGATGTGTGAATTGTACCCTAGAGGAAGAGATGGAATCATAAGTTTGGTATTAATGATAATAATAATGCAAAATACGAAGCTAGACACTGAAGATACAAAGACAAGAAACTCCCTACTTTTAGAGGGCTTACATTCTGTTACAGAAAATGATGCTGAATTGAAGCAGGATGAATGTCCAGACTAAATGGCAGTATATTTCCTTGGTGAATGATCATCTTTTTCTTCTCCAATTTCTTTAAGGCTATCTAGGGGAGGAGGGGAAGGGGGAGGAAGAGAGAGACAGAGAGAGGGGGGTGAGGGAAGAGAGACACAGACAGAGGAGAAAGAGAGAGACATACACAAAGACAGAGAGACAGAGACTGAGACAGAGAAAGATAGAAAGAGAAAGACAGAGAGAGAAGATAAAGAGAGAAGAGGGGAGGAGAGAGAGACAGAGAGAGAGGGAGGGAAAGAGGGGAAGGGAGAGAGAAAGAGAGACAGAGAGACAGAGAAAGACAAAGAGACAGAGAGAGACATTGAGACAGAGAAGAAGACAGAGACAGACAGAGGAGAAAGAGAGAGACATACACAGAGAGAGACAGAGAGACAGAGACTGAGACAGAGAAAGATAGAAAGAGAAAGATAGAGAGAGAAGATAAAGAGAGAAGAGGGGAGGAGAGAGACAGAGACAGAGAGAGAGGGAGGGGAAGAGAGGGGAAGGGAGAGAGAGAAAGAGAGAGAGACAGAGAGACAGAGAGACAGAGAGACAGAGAGAGAAGATAAAGAGAGAAGAGGGGAGGAGAGAGACAGAGACAGAGAGACAGAGAGAGAGGGAGGGAAAGAGAGGGGAAGGTAGAGAGAGACAGAGAGAGACACTGAGACAGAGAAGAAGACAGAGACAGAAACAGAGAAAAAGAGATTGATTAAAACCTTTTCTGAAAACTTTTGGGTCTTTCTCTTCCAGGCGTCACCTTTGTGTATAATTCTCTAGATCTTGCCTTTAGGGCCAGGAATGACTTTGTTATTAGGAAACAACTTTGTTTTTCCATTTTTGTCCTCCAGGTCTGTGACTGTGCAACTGTTTATAATTGTGGAGGTATTTCTGTATATGAGCCCTTATTCCTACCAAAGGCTATAGCAGAATTGGATCCTCGCTTCTGAGAGGCCTTTATAAATGAGGAGGGCTGCTGCCAGCATATTCCTAGTAGTCACCAGAGGATGGGTGCATTCTCTCTTTTCAGAGGCTTCTTCCCTGGAATGATTTATGGGGGACATGCAAAGCATAGCAAAAATATATTTCATGCTTAAAAGGTTAATTCTTGATTTGATTTGTTTTAAAGAATGGAAGATTTTGTAGAGGACAAAGAAGACAGAGAAAGAGAGATTACAGGGCTTCTAATCTACAAAGAGAATGATAAGAGAGAGATACAGAAATGCATGGGGAGAATTTTTTGGTTCTCCTTGTAAATTTATCTATTTGATTTTCTCATAATTCTCTTCTTATGATTTCTTCATTCTATAAATCTCTCACTTTCAACTACTGAATGACTTTCTCTGCTCTTCTCCTCTCCTCTTTCACAGCTACTGCATACATTTTTCTTCCTATTTTGGGGGGACAGAGGAAAGAAGGAGAGGGTTTCCACCAATTAGAGAAGAGGAGAAAAGAGAGGAAACACAGAAGAGGTGAATCATATGAAACCTAGCATAAAAACAAGCCTTTGAATTATGACTAAAACCAACTTAAATGCATGACTCTACATTAAAGTTGAAGTTTAGGGGCAGCTAGGTGGTGCAGTGAATAGAGCACCAGCCAGCTCTGGAGTCAGGAGGATCTGAGTTCAAATCCAACCTCAGACACTTAACACAGAAACTAGCTGTGTGACCTTGGGCAAGTCACTTAACCCCAATTGCCCTCCAAAAAAAAAGGTGAAAAAAAAGTTGAAGTTTAATGTAGATGAATGCTGAGTAGGAATCTTGGACAGAGAGAAATATATAGTGAGTATACAAATGCCTTTTGTAAATTTCAAAATTCCAGATCCACTGAAAATGCTAAATTCTTTTTGTTTAATAGAAGTTGTCATAAAGTTACTTGCTTAATCTCTAAGAAGAAAACACCCTTAGACGATGATGATGATGATGATAAACTATCATTTATACTGAGCTTCAAGGTCAGTAAAATGCTTTTTAAAATGTCATCTCATTTCATCCTCACAACCACACTGGGAGGTAGAGGCTACAAATGAGGAGACTGAAGCAACCAGAGCTCAAATGACTTGCCTAAGGTCACACAACTAAAAAATAACTGAAGTCCAATTTGAACTCCGGTGTTCCTGACTACAGGTCTAGGACTTTATCCATTGTATCATCTACCTGCCTTAACTGTTCCCCCCCCCCCCAATTAATAAAAGAATGATTTATCAGAGACATATGGTAATAACCATAGATTTATATATATTCATATATATAGATGTGTTTATGTATATGTATTTATAGAGAGAGAGAGAAAGAGAGAGAGAGACAGAGAGACAGATAGACAGAGACAGAGACACAGAGAGAGAGAGAGAGAGGCATTAGATGACTTTACTAGTCAGAGCATACTTGCTTTCATTGGAATTGAATGCAGCTTATACAGCATTCCCTTACATGTATAGTTGTGAAATGGAAGGAAGAAGAATATCTTACCTAATTGAAACTGCAGGAAGAATTCATTTTGGAAGCCAAATGGAATTATGTCACTTAGATTTTGGCCAAGATTCCAGGGCAGCTTGACTGCTACCTCACCTTACCTCCCAGTAACTCTTATGGAGAGTGTCACTGGATGCTTAATGGAAACAAGTTACCAGGACCCTAGTTTGACATCTCACTTGAAAGATCACTGTCAGGTACAATTTGAAAAATAGGTTTTACTCTTTTTTTATTTACTTCCTATTGTTTGTAGAAACCAACAAGAAACTGGAAAGCAATATTTCTTTTTCTACCCTTTTTGTCCTTTTCCAGTTAGCTAATGCAAGCTAACATTTCTCCTCAGAAAGGAAAACTAACATGGCAGGCTCGTGTTTGCTCTCTGTCGGTATATTAGGATCAGAGTTTCAGGATCACGGTTAGAAACATCTTTAGTTAGCTGGGCACGTTCTCTAACATGGATGTGGCAAATCTATTTGAACTATTTATTTAGGGCCCTCCCTGTGGATAAGTACCCTTTCACCCAAGGCCAACAAATGCCGAGATCCCCCACCACATATGATCCAATCTGCTCTGCTCCAATTGCTGGCTCTATTCTTGAAGAGGATATTTGAAGAAGAAGATGAGTTCCTTCATTTTTCAATCTTTATTTGTTCATTTTGGGTAATTCCTAACACTGGTTTTATGCTTGCTCTGACTCACTTATATTTCCCATAGGAAAAACGAGTCTTTTATCTAAGAATAGCATCAAGAATACCATGACCTTGACTGATTTTTTCTGATAGTCCGTATCTATAACTTCATCATTGTATTGCACCCACACTGTTTCAAACCCAGAGACGTAACTAGACCAAGGTGACCAGGGCCCTGTCCTGGGCTGGGTAAATCAGAAGGCATCCATAGCACCGTGGTGGGAAGACTTTCTCCCTCTTTAGAAGTTGACACACATAATGCTTGTTATCCTGAAGCACGCTTCCCTTTGTGGCCATCTTACAGGTAAGGCTATCCTGACACCTTTTATGGCTTTTTACGTGCAAAAAAAAAGTTCTAGTTATGGATCTGGTCTTATATTATTTTAAGATTACCACTATAAACACATATGACTTTTCTTTCCCTAAAATGTCACCCTGCATCTATTTCCTGGCAAGTGTGGGAGGAACACAGCATTACTTAACTAGAGGGATGCACTAACTGACCAAAACTATGCTGCAGAAACACAAAGACAAATTCAGAAACATGGACCATTGTTTTGTTTTTTAGTCACTGTTCAGTCATGTCTGACCCTCTGCAACCCCTTTGGGGTTTGTTTGGCAAAGACATTTTCCTTCTCTAGCTTATTTTACAGATGAGGAATTGGGGCAAAGAATGACTTGCCCAGGGCTCCAGTTAGTAAGTGTCTGAAGCCAAATTTGAATTCAGGTCTTCCTGACTTCGGGCCCTTCACTCTATCCACTACTATCCATAGGTCATACAGTATAAGAATCAAAAGATTTGGGATCTTTTCAAGTTACCTGAAATATGATCACATTTCCTCATTTTAAAATAAAATAGTTGGACTTTACAATACCTAATTTCATTCCAGTTCTTATATTGTTCAAGGACTACAAAGATGGTGACTATTTTAAAAATATTTTAGATTGGACATTTGGCATCAATTCTAGATGAATAGGGTGACTACTTCTTTATTCTTTCTTCCCCCTTTCCTCAATGATTACTCACACCATCTCTAACATCCTTTAGCCATGAAATGCAATATAGACTCCCAGAAGGAATATTTAATATGAAGCCAAAAGAGATGAATTGGTATCTTAGCTTTGTCACTGACTAGCTTTGTAACCTTAGGCAAACTTTTTAAACTGTGCATTATGGTTGACATTGTTTGAACTAACCTATTCACGAGTTTTGTGAGCATCAAGTAAGGCAAGAATTATAGCCACAGAAACCTAGGGCTAAAAGGGAATTTGGAGGTCATCTAATACAGCATTCTCATTTGACAGATAAGGAAACTGAGGCCCAAAGTGGCTAAGTAAATTGCCCAAGGGCAATGAACATCCAATGTTCATATGGACTATTTGTGTCCAACCCGTGGTAGAGCCTTCTGACCTTGTATTGGCCTGATCAGACACAGTCAGACATGCTGTTTATTGACCCTAACATACTGGTATCATTTTGGTCCTCTTCAATTATGAAGGAAAACAAGCAACAACAATCAACCAACAGTACCAAGATTCAAACCTAGGTTTCTGATTCCAAATCTAATGTTATTAAAATAAC
This sequence comes from Pseudochirops corinnae, assembly GCA_028646515.1. Classification (NCBI taxonomy): domain Eukaryota; kingdom Metazoa; phylum Chordata; class Mammalia; order Diprotodontia; family Pseudocheiridae; genus Pseudochirops; species Pseudochirops corinnae. The sequence continues at coordinate 285,027,045 of CM053588.1, forward strand.
TGGTATTCAGCACTCTTAAATATGTATACATATATATATGCATATACACATATATATACATCCATATGCATGCATACACATATATTACATATTGAAAACTGTTCTGATCAACACTAACTCATAAATGAATTATTTACTATTGCTTAAATTCTCTATTCATCTGTCATTTACACTATACAGTACATTGAATCACTTTCCAAATCCAATCTGATAATGGATTTGGACAACCTGGATTCAAAACCAGCTTCTGGTGCCCTTACTTCTGTGATCTTGGACCAATGATGCAATTTCCCTCATCTGCAAAATGAGGCAGCTGAATTAGAGAGATTCTAAGATCCTTCACAACTCCATGACCCAATAAGCCATCTTTTTCTATTCCCTCTATCATAACTATCTACGTGAAGGTGCACTCTTATTGGAGGTAACAGGACTCATCCCTACCATTTCAGTGATGAAAAGTGGGGACTTACTCTCTTCTTGTGATATCCTGCTCTGGTACTGGAGGTCTAAGGTTTGTTCCTGACAAGAAGAGGAGCCAAAGAGAAGGGCCAGCCTCCTCTAGATCCCAATTGTTGAAATCCTCATTAGAAATTTTTTTAAAAAATAGAAAAGCCACTGATACAAATCATCTCTCTCCTCTCTTCCCTGGCATCCTTCAAATGTCATCCAAACATGCACCTTCAACAAGAAGCCGTTAATTATCTTGTACACATCTTGATCATACACATTTGTTTACATGTTTTCTTCTGCATTAGATTATAAGCTCCTGGAGGGCAAGACTGTCTTTTGCCTTACTTTGTATCCCCACTGTTTAGCACAGTGCCTAGGATGTAGGGTACACTTAACACACACATATTGACTAAGTAACTGATGTTACTGTCCTTTCCCTGTGGACTTACTTGTCTTCAGCTCTCTTCATCCTAGTGCCTTCTGCTCCAATAGCCACTGTGCCCACTGTACTTCACATTAAACTAGACTTGGATGGGTTCACAAGGACAAGCCAACTTCCTTCCCTGATTGGTGGGATAATACAGGTCTAGCAAGAGCACTTTCAGAGTAAATTAGTTCAGCCCCCTGCTTTCTGTCGGGACTTCAGCTGGTCACAGAGGAAGGAAAGGAGCTGTTTTTGAGCAGATGAGGCTTTCTAAAGCCACCCCAACATTCTAGGTTGCTGTTGTTTTTCACCTACCCAGGAAAGATGTTAAGAAAGGCCATCCTGGAGTCTGAACAGGCTGATGTCATACATCTCATTTCAATGGAGCAGATAAAATATTTGTCACAGCGAATGGAAAAATACAGTGTGAATTAAGCTTGCAAAATGAGGAAATTGGCTGAACTGATCTGAACTGAATAGTAACTGCTATTTCCCTTCCTTATGATGTATATCTAGTGCATGGTAAAGGAATGAATGCAGGACTGCAAACATTTTCCTCGGCCATTAAACACCAGTGGCATTTGGCTCTGTGGCCTCATTAGGGCAGTAAATTATAGCAAGGTGGGAGCCCATTCACAGCCTCTCAAAATTGGCTCCATGCTACCACCCTTGTCACAGCTACCCCAATTAGTCACCAGCTGAATGGCGAGGCAAGCACAAATTTCGATTAAAAAGCAGTTTTCATCTCAAATGCAATTAATAGTGAGAAATGCTCCCTGCCCCCTGACCTTTCTGAATCTCATCATTGCCCACTGAATAGCTCAGGATAGTGCCTATTGTACATTGATTGCCCCCTGGATTTCAGGAGAAGATTTTGGAAAGGATTTCTTACAGCCTTTTCTCTGGACTCCTTATTTCTGCATTCTCTCTTGCATTAGGGTTCTTTGTAACTGTTTCTCATCCCCGCCCCCACATCCGTTTAGGGGGTGAGCACCTTCAGAAAAGAAACTGCATTTCAATTTTGTTTTGTGTCCTTAACATCTAGCAGGGTATCTTTTTACCCAGCGGACAGTTAGTTAATAAATATTTATTGAATCAACTGAATCAATTCAATTCCTTTTGGAATTCAATTCAACTAGATGCTCTTATCTTTTGCAAATCTAATTTGGACCCTACAATCAGGGCAGAGGAGTGTGGGAGCAGTACGCCTTAACCCAAAGGAAATATCTTGCTGTAAGACCCTACCGTTTGCATGCCTTGATCTCATTGATTTTCCCCAACAATGCAGGTCATGGTCCATCCATGCCACCCAACTGAGGCAACTCTGCCTGTACATACTGCCCCCTATTAATATGCAAGCTATTTGAGGGCAGGGATTGTTTCATTTTTGCTTTCATATGCCCAGCAGAAGGTCTATAGGAATTGTTAATCAATGCTTTTCATTCATTCATACATTATAAAACAGTATAGATCTGGATTAATATAAGGATTTTCTCTATGGAAGTCCCCTACACTGAGGAAATCACAGGTCCAGACAAATTACACACACACACACACACACACACACACACACACACATATATACACATATACACATACACACACACACACACATATATATATATACGGACAACCACATATATTCATATATGCACATGCATAGATACAATTATATATTATACATATCTATATGCTTGCAAATACTCTTGTGCTGGGGATATGTTTTAATGTTGCAGAAATTTTGTAATGAATATCATCCAAACAATGTAATGGTTCGAAGCTCTTTCTTTTTATCCTTCAGTCTGGTGCCCAAAACACTATTCCTGCTGATCAATACTGCTGAGGAGAAGATTGGCAAATTCAATAGGTAATAGTCAGGGTAGAAGAAGACAGCCTTTTAGTGTGACTGCCAGAAAATGCCTTTGTTTTTCCCTTTTTCCTTTAGGTAATAAAGATAATAAACCTTTTCCAGGAGTCACAGAGGGGTGACTGCGTGAACTAATGAGTTAATATCTGTAAAGCGCATTGGGATTCTTAGATCAAAAGGCACGTACAACCTAAGAACAAAGTATTACATTACTTTTGTTGGAAAGCAGGTCGCTCAATAGTGACAAGACAATGCGGTTTTAGGTTTCCTTTTTAATAATAACATTGCATTATATTAGCAAAGAAAAGAGTACTGGCCAGGAATGACATCGAGACAATTAGTGAAAATATACCCTGGGAAAGTAGAAACAAGACAGTCCCAGGATTCATCATGTTGTACATGGACTCTGTATGTTCCGAAGCCACAGACAGCTTTTTCAGATAGAAGTCAATAGCTTGAGTTGTATACTGATTTGGGAATTGCTAGTGGAGCATGTGTAAACCCAGGCATTCTCTGACCTTTCCATAAACACGAGAGATTCACTAGATGCTGCCCTTGCAGCTCCTGTTTGCCAGACACTTTTAAAGGCATCTACCAGGTCAGCTCATTACACCAACAAAGCTGAAAGACCACAAAAGCTACTGATGACTTGGGTAGAAGCTGCAAGAGACACTAGACTTTGCAGTTTTATGTTAAATTGAGATGCTGCAGCTCCTAGCTACAGCCATCACCAGGTATTCTAAAAGAGATTAAGAACCGGGAAGGAAGCATACATTTTTAATCTTTCTTTCACTGAACCACTGTAATTATTCATTCTCATGGCTTCATCTAACATGATATATAACTATAAGGCAGACCTACTCCTTCTCTACTCTACACCCGTATCTGTGGTGCTGCAGAAAAAAAAAAAGATTGGAGTTGGAGTCCAAGAATCTGTATTTAAGTCTGGGCTCTGTTGTTCGCTTCTTGTGGGATTTGGGACGAGTTCTTTAGGCTCCCGAGGTCTCAATTCTATTTTTTTTAAGGATCAGAGATTGTACTAGACTAGCCCCACTTCCAGTGCATTTTCCTATGATCCTTAACTTGCTACTGGACGTGTGTCCCTCTCCCACGATGGGACCCTGAAACTAGAGCTAAAGAAGAAACCATCTAGGCCAACCCCCTCATCTTAGAAAAGAGCGAACTGAAGTCCAAAGAAGCTGAGGACCTTGCTGGTGACAATACAGGTAGTAAATGGCAGAGATGGATTAGAACTCACCTCATGACGCCAAGCTTAGTATCTTTTCCACTATCACACAAACTTCTAATCCTCAACAAGTCCTAAACAGAAATCTTTCATTTCATGGTTCCCTTCCATCCCTAAGGGTATGATCTTATATGCAGGTGCTAGACCATATTCCCTGCTCTTAAAGAATTTACAATCTATGGGTGATGCATTATCATCCATTTCACCGAATCCTACTAAAGACCATGAGATCTTTCTATCTGACTTGCAGTGGAAACCATTCATATTCCATTGTTGTTGTTCAGATGTGTCCATCTTTCCAGGACCCTATTTAGAGTTTTCATGGCAAAGATACTGGAGCAGTTTGCCATTTCCTTCTCCAGATCATTTTATGGATGAGGAAACTGAGGCAAACAGGCAATGTGACTCACCCAGGGTCACTCAGCTAATGAGTGTCTGAGGCCAGATTTGAATTCAAGAAGACGAGTCTCCTCTATTCATTTCATGGATGAGGACATCAGTACCTCGCACTCAGGTCTTCCAGAATCCAGGCCTGGCATTTTATCCACTATGCTACCTAGCTGCCATCCTATTCTGGGACTCTCTTGTTAGAAAGTGAGCTGTTTGAAAGTAGGAACCATCTTCCTTTTTTTTTTTTTTTTTTTGCTTTGTATCCCCAGCGCTTAATAGAGTATTTTGTACACTGTAAGGACTTAATAAATGTTTTTACATTCATTCATTCATTCAGAGGGAACGGAAATGGAAGCCTTCAGATTCTAAACTAGAATTTTAATCATTTCCCTCCCTTTGATTTGTGACTTAGATCTAAGTAGCACAAGCTATGTCATCTGTGACATTTATCTAACTCCCCGGCACACTCCAAAGACTAATAATAATGATATTTAGAAAACTAACTTAGTACTTGTGATAAAAAAGCACATTAAATATGTGAACCTTTACTGACCTGCATTATTCTATGTTTTACTGCTGTTACGCACTCAAAGCAAGCATGCACGTGTAGGTGGGAAGGGGGGTATTGAAAATCTCCTCTTATTAATGTTATTGCTTCTTCCAAAGAAGCTTGTTCCCAAGGTATAACTGGCACCTTTCTGTGCCCTGAGTATGTCAGTGCCTGTTGATCAGGCATGCCTTTTCATTCAAGTAATGCCTACCACCCAGCTCATCAGATACCGCTGTCAAGGCCTGGGTCATTAAGCAGCAATAGATGACAATAAAAACAGCCCTTGAGACAAATGAAAACAGCCATACCTGTTATTACCAAATATGTTCCTAAGATTTTGCTGCTGTTGAGTGAAATGCTCAAAACGTTGAGTGACACGGGGCCAGTGGAGAGAGTCCTTGCATCAGCAGGCAATGCAGATCAAAGACAGTGACGAAGGACTAAAGAAGCTAAATCACATCCCTTTAGTGGAATTTCTGGCATTAGTCAGGAGTAAAACTCCAAGATGGGGATGGTTGTTTTTTAAAATACGGTATGTTTTACAGAGTAATGTGATCAAAAATTTCTAAGACTGGGGCATTACTTTTTTTTTTTTCGATATACAAAATAATACTATATTTGGAAATGAAGTTAAAGTATGTTTCTAAATATAAATGTTCAACTACATAGATACATACATATACACATTTACATACATATGTGTGAAAGTTCAGTGAGTAGGGCTGAAATGAGATCAGGAGATTGAGATCTTTCTATCTGACCTGCAACTGAAACCATGCACATTCTGTTCTTATTGTTCAGGTGTTTCAGTCCTATCCAACTTTTCATGATCCTATTTAGGGTTTTTTTGGCAAAGATACTGGAGTGGTTTGCCATTTCCTTCTCCAGCTCATTTTACAGGTGAGGAAACTGAGGCAAACAGGCTTAAAGTGTAACACAGGGTCACACAGCTAATAATTGTACAAGACCAAATTTGAATTCAGGAAGATGAGTCTACTCCTCTCATTTTATAGATGAGGAAACCAACCCCTTTAACTCAGGTCTTCCCACCCCTCCACCCCAACACACACTTACTAGCCATTTGACCACTAACCTATCCCTTATATAGTTTCCTTACACTTTACTGTTTTCTATACACTCCACAATCCACCCAGTCTAGTTTTCTTGCTATTCCTTGCTCTTGAGCTCACACCCACATACATACATATATAAACACAGACACATATCTACGTATGTGTACTGTGTGAATGTACATATTCTAAGACTACTAGCCCCTCCGGCAGAATAGGATTTTAGCAATTATAGCTAGAAGAGAATGTAGAGGTAAATATGGCAGTCTGGATAAATTTACTGATCTTGGAACTAGGAAGATGGGTTTGAATACTGCTTCAATTATTTAATAATTATGTTACCCTGGGTAAGTCACCTAACTTCTCTGATCCTCAGCACTAGTTTCACAGGGAATAAATGAGATACTATATGTGAAGTGGTTTACTTAAAGCACTGTTATCACCATATAGTCAAACTCCTTCATTTCCTAGACGAGAAAATAGAAACTCACATTACCTTAAGCAGAGACAAGTTACAATTCCAGGTACTCCCACGCTAAATCCGTTGTGCTTTCTACGATATCCCACTGCTTTTCTTGATTTCCACTTTCTAGCTGGCTTCAGTGAATGATTTCAACAGATATTTAATTATGTATAATGGTTAAAAAAGAAAACATTAAAACTTTGAAGGGAATGCTGCTTTTTCAATACCATGGAAACTTAAGTTTTGTATACACACACATACATATATATATATATATATGTATATATATTATATATATGTGTGTGTGCATAGAGTACAAAATTTCTTTATATAGTTTTAAGTGTTTAAATCATACATAACAACACATATGCACATAATTACATGCATACATATACACACATATGTTGTCCAGTCATTCAGTTGGGTCTAACTCTTCATGACCTCAAGTACCATAGATCATCAGTACTGCTCATGGGGTTTTCTTGGAAAAGAAACAATGATTTGCCATTTCCTTCTCTGGAGGATTAAGGCAAATAGAGGCTAAGTGACTTGTCCAGGATCATATAGCTAGTAAGTATCTGAGGCTGGATTTGAACTCAGGTCTTTCTAACTCCAGTCTCAACTCTACATGTACTGGGCAAACTAGCTATCTCCTACATAAGTATGCATATATGTATATATATATATATATATATATATATATATATATGTATATATGTGTGTGTGTGTGTGTGCATATGTATATGTATGTACATGTGTATATGCATTTTATATAATATATTATATATATACACACATGTTATATGTAAATAATATATAAATAAATATCACATGCATGTGTTTTCAGTATATATGTATATACCTATATACAGTACTTCTTTTTTTTTTCTCATGGCTAAGAAAATCATT
>CM053588.1:285034913-285067368 GCA_028646515.1 Pseudochirops corinnae
TTTCTCATGGCTAAGAAAATCATTCCTTTTTTTAAGGCACCAAAGTAATACCATATATTTTGTATTATAATTCTCTCCTGAGCATAAATATATTGGGCCCTTAAAGAAGGAATACAGAATTATACACTATACATTATTATATATTGTGCTATGGGATATATTATACTATTATAGGATATGCTATATACTATAATTTTCTCCTGAGCATCAATATATTGGCCCATGAAAGAGGGATTTATCTTCTTTGCCACAAGAAACGAAAGAAGTACTGTATACAGGTAATTGGAAAAGAAATTTGGACACCAGTTCTATTGGGCATCACGTCAAGACTGCCCAAAGGAGAAGCCATGATAATGGGTAGAACAGAGAATGCACAAAATATTTTTTAATGAAGCCCAACTAGCAACAGAATCATTATCATTGTCATCGTTATGCAACACTTTGCACCTCTCCTCTGAGGTACAGTGAAAAGAGCAGTGGATTTTGAGTCTGGGGGCCTGGCTTCCAATCCTGGCTCCCATGTTTACTACCTATATGACTCTGGGCAAATTACTTCACTCGTTTAGTCCTTGCTCCCTTCATCTGTAATAGAACGGGCTTGGATCTGATTGTGCCCGAGGTCCTTTCATGCTCTAAGGCTATAATTCTATGTGCAGAGTCCAATGGCAGAAACCACTATAAGCCTCCTTGCCCTCAATGAGTTTACAATCAAGTTTGAAAAAATAGGTTGTTGCTCAATGGTTTCAGTCACATCTGACCCTTAGTAGCCCCATTTGGGATTTTTCTGGCAAAGATACTGGCCATTTCCTTTGCCAGCTCATTTTACAGATAAAGAGACTGGGACAAACAAGGTGAAGTGACTTGCCCAAGCCCACCCAGCTAGTAAGTATCTGAGGTCATATTTGAACTCAGGTCTTCCTGACTCCAGGCTTGGTGCTCTACCCACTGAACCACCTAGATTTTACAAGAAAAATGGGACAGACACAAAAAGAGGTACGTAGTCTGAGAATATTGAAGAATGTGATGTTCTGCTTGAAGGAATGCTGCCAATAACTGAAACATATACCTCTTTAAACAAATAAAGAAAAATATGATGTTCAACCATTTCTTAAAATATTTCTAAACTATATTATGTCCTCCACTGCTTTTTTGGACCTAGCACACTAAAAATGGCCATATTTTAACCTTTTTTTGGATGACCTAGAATTATAATTATCATCATGATACAGGGACATCCTCAAGGATAATTGAGGTCTACACGGCTAGTGGGCTCAGGCTGCATGGCTTTGGAGCTTCCTTCATCTTGTCTGTTTGATGTCCCTGTTTGTCACTTTGCATCATCTCCTCCTCCACCCTCCTGCTGATACGTGCCACGTTTTGTTCCTGTCCGTGTCTCTGGCACGAGGCCTGGCATGTCACAGGCACTGAGGACATTTTTTGTCAGCTGAGTGACTAGGATGTGCAGACCCTTGTATACACTCCCCCATTTTTCATTTACTTCTGCTGTAACCCAGAAAACAAAACAAAACAGTATAAAGAGATAGGATTATTTTAACAATGTCAAAAGAAGCATAGTTTCTAAATGAAGATGTAAAGGACTCTTCAAAGAGTCATGCACTAGGGCATGATTTTTAGTTCATAGATTTTATTTATTCATGTCCTGTGGATGATTTTAGATCTTTTTTTTTTTAATTTATCTCCTCATTCTTGGATACGTCCAAGTAAGTAATGATGTTGGATGAGTGACTTCTAGGGAAATAAAATATGGCAGAGTGGATAGAGCACTGAGCACGGCGTTAAGGGGACCTGGGATTGAATCCTGCTTCAGCTTCTTAATAACTGGATGACCACGAGCAGATTGATTCAACCTCTCTATGCTTCCATTTCCTCATCTGCAACACAGGAGGATATAAGTTTGAACTGGATGGATTCTATGGTTCCTATATATCATGAGAATATGATATGATATGATATGGTATGACATCATATTATAAATATATAATATCATGTGACACAAAATATAATAAAGTATAATATAAACCAGAACATAATATATTATATGTAGGTATACATACCTACACGTATGTATGTGTATATACGTACAATTGTGAAATAAATTATAGAGACATAGTAGAGGAGAGCAAAATCTTTTTGTATTTATATGGTAGAAGAAAGTTTTCTGAAAGATGTGAGGCTTCAGATCCTAGACTTTTGAGCACGAAGGGTTCTGTGAGATCCCCCTGTCTAATTCTCTCATTCCAATAGATCAGGAAATTAAGAGCCGCACAGCAAAGTGTCTTGTTCAGGTCACACAAATATTAAGAAGCAAAGCCGGAATCTGAATTCAGGTCCTCTGAATCTAAATCCAGACCTCTTTTGACTAGCCTGAAAGCTAAGTCCAAATACTCTATGCAAATTAACCTTCAAATCTAGCCTTGGGCTCTTACTAGCTGTTTGGCCCTGGGCAAGTCACTTAAGCTCTCTTTGTCTCAGGTTAGTTGTTTATAAAATGGTGATAATAAGACCCCATGACTCCCATGACTGAGATAATATTGGTGAAGCACTTGGCATAATTCCTGTCCATAGTAGGCGAGTGATTTTTATTCCTTTCCCATCATTCTCCCATAAAGGACTTTGCAAAACCTTAAAAGCTCTATATACATGCCAGCTGTCATCATCATCAACGTTGTCATTGCAGTCATCATTATTACCTATTACACCACTCAGCTTTTTCCATATTATTTCAAAGTCAAAGTAAAACTGAAGGTATATAGAAAATAGTAACGCAACAAGAAAATCAAAATGGCAAAGCAGAAAAGAATGTCAACCCAGACCCTCACTCTTTTCTTCTTCTCTTTGCTCCATCCAAATCACAAAAGCTTTTGGTCCCTTCCTCTGCTTTCCAAAACAACCCGTATTCTCATGATTCCTCACAGATGAGAGAGCAGATAGCATTTATAATAAGTTTATGACAGGCAAGAAAAGGAATCCCAGACACAGACTGAATTGCCCTCTGTACATCATAAACTAATTGCAGAGTTAGAAAAAGGCTAGGTAGGATCCCCTGCCCTAAAATTGGACATCCCTAAGAGGAATGGGATATGTTTGAGAGGAATGGGATGCTCCCAAGGGTGAAATTCTATGACTCGACTACAAGCAATTTCTCAGAGGATTGCATTGAGGAGCTGCCTAAAGAGACAAATGCAAGAGCCTAGGGACTTCACCAACCAACTTAGATTTAATTAGACATATACAGAAGGTGAAACCAAGGGTGAGTCATTGAAAGTAAATACAAAGAAACGATAAGGTCGAAAAAATGTCAAGATCATTTGAATTTTGGATGAACCAAGACTGATGATCACCGTTATGGAAAAAAAATTGAAAGCATATTTAAATACATTAGAAGGGGGGATCTCACTGTGAAGGGTAGGTGGTATTATGAAAGCTAAAGACAGAGAGAAGTAAGATAGAACTACACAGTTATTATGGAATTTCTGTATTTTCTATCAAGCAGTTTGATCTTCATACAAGGAAAGAAAGTTCAGAAACAGAGAACAGAGAAGTGAAATCTAAGATAAGGCAGAAGATAATAAGAGCAGAACTAGAGATATATATGTACAAAAATATGGGTTGTTCTTTTTGGTAGTGGCAAAGAACTGAAAAGAGCATTCTCATTTATGGGAGAATGGGAAATAAAAAAAGTTATAGTATGTGAATATAATGAAATACTGCTGTTCAGAAAGACATGGAGAAATGGATGATTTCAGAGAAACCTGGGAAGACTTGTATGAACTTATGAAGAGTGAGGTGAACAGACCCAGGATGAAAAAAATAATCTATATGTGTGCATGTGTGTGAGTGTATGTGTGTATATGTATATGCATATGTATGTATATAATATATATATGTGTGTGTTTATATACATACACATTATAATGAAAAATAACTGAAAGATTACAAATTCAACACAAAAGTCAATGAAAATTCATCAGTTCTAACAGTGAAGCAAATTTCTTGAAAAAAGGTGAGCTATGGCAGATATGTAATTAAACATCATTTTCTGATACAACCAATGTGGGGATTTATTTTGCTTGACTATGAATATTTATTACAAGGATTTCACTTTTCTTTTCCTAATTGTGGGGATGGAGATAACAGAAGAAGGAAGGTGAGCAGAGATAAGGATGAAAGAAAGCAAGAAAGCAAGAAAGTAAGCAAGAAAGGAAGAAAGAAAGAGAGAAAGAGAGAAAGAGAGAAAAAGGAAGAGAAGAAAGAAAGAATAAGAAAAAGAACAGAAGAGAAAGACAGAGAAAGAACAAAAGAAAGAAAGAAAAGAAAAAAAGAGAAAGAAAGAGAAGAAGGAAAGAAGGAAGTTCATTAAAGCATCTTTTAAAAATGCAGAAAAGTATCTAGAAGGAAAGTCAGAAAGGACAGACTAGCAGAAAACTTTAAAATCTTTAGGTTGAGGATATCATATATTTGAAAAGAAAGCTTTACATGACCTCAAGTTTCATGTACAGCTCTACCTTGCATTGCTCTCTTGCTCTGTGTGTATATACAAATACACACATACATATATTTTCACAAACATATATACACACATGTATGCATACATATGTGTTCTATATAAATGCTCACTTCATTTGGTGTTTATTAAGTTCAGGATAAAAAAAGATATCAAATATATACATTTAAAAGATATCCATAAAACATATTTTTAAAAGGAATTAAGCTAACCCAGATGGACCATGTACCAGGGTACCTACAGAATTTATGGACATGATTTCATGCTGCTGTTGCTGAAAAATCGTGTAGAATGAAAGAAGCTTGAAAATAGGTATAGAACAACCAAACCCCAGAAAACATGTTGCTGGTTACGAACATATGAAGAATCAAGAATTTGAGACAAAATATCGAGGTGCAATGCAATGACTCTTTGCAGGTCAACCTGGCTTTGTTGTTGTAGCTTTGGCTCTGTTTATTGTTGAGTTTGCTTCTATGGCCTTCCCCTTTTACTTTCATATCCTGGGAAGACACAAAAGAAAACTGCAGGGCCTCAGACCCAGACACCTCTTGGTAATTCACTGAAAGCATATCCCCAAAAATGATTCTGAAAGGTTGCAGATTGGCAATTTATTAATTAATCCATTAGTTCATTCGTTCATTCAGCAGAAATTTATTTGGTTCTTACTGTGTATGTAATTAAGAAGAGATGAAAATTAAAGTGAACTTTCTAACTGAAAGTCAGAAAGAAGCTTGGGATAGAGATTGTTCATGCTTAGGAAGAGATCAAATTATAGCCTCTACTTAAATCACTAGTTGTTCTGTCTTCCAGAACAGCCTGGCCCTTGGAGGCTAAAATTCTCTTTCTAGAGATAAAAGCCATAGTTATTTAAGACTCTGGAAATCCATACATCTTTCTCCTTACAGATGGAAAAGACCTAAGAATTTTTCCCTAGTTTAGTCATGGGTAAAAGTTAGTAAAATATCTGAATTTTAAGCTTCTAGGATCTAAATTAAAAAACATGATAAGTCCATCCCCTTAGGGAGGGGAAATAGCACCTTTATTGAGACTCCTGATAAAACCAGAAGCTGATAGTAACGACAGAGAACCTCTACAACTCCCAGGAACTAGTGGAAAAAAAAAGAGTGGTGTCATTTAGCAGTGATCACAAGATACTAATAGAAAAAAATGCCAGGGTTGAAAATACATGCTATGCCCAATGGAAGCATTTTAATGACACCACTAAGAAACCTCAGTATCCATAAAGATGTATAGACACAATTTGCCTTTTTAGTTGCATGTCCAAGTCACATGTGTTCCCTGCACGATTTTCTACTCCATGCCAATTTTGGTCACATGTATTCCCCACTCAAAGAATAGAATGATCTATTGAGACAATGAAATCATAAAGATTTTTGTGTATTTGAGTGTATGTCCTAAGGTAATTTGATCCTAGGCATTGAGACTCCAGGCATAGATCATTGGAGGGTTTTGGAACAGAGATACCATGAAATCAAGGCCTATGTCTTAGGCTTTAATGGTACCTCCAGACCTGACATTGAATGTATGCCAAGGCCCTATGGAATTATATCAGCTTTTTAGGGACAGTGATGATGAAGTCCTGGAAAAATGGAAGCATTTGCTTAGCAAAGCTCTGTGTCCCAAGTCATCACAGGAGAATAAAGAGTTCAGGAGACTCTCCAGGGTCTGGATATCTGTGTCTCTGTGGTATGTTTGTATGTCATTTCACTGGAAATATGTCTCATGATTCTCCACATCCTATAATGGATCTAGACTATAGAATCTGCTTTCTAACCTATGTTGATTGACTGATGTCTCAATACTCCTCAATACCGTCTGAAGAAGGTTGAGAGAGACAGATGAGAGAGACAGAGACAGAGAGAGAGACAGAGACAGAGACAGATAGAGAGACAGAGAGAGACAGAGACAGAGACAGAGAGAGACAGAGAGAGAAAGACAGAGAGAGACAGAGAGACAGAGACAGACAGAGACAGACAGAGAGACAGAGAGAGACAGAGACAGAGAGACAGAGAGAGACAGAGAGAGACAGAGACAGAGCTAGAAAGACAGAGAGACAGAGAGAGAGAGACAGAGAGACAGAGACAGAGAGAGAGAGAGAAAGACAGAGAGAGACAGAGAGAGAGAGAGAGAGAGAGAGAGAGAAATGAGACAGAGGGAGAAAGAGAGACAGCAGGAAAAATAAATGAGGCGTTGGCAAATCTGACACTCTCAGGCTAAAAGAGTGAGGGCAGGTAATTTCAACCTCAAAGAAATGGTTAGTGCAAGTGATCATATACGCATACATATAAGGTGCTCTTCTTCATCAACATTATCTAATAAAACATAAGCTCCTCAAGGGCGCGGACTGTTTGCCTACTTTGTCCCTGTGTCCCTAGTGCGTACTGCACTTCTTTTACGTGTTGTTGTTCAGTTGTTGCGGTCATATCCAACTCTTTGGAGTCAATTTGGGGTTTTCTTGGCAAAGGTACAGGAGTACTTTGCCATTTCCTTCTCCAGCTTATTTTACAGGTAAGGAAACTGAGTGAACAGAGTTAAGTGTTTTGGGATTAAGTTGCCCAGGATCACACAACTAGTGTCTGGGGCTGGATTTGAACTCATATCTTCCCAAGAGTATATAGGTAATGTTTATGACCTGGAATGAACTGTGTAGTATCCTAATTCCATAAACTATGAGACTGCTGCACATGTAAGCTTCTGATTGTCTCCTAAATACCAGCACTGTTATATAAGTAAATAATTTGCACTCAGAACCTCATATGTATTATTGTTCAAGTACCTTGTTCAATGGCTTCCAACTGATAGAAGCAGAAGGTTCCAACCAATCCTTCACCTTTTCTCAGTCTGCCCAACTTGGGCGATCAGGCTGACTCACCACTTCATCTGATATGCCACGAGATGTGACATTTTCCCATCGATGGTCACTTGACGTTCTCTCAGTTCTTCATGAATCAGTCTCTCCTGATCGTTTGACCTGCCTTTTACATTCATAACAATTTGTCTGCTTTTCATGAGGCAGAGATTAGCCCAATTCAACTCTTATAATAATGATGTAAATTCGTGAGTATCACAGACAATGGATGTGATCTTCTACCACATTCTGTTGCACAAAGCTGGAAATCCAATTGAAGACTGCTTCGTCTTTCGGACAAACGCGTGTACACACACGCACACACACACACACATAAATGCTCCAAAACATGCAGATATCATATAGTTATGTGCGTATTAGAGAATGTATATGAAGCGGAACAGAGACCGAATTTATTGCATTGGTATAGGGAACTCCTACATGAAGAAACTCTCACTGCCAATACAGGTAAGTACCTTCTCTGTACCTTAGAGGCTTAAGGATTCCCTAAAGCCCTAGGAGGTTAAATGACTTGTCCGCTGTCACACAGCAAATCTGTGTCACAGGCAGGACATAAATCAAGATTTTCCTAACTCTGAGGCCAACAATGCACCCACAATACCATGCTGCCAACACAAATATTTTACACACACATACACACACACACACACACACACACCCCTATCTTTTACATCTCTATCTCATGTATATACACTAGACCTAACCCGACTTCCCTTAACTTTGTGTATAACCTGACCTCCTGGGCTTTAAATTTGTCATTTAAGACTGCATTTGTTTATTTAATTATATGCAAAAATATGCTAATGTATCATTAAGACTGAGATTATAATTGCATAGAAGTCAAGAAATTTATAGTTGAGGTTCCCAAAGCAACCATAATTCTTTTTTAAAAATATCAATGAAAATATGTATTTTTTAATTTGTTCTCCTGTGGTCCTGGAAATCTAAGCACAAAGCCTTGAGCCTGTGCCTAAGGAGAAGGAAGTAAAATGGAATCCAAAAACCGCTAAAACTTTCACTCTTTGGTGGCTCATGTGAACAAAGTCAGCACACTGTGAGATGATGGAAAGCTCATTTGAATGTAAAACATCTTTAAGTTTCAACAATGCAAGGTGTTAATCACTCACGAAAGATTTTTCTAAAATGTCTAATTTTGGTTTTGCCCGTGTCCCCTTGGCTATAGAGTTGCTATGGCAATTCTAATAAAGGAAATTAATGTTTGTAATTAGACCAAACCTTTAATGCCATAAATCCCATGGAAGTTATTTATTTTCAAACTGTTAAGGGTCTGCAGCTATTTTCAGGAGTCAGTGATTTATATTGACATTTCCTACGCTCTAGGCCCACATTTCTGGGCAATATTGGAAGCCGTCCAGTTCACTCCAGTTCAACAAAGTCATAATTCCTTTGAGCCAGGCCTCTTTAGAAACAGCACAAACCAAACTCTAAATGAATTTGGAGGAAAGGCTGAAATCAACAAGTTCTTAATAGTTTTCTGTGAAATAATTAGGGTGTCACACCAAAGCAATTTGCTTACTTTTAAAAATATAGCTCCCAAACCTTACGAAGATCTTAGAAGTCTTTTTCTATGACAGACAATATAATTTAATATAAAGAATGATAATCCTGTAGACAGGAGACTTAGATTTCAATACTGGCTCTGATGTTTTCTGTCTGTGTGACTACAGACAAGGACCTTCAGCTCCCTGGGCCTGCCTCATAGTCTTTGTTCATTAAATAGGGACAAAAGTACTCAATGCTAGCTACCATAAGGATCAAGCATAGGAAGGGATTTAACCATGATGTGGAGGGAGGAAACCTAGACTTTGTTATGACTCTGAGTTCTTTAGATGGTGAAAGGGTTGCCTTTCTATCAATCCTATGTTTCTTTTGGTCAAAAAAAGAATTCCAAACCTTTGAGTAGCATAAAGCTGGAGGCCCAAAGAGCTTCTGGGATAGGAGTGCAGGGGATGATTCAGGTACACTGCGATAACAAGAGACTGACCCTTGAGCAACCCCAAGTTTATTTCTTCTCCAAGGGGAGTTCTATGGGTAGTATTATAAGCCCAGAGCCCTATAATGGTCCCTGGAGTAGAAACAGAGACTCAACAGAAGAAAGGAGAATATCTTGACCATTGTGGTTTTCTGTGGTTTTGGTCGTGTTCTTTCTATACAATGAACCATAGATTGTCTGGTATCCATTATACATTATTATCTTGATCATTCACAAAGAAGCCCTTTTACAAACATTTTTTGGAGACCTAAACAACCCAGAATTGGGGTTCCAGATCCAAAGATGTCCCATTTGGAAAGCACTATGTATAAACCAAAGCTTTATATGATGTGGTTTTTACCAAGTTTGTTCTTAGGATAATATTATCTAACTCCAGATTAAGAAAACAGGCATGTGCCAGCCACACTTCTTAGGTCCTTCCCTCCCCCCCCCCCCCATTTCTCAGAAGTATGACTATTACAACACAGGGAAACAGAATATTTATCCATTCCCATGCTTAGAGAGTTGAAAATGAGAAACAAATGGCATTACAAACAGCAATCATAAAAGGAGTGGTCAGTTAAGTGAGAAAGATAAACAGGAGGCGAAAGAATCTCTGCACAAAGAAAACTCCAACTTCATCCCACACTTTCCTCAAAAGAATGCAAATGCAAGTGCATTTCAGTAGCATAAACTTTGAACATGAAAGAGAAGTTGAAAATTAGGATAACAGACTCCTATCTAGATAAATGAATCATCTTTTCCCACCATAAAATCTGGATGGAACCATTTTTTTGTCGAGAATAGCTATTATAGAATTCATTTGGTGTTGGATACATACATTATAAGTTCTGTCAATCACCACACTGCGATGGATAATGGCCTCCTGTGAAACAGTAAGAACTAGATAACAAATATAGGGATGTAAGCAAATTTTGCAGTCTTTTTTAGAACTCTCAGTAAATGGTGACTTAGTTCCTGTTGGGATTCAAGACCATGACCCAGAGAATCTAAGTTAATGTGGGTAGAAAGAAATCCTAAATTCAGCCCACTCAGGCTGTTTTTGAGATGGAGTTAAATAAACAAGAACTGTAATTCACAGAGTGAGGACCAGGAGCAGAGAACAGAGCAAGGTACCTTATTTCCTTTAAGAACTTTGACTTTTCTCCAGCGCAAACAGGTATAGAAAAAGCAGGAACAGCAACTTACCTATAAAGAAAAGAAATAAACATGTCAAAAAGAGCCCTTGTGATTTTATATATAATATACACATACACACATGCATGTATATGTATGTATATACATACATACACACATATATGTATATATATTTTTACATACACACAATTGTGTCTAATGGTAGCCATCTCTGGGCTGGAGGGTATGGAAGGAAGGAAAAAAAAAGAAATTTACATAACAACTTTATTACACATTTAAAATAAATAGCAAGTTCTTCATAATAGATGGGTAGTTTCACATGAAATCATATTTTTATTATATTATATTATGGAAATTCTTGCTTTATTCCATAAATTAAAATAAAATAATGGGAAAAATCACCCTCAAAAGATTCTAATTAATATAATCATTCCCCCTATTGATAGGTTGGGCTAGATATTAGGTCAATGGAGAATTCCCATCTGAATGTGCCTGTCTCCTTTTTCCTCAGTCCTTTTCCCTTTCAGGCATCCTTACTCTTCCTGGTCCAATGACCTCAACCGCCTAAGACCACCTTTCAGAAAGACAACTGGGAGCTTCAGGCACAGCCAGTACTTTTGGTTTCATGCATCACCGCCGTGGGAAGTTTGTGCGTTTTGAAAGATGATGATTGGAGGTTACCATGTTAATGCAAGACAGTGTTTCCTCATGTGGAATTTCTGACCCTGTAGTCTTGGGTTGGGACAAGGTTGTTGAGAAGTTCAAATGAGATAATGGATATAAAGTATGCTGCGAATCTTAAGTAATTGTGAATATAAAATGCCAGTTTGTTGCTGTTGCTGCTACTGCTGTTGTTATAAAGCATACAGTTACCCTGCCTCCAGTATGGTGA
The DNA here is from genome assembly GCA_028646515.1 of Pseudochirops corinnae. Lineage (NCBI taxonomy): Eukaryota > Metazoa > Chordata > Mammalia > Diprotodontia > Pseudocheiridae > Pseudochirops > Pseudochirops corinnae. The sequence goes on from CM053588.1 coordinate 285,046,372, forward strand.
TGATTTCATTTCCAGAACTTTCTACCATAGACCAGCTGAGCTCAACCAACACTTATAAGGCAATACTAAGTATGCAGGCACCTAAATGGTACAGCAGAGAGAGGGTTAAGCCTGGAGTCAATAAGACTTATCTACCTGAGTTCAAATCTGGCCTCAGATACTTACTAACTGTGTGACTCTGGGCAAAACACTGAATCCCATTTGCCTCAGTTTCCTCAGCTGTAAAATAAGCTGGAGAAGGAATGGCACACTACTCCAATATTTTTGCCAAGAAAACCCCAAATGGGGTTATAAACAGTTGGACATGACTGAAAATGACTTAACAACAACCAGATTATGCTGGTAAATGCTTAACAACCGGGCTCTCCAGGAGAAATACACACACACACACACACACACACACACACACACGCACATAGACTTTTAAGTTTATTCTGGAAAGCAAATACTCTTTTAAAGTCTTGAAATCAAGAAAAAGAATAAATCAAATTCTGATTTCTCAGGTAGGAATGATGATTTCTGAGGTATTGATACTCACACTGAAAATTTAATACTCTTAGAACAAGTTTCAGCCCAGCCTTAGACTTTTAGAGGAAAGGAGGATTTGGGGGCAGAAAAGGCTTCCCCATTCTTTCCAAATTATATAGTATAACTGACCACCTACTTTGCATATGCCAAAAGGTAGCTTTCCAGGAAGCCCTGCTGATCTACAAAGAATCTGGAAAAGGGTCAGCTAGATGGCTCAGTGGATAGAGCGTTGGCTTGGAGTCAGGAGTGCCAGAATTCAAATTCAACCTCAGGTACTTACTACTTGTGCTGCCATGGGCAAGTCACTTAACCTGCATTGCCTTCACCTCCCCTCCCCCAAAAAAAAAAACCCTCACAAAACTGGAAAAGCACATTGGAAGGAGGGTTCTAGAACCTTTGTAGAAGTACAAAGGAAGCAGGAGTAATAGAAGTAATGCTCTAGGGGAAAAAGCTGAGAATCCTAAGGAGCCGTTCTTAGTTCTGACTCCAATTTGTGGGTCACATGGCCAAAGGCAAATCACTTAGCATCAATAAACTCAGGTTTCCCCACTTGTGTAATGAGGAGCATAATACTTATCCAGCCTAAATGCACTTGGAGGAAAGAGTGAAATCAATAGATTTCTCTGTATTGACTTTTGGGGAAATAATTAGTTTAGGGTGTCACACCAATATCAACAAAGGAAAACATCTCACAGACAAAATTCAGATCCTCTAAGGCTGTTGTCAGAATCATGCTGCATTGTATTAGCACCTAGGTAGCCCTTCAAGGTTTTCTAAGTACTTTTGGTGTGTGATTTCCTTTGCTCCTCATAGCAATCCTAAGATTCAGGGAAAAGGACTGGGGGTCTTTGTCTACACCTGTGAATCCTTTGGTTTGAAGAATACCCAGTGAGGAAACTCCACCTACAAATGTAGGTTGGCACCTATCTTGCAAACCACAGCCTCAGAAACGTCGGGGGAGGGAGGGGAGATTGGGGTTTAAGTAACTTGTCCAAGAACTTCCCAACTCCATGGACTTACTATACCCTACTGCCTTCCTGTGGAACATCATAACCTTTATTTTAGAGATGAGGACACACAGCTCTCAATAGTTAAATGAATTATTTAGCTTCACACATCTAGGAAGTGACAAAGACAGAATTTCATCCATTTCTTGAGTACATGTCCAGTGTTCTTTATGTTCCCCACCCCCCACACAAAGAATCAACTGAGATCATTGATTTGAAAACATTTTGTAAACCTGTAAATATCTATACCACTATGACAGGATGATGAGGATGAAGAGGAATACAGATCTATGATTTCATCATGGCAAGGTCATCATAGGTGTTAATTCTCTTCATTCATTAAGATGGTCAATTGATCTATAGCTTTAGAGATGTGACTTGCCCATGGAACAGCTAGCACTTAATTTACCAAAGGCAATATCTGAAACCAATCTTCCTGACTGCAAGGCTAGTCCTCCAACCACTATACCAGATTACTTCTTTCACCATCTAGGGCAGGGCTTCTTAAACTTTTTCCACTGTGACCCATATCAGCGCTTTTTAAACTGTGGGTCACAACCCATCTAGGGAATCTAGTTGGTAGAAGCTAGTTTGAGGGCAAGACTTGGAGTCAGGAAGATCTGAGTTTGAATCCTTTCTTGGACACTTAGTGGTTGTATGACCCTGGGTAATTCACTTAGCCTCTCTGTGCCTCCATTTTCTCACCTCTAAAATGGTAATACTCATGGCACCTATCTCATAGGGTGTTGTGAAGACCAAAGGAGCTCATATGTGTAAAGGGCTTTGCACATCCTAAAATGCTATATAATGTCAACTCTTGCTATTATCACCTAAATAAGTATTTAATAAAGTACTTGACATGACAGAAAACTGTGCCTACTCTAAACGAGTTTACATTCTACTATCATTACTACTATTGTTAAAATCAGTGCTACAGGACTTGGCCAAAGGAAACAGTTATCCCTTCTGCATCATGGGGGTTAGGGATGTGATGCCCCATAATATGGGAAAAAAAAAAAAAAAACATAGAAAAAATTTGGCCCTCCCTTGGTCCCAGAGAAGAAGTCTGAAATGTCTTTTTCTTCTCTGGGGTGTTTTCAGTATATTCTTATAAAATTTTGATTGTGCATTTGGTAATATGTTATATTATTCAAAACAAATCATATATTTTATGCATTTCTGAGTCTCTAAACTTTTTCTGTGTTGCCTGCTGGTCTTCACATGTCATCTGCAGCTTCCATAAAACTCCCCGCAAATTCCCATTTAATTTCTTATGCCCACCCATGATAGATGGATACAGCAATGGGGAAGTCATGATGTGGGAGGGATAACTGTGAAGAGATACCAAGTAGGCATCACAGCTGGTTAATTTAAATGTGAAAGAGAATGGATACTCAGATGAAACATCAGGGGTAGAGCCAAAGCACTTTCAGCCTAGGCTTTAGGAGTAGGCTAGGGGTTAGGGGCAGTGTTGGGTGGGTGCAGAGTTAACTGGACCCTGCCAAAACTCATTTCTGCTTGATGTCTCCTCCATTTTTCTAGAACCCAGCATGGAAAATTCTCTTCTAGGTGTGCCATCTTAACACGTCTCCTGCTGCAAGATCAAGTGTTCATTTTATGCAGTGACTAATTTATGAGTTGAGTGAGAAATTCTTTATAAAATAAATTTAAAAAAATAGAAAGAACTTGAAAATGAGTTCCTTTTGCACACCATGTGTGTACAGTCCCATTAGCAACCGCACAGTGGGCAATCGATTAGGGAGGGAAAAATGGCTTTTTTTATGGTAATGGATTTTGAGCCTCCTGGTGATAATTTATTTACTAGGAATTTTGCAGAGCTGGCTAGCACACTGATGAAAACCCTCTGAACATGTTCATTTAAAAAAAAGGGGGTGAGGGAGCGGCTTGGCTTACTTTTGAGAAATATTGTTATTAAATCATTGGAAACATATTGATAAAATATGCCCAAGAGCTACACTGCTATAATTTATAACACAAATTGCCCTGCTATTGACAAATAGCAATTTAATCCTGCAATTAACTTTAACAATTTGAATTTCTCCACTGCCTTTTTTCCAAGCTTTGATAGACAGCTGGAAAGGGTGTTGGAGAACAGTAAGGGACCCTGGCTGATTTCAAATGTTTCTTCAGTCCCCTGTGTATTTCCTTGGAAAGATATGCTCATCATCTATTCAGTAAGAAGTTAGAGCAGAGGCTTTCTTAAAATGACCTTCTAATGTCTTAATACTCTTTGATGAAGAGGTGACTATGAAGTTCCAGACCAATCCGAAGCAAGTCTAATATAGCTGTGGTCCTTACATAAATCCTACTTTTCCAGTTCCCCTTGGAGCCACCCTGGCCCCGCAGGGGGTTCTCCTTCCTCAGCATCCATTTTCTGAGCCTCCTCATTCAACACACCATGCACTGCACTTGTATTATTCTTCTCTCGTCTTTGCATAGGGATTGTAAACTTCTTGAGGGCAGGAATTGCATCCTATTCTTTGCATTCTTCCCAGTGCCTTACAACTGATCCCAGAAAGGCAGATAGAATAGGTAGTCAATGTAGCCATTCCATTTGGACAACTGGGCTTTGAAGGAAAAAGATTTCTGAGGCCCTCCCAGTACTAGACAGATAATTCCAGGACCTGAGTTTGAATTTCCTCTCAGGAACATTATAGCCTGGCTAAGTGAAACCTCTGGGCTCCTCTGGAAAACTGAGATAATAAAAACACATACTTCATAAGACTATTAAAGGTCACATGACATAATGAAGATAAAGCACTCTGAAAGCTTTAAAACAGCTAGATAGGACAGCAATGATTATTTACCATGAACTGAGTCACCAGGCAAGTTAGCATCCCTCAGGCATACCACAGTGCCTAACTGTAATAGTTATAATAACACCTGGGCAAAGCCCTGCAGGCAGGGAGGGAATAAATTGGTGTTTAATACGTGATTACTGAATTGAATGAGGAATGGAGAGAGCACCTTCTGTGTACTCCTTGCTCTGGAAAGAAATGTGGGTATGAAGAGGGGGTGCGGTGAGGATGCACACTCCTACATGGGCTCCCCAAACCCTATGGGTATCTGGCTCTTTAAAAGCTATCAATAATTGAATTTTAATTTTTAAAATGCACATGAAAAATGGAAGGCTTTTGGCAGATTTACTGAAATGCTATGTAAATGTAATGCATATTTAATGCAAATGTACATGTGACTCTCTTAACTATTTTCTATACTTCATTGCCCTCCCCCAGCAGAAAGTGATTTAGTCCTGGCTCCCCTACTAATAACTGGCCCTGTGATCTTGAGCAACTTATTTTTCCTCTCTGAGACTTGGTTAGCTTTATATGTAAAATAAAGTGGATTAGTCATTAAGTTTCTGTACCCTAGGAATCACAGCCTCTGTAAGAACCTCCTGTTGTTGTTCAGTCATGTCTGACTGTACCTGATCCCACTTGGGGTTTTCCTGGCAAAGATATTGGTTTGCCATTTCCTTTTCCAGCTCATCTGACAGAGAACGAAACTGAGGCAAATGGGGTTAAGTGACCTGCCTAGGGTCACATAACCAGGGAGCGTCTGAAAGAACAGTGTCCCTCATTCCAAGCTCTGGGCTCTCTCTACTCACCTACGGGTCCCAGGAACCTATTCATGTCGGTCTATACGTTAGCTTGGGGAAAGGGGAGGTGTTACAGAAGGGAGGTTATTTTAAAAGAAATAGAAAGTCATGGATGCTGCTTTCAGTGATCTCATCATCTAGACTGGGGAGGAGAGGAACACACAGTGAAAGGTGTCTAAGAAAATTTATTAGGAAGTGTCAAGACAAAGTACTGTGAAGCAATGTAGGGTCTGAGGGAAATTTTGTTTAAGAGGAGGATCACTGGGGGCAGGTGGGTGGTGCAGTAAATAGAGCACCGCCCAGCTCTGAAGTCAGGAGGACCTGAGTTCAAATATGGCCTCAGACACTTAACACAAAAACTAGCCGTGTGACCTTGGGCAAGTCACGTAACCCCAATTGCCCTACCTTCCCCCTTCCAAAAACCAAAAAACCAAAAAAAAGAGGAGGATCACTGGAGCATGGAATGAAAAAGTATTCTCAGGTGGGGAGAGCCTTAGGTTAGGTCTGAAAGGAAAAATATTAGATGGATGTTTTGGGAAGAGCAAGGAAGAAGCTCCAGGAGGAAAGGGAATGTGGTGCTGTGTTTGAGAGAGGAAAGAGAGTACGGTGTGATCAGGGCCATGGGGCTTGTGTTCAGCAATAAAGTGATGCAGGATGGAAACCAGACCATAAAAGAGGGCCTTATAGGTCAGCATGAGAAATTTGCGCGGGGCCAGAAAGGTGATGAGGAAACTCTTGAGCAAGAAAGGAGGACAAAGGCTGTGTTTCAGAACGTGTTAATAAGATAAGGACTTGTCATTGTTAGCACTACTTCCTATCTTTGTCACTTACAACATGTATTACCTTGGGCAAGTGACTCCATGGCTCTGACGCAGTAGCATCAACTATATGTAGAGGCAACGCTGGATGCTCTTTAAAATCCTTTCTGTCTCTAATAATATGATCCTACTCCTGACATCTGCCTTTTTGAGAGGAAGCATGTTGAAGCAGTTAGGTTGCTGGACTTGGTGTCAGAGAGATCTGAGTTCAAATTCTGCCTCAGAAACTTATTAGTTGTAAGCCTAGGCAAGTCAGACTTCATGTCCTCTAAGGTGCCTGCCAGTTCTAAATCTATGATCCTATCACCTGATGTTTCCTTAAGATAGGAACTCCTATCTTAAGTGAGGCATATCATCACCGGTCTCTAATGTTCAGTCTCAGTCTCTAACCTGCAGCCTTGTCTCGGTCTCAGAGAGGTTAAGTGATTTAGCCACCAAAACACAGCTACTAAGTATTAAAAGCACTATCTGAATTGTGTTCTTTTGGCCCCCAAACCCAACACTCTATTCACCTGGCCGTGTTGCTTCTATTATTACATGTTAGAGAAATTCCCTGATCACATTTCACTTGAGACACCAGAGTGGCCTTGGCTACACTGGACATGACCATACTAGCTGAGTTATTTTTTCAGAGGGTTCACAGCCATCCATGTGCCCAGGAATCACTTTTCCAACTCTCAGTTCAGGACTCTTAGGGGTGGGTTATGATGAACAATGGTACCCAGTAGGGCCATCCCACAGATCTGGGTAGAAAGTGGAAATTGTCATAATAAACTAAACTTCAGGGGGAAAAAGGAAGGTAAAAAATAATTTCCCAGGTGGAATCTAAATGAGAATCAAATTTCAATGACAAAGGTCATAGGATCTCAAATGGCCATGAGTGGTTTCTTGACTTTTACATCTCCTTTGAAAGACAGTACCCCCAGGTGCAGGGTACCAGAGTATCCCTTGCAAGGGATCAGAATACTAGATTAGAATAAAATCACTAAATCCTTGTTTATCAAATGAGTAAAATACCTCAAGGAAATAGAGTTGGCAAGTCTCACACTGTGAATTTGGACATTCTTATTACAAACTTCTGGCCAGAGCCAAGGGGCGCTTGAAAATGTAGTTTTGATTGCCTGGTGGACTAATGAACCATTATTTCAAGTATAAAAATTGTTGGAACAAACCTCTTCCTGGCAAATCAAACTTCTTTTCATGCAAATGTCCCTAATAATATAAAGGATATCAAAGAGTATACAAGAAACACAAGAAAGAAAAGAAAGATTTCTGTCTTTCCACTTTGTACTCAGTAACCTTCAAGCAACACTGCATAGTGCATACAGAGGGGAACAACCATGGAACTGGTAAGATCTGCAATTCAAGTCCCGCTTAGGATTTGTTGTTGTTTTGCCATTTCCAGTCACATTCGACTATGACCCCTTTTGGGGTTTTTCTTGGCAAAGATACTGGAGTGGTCTGCCATTTCCTTCTTCAGCTTATTTTACAGATGAGAAAACTGGGACAAACAGGGTTAAGTGACTTGCCTAGGGTCATGCAGCTAGTAAGTTTCTGAGGTCACATTTGAGCTCAGGCTTAGCACTCTATCCACTGAGTCCAATTATGATACATATTAGCTATGTGACCATGAGAAAGTTGGTTAACTTCTCAGGGGTACAGGAAGCAGTCGAATAGTAGAGGTTTACTGTGGCAGCAACCACAATGGGAAATCAGATATCTATATAAAAAAATAATAGTAATTAAGGGGGAGAGAAGGAATTAGCAGATTTGAGACAGTAAATCTGAAAATCGCATATATACATATATATGCATATGTATATAGATAATATTTTATTTATGCTTATCCATATATATCTACTTATTAAAAGGATATTTGTTTATTACAATATTTATATATTATATAATCATATTTTATATCATGTTTAATATAAATATAATGTATTATATATTTATATTCTGCCATTTAGAACATGCTTCTGTAGAAACTGAAGAAGAAGCCAACATAAAGTATGCAGGAAACATCTCTGTATTCCTCCAAGCTCCAGATAAGTTGAACATCTCTGAAAATAATATGCAAATGTAAAAGTACTTTCTGTGGGGCCATGCCATTTAGCTGGGGCTTTAAACACCTTGAAAGCCTGAAGACAGTCAAAGCAAGTGATGATGAATGAGACTTATTTGCACTCGGTGGAAAAACAGAACACAGGCAGCTCTTCCAAAGGCATCTACCTTCTTTCTACCCCTCCATGATATTCATACAGATGTTCCCTTTCGGTCATGATGTAACATTTCTAGGATTTTTTCCTCTTTCTTCCAACCTCTCTCAGATGTCTCCTCCTACCCCCCACTGGCACATAAGATAGAGAAAATGCCAATCCATTCGTTTCCATAATCCTTACAGCTGATTTGGTCTGCTACAGCACAAGCTTTAGCATGGCGTAGTAGAAAGGAGACTGGAAGCTAGGCTGGAGTCTTAGCTGAGGCACTCATTAAGTATAGCACATTTTTGGTAAATCACTCTCTAAGTGTCAGCTTCTTCATCTATAAAATGGGGATACGTATACTACTTGCCACACGTTGCTATTGTGAGGAAAATGCTTTATAAGCTATTGAATATTCTATCAATATGAACTAATGTCAGAAGCACAGGATGCATCATTTGAGGATCTTAAATGACAAAAATGAACAAGTCAATCACTTCTCTCTCCATTCTCCATGCAAACCCTTACCATTCAGTAATTACAGTGTCATTCTCTTTCAGCCTAGTCATAGATTTCAAATGGTGACTTCTGAGGTATGTGATTATGATTGAATATTATTGTGCTATAAGAAATGATGAGCAGGTTAATTTCAGAAAAAAAAAACTGGACAGACTTATATGAACTGATGCAAAGTAAAATGAACCAGATCACTGTACGCAGTAACAGCAACACTGTATGATAATTAACAGTGAGTGACTTAGCTATCTCCACAATACGGTGATCCAAGACAATCCCGATGGACTCATGATGAAAAATGTGGCCAATTTCCAGGGAAAGAACCTACAGTGTCTGACAACAGTCCAAAGCACACGATTTTTCACTTTCTTTACTTTCCTTTTTTGTTCATTTTCTTCCACAAAATAACTAATATGGAAATATGTTTTACATGATTGCACATGCACAACCTGTATCAGATTGGTTACTATTTTTAGGGATAGGATAGGAAGGGGAGGGAGGAAAGGATAGAATCTGGAACTCGAAACTTTAAAAAAAACAGAGAGCTAAAAATTTTCACATGTAATTGGGGGAAAATATTATTTCAAAAAAAGATGATGACTTCCTCCATTGGAATGATGTGACAAGAATATACACACATACACACACACACACACACACACACACACACTGTATCTTATGACTGTTATGAATGGTAGAAACTGAATTTTAAAGCTGACTTGCACCCTAGAGTTCATCTAGTCCAATACTATCATTGTACAGATAAGGAAACTGAGTTTAAGTGACTTTCTGGAGATCACACAGTTAACTAATGGCGGAACAAGCCCTAGAATTCAGATCTTCTACCTCTAAGTCCAACTTTCTGAACACTGACATTGAGTATTAAAATATTAAAAATTTAATAAATAATAATGATTTAATAATATTAAAATGTTCATAATTATTACATTTGTATATAATTTTAACATTTATGAATTTCTTTCCTTACAACATTATGACAAAAGTAGTGAAAATAATTATTATCTCTATATGAATGATGGGAAAACAGATTCACTGGGTATAAATGACAACTAGGAGAACACACAACTAACTCAAATGTTAGAAGCAAGAGAGGAACCCAGGTTTTCTGACTCTCAAAAGTCCCAGGGCTCTTTCCACGGCATGATGCTACTTCAACTTACTTTACATCTCTTTTATCATGTGGAATAAACATCTTTTGAAGGGAAAAGTTTCACTGTGTTTTATAGAGAAGATATGACCATTTTCTCTCCTATTTTATTCATCATTGGTGGAACAAGAGACCTCTACCACCAAAATGAATTAATAAGTATTTTTTTCATATTACATATTAGCCAAATCCTAGAATTAGTAAATTTGAAATAGGAAGAGAATTCTGGCAGACTGGACAGGTTTTCTTTTTTTCTTTATTGTGTTGAAATTCTTGTAGCAAGACATTCTTATTAGTTTGACTTTCCTATTGAAGGTTGTAAAGACAAAATGAGATTGCTAATGTGGAATAGTCCGTTCCTCTTTTATATAACACATAGAAATATATGTTTTCTAAGTACTCGCTTTACAGCAACCCTATATTAGTGGTAGTGAAGTGTTATTGTTTTATGCCCATTTTATAGGCTAATAACTGAGGCTCGGAGAATTTACATGACCTGTCCAAGATCAAACACCTAGTAAGTAAAGAGTGTCAGGACTTGAAGTCATTCAGTGGGTTTTTTTTTTTTTTTTTTTGGTTTGTTTGTTTGTTCTCCTGCTGTTTCATGGTGAGTGTCACAGTTAAGCATTTTGGTCATCATACCAGGATTATTTATCTCACTTTAGAAACATAACTGACAAAACAGAAGTCTAATCCAATTTATTTAAATGTTGTACCTAAAATACCTAAAGTTAAAAGATCCTGAGAGAGTCAAATTTGGTTGCTTTGACAAATTTCACAGGTTCTAAAATTGGAGGCAATAAATTTCCATTCATCTTTGAAAAGAAGTACAGATCCAGTGATGTTCTTTAAAAGATTGGAAGTGTAGGGAAATCAACAATTTTTAATGTGCTCCATATAAAATGACTTACAGGCTGGTAAAAATATTCCTGACAATAAATTATTTTATCATGTTTTGTTTTTTTTTTTTCAGTAAAAATAACTTACTTTAAATTGCATCTTGTAAGGACAACTTAATGCAGTTAATCATTTGTCTCCAATAATTATTTACCTAAAACCTGAATTTACTAAAAAAAAAAAAAAAAAAAAGTACCACATAATTTTTTACAAATGTCAAATAAAATAATTGTGCAATTAATAACTGGTTTACCAAAAAACTGTTTTCTCATGAAACTGATAATCCAGGCCTAAATAGCATGGCCTATGTAGAAGGAATCATTTCAACAATTTAATTTAATGAATGAATTTAATTAAATACCTACTATGTGCAAAGCATTTCTAGGTGATCAGGTTTCACACATGAAAAAGGGGATGGGGTAAGAAAAAGTTACTGACCACAAGCAACTAACATAAGCTATTTAAATAAGTGAATAAAATGTATAAATGGGAGGGGGGGGTCATTTTTTTTTTAATTTTTAAAATTTCATTAGAATAGAGAGTTGTAGGTGAAAAAACTCCCACTATTAGTGCCAATAATAAACTGCTCTATAACTTCTAGACTAGAAACAAGTCCAGGAAAACTTAAAGAATAAGTGACTGACTTTGGATCAGAGCCAGTATGTGCCAAAGGTAGGACCTGAACCCAAGTTTAGCTAGCTGTGCGGACAGCTCCCAAGTCAGCCACTACACTGCCCAGGTCTTCTAAGCAGACATGAAACTCAACTTCAAAAAGCACAGAGCACTAAAAAGCAACCGAGGAAATTGGAAGTCTTCTGTAAGTGTGGCATTTGAGCTATACTTTATTTTTATCTACTTCTGATTGATTTACTTTCAATATTATTTTTTTTTTAATTTTGAGTTCTCAGTTCTCTCCCTCTTTCCTGTCTTCCCTCATCCATTAAGAAGGCAAGCAATTATATTCTCATATTAGCCACATTGCCAAAAAAAAATTTAAAACAATGAAAACAAAAACAAAAAAAGCAAGAAAAACAAAATGAAAAATTTATTCTTCGAGTTGCAACATGAATTGTTCTTAAAGGAAGCTCACAACTCTAGGAGATGGAAATAAGAAAGGGTATCTTATAGAAGATATATATATATATACATACATATATACATATATCTTATGTAAAGTCATGGATGTGGGAAATGGAATATTGTCTGCTAAGACTGGAAAAGAGTGTGTGAAGGGGGAATTATATGAAATAGGGATTCCAAAGCACTTTATGGTACTACTGAAATGATCGAATTTACCTGGATTAATTCTGCCTCTTCTCTTATTTAATTTTACATCTATGGATATGCACTCATGCACATAGCCTCTCTTCCCTTCTTTCTCCCACAAAATGCAAAGTACCTTGTTTTAAACAGGCTTCACTTAAAGTTATGTTTCATCCAGAAGAGTTCATATTAAAAGGCCAAACTAGTACCAGAATAACTCCAGAAAGGAATCACTCCACTGGAGTGAAGTGCAGAAAACTTTATCCAGATGCCCAACAATAATAGATCCCAGTTGAAGTACAGAAATAATGAATGTCATTTCCAATTAAATCTACAGGAAGGATTTAGCAACAAAGAATAGAATTACTCATTTGGATTTCAGCCAAGACACCAGGGATAAGACTCTCAGCACTCTAACACCTTCAGATTTTAAATACGTCTAAAGCTTCAGAAGAAACTCTCATGTAAATCAGGGCTTAAATTGGGGAGTCCCATCAGTCTCAACTATTGCTCCCCTTTAGTTCCATTGTAAATTTAGCCTCTGGCAAGGAGGGAGAAGAAAAGAAAAGAAGCTAAGAGAGAGGGAGAAGGCAAAGGAAGGAAAGATACACAGACCTGGTCTGCACTCACTCAGAAGACAGAGAGAAGAATTAAAGTTATTCATTAGAATTGAAGACTTTTTGGTCTTTAATGGTCTCAGCCCCATTTCAAACAATGATCTAAAGAGAAAACAACTGGCAATGTCCATAACTACTGTCCACATATCAGATGAAATGGATTGTTCAGTTTAGTAGGGGAAAACAATATGGCAGGTATGAGCTACTTCATCATTTAAAACTATTTTAACTTCAAACTGAGTGGTTTGAATTGCATAGATCCCTTTCTTGGGATGAAGCTTGGATAAATGATTAAAGCAGTCACCTTTCCCTCTTATTATTTTTAGGATCAAAAACCAACCCTTCTACCCTCTAAAAGCAGATGGTGGCGAGAACATGAATACACAAAGTGACAAAAGGAATAAATTGGAGAGAAACATTCATAATAACTATGATTAGAAGAATTGAGCACAGGCTGTAGGGAAACTCATGCCTGCCAACTGCAACCCTACTTTGACTTCCAGCTCCCCTCCCACCTTCCTCTCTCTAAAGCACAGGCTCCTTAAATACCGGCTTAGAATTCAAATGGGTTGATCCTTGCTGCTCACATGTAGGTTCATTATACTGACCCCTCCTGAGATCTATGTATGGCCCCAAGTCCTGATAGGAAAGCCCATTTTAGAAACAATAGGGCTGCACCATGAACAGAATGTGCCTGTGTGAGTCATCTCAATTCTAATCCACGTGTGGACTATTCTTCAATCTACCCCATTAGTCTATTTCCTGGTTTTAATAAGAAATCTCTGCATTTAGTTATCCTACTGATAGCAGCAACCCTGGGATTCAGGCCTTTTTGCTTCTTCGATTTAGTTTCTGTCAAGTCTCCCTTTGCCTCTGCCCATCTTCTCTAAATGCTGTGATGGTTGAGTAGAGTTTTAGAACTGAATGGGGATAAGTACTGTATTATATCTGACTGCAGCAGCTGCTAGCAATTTCCCAAACCCTGTTTTAATGCAAGGAGGAACAAAAACCATTCTTGCATCTGGCCCCACACAATTGATCAGGGATGCAATGTGATTAGAGTGGAATGTGATAGGCACAATGTCACTGATGTACCACTCCAAAGAAGGGGAGAGGAAAAGCAGTTCAGAATGTCAGGGAGGCCAGCATTCCCCCTTTAAAAAAAGAGGCATTCTTGTTTAACTGGAATTGTATCCAGTGTGGCTCTGCAAGCAGGTGAGTAATAATGATAGAGAAGCCAAGGTTTTGAGTTTGTGCCCAGATCGAAGGGTAATCACGACAGAGAGATTAGTGGACAAAATTAGTTATAGAAATGCTTGTATATTTGAGGAGGACTAAACACTTTGTTTAAGGTATTAAAAAGGAGGTTCAATGAGCTGCAACGCAAGAAAGGAAGTGAAAGCACAAGCCATTTCCACATGTTACCTGGAGTGTACAGTCAATTCTACAAACTATCTACCTCTGTTTCTGCATCTGTAAAGTAGGAATAATAAAGCAACTACTTTCCAGGGTTTTTGTACAGATAAAATGAAATATTTGTAAAGTGATTTTCAAACCTTATAGTATATATAAATGTTGGTAGTGGTAATGGTGGTGGTGGTAGTAATAGCAGCAGCAGCAGCAGCAGCAGCAGCAGCAGCAGTAGTAGTAGTAGTAGTAGTAGTAGTAGTAGTAGTAGTAGTAGTGGTGGTGGTGGTGGTGGTGGTAGTAGTAGTAATAGTACTAGTAGTAGTAATAGTAGCACAGTAGTAGTAGTAGTAGAGGTAGTAGTAGCAGCAGTATGGAATTGAGAAAAAGAAGATAAGGGTAGAGATTTTCTATAGCTGAGTCTTTCTCTTAGTGTAGACAGTAAGTAGGTAATCTTGGATACATATGAATGGATGACCTGGAGAATAGGGGTAGAAGGAATTTATCTCCTTTAAAGCTTTCTGAGTCAGAAAAGAGAAAAATATGTTTGTACTGAATTAGTTGATACTGCAAGAGTAGGCTGCTTCCAATAAGTCCCAAGAAAACACCCAAAGGTGTTATTCTCAACTCTGCCTGTAATTGTGAAAAGGCAATTTATTCTGCAAAGTTTTTGGGAATAATATCCTAAAAGATGACAAAAAGACAAAGTTACTCTGTGAAAGTATTTCTGTACATGTTCATGTCTCTTTTGTGCTTAGAAGTGCATTTTGTTATCCCCTATTCCTCTCCAGGTCTCTCTGGAGAACTTTGGAATCAATTGTGAGACATGGGAGACCCTGGCACAGGACCATTCAACATGGCCTGGCCATGTCAAAGAAGCTACTGTACTCTGTGAGCAAAGCAGAATTGTTGTAGCTCAAACTAAATGTGTGATGTACAAATTTAGACATTTCCACTCCAAATGTTCCATGGACTATTTGTGCCCAACCTGTGGTAGAGCATTCTGAGTGTACATTGGTGTGATCAGCCCCAGTGAAACACATTGTACCTTGACCCAACATAGTAATGTCATTTTGGTTCTCTTCGAGAATGAATCATTTCTTCAGTGCCAAGGTATTAATCATTATATATCCATTTCCATTATTTCTTTCCAGTCATAGGAAGGTAAAGAGAGAAGTTATTCTGTTTGTTTGTTTTAAGAGAAAGTACAAAGAATGAATTTGCTGAAGATTCACACCTATGCTAAAATATTGATGGGAGAAGAGCTTAGAACTATGGGATTCTGTTGCTTTGGGAATATGTGATGGAATTTTGTGTTGCCTCTATAGATTCTAAGACAGGAGAGTATACAAGTTTCCTTTGAATGTCTTCCTTAAAACCAAACAAAAAAAAGTGACTTTTCTATTGTTCATTCTGTGCCTGTGACTCTGGAAGTACCCCGAATCTGAAGTCTGCTCTCCCATCTGTAATCCTGAGTTTCTAACTACCCCCCCTCCATCTGCTCGATTCTCTCTCAGCTCAGCACTGACTATAGAACCAAACAGCAGGGAGAGTCAATATGCTGGGCTGAAGCTTACTGTGCCTTACAATGAATGTAGCTTCCCTGCTGCAGAATCATCTGTGTTTGCTGATCTAACCCCATTAATCTCCAGGGAAAGAGGGAAAGAAGTATTTCAAGGGGCAAAGGAAAAAAAAAAATAATTGATTGAGAACATTCTAAAAGTCATCAGACTTTTCCCATGTGTGGGAACAGCTTGTCAGGAGTGGAAATCATTCACATCTTTACCACCCCCCCCACACACATGCATACTTCACTCTATCTGAAACATACACACCCAAAGACCCCAAATTTGAACTCAGAAAATTGTTGAAATAGAAAAATGTTCTCAGCTTGACAGATAATTAGTAATGGAGTGTGGGATGATGAGAGGAGGTGGGAAGAGGGGGAGGATATAGGACGAGATAATGAAACAACATCAAAGCATCATTTACCATATCATTGCTCAAAAAAACCCCCAAACTCTCTAGTTTGAAATGTCTTCCCAAACAGTTGAATGACTTCTTAATTAAAGACTCAGGATGTGTCAACATTTTCCCATAGTCTCTTCCAGCTACTTGACTTTTTAAAGTTTTAAGTTGTTCTTTTGGCATTGCTGTAGAAAGAAATTAATTCCATACAGCTTGAGGAACACGTGGAAAACATTCTCAAATACCTACCCACCTCCTCCATCACAGCACTTTTCCCATTGAATATATTTACAAAAAAAAAAGAAGAAAAAGAAAAAAAGAAGCTTTATGCTACAATTTTCCAATGGAAAGAAAAGTAGGCGGGAAATCAGAAATACCACAAATCGTCAGAAAGACATAACTGGTTCAAGACTAAGTCTTTCAAACAGATAATGTGGCATTGTAGAAGGGCCCAGGATCAGAGGTCAGAGGGCCCACATTTGAATGAGCGCTATGTCACTTATTATCTTAAGCTTTGCATATTTGGGCCAAGCACAGTGGCCGGCACCTAAAAATGCTTAATAAACATGTATTGACTGACTGTATGACATTGGGCAAATCATCTATGAATGTGTTCAACCTGATGATATATATGGTCTTTTCTATCTATGTTCCTTCTCCACTTCCTCTAAATCTAGTCTTTCTTCATCCAAATGACCTCAAGCCTATGGAACACATAACTACCACCATCTCCCTAAATTTTAACAAGGTACTATTCAGTATGTTTCTCCTCAGTATGTCTCCCTTCTTCTTTATCCCTCCATAGTCACTTGCTTCCAATTGATCCTCCACGATTGTATGACTTATTCCGTTGACTGCTTTGACCAAGTTATAGCTCTCTTCTCCCTTAACATCAATATATTTCACTTACTGTTTAAAATGATTTGCATTTCACATACTCTCTTGCTTCCTCTATCACTTATTTCTATACCCATCAGTTCACTCTTTCCAGGCAAATACATTCAGCCCTTTCTCTCTCTCTTCATTCCTAAAAATTATACTACGTATGACCTTCTCAATGTCTGTTTATTGGGTTTTCTCTTCCTCAAATTCACAAGCTCTACACTGTCCTAATTAACTGGCCAACACTTCATTCCCAAATGAACATGTAACTCTCATGGCTTCCTTCCATCCTCCTCATACCAGCCACCCTTATACCACAGTGATAGTATAGTCTATATGTTATAATAAAAGTCTATTTGTGCTATGAGGTTTTTTAAAATAAATTATTTTATATCAAAGATCTCTTCAGTCCTTTCCAACTGCAAGATAATACGATTCCTCTTGTAGACTTACTTCAGAATTGTCAGTGGCCCTATAAAAATGTTGGACCCACACAGAAGTGAACACAATACTACAGATGTGGTCCTCCCTTGGTAGATTATAGAGAGAATGTTATTAATATTCTAATTTTGAGCATATTACTTTCATCAGTACAATGTAAGATGGCATTAGGTTTTTGGTTTGTGTGGCTTTTACACTCCATGTCACTTCCTCAACAATTTGTCATTTCAGTCCTATCTGACTCTTCATTATCCCATTTGGGGTTTTCTTGGCAAAGATCCTAGAGTAATTGACCATATCATTTTGCAGATGAGAAAACTGAAGCAAATGTGGTTAAAGGACTTGCCCAGGGTCACACAGCTAGTTAAGTACCTGAAACCAGATATGAACTCAGGAAGATGGGTCTGCCTGACTCCAGGTCCAGCATTCTGTCTGTCTGCTTAACCTAGCTTAACCCTACCGACAATAACGTCTGTGTATATTACTTCTATCAAATCAAGATGACATTAGGTTTTTGGTTTGTGTTGTTTTTGCCTTCTACATCACACTGATAACCTAAAATCGAGCTTCCAGTCAATTAAAAGCACCAAGTGTTTTTCATCTGAACTACTTTCTAGCTATAATCCACACTGTCCTTAACTTTTGTATTTGATTATCTTGAAAGCAAGAGTGGGAGTGTGCAAGTATCACTCTCACATTACACGTAACTCATTTCATGACTTTTTATTTCCCATTGAAATACAATCTTTTCATTGCTAAATAATTGATGCTTTTACTCCTATATTAATATATGTACAGAAGAACTGATTAATATGGACATTCTCACCACATATGAAATTAGAAGTGAACAGAAGTTATATATGAATGTAAGTAACGGTCATAGGTTTTCTTTATAGAAGCAAATAAAGATGTTGATTTAAAACTGTGGTAAGATAAAAGATTTTTCTCCTGGGACATTTGGCCATTACTTGTTAAAGTACTATAATGAATGTTTACAATATGATCGTCCTAAAGTTAACTGAAGCTTATACACAAATATTTGTTATGGAACATACAAAACCAGAATTTTAAAAATCATATTAAATCACTGATAAGGTCCACCAAATTTAATCAACATGCACTTATAAACTTGGCAAATTCATCTTCTACCTTCTTAGTCCCTAATGTTCTCTATGAAAAATTAGAAATGGCAGTAGAAAGCAAAGCAAAACAAATCTGAGAAAAGCAGCTGGAGTGCATGGAATATCAAAGGAGGTCCATGCTGATCATAACAGCTTTGAGTTCTTTGAGAAATAAGTGCTCAAAAGAGTTGAAAAGAGAGCAGAATAGTAAATACTTAGGGAAAAAATGTTAAAACACTGTTACTACCCCCCAAAATAACTGAAAAGAAAGTATCAACAAACTAATGATGAGTATTCCTTTTTTTATTTCTTTAAAGTCTTTTAGAGAATAATCTGTGGGCGCCTCAGGGAACTCCTCGAGAACATTATCTAAAAGGAATAAACACACTTTTTGCAAATGACAGACCATGATACAGCACATCTTTAAAGTTCCACAACTGACTAAAAGACACAAAGAATTCATGACCTGACTATGCTAATTTATTTTTTAATTAAAAATAAATTGACATGATACAACAAAAGTGTTTTCTTATATTAAAGACTCCTTTCTAATAAAATCCCCAAATACATTAAAGTTATAGAAGATTTATGAAAGTTACCTTTGATCTATGATCCTATGATTCTTTATATCAATCAAATTATAAAACAGCAACCCATAAATTCTCACCAAAGTCTTGTCTCTCCTTTAGAGTGTATTTTTTTTAAAGTGTCTGAATGGGAGAAAGATTTCCTGTAGATGGTGAAGTCCTTCAAATTTATGGCCGATCCTCCTAAATGAGATCCCAATTCATTTAAAACTCTTTTGCCTAATGCTCTTCAAGGAAAAACTAAGTAAATGAAGTATGCCTAGTGTCCAAACTATGATATGAAGTTGGACTGACATCCCCTATACTCTCTGTCCATATGCATAGCTTAGACAGTCATTGTTGATGAAGAAGGACTTGATCCAAGAACAGAATAGGAGAGTGGGTAGGATTTCCTTTAGGATACTGTACAGATATTCAAATTTTAACACTATTATTTTTCCAGTGCTGTACTATGTCTGAGAATGATGGAATATGATAGTGTACAAAGATTCAGAATTTCAAGTCATCCAAAGGGAAATGGATAAACTCAGGATTGGCACAAATATTGTCACAGGAAAAAGTCATCCAAATGACCCAAGTAAAAATCAAAATCACCAAAGATAGATCTGACTTTAAAGTGAAGTAGACTGCTAACAAGGATTTGAGTTAATAGACTGATAGTTTCTTTGCTCAACTGATGTCCAAATATTATCGGGAGGGAAGGGGGAAATTAATAAGCATTTATTAACTACTATGTGCCTACTCAGCACTACTGAGTGTTTTTAATACATATTATCTCATTTGAGTTCCCCAGGAAGAGGCTCAGAAGGTTGGACAGACCCTTTGGGAAAGATTTATGGGAGGGCATGGAGAGGAATGGGACAAAATTAAAAGGTGTATATTGGTTATTATGTGCATTATTGGAGTAAGTCTCCTTATTGAGGGAATCACAAATTTGGTGAAATATTAAAGTCAATCAGTAGATATTTATTAAGGACCCACTATGGGCCATGCACTGCACAAAGGGCTGAGGATATAAAGGAAAGCAAAAATCAGTCAAAAATCAGTCTCTCGAGATCCTTCCAGGCTAACGGGGATCACAGTTTATAATAAATATCTGATTTCATTCATCCTGTGATTGCAGCATTGCAAGCTCTTTTTGCTGCTCTGTATCTCAGTTTCTTTGAGCTCTTTGTTAATCTTGGACTACATGATTCAATACGTTAGCTATCGAATTCAGGTTCATGCCAGCCACAAATGTGATAAAAATGTCAATTGTTCCTTCATCCAAATCATTGATATAAATTTTGTAAAGAACAAAATCAAGAAAAGAACCCTGGGAAGCTCCATTAAAGACTTCCCTTCATGTTGACTGATTCATTAATCACTATACTTTCGGTCCATTTATTCAACTAGTCTAAAATATAATTAACTCTATTTGCTATTATCATGACAGATATGGTTAAATGATTCACTGCAATTCAGGTTTCTACAATATATGTAGCATTCCCCTGACCTTCCAGTTCAATACCGCTTCACAAAATGGAAATGGGAGGCATATTTTTTTTTCTTGTTGAACTCATACTACCTTTTAATAAACTACTCATATTACCTTCTTTATTTAAATGTTCAAAAACAATTCCCATATAGTAACACATTTTAGAATTATGGCCATAATTGATGTGCAACTCACTGGCTTATTTTTATATCATAATGACCATTGCCCAGTCTACAATACTTTTTCAGTTTTCAATTATATTCTACAACTACAAGTACAACATTCTTTTAGCATCTGTTATGGAAATCTAAAGATCTTCCCTGCCCCTAGGCCCTTTGCTAATGTGGCTACGTGACTCTGAGGACCCTTGGATATTTGAAAGTATACTCTGTTCCCTAATAGGCTGAATGTGGTCACGTGGAGCCTGTGGCGCCAGGCTTGTTTTCCAGGAATGCCTGTGCCTTGTAGCTTTGTGAC
>CM053588.1:285067868-285147305 GCA_028646515.1 Pseudochirops corinnae
GGAGAAGGAGAAGGAGAAGGAGAAGGAGAAGGAGAAGGAGAAGGAGAAGGAGAAGGAGAAGGAGAAGGAGAAGAAGGAGAAGGAGAAGGAGAAGGAGACGAAGAAGAAGAAGAAGAACCCAGTTTCCACTTTGCCTTGGTTTCCCCAAACTGGTGGCAGGCTTATTTCTGAGCTGGCTGCTCACAGAACACCCTAATTTTTTTTTTTGTTGTTGTTACCAGAAAGTTGGAATACTAGCTACCTATGTCTTCCTGGGTAATATAAACAAAAACTTAAGAAGACTTTCCCCTTCTCCACTGTTTTGCTACTTTTTTCTCTGAGTTGACCCCAGAAATGCTTGAATTAACATTTTAAAAATTAATAAATTGATGTGAATTTATCTGATCTTTGTTTATTAATTTTAGTATGACACCATAGACAGTTAAAATTTTGTGAGATTAACTTTGTTGTAGTCTATATTATATTTAAACATAAAATTATCTTCACATATGCTCATCTCTTGCACAATTTGCTTTTAGGTAACATTAAAGAAAAATGAAGACCATTACTTGTGATAAAATTGAACTTAAAGCAGTTTGGGCATGAGTGTACCAATCAGTATAAAGAGGACTGATTCATGAGATGGGGAAAAAATACTGATTTGATTCTGCATGGGGGGAGAGGGACTACTTCAAACAAACAAACAAAAAAACACAAAATAATTATACAAACTTTTTTGCTATACAGAATATGAAATTATTTTTAATAAGTGAAAAGACAAATTTAGAAAAATTGTTTTTCTCTTTAGAATAATTGGTCTCATTTCCCAAAATATGAAATGTGTGTTGATTGCACTTAAAGGCTTAGATCTGTGTTAAAATTTTATATAATGCTTGTCTGATCTATGTTATAGCTGTTATATGAAGAAATATACAGAAATGTGCTTGTTAACAAAGGCTTCAACAGCTTTGTGCTACTGAGAAGAGAGCCAGCTCAAAGAACATTTATTATGACTGTTATTTTAAAATGTTGGAGGGAAGAAAAGAAGAGGGAGGAAGGAAGGGAGGGAGGAAGGAAAGAAGGAAGGAATGAAGGAAGGAAGGAAGGAAGGAAGGAAGGAAGGAAGGAAAAAAGAAAGTAGAAAAAAAGAAAGGAGGAAAGGAAAGAAGGAAGGAAAGAAAGAAAGAAAGAAGGAATAAGGAAGGAAGGAAGGAACTTATGAAATTATATTTTAGTATGAATTCTTTTTAAGTATGATAGATTAGATAAGGTCTCTTCCAACTCTCAAATTCTGTGATTCTGAGCATTAAAAACAAACAAACACAAAACCTAACAACCAGAAATCAGGAAATTCTCCCCCTTGAAAAAATCCTAATGAACTCATTTTTTCATTACTTAGTCTTGCATCTGTTAACAAAATGCAAAAAAAGAGAAATATTTAATCATGAAAAAACAACTGCTGTATGGGAGGGAAGAGGGCATAGCCTCTACGAAGAAAAAGAAATAGTTGGCGAGTATTTTTTCTTTTTTTTATTTACTGGTTTGACTAAAATCTGCGTAATAATGACCACCTATGACTTCCAAGCATTGCTGATGATCAAAGCCATGTCATGAGACAGACCAAGAAAGAACAAGAAGAATAATCCAAGTTTTTTTCTTCTTTCTACTTTATGGCTTGATGATTTTTAAAGCCCAGGGCATTCTATTTTATATTCATTTGGTTTTCTGGAAGTCTAAAATATCATCCCATCATGCAGAAGCACAGGATTTGCTTTGAGGACTGACCAAAGAGTACTTGAACTTAGAGTCACTTGATCAGTTTGAAACCCAGCTCTTCCACTTAATTACTGTCTGACTTTAAATCACTTAACCTTTCTGGGCCTTAGTTTCCCCCTTTGTAAAATAAGGAGTTTGAATTACATGGCCTTTTTACAGTCCCTTCTAGAGCTAGACCTATGATCCTTTGATCCAATAAAACATTCACTTAATCTTAAGATTCTGGGGATACTTTTGAAATTGGTATCATTTTAGGAGGTCACTTGCTCAAATGAAGTACTATTACAATGAATAGGACACTAGGGCAAAGACATGCCAGATGCTTATTTTGCTCTTAAATCTGCTTTAGGAACCTAGCTGCCTTTTCAGGACTGGTTCATGTATCCTCCAATTCCAGAGCCAAGTTGGATCTGGACGCTATGCTTAGAGACCCAGTAGCAAGATGGCTCCCAGTAGGTATAGTAGAAAGAACACTGTGGATCTGCCACCAAGATTAAAACTGTCAAGGAAGTCACAGGGAAAGAACCTTGGTGACCAATGCCTAGGAGTGATGTATGATCTGTATAATATGTGTGCCTTGTGGGAAGAGGTATAGACGTCAACATATCTGACTATATTTAACACCCTTAGGAGTGGTCGTTTGGGTAGTTGCACTGTCTGAGACCCAGTGAAGAATCTTTACCTTTCTTTCTAGCTGCCAGTGATACTGGCAAACAATTTTTTTCTCTTTCTATTCAAAAGAAAGAAAGCCAAAGAAATAGACCCACTAGAAATATTTTTTGTTATTTTATAGCATTTTAATTTCATAACCATTTTAGTCACATTACCAAGACTTTCATCTCATAGATGAGAATGTGTCAAGGGTCACTGGGAAAAAGTGGTAATGGATAACTGAGGGGAAAGACATAGCTGAAATTGAATATAAAAGCCAATCTCATTTTATTACGAGCCCTCTTAGTAATGAAGTCTTTGTTTTTACACAAAAATGGATCTACATAGAAAATTCAAAAAAAGAAAGCCATCATGTAGTGATATGTCTGGTGGATAGCCATAGATGCTGTGGGTCCTTAAATGCCTCTCACTGAATATTATTTTTCCCTATTGCAAAAGGAGATTTATTTCTGGAATGGTCTTAAGCAGAAATGTGTAAGTGTCATTAGCAATTTTATCCTTGAGTTTCCTGTTTTGCTTAAAAGAGTGATATATTTTGTATTGTGTGTGTCAAGGGAAAAAGCTCCAAAAGAATTTGGATTTATGGTTTGGTTCATTTCACTTTCCTTTCCAGTATTCACTCTTGGAAAGCTCTATACAAGCTGATTCTCTTAAGTGGAAAAAGATATTCCTTGAGAAAGGAAAGACTTTTCTAGTGAAGGTTTTAGTTTAAGATTAAGGAAACTGTTGATCTTCTGGTTGTGCTCAGGAAGATCTAATAGAGAGTAACCTTGTGAGGTGTAGTCACTTTCTATATCCAATGTATTCCCTTTGTTGCATATTTTACTCAGAACCCACTATCTATCTATCTGTCTATCTATCTATCTGTCTGTCTGTCTGTCTGTCTATCTATCTATCTATCCATTCATTTATCTACTATCTATCTATCTATCTATCTGTCTGGCTGTCTGTTTGTCTGTCCGTCAATCCGTCCGTCCGTCCATCTGTCCATCTGTCTATGTGGCAGAGTAGAAAATATGCTGAGCTTAGAGTCAAGAAGATCTGAATTCAAATTCAGACTCAGACAGTGGCTAGTTATTTGATCCTGGGCAATTCACTTAATGTCTGCTGCCTCAGTTTCATCATCTGCAAAGTGAGGATAATTATAGCACCTAGTCCAAGAGTGGTTGTGAAGCCTGAGTGAGATTCTATTTGTAAAACATCTGGCACAGAACCAAGCACATATAGGCACTTAATTAATATTTATTTCCTGCTTTCATCTATCTCAATTTTTATTTATATTTCTCCCATACACTCATTCATGCATTCATTCAATAAGTGCTGCACTGGCATTTCTTATGTGATCTATGTTATACTAAAGGCTGTAGCAGTTGCAGTTTCTGGGCTTGATAACAGCAATAATTTATAATTTAATAGCACTTTATAGTTTACAAAACACGTTAACCTATATGCAATCATACGTAGAGCTCTCAACTTGGAATCAGGAAGACTTGGATTAGAATCCTGCTTCACACAATTACAGGTCTTGTGACCTTGAGCAAGACACTTAGAGTCTCTTAACGTCAGTTTTTTCATCTGTACAATGGAGACAAACTAGGAAAGGGAATGGCAAGATACTCCAGTATCTTTGCCAAGGAAACCCCAAATACAGCCATGAAAAGTTGGAGAGGACTGAACCATCATCATCATCATTATATCACTTGATCCTCACAATTCCCTGGTGAGACAGCCAAAGAAGGTGATTGTAACCCCTTTTACAGGTAAGAAAAGTGGGACACTGAAGATGGAAGTGTTTGAACCAGGCTCACACAGCAAATAAGCAGCAGGGCAAGATCTCAAGCCCCTGTCCTTGGATCCCAAGTCTAAGCTTCATTTCACCATATTGTTCTTAATGTTTTTCAACTAGTTTTTCGCAAGTTGGAAAACCAAGGTAAAGGTTAATGTAGTCAGATTTGGGAGTACCAAAGTGCCCAGAAATATATCATGATGTGGTTGGGCCGACTAGAGAAGAGGTAACGTATTTGGTCTGTTTGTTTGTTTGTTTGTTTGTTTGTTTGTGACACTCCACAGATGTCAGCATAAGATTCATCTCTCAGAAGTTAAAGATAGCACGGTTAGGAAATAATGCTATGGAAACATGCCATTGCACTGTGCACTACAGAGTTGAGTTCAGTGTGGCATGGGGATATTTTGGACCCTATCCAACAGAGGTTAGCTCTTGAAGTATGAAGGGGACCTCATTAAGAAGAAAGTTTTGAAAATAATACAGTCCCTTGACATGGATCCCCAGGGCATTGTTACAGCAAGGCTCCAACGTACCAGGTAATAATGCTCTAAAAAGGTGCCTCTAGGGAAAATTGTCATAAAACCAGTAGTCCCTGACAGTGAAAAGTGCTAAGGATCTAGTGGCATCAATAGGATGAGATACTATTATGGCATCTGAAGACATGACAGTAGTCTTAGGAGGTTGTTTGTTATAATAAAGCAAGCTCTAGATTAGGATTCAGAAGGACTGGGTTGCAATATTTTTCTCTACTAGTTAGTAGTTGTGAGACTTTGAGTTAGTCATTTGCCCTGATGCTCAGGTTCCTCATTTTTCCAGTGGGGAATGTCCTGTTGCTTTGTCCTTGAATAGGTATTCTATCTATTTCATGGAGTTGTTATAAGGAAAGTGCTTTGTAAACCCTGATGCACTATATAATTGTGAGTTGATGTCATTATTATTTTTCAGTGCAACAAGCCTTTCAAAGTTTACTAGGTGCAAGACACTAAGCTAGAGAAACAGTGACAAAGATAAAATAGTCCCTCCACTCAAAGAACCTATATTCTAAAATATGTAAGAGAGAGAGAGAGAGAGAGAGAGAGGGAGAGACAGAGACAGAGACAGAGAGACAGAGAGACAGAGAGAGACAGAGAGGTCATGAGAAAAGTCTGAAAACCTTCTGATTCATAAAGTGCCCAATACCCATGCCCCCTCATGGCCACCTTACTGATTGTGCTGAGACAAAGCCTTACTGTATACCTCAGGGTTTATTTCAAACATTTTTACCTCTACCTTTACCCTCTTCTTATTCAACCTTTCTAATGCCATCATTCATTACTTTTCATTCCCTACTACATGTTCAGTTTGTCATTTAAAGGCCCTAACACTGCCTCTAAACAACCTTTTCTAGGTTTTTTTAAAATATTATTACCTTTTATGTACCATGTATTCCAGGCAAACTTAACAACTTGTTATTTCTCAGACTCACAATTCTCACTTTAATAATTCTTCTTGCCTTAATAATTTGGCCCAAGCTGTTCTGCATATCTGGAACGCTCTAACTCCTCACTTCAACTCTTTGTATCCTTAGCTTTTTTATCAAGGCTCAATTAAAATACCATTTTTGTCCCTAGTTGTTATTGCTCTCTTCTTCCTAAAATTACCTTATGTTTTTCAGTGACAATTGGTATATCAAACCTCCTCCCCTATATCCAAAGAGACTGTAAATTCCTTGATGAATTGTCCTGGATTATACTGAAGTCAGGGACTCTGAAACCTCCAAACTCAACATAGTGCTTTTTATTTGGCAGGCAATGAATAAATTTGCATTTTTCAATAGACATACTATTTCTACTAGATAGCAAAGAAAGTTCATTGTGTCTGCTTACAATAAAAGCATATGCCAGATTTCTGGATTTTGCAGAACATAGGGAACTCCCAGTTGATGACTTCATGATAAGGAATAAAGGATTTGCTTGAGGAACATAAGTTTTAAGCTCCTTGGACAAGATCATACAGCTATCCCATGCATAGCAGTCGGAGTGCTTGAACACAGTTTTCCTTTGCTCTAATCCCAGTGTGCTCTGCTGGCTCATGAAGAATAGTAGGATAAAAATAGAATGGTACACAGGACTTTTTTTTCTTTTTCCTCTTGTTCAAATAAAAGGGCTATATCACTGTAAGGAATTTAGTGGCTTCCTGTTTTACCTTCCTTTTCCCAATTCTGTGCCCAGATTTTAATTGGTATTTGATATCAAACAGAGCTCCTTGTAGAAAATCAGGACTCTGAATCATGATCCCAGAACCAAGTAATCAATTCTCTTTCTCTCCTGCTATGTGACTTACATTTGAAGAATTTATTTTTAACAAGTGTCTGTGGTTATACTGTCTATATAAGTGCTGCTCTAAAGTCCAAGTATTTGCTTATGGATTTTACACTACTGTTAAAAGCCTAAGATTTTAGTCAAAAGTAAAATGACTATGTAGCCCTCATTGCTTACATAAGAAGCTATATGTGACGGCTACAACTAAAAGACAGAGAGTATAGCGTATAGCTAAAAATTTAAGACTGAAGAAAAGTCTCAGCAAATTTCAGGAAATCAGAACATTTAACAAGAGAGAGACTTGGTTTTGAAAGAGAAACCAAGATAGTGGAGTAGAGAAAATACTCAGCTGAGCTCTCCCAACATTTCCCTCCAAACAATATAAAAATAGCACCTTATATTGAATTCTGGAGTGGCAGAGCCAACAAAAGGTCAGAGTGAGACATTTTTCCAGCCCATGACAGCACAGAAGGTCAGAAAGAGAGATTTATCATAGGGGGGAAGGAAAGGAGGTTGGCCCACAGCCCATGTGGATGAAACACCAGTAGTGGGACTAAGTGCTCAAGACAGAAGCAGCAGCAGCAGCTTCAGGAGATATTAAGCCAGACATGGAAAAGAGACCTGACAACTGGTCAGAAAAGAGATTCCAGTGTACACCTGAGCTAGCAATGGACATAGGACCAGATATTGTTTGCAGCTCCATTGCCTATACCTATTTCTGGGTCACAGTTATAAATCAGGTAGTTTCACTTTCAGTCAAGAGGGGGTGGAAGTCCAAAAAGGCAGTATCATTTCTGGCCCCAACGGATCAGGGACCCTGATGAACAGTATAAATTGTAATCCCAATGATCTGGGCCCTTCATGGCTAAGGACCAGAGTACAAACCAAAAGAGTGGTGACCACATTTCTCCCCAAATCACACTACCTTGGAAGCACTGAAAACTTCCAAACTCCCAGAACTAGCTCTGAAAGCAGCAGTACAAGAAAGCCTAAAGCTTGAGAAAGGCAATCCCCCCACTCACCCACCCAATGACACGAACAAAGTTCAACATTAACATAAAGTTCCAAATCAAGAAATGGAGTGGAAAAAAAAAAAGGAAAAAAAAAAGGCTGACCATTAAAAGGTAATGTGGTGACATAGAAGATCAAGACACAAATTCAGAAGAACACAATGAATTCAAAACAGCTACAAGTAAAGCATCAAAGGCGGAAAATGAATTAGACACAAATCTAACAGGAATCTTAGAAGAACTAAAAAATCATTTTCAAAATCAAGTAAGAGGGGTAGAGGAAAAATTAGGTAAAGAAAATGAAAAGAAAGGAGGAAAATTACAAAAATAAAATTAACAGCTTGGTAAAAGATGCACAAAAATACTGAAGAAAATAAGATTTTAAGAAAACAGAACTGGCAATTTCAAAAAAATCACTGATGAAAATAACTCCTAAAAAACCAGAATTGGCCAAATAGAAAAAGTGATACAAAAATTCACTGGAAAAAAAAAATCCTTAGAAAATAGAATTGGGTATGCTGAAGCTATTGACTACATGATACGTCAAATAACAATATAACAAAATCAAAAGCATGAAAAAATAGAAGAAAGGTGAAATATCTCATTGGGAAAACAACTGATCTGGAAAGAGATTAAGGAAAGATTATTTAAAATCAATGAATTACCTGAAATAGCTAATTTTAAAAATAGCCTAAACATCATTTTTCAAGAAATCATCCAAGAAAACTGCTACAATATCCTAAAACCAGATGACAAAAAAAGAAATGAAAAGAATCCACCAATGTCAACTGGAAAGAGATCCCAAGAGGGAAACTCCCAGGATATTATAACCAAATTCCAGAGCTCCCAGGTTGAAGAGAAAATACTTCAAGTAGCTGGAAAGAAACCAGTCTAACACCATGGGACCACAGTCAGGATCATACAATATTTAGCAGCTACAACATTAAAGGAGGAGATGACTTGGAATGAGATACTACAGAAGGAAGAAAAGAAAAAAGCTAGAATTACAACCAAGAATAACTTACTAAGCAAAACTGAATATAAGCCTTCAAGGGAAAAAAAGAGATATTCAATGAAATATAGAACTTTCAAAAATTCCTGATGAAAACACAATAGCTGAATAGAAAACATGACTTTCAAATACATGATTCAAGAGTAGTATTAAAATGTAAACATGAAAGGCAAATCATAAGGCATTCAAAAAGATTGAACAATTTACCTTCCTATATGGGAAAATGATACATTTATCTTCTAAGAATTGTATCATTATTAGAACAGATCAAAGAATTCTACATATACTGTGTGAGAGGGAGTCAATTATGTTGGGATGATATTTTTAAAATGGGCAGGCAAGAAAGAAAGAAGCCCTAAATAAAGGGGGAAGGGAGAGAAAGAATCGGGAAAATTACCTCATGTCAAAGAAGCATAGAAGGAAGAGGTTTTATAGTGGTTGGGGAAATGGTGGAGAAGGAAGCTCAATGCTTGACCCTCACTCACATCTAAATTGATCCAAAGAGGGAAATTATATACATACAAACACACACACAAACACACACATATACACACATACATAGTAACTAAATTGGTAATTTATCTCACAATGCAGGGAAGTAGGAAGGGAAGAGGGTAAGAGAAAGTTGAGAGAGATGCTTAAAGGAAGGGCAGATAAAAGAAGGCAGTGGTGACAAACCAAGCACACTTTAGGGGAATGACAAAAAAGAGAACAAAGGAAGAAGGAACAAAAAATAAAATAAGATGGAGGGAAATGCATAGTTAGTAATCTTTATAGTGGGATGAACACACTCATAAAATGGAAGCAAAAAGAATAGATCAGAGATCAGAACCCAACAATATGTTATTTAACAAAATAAATAAATAAATAAACACTTGCAACAGAGAGACACACAGAGTTAAGTGACAATCTAAGTGAAACGAATGAATATTTACAAAAATATAAACTGCCAAGATTAACAGAAGAGGAAATAAAATACTTAACCTATCTTAGAAAAACAAATTGAACAAGCCGTAAGTGAATTCCTGAAACAAAAATCCCCAGGACTAGATGGATTCACAAGTGAATCCTACCAAACATTTAAGGAACAATTACTCCAAACACTAAATAAACTATCTGAAAAAATAAGCAAAGAAGGAGTCCTACCAAATTTCTTTTATAATAAAAATATTGTTTTGATACTTAAACCAAGGAGAGTCAAAACAGCAAAACTATAGACCTATTTCCTTAATGAATATTGATGTAAATTTCTTAAAATAAAATAATAACAAGGATATTACAGAATTATACCAGGAAGATCATATACTATGACCATGTGGATTTTATACCAGGGATGTAAGGCTGATTCAATATTTGGAACACTATTGGCATAACTGATCATATGAATAACAATAAAAACAAAAATCATATGTTTTATCAATAAATGCAGAAAAAGTCTTTAGCAAAATACAATATCTATTTCTATCAAAAACACTGGAAAGCAAAGGAAGCAATTGAGCCTTTTTTAAAATTATAGTAGTATCTGTTTAAAACCAAGAGCAAGCATTATCTATAAACTTGAAGCCTTGCCAAAAAGATTAGGAGTGAAGCAAGAATGTTCATTATCAGTACTATTATTCAATGTTGCCCAAGAAATGCAAGCTATAGCAATAAGACAAGAAAAAGAAACTGAAGCAATAAACATAGGCAATGAAGAAGCAAAATTCATTATCTGCAGATGATATGATGGCATACTTAGAGAACCCTAGAGAATCAACCAAAAAACTAATAGAAACAATGAGTTCTACAAGTCGTAGAACATAAAAACCCACATAAAACATAAACATTTCTATATAATACCAACAAAATCTAGCAGCAAGATAATAAAAAAAAATCCATTTAGAATAACTACAGACAATATGAAATACTTGGGATCTATTTGCCAGGAAAAATCCAGGGATCATATGAACACAATTACAGAACACTTTTCACACAAATCAAAACTGATCACAATTGGAGAAATATGAATTGTTCCTGTGTTTACATTGAGTCAATATCATAAAAATAACCATCCTAACTAATTTACTTATTCAATGCCACACCTATCAAGCCACCAAATAATTATTTCACAGAGCTAGAAAAAAAATAGTGACAAAATTTATCTGGAAGATCAAAAGGTCAAGAATATCGAGAAAATCAACGAAAATAAAAATGTTAAAGAAGGCCTCCTAGCACTTCCAGAGAGTGGTAATCATCAAAACAAAATGGTACTGGCTAAGAAATGGAGTGGTGGATCAGTGGAATAGATTAAGTACATAATACAAAGTAGTAAATGACCATAGCAATCTATTGTTGGAGAAATCCAAAGATCTAAGCTTTGGGTGGTAATAATTCAACATTTAACAAAATTTTCTGGGAAAACTGAAAAGAAGTCTGGCAGAAATTAGGCATAGAGCTCTACCTCACACCATATGGTGAAAACTGAGAAAAGATTTAGAAGTAAAGGGTGATATCATCACTAAATTAAGGAAGCATGGAAAAGTGTACCTGCCAGGTCTATCGATAAGTGACAAGTGTATGACCAACAAGAGATAGAAAGGATTACAGGAAAGAAAATAGATAATTTTTATTATATTAAATTAAAAGCAACAACAAGAGAGAACTGATGAGCTCTGAATGAAGATTGAAGCATACTTTTTTTTTTGCTTTTTTATTTTTATTGTATTTTCTTTT
This sequence comes from Pseudochirops corinnae, assembly GCA_028646515.1. Classification (NCBI taxonomy): domain Eukaryota; kingdom Metazoa; phylum Chordata; class Mammalia; order Diprotodontia; family Pseudocheiridae; genus Pseudochirops; species Pseudochirops corinnae. Next base: position 285,079,116 of record CM053588.1, read on the forward strand.
GCAATGTGGCTAATATGGAAATATTTTTTGCATGACCTCAAATGTATAATTTAAATTAAATTTCTTGCCTTCTCAAGGAAATGGAGGGATGGGAGAGATGGAGGGTATTTGGAATTCAACTTTTTAAATGATTGTTAAGAAATTTTACATGCAATTTGTATATATCTAACAAAATAAAAATAATCTTAAAAATATTCTAGACTTAGTAAGTCTGCTACAACACTCCATGATATCCTAACCCTTACTTCTGTGCCCAGGACAGAGGGATGTATATGTATCAATATTTATACAGAGACAGAAATAGAAATAAAGCTTTTGTAGTAGAGATAGAAACGATAAGGATAGAACTATGAGAGATATTGTCAAGTAGTGGCTAAAGAGAAGCATTTAGAGTCAGGAAAGAATGGTCTGAGGTCTGATACTTACTGGATATATGATCCCAAGCAAACCATTAACCTCTCAGTAACCAAGCAATTCTCTCAGTCTCTAAGTTGGAGAACAGCTGTCCATCCTCATTGATTGAGGAGCTTCCCTACCAAGAGTTTCATTCTCTAGTGCAATCACAACTCTAGACCTAATGTCTAGTCAAGAAGTATATAGGAAGCATCTATAATGTTGCAGGCATTATGGTAAGTATTGAGGAATACAAAGAAAAGCAGAAACATTCTTTGACCTTGAGAATCCTGCAATCAGGTAGACAACATGTAAACAACTACGTGAAAGCAAAATAATTTGGGGACTGTCTTAGAGGGAAGTTGCTGGCAATAAACAGCCATGGATAACGTTTCTTTCAGAAAAGGGGATTTAAGCAAATACTTGAAGAAAGCCAGGAGGCAACAATGAAGAACATTCTAATCATGGTGGAAGACAGACACTAAAAGAGGTTGGAATTTTAGAGACGGAGGGTCTTATGTGGGGAAGATTGACCACAAAGTGCGTGATGGGGAGAAAGGTGTAAGAAGTTGGAAAGTTAGGTGGGGAGAGTGCAAATTATGTGTTTTAAATGCAAAGCAGAGGATTTTTTGTAAGGAGAGATATGGTCAGCCTATGGATCAGAATGAGGAGACACTTGAAGCAAGGAAACCAACCAGCAGGCTATTACAATAGTCTAGGCATAAACAGGAGAAGTTGTAATGGTAAAATTGGCAGGACAGGCCAACAGATTAAGGTGTGTGTATGTGTGTGTGTGTGTGTGTGTGTGTGTGTGTGTGTGTGTGTGTGTGTGTGTGTGTGTGAAAGAGAGAGAGAGAGAGAGAGACAGAGAGAGACAGAGAGAGACAGAGAGAGACAGAGACAGAGAGAGAGTATTTTCACTAACCACTAACCTCACTGAAATTTAACATTTCCTTCAAATATTTAAAACTATTCTCCTTTAAGAACTACATAGGTTTCCAAAAGGGTCTATGGCTAACAACCAAAAATAATAATTATAATAAGGTTAAGAATTTCTGTCCTAGAGAACTGCTTGGATATCCCTGAAGAGTTAGGCGACTTTCCCATAGTTATATACCTAGTATATGCCCAAGGTAAGACTAGAGCCTGCAACTCCTAACAAGGCCAGTGACTTGCCCAGGGTCATACAGCTAGTAAGTGTCTGCTGAATTTAGGATAATCTGATCTTAAGTCATTGAACTTGGATTCAGAAATCCAACCCACAAAGAAACTTCTTATCTGGGCAAATCAGTTGATTTCTGTCAGCCTCAGTTTTCCTTTCTGTAAAATGATAATAGCACCTCTCCGTCAAGGTCATTGGAAGAATCAAATGAGGTAATATACATAAATGCTGTAGTAATAATAGAAATGACACAGTTAGAGATTTCCTATTAAATTGAATTCCTGCCCCCCCCCCCATTTTCTAGTGCCTAGGAGATTAAGTCAACTTGCTGAATTTGTCCTGTTAATTTTGTTTTCTATTAATTTATTTAGGTAGGACCACAGAAATGCTTAAATAAATACTCTTCTGTAGGTACAAAATTTGCGCTTCCTGTGTTTTTGAAGTATCATATAGTTATGTATTCTAGAAGATAAAGGTGAAGCAGGTAGCATGACACACTTTTACAACAGCAATATATAGAGAAATTAATATCTCTCTATATGTACATATATACATATATATATGCAATTCTCAATTATAGTTAAGAGTCTGAAAGCGTTCTCAATCATCTCATTCCATTTTAATGAACGGGAAAATGAAGCCCAAAGAAAATAAGGGACTCAAGAAGTGAAAAACTAATCACGCTCTGATAAAAATCTCAGTCCCTTTCACATTTAACACCTTAAATATGTCCTATTTAGATAGCCCAGAGCTCATAAATAAGGCTAATAGCAGTATAGGCACTCTTTAAAATAAACCTTATGAGGCCCATCTGTCTTGATGTTTTAGGAGATAAACTGGAAGGTCAGAGAGAAAATTAACCCCTGGATATAGTATCACATCTCCCACAAATGTTCTTCTCTGATGACCCATGGTGGCCAGGAGATGATTATGAATTTTCAAAGGCATTAGCAACAGAGTGCAAGCTAGGTCACATTTTACTAAGCTGCAAAGGTTGGGAGTGAGAGCCTGGTGCTAGACTGCTTTCTATGTCCTCTGTCTGGAGACAAGCCTGTTCAAATTGGGAGGGGTGCACCACCACAGGCTGGATACCATCTAACACATTTTGGGGCTCCAGAAACTTATAGAGATGGGCTTTTATAAAGATAGGTGCCTCTATAAAGGTACAGAAGGGCTAAAATCTATGTCAAGGAAATATGCCTACTGAGGATTGAATTATTGAAGTATATTTTCATATTCTACTTTTAGGATTTTACAGGATTCTTTTGTGATTACTTGTAGATCCCAATCATTCTGGCTTCATATAAATGCACCCATTTCTGGTGAAGACTTCAGCATGTATCAGTTTGAACTGGTGAAGTTTCCTGTGAAGCAGAAATTTTCAGTTGCAACTAGTAGTCTTTTCTCATAAGTCACATAGACCGAGTGACTGGAGCTCAGCTACAAAGATTTTATTACCTGGTCAATTGAAAGGCTTTGGGACATACAATATTTAGAGTGGGGAGAGACAGAGAAGAGACAGACAGACAGACACGGAAACACACACACACAGACACACACACCCACAGAAAGAGACAGAGACAAAAAGAAAGAGAAGAGAGACAGGCAGAGGTACAGAGACAGAGGACAGAGAGAGAGGCTCTTAAATGCTTTAATTCACTCTTCAAAATCTGGGGTTGTTTAATACAACTCATCTTTTTCAAATGATCCTGTAGCGATGGAAAAGGGCTGAATGTAGAGTCAAAGGCTCTGATTCTGAATCCTGACTATGCCACTTACTGCCTGTCTAGTAACCTTAGCCAAATCTCTGCATCTCAATATCTTCACCTGTCTAATGAGGGGGTTAGATCAGGTAAAATCCAAACTTTCTTCTGGTTTTAGCTCTGCTTTAGCTCATCCCTTAAAAAAATCTGTAAGATTCAATAGGATAGGGACAGCACCTATAATTTCATTGGTGTAGTGAACTCCCTTGTAAGGAAATTCTCTCTACCAATAAAGGTTAGCACCTTCTTTGCAATTTTTTTTTTTTTTTTTTTTTTTTTTGCTTTTTGGAAGGGGAGAGCAGGCAATTGGGGTTAAGTGACTTGACCAAGGTCACACGGCTAGTAAGTGCTAATTGTCTGAGGCCGGATTTGAACTCATATCCTCCTGACTCCGGGGCCCCAGGGCTGGTGCTCCATTCACTGTGCCATCCAGCCACCCCAGCAATTTCTAGTCTTAGAGCATTGTCTCTCTGTGACTGAGAGTCTTGAATGATTCAGGTAAATCCAGTATGTGTCACAGGTACAAGCTGAGCCCAGATCTTGGTTGGGAGACCATCTCTCTCTTTCCTCCACCAACACACCGGGAATACACAGTCTCCAGCTCTGAGAGGAGTTTTCACTCCTCACATTTCACAACTCACTTTCATAAAGGCTTAAGCCTGGACAGTAACACTAAGGTATCAGCCTACCTTTGAAAATCCAAATAAAAACCTAGGTTCCATTTTACTGAATACAATTTGAATTTTACAAGCTTTAGATTGCTATGTGAGGACTGCCAGAGCAGAGAACAGAGCCTGACCCAGTTCTCACCCCTGCCACTGCCCTCTGAAGTCCCCAGTCCCTTAATTCCTTCTGCAGCTCCCTTGGAAATGCTGCAGTCTGTAACCTTTCTACCCTGTCTCCCCACTTCAGGCCCCCTGGCTGCCTATGGAAAGTAAGATGAATGATTCTCATTCTCACTGCCACACTGCCCACTGTCAACATTGTCAGCTAGTCTGGCTACAGCCCAGAGTTGCAAGAGCCCTCTGGCTCACCTGGGGCTTTAAATGGCTGATTGACAGGATGTACCACAAATGATGTAAGGAAGCCCTATTGGATATTTGTTTCTTAGGGGTGAGATGCAGTGTAGTAAGATGGGGAAATGTGTTCATTGAAACAAACAGGTTGCCATTTATTCCGGGTGGTCAGACACAGCAAAAGGGACTGATACCAACATGGGAGAGTACAGAGGACAGTAGGCTGACTGGAACTTACAAGAGGATCACACATACACACACATACACACATACACACACACACACACAGGCAGCAGAGAGGAAGCAAGAGCAACAGGCCTGTTAGTGGAGGTAGCAGAGTGGAAGGGATTAGGAAAAAAAGTTCTTTGGGGCTTGATTTTGTTAATGTCTTCCCCTAAGGGATAGGCAGCCCTGGGCTGGTCCAGTGGGAAATTATTCCAAATGCCAGGACTCTGTGGGGGCCAGTTGGATTGTAGAGATTTCTGAAAGGAAGCAGAGAGAAAGTGTAAAGTAGGATGTGAGGAAGACCCCAGGAACAAGAGACGGTGCTAAGCTCTGCCTCTATTCCATCCCTTGCCAGGCCTTTAATTATGGAAATCAGAAAGATATTCAGGGTATAACTGGGTCTCTCCTGCCAGTAGCCAGTGAAGTGAAAAGCTCACAGAAAGGAAAGAGGAATATTAAAGTGGTTAAGGTCAAATCTGTGTATATAGACTATTTGGGGGGAATAGGGTAAACCAAAGAGAAAGTGCCACCTGGGAAATAATGCATGAATAATCTGAGGAGAATGGGGCTTTGCCCTAGGTTACCCATATCTGGAAGGGGTGTGTGTGTGTGTGTGTGTGTGTGTGTGTGTGTGTGTGTGTGTGTGTATGTATGTGGAGGGGGGCAGCGGGTGGCAAAGCGGGGGGATTGGTGGTAAGGTACGTTTCTTTTCTAACTGAATTCCTGTACAATCAGTAATTATACAGTCATTATACAGTATATCTATCAATCTTTAGGCCAACTCCCTCCCCCAGGTTTCATTGCCTTCTTGTCTGCTTTATAGAAAATATTTCTCCCTCTTCATAATGGAGTAAGGGTAGAATGATCTACCTTAACAGGCACAACTATATCTGTAATTAAGACACTGAGCTTTGAGTCAGAGTACTTGAGTATGAATCCTTTTTCAGCCACTTTCTAGATGTCTGATGCTGGAAAAGTCCATTAATCTATATGTGCCTTAGTTTCCTCATCTGTAAAAGGAGGGAGATGAAAGTCTTGTTAGTTTCTAGGTTCTCTTCCAGCTATCTTAGGATCCTCTGTGCCTTAGGTTCTACCTGTTTTTCCACAGGTGAAAATATACTCTAGTTAGATATCTGCTCAGAAAGAAGAAATCTTACAAAGCATAGTAGAGATGGCTGATAATAACAGATAGTAGAGGGAGTGTGGGAGAGAAGAGGAGAGAGAAAGACACAGACAGAGACAGAGAGGAAGAGAGAGATAGAACAAAGAGAGAAAAGAAGAGAGAGACAAAGACAAACAGAGACAGGGAGACAGAGAGATAGAGACAGAGAGAGAGAGAGACTATTGATGTAGTGATGGCCAGGGCATTTTCTTTTGGAAATATATATTTTTTCCAAACTAGCAAAACAAACTTAAAAATATTTTGGACAGAAAACTATCAAGGCAGAACAGAAGAGGCAAAAATGGGGAATTATCTTGCCAAGTCCACTTGAAAATACAGTGCAAGGCTAACCCCAAGAAAGATCTCCCTTAGGCACCTTCACAAACAAAGGGCACATTTCAGTAATCTCTGTACAATTTCTAACAGCACTTCGTTCAGATTATAAAGAGTTTTCAGTCCCTTTAGACAGACTTTATAATAACTGAACCTGAACATCTGTCTATCTTCCATTCATGAATTATACACAGGAAAACTAATGAAGCCCAGCATAGCACTCTGTTGAAATCTCAGAATTTCACATCTTAAAAACAGCCCTTGGCCCAAAGTACCAAGGAGATGAAGAGTAGGTGGAATTGCTCCATTCCCTTTCCTATCCCTCTACATCCACCCCAATAAGAAAGATACTGAATTTGAATTCTTCTGTAGATAATCAAAAATCATCCCCCTTCCCATCTCCATCTCCCTGGGTCATTGGTCCTACCCTCTCTATCCACCTTGATTTTGCTCTCTGCTCTTTTACCATTTAATCTCAATCTTCGGCGATTCGTTGCTGTATCTTGCAGGAGACCAGCATCTTGTTGTATTTTTTGTTAGTCTCATTATTTATCCTTCAGTCTCTTCTCCTCTCTCCCTCTCTCAAGAACAACTTATGTGCACACACAGCTGTCCTCACTTCTCACTGACACTCTCAGGAACGGACACTTCCAACATTTAGCACAGCATGCTGTAATGTTGATGTGAAAATGAGAAGCCCTTCACCTGCAATGCTAATTAATCGTAAACAAGCTCTTTCCTAGAGGAGTTCTGGCACCAAAGCCAGGAAGGGAGTAGAATTCTCTTGCGGGAAGGCACGCAGTAGCCTATACTCACCACTAGGTGGGAGTGTTCAACCATTCATTGATAGACACCTATCAAAGACCGCTGTTCATTTAATCTGGTACTTATGGGAGTGTGAAACTAATACAGAAGCTATCTGAAATCAGAAGCCCAAGTGTATGGCAAAAGGAATGGAAAAAGGGACATAGTGGAGGTGTAGACATGAAAATATATTTGCCTGTGATGTTCATGAATGAGACATTTCAATTTGTGTCCTATAACCACCTAGGACTTTTAAAGAATGTATGAAGCCTGCTCCCATATTGTAAATGAACGTGGAGTTAGAAGACCTTGCTCAAGTCTTTTTAATACCTTTGTTTCCATGGAAAAGTCACTTTTACCTATCTAAGCCATGCAACTTAGCTAACCTACAAAAAGAAATGGTCTCCAGGGCTGCTTGCTTCTCCAGGTCTTAGGCAATATCACACTATCCTAGACTGAGAGTTATACAAGACCTTAAAGGCTGTCAGATCCAACACCCTTATTTTATAGATGAGTAAGTTGAGGTAGAGAGAGCTGAAGTGACTGGCCAAGCATTGCTAAGTGCCAGGGAGCAGGATTTGAACCAAGTTATTCCTGACTCCACATTCAGTGCCCTGTGGCCTATGGTATGCTGCCACTCAAAGATGGCACCAGAATCCATGAAGGAATTCACATATACAGGGGGGAATGGGAAGAGGAGGGAATTGAGGTGGAGATATCCCTTTCTTTAAAGAATCGTTGCAAAAGAAAGCTACAGTTTTAGTTCAATTCGACAAACAATTATTAAGTACCTAAGTAGATACAAGGCATTGTGTGACATGCTAGGGATTTAAAAAAAAAAAAAGCAAAGCTGTTCCTCCCCTCAAGGAGCTTGCACACTCCTTCTTGTATCTGTATATGCACGTGCCTGTGTGCAGCAGAGGGGGTTTTTAACAAGTATGCTAGAAAATACAAAGTCATAGAAAATAAATTCAGGAGGGGAAGCATGTCAACAATTTGGAGGAGAATAGAAAAAAAAAACCTCTTGTAGGCAGTTCTCTGCCACCGCTTGACTATACTCTAAAGAAAGATTGGTAGGAAATCTTAAGGCAGTGAAGAGGGAAGGCATTTCAAATAGGAGAGAAATATACTTACAGAGGGAGAAGAAGATGAAAGATGCAATATTTGGAACAGTTAGTAAATAAGGTTCATTGAAGAGTGAGAGAGGAAGCAGAACAATATAAAAAAAGAGAGGAAAGGTATATGGGAGCCATACTGCAAAAAGCTTTAAATGTCACATTTTAGCACTTTACCATGTGGTTTCTGTATCTGTGAGACTTCGTAGCAATACTACCATGCTATTGAAAGATACCAATACACAATGGAACTGCATGTGACTGTTTGAAGGTATTTTGATGGACTTCTAAATTTTTTCATAGTATTATATTATCAGGTTAATATGAAAAAAAAAATAAGCATGATCCTGGAAAAACTGGGTCAAGGGGCAATCTTGACTTTTTAAATATCACAGTCCAAACTAGAAAATCAGCTTTCACAAAGGAGGTAAAGAATGGTAGGAAAAAAAAAGTGGTGCATTTGGTATCAGAGAATACGGATTCAAATTTGAGCTCTTCTTCCTTGTATATCCTAGGGCAAGACCCTTAACTTTACTGTTTCCTTATCTGTAAAATGCAGAGGTTGAACAAAGTGACCTCTGGGGGTCTCCTCCAGTTTGAAATCTATGATTCCATGATTCTTTGTAATTTTGACTATGTGTCCATGAGGAAAGTATTCCCCACTGGCCAATTTTATCCCAGTACATCACTGTATGGCTTGATCATGATGAATAACTAATCTGTTGGCAATATAACATGTTAGAAGGAAGGTGTGGTACATGTAGTATAGCAGAAAAGACATCAGACAGAACTGGAGGCCCTGACTTGGAGTCCTGCCTTCTAAGAGCTTGAACAAGTCTTTTAAACTCTCTTCCTTAGTTTCCTGACTATTCAATTGGAATATTGAGATTTAGAGGACCTTACCTCACAAAATCGGGATTAAAAAGTGATTTGTAAACTATAAAAGGCTGCTAGGGAGCTCCGTAGTACACAGGGTGCTGGACCTGAAGTCAGGTAGACTCATCTTTCTGACTTCAAATTCAGCCTCAGATCCTTCTTAACTGTGTGGTCCTAAGCAAGTCACTTAAATCTGTTTGCCTCAGTTTCCTCATCTGTAAAATGAGCTGGAGAAGGAAATAGAAAACCACTGCAGCATCTTTGCCAAGAAAACCTGAAATGTGGTCAACAAAGAGTTGGGTAGGACTGAAAAAACTGAAGAGTAACAGAAAACCTATATAAATACTGCTATGTTTCTAAGAGTATTCATCTTAGGGGATTTCATTTCCTTCTAGATAAAATGAAAAGTTAGATTATACCTCCTTACCTGGTCCCCCATATCAAATTCATATTATTCAAAAAGATAATTATATAAATTATGGCCATTGGTTCCAGTCTAATGGAAATATCCAATACAAGTTTCAATGATGTAACCACTTCACAGGATTCATTTTTCACACTAATTGGGACCTAGCTGTACTTCTCTTCATGTCCTGTTCTAGCTGAATCCTTTATGTACAATTACTATCTCTCCTCTTCCAGATAATCCTATGGAATGTTACCCAGATACTCCTGAAAACATATTTGCCTGGGATGTTCATGAATGAGACATTTCAATTTGTGTCCTACAGCCACCTGGGACTTTTCAGGAGTGTTCTGCAGCCTGCTCCCACTTCGTATTCTTTGTCAATGTACACCAAAGAGACTTCCTGGCTGCAGGTGTCGATCGTTAAGCCACTGCATGGCAACTACATAGCAAACACAGTAACTTTGATCACATATGCTGATGCTGATTTACATGATTTCCATAGAAATAGACTCAAATTAATCAATTTATTTTAACGTTTAATCAATGATCTATTTCTGCTCTATATGTGGTACTTAGTACATTGCCTTGCACATAGTTGGCGGCTTGTTGTCCTTCATTCTTGAAGAGGACCAAAACGGCATCATTGTGCTAGAGTCAAGTTTTGGATGATTCTGACTGTGGCTGATCAGATCTACACGAGCTCCAAATGCTCTACCACAAGTCAGGCATAAAAGAGTCTGTGTGAACATTTGGGATGCAAATCCTGCATTGCCTTTGAACTGCTTTAATTCTGCTTTGCTCACAGAGCACAGCACCTTCTCTGATGTGGGCACACAATGCTGAACAGTCCTGTGCCAGTGTCTCCCATGTCACACAGTCAATTCCAAAGTTCTCAAGAGGGACTTTGAGAGTGTCCTTGTATTGCTTCTTCTCATCACCATGTGAATGCTTGCCCTGTGTGAGTTCTTCATACAATGGTCTTTTTGGCAAGTCTACATTTTGCATTCACACAGTGTGGCTAGTCCATCGGAGTTGTGCTCTCTGAGGCAGAGTTTGAATGCTTGGTAGTTTAGTTTGAATAAGGGGCTCAGTTTCTGGTGCCTTATCCTATCAGGTAAATCTTCAGAATCTTCCTAAGACAATTCAAATGGAAAGTGATACAGTTTCCTGGCATGGCACTGGTAGACTGCCCAGGTTCTGCAGGCATACAACAATGAGGTCAGCACCATTGCTCTGTAGGCCTTCAGTCTGCTAGTCAGTCTAATACCTCTTCCCTCCCATACTTTCCTTCAGAGCCTCCCAAACACTGAGCTAGCTCCAGCAATGTGTGCGTAAACCTCATCGTCAATGTGTATATCCCTGGAAAGTGCACTACCAAGGTAAGTGAACTTATCCACAGCATTCAAAAGTTCTTCATTTGCTGTAACCGATGGTTCCATGTATGGATGATGTGGTGGTGATTGAGGGAGCACCTGAGCCTTCCTGGTGTTAATTGTTAGGCCAAAATTAACACAAGCAGTAGAAAGTTTATTCATGCTTTTTTGCATCTCAGTTTCAGGGGCTGCATTGAGTGCACGATCATCTGCAAACAGAAAATCATGCACCAACACTCCCTCCACTTTGGTCTTGGCTTGTAGCCTTTTCAAGTTGAAGAATTTACCATCAGCACAATAGCTGATCTTGATACCACATTCATCCTCATTGAAAGCATTTGACAACATGGCTGAAAACATCATGCTAAAAAGCATGGGAGCAAGCACACAGTCTTATTTCATTCTAATGATGACTGGGAAGGCATGAGAGCATTATCCATTAGCTAGAACCTGAGTAGGCATTTAATAAATGATTGATGGATGGACAACTGAATTTCCACATGTACATGTTTGCTGCTGGTACAGTGTTTTGTTTCTTTGTTTGTTTTTCCCAGAAACAAGGAAGAAACATCACTCAGGAGTCACTTGTCATACTACTGTGATCTAGAAGAGCCCAAAACAAACTGAAATTCTGTTTTGGGCAAATTCACCTGGGGATGGGGGGTGGAATGTTGCTGAGGTGTAAAAGAGAATCCTATCACCTGTGCAATTGACACAGGAAGGAGAGGTAGGAACCCTGGGAAAGGAGTGTTTGAAGCAACATGAAGTTATAGTCGTTCCACAGAGAAGGATGCGTGCCCTTCTGTCAGCATCCTGGGACAAAGCTCCTTTCACCTAATATTTTTTATAACTCTGTTACAATATAACACGGTAAATTATATAGTATAAAATCCTGTACTTATTATCAGTACATGAATCTGGCTTCTAACTTTTGTCATTTTGTTATGGTTTCAATAAATACAGAAGCAGCATGAAGGAATGGATAGAGGACAGGCCAGGAGGATGTCATTCACAGGTCATGCCTCTGACATAGAGGGCAAGTAACTTAAATTCTCAGCACTCTAGGCAATTCTCAAATATTATAAGTTGCAGAGAAGGTGCCAACCAAAATGGGTAGAGACATTTCCATACTTGGAAGTTCCCTAAACCAGAGAGAAATCACAAATCCATTCCCCAGCACTCTCAGTAAGTTTAAATATTGGATAAAATGGAAGAGTGGGGATATTAACTTCAAACTAATGCAAAGCCTTGATATTCCAAAGGTCCGTTGTGACAATGCAAAAGTGTCTATCCTAGGAACTACTTACTTCAAGACAGAATATGGCACCTTATATGTTTCAAAAGCATTATGGTTTTCTTTCTTCTTTGAAAAGAGAGGCTCTTTCTTCAGTGGAAAAAGTAGATAGCTTTTGAATACATTCCAATTCAAGATGTGCTTCCAAAGGAAGTATATCAGCAGAAAGAGTAGAAAGGGAGATGGGGGTGGAGGGGGGGATTGAGAGAGTATAAGTATGCAACTGATGACTGGATAGAAGCCAGATTACAATTCCGAGAGGATGCATAAGCAAAAAGAAGCTCCAGGTATAGAGAAAAATACAGGAATAGCCTGAGAAGAGGGGAGGGGAATGACTTCATTAGCAGTAAGTGCCAGTCCTTCAGAATGATTGATCCCTTTAATAGGAAAAGGAAAATCTGGACTAAAGGGATTCCCTCTAATGAGCAAAGAGTTGTATCTAGAATTACTGTTGATTTAGGCAAAAATCAACAGACTTCTGTTATTGGACCAGGAAGAAAGGAAATTACCCTTTTGAAAGCAGTTCAAACGTAAGCTCGTGCGGAAGTTGGCTGAAATCCGTAAGTATTGGCTCACCACAGACAGCAGATGAATATCGTGTGCCATAAAGCAAAGTACTGGGAAGAGGAACTGGGCATTTTCCCTTTGTAAAGGTTCTCCCTCCTTCTAGCCATTGACACTTAATACCTGTGTGGCCTTGGCCAAGTCACACTGACTACCTCAGCCTCAGTTTCCTCATCTTTAAAATGGGGGACAGGTCCTTTCTGACTCTAATTCAATTATCCTGTGATCCTCTGATTTTTACATACCCAACTTCCTCCCAAACATAAGACTAGCTTTCTACATAGAACACGATTGCTTTAGGAAATAAATATTTTCCTTTCTCTGGGATTCTCAGCACAACCTGTTGTCTATTCCTCCCACTTTTCAGCAAGGGCTGCAGAGAGCATCCAGTTGTCCTTTCCCATTCTCTCTTCCCTCCTGCTACTTTCTGCCTTTTTCTAATCCCTTGCTTCTCACTGACTGCTTTTCCCCACCATGGAGCAAACTCTCATGACCAGCCTTGGGTAAGCTGCAAGGAGATGGAGGAAGGTTCACTGTACCGCCCCACACTCACAAACCTTGTGCCACCAATAGCACCTGAAAGGGAGAGAAAAGCAGAGCTGTATCTGCTCAAGATGGCCCCCGTAGTGATAGCTTAATGACTAGACCTCTGTACACACTAGGCTTCCTCATCCAATACATCAATAATTCACAATGCCAATATATATCACTAGATGCACCCTCCCTCTCCCCAACTCTGTGAATTCCACAAATTCCACAAACAAATAAATGTTGTTTATGTTCTACTCTTAAAGGCAACAAGATGAATAAAAGGAAGAAGACACTTCTCTGCTTTGGGGAAGGGCTCATACCCTGTACATATACCATAGATGTTCCTAGGGAGTCCGCTGATGGCCCGCAGCTTGCATTGTAAACAATTATTACAGAGTCTTTCCTTGTTTTCCCTCAAGCCTGGTGTGGTGCTCTCTGAGAGCACCTTCATTAAATGCCAGAGGCTTAAAGCTAATAAATCTTGTTCCCAATCCTTTGCAAAACACCTCTGTTTATTTTTCCAATAGTCCAGCTTTTGTAATAACACCAGATTGGGAGATACTGGGTGAGGGGGAGGAGAAACCAAACAAGAGGGAGAAAGGTCACGAATTTTTTAAACTATGTGGGTTTTTTTATTATTATTGTTATTTTTGAAGTATGTTTAGCACTGAGACAAATTGTACATTTACTGCGAGTCACCGGGACCTAACGAGCTCCTAATGTGCCCCATACTTCAAGGTTTTTCAGAACAGGCCAGTAACTTAGCAACGGCAGCTAAACCTTGACGGGAATAATCAGTATTTGTGTTGCAGCTTCAGGCTTCCCCACTGTAGAAGGTTTTTTTTTTTCTTTTTTTTTTTCTTTTCCTCTCTTTCTTTTTTTTAAAGGATCCCACAACAAGGAAGAACAACCATTGCTGGGAAGGGACCATGATTCCTACTGCAGCTTCTGGATCACATAAGTCATGGCTATCAACCCTTGAGTCCAATCCTAAAAGAAAGGAGCTTTCATGGAATGCCAAAGAAGGGACTAGAGGTGAGAGAGGCTGAATATAGTCCTCTCTGTCAGGTTTTGTAGGGCAAAGTACCAATCTCCTCTTCCTCCCAAATCCCTCCAAAAAAAAATCATTTATTTTGAAGGCACAAAGACATCAATAGACAGAAGATATAATGGATAAGTGAGAGCAGAGGTGAAAAAACCTGAGAAGAAAGTTCAATAAGTTGAACTGTTTCTGTCTCTGTAGTTTGATCATGGCCAGCTTGGTAACACTGCATCTCAAAAAACATATGCAAAAAGGTGATAGAGGCAAGAAGGATTCATTTAATCTGCTTGCATGTCAAGACATGAGCATTTAAATCAGCTTTTCCCATGTTTTAAATGATGATTTTTTTTCTCAAATCAAAGTCATTTCCCAATCTACTCTATTCATAGACATCTTCAGTGTTGTTAAAACAAACAAAAAAGGGGCAGCTAGATAGCACAGTGAATTAAAGTACCAGATCTGGATTCAGGAAGACCTGAGTTCAAATCTGAACTCAGACACTTACTAGCTATGTGACCCTGGGCAAGTCACTTTATCCCAATTGCCTCAAACCCCCCATTTTTTTTCATAAGTTAAGTATAAAGAGACCAACAACCACAAAAACTACCTCTTACAATGACGTTCTATACCTGTAGGGCCCTCACTTCTCTACTGAAAGGAGACATATCATTGCATACTCCATCTTTAGAAACAAAATAATTCTATGCAATAACCCTGATTTCAATTGCCTATTAGTTGCTGTCTTTGTTTATGTTTTTGTAGTCACTATGAATATTTTTCTCTTGGTCTTTCTTCATGCTGCATTATTTTGGACAAGTCTTCCCATGTGTCCCTGAATTTGTCACATTTGTTTAGTATGATGCAACATTAGTTCTCTGCATTCACCTACAACAGTTTGCTAAGCCCTTCCCCATTAAACAGATTGTTTCCAGTTTTCGGCTACCAGGAGTGGTGGTGCTATGAATATTTTGACAACTTTAAGACCTTTCTCTCATCAATCACTCTATGAACATCCAGGTTAAAAGTAAAAAAAAAAAATCACAAAGTGACTTATCTCACAGAATTCCAAATTGTTTTCCTGACCAATTGGACCAACTCACACC
This sequence comes from Pseudochirops corinnae, assembly GCA_028646515.1. NCBI lineage: Eukaryota > Metazoa > Chordata > Mammalia > Diprotodontia > Pseudocheiridae > Pseudochirops > Pseudochirops corinnae. The sequence continues at coordinate 285,094,281 of CM053588.1, forward strand.
TCCAGCAAGAGCATTTGAACACATAAGTATTGAATTAAATCTAACTTTTGGAAGGTAAGAAGGACACTCAGGAGACTTGGAGAGGTAGAGTTTTGGTAGTCATAAGCTTTGCAGCCTTTAGGGCTCCAGGCATCAGATTTTCATATGAAAATGAAAAGAAAGCATCTCAGAGGTCTGTTTGGGGTCTTGCATTCTATAAATATCTGCCACAGAAAAGCCTAGCACAACTATAGCACAGAATATAGTGTTATGTTCACAATCAGCTTTGTCCTTTCTCTCTAAAATGGGAATGATTCTCATATTTCCAGCACTTTAAATGTTTGTGGGGACTAACAACTCTGAGTAGTGGGTTTAAGCTCTCTGAAAAACAAAAAAACAAATTGATCTGCCATTAACAACAGGACAGAAGATATAATTTTGTTCATTTCACTTAGACTAATAACTTCGGGGGCTAATACCCAAGTCATTGTCTGGAAGTTCTTTATTTGTTTTTTTTAAGTTACACCTTTAACACAGTCATGCTGATTTCCTCAGCGGACTGTATTGTACGCCCAATAGGTCATTGTTAATGGGTAAAGAAGAGATGCTTCTCTCTTTCCCAAGAGATGCCAAAGACCTCAGGTTGTGAGAATAACCGATGAAAGTGAACTGCAGCTTCAGAATGAGTGGGAGAAAGCAGTCAGAGAAAAAAATCTTACTTTTCATATTGTTGTCTTTGTTGTTTAGTAGAAAATGAAGATGGTCCCTCTCTTGACCCTTACACATTAGGAATGTTCAAGATAATAACAATAATAATTGATAATAACAGCAGCGAGTATTTAGCTAACAGTTCAAGATTTACAAAGCACTTTATAAATATTTTCTTATTTGATCCTAACAACAACCCTGAAAACAGGTGTTATTATTATTATTATTGCTGTTGTTATTTTGTATATGAAGAGACTTGGAACAGACCAAGGTAAAGTGATTTGCCCAGGGCAACATAGCTAGTTACATAGTAAATATCTAAGGTAGGATTTAAACTCAGATTTTCCTGACTATAAGTCTAATTTTTTTTTCCACTTTACCACCTAGAGCAGTGGTTCTCAACCTATGGGTCACAACCCCTTTGGGGGTCAAATGGGATCACCAAAGACCATCAGAAAATACATATTTCCAATGGTCTTAGGAACCGAGACACTGTTCCTCTATCCATCTCCAGGAGGGTCCTCCCACATGCAGATACACCCACATATGAGTATTAAAGGGTTGCGGCATTAGGAAGGTTGAGAACCACTGATCTAGAGAGCTCTGAGAATTATTATATATGGTCAGAGAAATATATGACTGGGGTGGGAGAGAAGGGTGGTCACATGGTAAGTGACTAGTTACTGACAGATACACTCTGGACTTCACAACTATCCACAAAATGTCACAAAAACTAGAGGATGTTACCCAGAACACAGAATCAGCCTCTTTGGGCAGTCCTACAAGTGTCTGTTGATAAGAAGCCCATAGGATGGGCAGGCATGGATGGCTTACAATGCTTCTCTACCCTTGTCTATGGAATCACAGAACCGTGAAAAGTGTCAAAGAAGCCAAGGATTAAGATATGAAAAGGAAACACAGTTCTGGTTAGGTGGAAAAGAGACTCAGACTGCACTGAAAGGAGAATATAGCCTGTAGAGAGACTGACTTCCCCAAATGCTCTAAAAAAAAAGAAAAAAAAAATTAATGCACTTGAAAACTGAAGCATGGAATCCAGATTAAAGATAGTCAAAGAACTAACTCCTAAACTGACTTCAGCATCTTCCTCTTTCTCCTTGGCCCCCCCTCTTCCTCCCTCTCCCTCTCTCTCTGTATCTCTTTCTCTCTCCATCTCCATATGTCTATGTGTGTAATTCTACTCCTGTTTATGATTTGTGCTTTCAGAATACCTTCACACTCCTCAGAAAAGTAGATTGTGTAGCACTCAAGAAGTGCCCGAGAGTGAATTCTAATAATGATGACTCGCTACAACAAAGAAGTACAAGAGGTAAGAGTACACTGAGGCTTAAATTCCTAGGACCACAGTTACAAGAAATAACAGGACCTACTTTGTATATAGGACAGGAAGGTTAATTGCCTAGTCTTGTGCAATGCCCACAGTGGAAAAAACAGACCTGCTGCCCATCCATGCTAAAAACTCCTTCTTGGGGCCATGGCCTGGTGTATTTCCCAATGGAAATGAGATGTTATTTAACTAGCCATATTCCCCCAGCACAGAAGATTTCTGGAGGCCATTCGTTAGGGGATTAGAGGTCAGCCTCAGAGTCCAGTCCAGTCATTACTTAATCACTGGACTCCATTCAGTTTCCCATGCTCAGGAAATAGGGGAAGTACACAATTTCAACTTTTACAGATACTATGACTTTAAATTAATGTTTGTGAAAATCCTCTGAGTTTAATTTTTTTCCAAAAAAAGATGGGGAAGAGGGTCATTAGTCAATCTCATTAATTAATTCACCTTTGCTATATTAAAAACCTGCATAGCAACATATAATAGTAAATGGTGCTTTCAAAGGACGTTCATAGGGACAATAGGGAGATTTAATTATTTCTGCCAGTCGGTCAGCCTTTCCTAGGGGTCAGAGAGAACAAGGAACAGTGTTGACACAAATTACTTCCTCTATTTGCCCAGAAGCTGAGAAATTCATGGTCAGATCTCAAGCCAATACCTGGAGACAGGCAGTTGACTGCTACGTGCGCTGGTCTACATATGAATACAGATGATATGTCTGTGGTTAGCTGGGGATAATAGGTTCCTCAGCTGTTTGTTTAAAGTTTTATACTGGATTTCCCAAGGTAATCCCCATTGGTTAGAACATGAAATGGTGCAAACTCACTGAATCCCACTTCTGAAAGCCAGCTAAAATTGGGACAAGGGCAATCTGACATTCTTTTCTGTTTATCAGCCTCAGAAAAGAGAAAAAAATGTAAAGGAAGTGTCATGCCCTGGAGTCCACAATACATTGCATAATATGCCATGCTGGTTTTAATGATGGAGCATTTTATCAAATTTCTAGAAAAATGTCTAAGCAGAATGATTTCTGATCAGGGCTCCAAAGTTTGCAACCAGTTTGATTGACAATGCTTCTAGTATCGAGTCACTTATACAAAGAGAGTCCAGCTAAAGGAAGCCTTACTTTATCTTATTCCTACTGCTATCATCACCATCAATAGATGTATAACTTTAAAGGAAGAGGGGAAGTTAAATTAGTCCTTGGGAGGCAAAGAATTAATGGCCGCAATATGGAAGCAGCTGATGCTTCCTCCCAAGTTACAAAAATGATACTTCTCAGAAAAGTAGAGGGGAAAAAAGGCCATGACAATGTTAATACTGGCATTCAAATATGAGCTCAAAGAAGTAAGGAATATGTATTTGAACCATCCTTCCAATTTCTTATACTTGTGGGGGAACAGAGATTCAGAGACATTCAAAGGCCATATCTTTGTTGAATTTCATAAAATTTACCTGAACTCTTAAATCAGGGCACCATGGGAACCTTTCCACTGACTATAGATAGGAAAACATTTCCTGGAGAAAAGATGAATTATTTTCCAGTGACTATATAACTGAACAGATTTGATCCTGCTATTGTATATTTAGCATACTACTGAGCATAACTGTCTTATACATTCAGGGTTTCTTTCTTCCTTAGTCAAGGAGGGAGATTGCCCAGAATATTTTGTCATTAGATATCCATCCTGCTGAATATCTGCCTTCTCCTCCCTACCTATCCAAATAGTCTAATCAACCTCAAGGCCCATCTTCTCCAAAAAATCTTCCCCAGTAACTGCAGAAAGTAGTGAGTGTTTCCTGTTTGTCTGCATATGGCACTCATTGTCTATCCATAGGCTCCCAAAGTGGGTGATACCTTCTGGTATCTAACATTGGAATGATCCTGGGGAGATGGTGGAAGGTGGGGTGGTAGTAGCCTTGGGTGCAATTTTGGGGACACTGAATAATAATAAAGAGGTGATGGAAACATAAGGCAAGAGAAGAGGAGAAAAATCTGAAAAAACTTTTGTATATATTTCATGTGTTGTGTAACAGTTAAAGCCATGATGATTACATTATTTTCCAAATAAACACACAAAACGCAGGTTATAATGGATCAAGTCCACCAACAGGTCTTAACAAGCAAGTATTGGCAGGCTAGTGTGTCACCCACGGTTGGGAAGTCCAGCATACATCAACAGGAACATGTACATGTAATGACTTGTTTACAAAAAGATATTGTACAGTTACATGATGCAATATTGCATATTTAAGATTTCAATGTTGGGGGGTCACATAAATTTACAATAAATTATTAAATTTAGTATGTGATGTTTTATATATATGTATATATACTTAATTTTATTTGAAATAATGCACAAATTTCAAAAAGAACTATTAAAAGGTTAAAGCAAGTAGATTTTTGGGGGGGATCTGAGTAATTTTTTTTTAAGGAGGCAGTACGGCAAATAAGTTTGGCAATCTCTAGTCTATACTATACTTTAAAACAATCTTGGTTACATTAAATTTAATTTGACTGCTTTGTATTGGGAGGTAGTATGACTCACTGGAGAGAGCACTGAAATCTGAGTTTCAATCTGGATCTCTTATTACTTGTGAGAACTTGCATAAATCTGCTCTAAAGTTGAGTCAGTTATTTTCTATTGTGTGTAAAGCTAAATTTCCCAACAAGATTGAAAACTCCTTGGGCTATGGTCTAATCTTACGCTTTTTGCTTATTCACCTCAGCAAAAAGTGAAATTTTTAGATAATTTATATTCAACAAATGCATAATCAAGTGAAATGAATTGACTTCAACAAAACACAACTGAATGTGAGACCTTCCAGCCAGCAAACTGGGTGTCCTCATTGCTATGTGCCACTCAATGCCAACTTTTGCCTTAATACTCTGGGGTATTCTTGGGTTTGGTGTTTTTAATTATTATAGCAATTTTTATTGTTCTTGTTGTGTCATTTCATTCATGTCTGACTCTTCATGACTCCATTTTGGGTTATTTTGGATAACATACTGGAATAATTTGCTATTTCTTTCTCCAGTTGATATTGCATGTGAGGAAGCTGAAGCAAACAGGGCTATGTGACTTGCTCAGGGTCACACAGCTAGTAAGTATCTGAGGCTAGGTCTGATCTTAGGAAAATTAACTGTTTTGACTCTGGCCTCAGTGCTCTATCTACTGCATCATCTAGCTGCTTTGAGGCTTTACTCTCAGATTATCTAGCCAATCATCCCCTCCTCTCTTCTCAGAGAGATTAAATGACTCCTGGTCTACACTACTACACAGTGGTAGAGACAGGACTAGAATCCAAGGCTGTTAGCTCCCACTTCACTAATTCAGTGTTTTCCATTGATGCAATGTTTCCTCATCACGATCCTGATGAGAGTGTTGATGCTCCCCTGGAAAGCCCTGGAGTAGGAAATTAAATATTAGATTTCTTAATGCCCCAAAGAGGCAGGGTAGCAAAAACAAACCAACTTATCAACATATAATTACAAAAATTAAGGCAAATGAGACAATCTCCCTTTTCTTTAAAAGCTGTTGTCAGAGTCAACAAATTGAGTTGCACAGTTTACGTGCATTGGACACCTGTTTCTCATTGAGGAGATATTTTAAACATCAGATGTAAATTGAAATGTTGCACAGATTCCAGACAGAGAGAAATTCATAGAAACTACACAGCATAGTTGAGCCAATCTCGGAGCAGCTCTTTTGGTTTTCAAGAGACAAAAATCTCATCTTCAATGTTGTACCTCAACCATCCCTCAGCATGGTTCTCTGTGTAATCCTATTTCTATGAATTTACGGCAAGAATATTTAAGCTACACAAGATACATTGAATAACATGGATTATTTTCTTCAACCAAGAGCATGTGGGTATTTCAATTCTGCATAGGCAGATGATCCAAGATCAAACCTTTCACCTGCATTTAATACCTGAAGAACCTTAGAAAAGTCAATTATTCTCTGTTACTCTCAGTTTTCTCATATGTAAAATGGGGACCTTCGGTTAAATATCCTTTAGAGGCGCTTTCTAGCTCTCAACCTATGATCCTATTAATTCAACAATCATTTATTGAGTGGATTCTGTTTAAGATAAAGGTTAGGTCTTAGACTCAGAAGCCCCAGGTATAAGTCCTGCCTCTGAACTATGTAAGCTCTATGACCAAGAATGAGTCATTTAACCATTCCTTGTCCCAGGCAGCTCTTTAAAACTAAATTAGGATGGCTATTTGCATTGACAGAGGGAGTTCCCAGTTGGATTGAGAGTTCAAAATATTGTTCAAATATAACAGATATGGACCAAAATAAAACATGTGAACACTGCTTTAAGGAATACAGATAAAAGAAGAAAAATGAAATTGTTCCTACCCCTCAAAGACCTTTGATTCTAGTTAATAGATGAGAGGCAGGTGTGGCATGTAGATAAATAAGTAAGCAGGAGGCAATTTTAAAGTGGAATGGGGCACTGGCAATGAGGGGCATTGAGAAAGGCTTCTTAAAGGAGGTGGCCCTGACTGGAACATTAAAAAAAGAGAAGGAAGAATTAAGGTGGAAATTACAAATGTATATTGTAGACAAGGTTAGTCTGGGGTTAACTTTTGTCATTGTGAGGAGGCAGAAGAGAGAACTTGGATTACAAAAAATAGCTCGTCATCCAGTTTGGCTGGAACATAGAATATTGTAAAAGGGAATAACGTGAAATACATCTGGATAGGTAAACTGGAGCCTGGCTGTCCAGTTCGTTAGGTGCCAAACTGAAAGGTATGTAGTTATCCCAGAAATAAGAGGGAGCCACTCTCAGATTTTGAGCATGGGATTAGCTATATTACATGGAAGTCTTCTGGACTCTGAGATTCTCCAAAGGGAATTTTCTATTCAAATCGAGAGTTCTAAACTTTTAACCAAGAGAATGCTCTTGGGTCTAATTCCTAAGATGAGTTTTACTCAGAAATGGCTTTGAGAATTATATTATGTATTTCAAATTGTAGATTTAAGATTTCTGGCCACAATCAGATGATGTAATAGAGTGGGAGCCTAACTTTGCAAATGAAACCAAGCAAGGTTGTAGAGGGCAGTACCTTGGTGGATAAGATTAGAATTTAAAATGACACTGGCAAATTAGAGAACTAATCAGGAATCAACAAAACGAAGCTGTGCAGGGACAAAGGAAAGTTACAGAGGGGGAAAAAACAAATGGAATAACTTGAGTGAGGACTGACTGACTTTACATTTGGAATACAAGAAAATAGCTGGTATTCAAAAATTCACAAGCTTAGAATCACAAGCCCTGATTTCAAACAGAGCTGACACAATACAAGATTGCATAAATAGATGTAAGAAACAGCAGGGCTATAAGGTAATCCTTTCATCATACTAAGCATGAGCAGATACAAGGCTGTTTCCTGGTCTGAGCCCTAACAACTCATTGTGCAACATGGGGCATCTGAAGTGAGTTCAGAAGAGAGAATAAAGAACAATAAAAACGGATTGTAAAATAAAGCCCATAAAATAAATGGGACTCTTTCTTCTAGATTAGAGAAGCTCTAGAAAACAAAATAATGATATTTGAGTCAATGTTTGTTGTACTGGTGATACAGATCTTCTCCTCCACCAAAGGATAATAAGAAGAGATGTTCTTAAGGGGTTACATAAAAGATTTAGGTTGTGCATAAGGAGAAAATATCGTGACCATCCTACATATACCTCAGCTCTCATCCCGATTCCAATCACAAGAACCATACTCAATTCATACATTTCCTTTCCCATTCCATGAGTTATTTTGTTTGTTTGTTTGTTTGTTTGTTTTGGGATGTCTGCTCTATTTTCAACAAACTCTCTTGCAGGCTTACACTATTCAACTGACCTTCCAGATACATCCATCAAAGCTCCATTTGGGTTACCACGTGCAGTTTGAATTAACACTGGGACATCAAGGTAGAGATTCCTCTGAGTCTAGGCAATTAGAGGTGAAGGTCTAGAACCCAGAAGACAGGTCAGGATTGGAAATACAAACATGACAGTGATTTATATAGAAATAGTAGTTGAAGCTGAGAGTGAATGATATTCACAAGAAGAGAGTACAAAATTATTTGTCTCTCCCCTGAGGACAAAAAAAAATTCTTTCCAATTGGAGATCATTCATTCTCCCACTCCTCCAGGTGGAAGGGCCTCCTTTTTATTTTCCCCCTGTCCCTTCCAGACTATTTCTCTTTCTCTAACCTTCAGTGACATTTCTTCCTTTGAGGTCTATAAAATCTATTCATACTAGTGTCTTTAGTCATGTTTCTGTCATATGCTAACCTGAAGGTCGTTCTGGAGAGTTGGTGATGTATAGCATAGGGGAGGAAATTAGGACCATCCAGTCTAAGTTCACTCCCCTTTTTTCCAACACTTCTGAGAAACCTTGACTCCTTTATTCTAGTTAAAAAATAAGGAAACCCTACTGTTAAGTAAAGGGGCAGCTAGGTGGTACAGGACATAGAGCACTGGATCTGTTGTCAGGAAGATCTGAGTTCAAATTTGGCCTTAGACACTAGCTGTGTGACTGTGGGCAAGTCACCTAATCCTGTTTGCCTCTATTCCTCATCTGTAAAATGCGGTTGTACTGGAGAAGTAAGTGGCAAACCACTCTAGTATCTTTGCCAAGAAAATCCCATGGACAAGTCTATGGGATCAGAAAGAGTTGGAGGCGACCAAACAACACTTCTGAGCTAAGTATTTCCTTTATTTTGGCATTTCAGCCTCCTCTCTTCCTCCTCCTACAGGATTTATTCCAACAATTATAGAGCCCATTCTCTCAAGAGTGGGTGGCTCATGAGAGGGGGAGCAGAATTTATAAAGTAGAGGGACTCACTGAAATTTCAGTGCTATTTGTTCTGCAAACCTGATTTGGGTTTGTCTTCTGGGGAAAGAGTAAGAAGAAAAGGTTAGTACTGTGAGTCCAGGAAAGATTGTGTGGGGAGAGAGAGAGGGAGAGAGAAAGAGAGACAGATAGAGAGAGAGAGACAGACAGAGAAAGACAGAGAGATACAGAGAGACAGAGAGAGAGAGAGACACAGAGAGAGAAAGAGACAGAGACACAGACAGATGAAAGAGAAGGAGAGAGAATGAGGGAGAGAGTGAAGAGAGAAGATAGAGGGAGAGAAATAGACAGAGACAGAGACAGAGAGAAAGAGACAGAGATAGACAGGCAGAGACAGAGAGAGGCAGAGACAGAGACAAAGAGACAGAGACAGAGACAGGGAGAGACAGGGAGGAAAGAGAAGGAAAGAGAAGGAGAAAGAGAGTGAAGATAAGAGAGAGAGGGAGAAAGAGGAGAGAGATAGGGAGAGAGAGAGAGAGAAAGAAAGAGAGAGAGAGAGAGAGAAAGAGAGAGAGAGAGAGAGAGAGAGAGAGAGAGAGAGAGAGAGAGAGATTGATTCCGTAGAAAAGCCCAAGAGTTACCTAAACAGCTTCTTCAAGTTAAATTCCTTTCTTAGGGGGAACTCAGAGGTTACAATGAGTGCTTTACAAGTTATTGCTATCTGTTTATGGGCTTTCGTGAATCACCTTGGTGCCTCATGTGTTTTAGTATCTGTCTATGGGCTCCTATAAGCCTTTGGCAACTTCTGTATTTTTTATGGAGTAAAACATAAGTTGTTCTCAACCCATACACGTTTGTTACAATCCAATGTCTTTGTAGGAACTGAGAACCCCATTATTCACATCTATGGAAACCTAGATGTAAGTTATGCCTTAGATACACTTAGAGAGTTTCCCAGATCAAACGCTAGGTGGAGGGAATGAGCCAATCATGGATACTTAGTTTTTGAGAAGATTCTTAGGATTGGACCAACCTAGGTAGGCACAGTCTTGTAGTGGGGAAGGGAACCTGGGCCTTGGGGTAACCCATGGGACCTGTGAATGCTTCTACTCTCCAATCCTTTATTTTATTTTATTTATTTAACATTCTTGTTTTCATTCTCCTGTCAGTGTAGCTCCTCTTCTCTGTCCTCCCCCCATATGGAATGCAGGCTTTCTGAGGGGAGGATCTATTTTCATTCTTGTCTTTGTGTCATCAGAACTCACCCCAAAGCCTGGCACATAATAGGTGGTTTTTAAAAAATTTCTGCTTGATTGAATTCAATTCAATTGAATTTTTAATCTCTCCCTCCTCAGTGATTCTTCACCATTCATTCGCAAACATACTAAACCAAATGACCAACCAACCAGAAAATAAACAAACTGTCCTTGACTTATCTATTGCACTGAGCTATAACTTTATCTCTCTATTCCCCTTAGATACCATAATCCTTGAAAATAAATAGCTATTTATAACTCAGTGTCTCTAATACCTCATCATCTTCTTTTCCTTGATGCCCTTGTAATCTGACTTTTATACCTGACATGATATTGAAACTACTTTCTGAAAGACCACCAAAAACTCCACTAATCACCATTTCCAATAACCTTCATCCATTTTTCATCCTTCTTGGCCTCACTACAGCTTTGAAACTACTGAAGAGAATATAATGTGGCTGGGTAGCACAGTGAATACAGTTCTGGACTTGGAGTCAGAAAGACTGCAGTTCAAATCTGGCCTCAGAAACTTATTAGCTGTGTGACCTTGGGCAAGTAATTAACCTCTGTTTGCCTCAGTTTCCTCACCTGCAAAATGGGAGTAATAATAGCACCTAACCCCCAGGGTTGTTGTGAGGATAAAGTGAGATCATAATTATTAAGTGTATTGCACAGTGCCTAGCACACAGTAAGAATTCCGTAAACGTTAAATATTATTATTTTTTAGAGTCAAAGGACGTAGATTTAAAAATCACATCCTACACTAACTTATCAGAGGAGTATATTGGAGCCAATTTTAACCCACCCAAGAACCAACCGTTACAATTTTCAGTGCAAACATATACACCTCATAGAACTTAAAATCAGAGCATTATTTATCATTTTGTTGACGGTTTAACCTTATGAAACTGATGGAGAAAATGTTAATATTGAAAATCAAACTTAAAATTGTCTTAGATACATTCCCTACACACACGTGTGTGCGCGCACACACACACACACATGCACATGCACACACACACACACACACACAGCAGTTGTTAAATATTTACTAGCACCCTCTGGACAAGTCACTTAATTTTCCTGAGACTCAGTTTCTTTATCTATAAAATAATGAAATCAGTTGAACTAGGTAGTCTGTGACTTCACTTCCACTTATAGACTTATGACCACCTGTTCCCAGACATTTTCATTCCCCTTGACTTCAGAGAAGCCGTATTTTTCTGCTTTATCCTATGTCCCTATGACTCTTGTAACTTTCACTAAATTCCCCCTTATTTCCCACCCCAATACAACTTTTTTTTTTTTTAAGATTCCCGTATCACTTAGACTTGATGTATAGGAGCTACACGTGAACCCAATACCAATACTGCTTAGCCTATGACCAAGTTAGTGGTCCCGTGATTCCAGTATTGAAGGGCACCATAATGCCCAACTTGGTATGGACATCTGATTAGCAAAGCAATTCACAGCTCAGAATTCTGGAGTTCAAGAGATCTGCCAGCCTCAGCCTCCAGCTAGCTAAAACAGGGATTACAGGGATGACTTCCTTGATTCCTAATTGATCAATAAACATTGATTAAATACCTACTATGCATAAGGCACTGGGCTAAGTGATGGGAAAACAAAATGAGCAAAATATACTACCTGCCTTCAAGGAGCTCACAGTCTAATAGGAAAGACAACACAGAAACAAAGCTATCCAAGGCACTTTTTATCCAGGCTAAATAGATAATGATTAATAGAGGGAAGACACAAGAATTAAGAGAGGCGGGGGTGGGGGGGGTGGGGTGGGGGAGGGGGAGGCTTTCAGTAAAAGATGGGATTTTAGTTGGGAATTAAAGGAAGTCTAAGACAGTTGCCAGAGTGAAGGAAAGAGCATTCCAGGCATCAGAGACAGAGAAAATGCCTGAATCTGGGAAGTTGTGTCTTGTTCAGGGTCCATTTTCTGACTCCTTAATGTAGCTGTTCCCCAATGGTTTACTCTTGGTCATTTGCCTCTTCTTTCTCTGGAAATCGTGTTCTCTTACAATTACCCCCTCTATACAGGTGCCTCCCAAATTTGTATTTCTAAACCTGACCTCTGAGCTCCAGAGCCTCAAGTCTCATCACCACCATGGAAATCTTCACCTGAATGGCTGAGTGGCACTTCAAAGTCAACATATCTCAAAATGTGTTTATTAGCTTAAAACTGTTCCTCTTAGTGGCTTCATTATTTCTCTTTTCCTCACTATTTCTTACTCAGTTGCCCATGTTTGAAATGATGGAATTATCCTTAACTCTCAGTTCAGTTCAGTTCTCATATCCAATCAGTCATTAAATTCTGTCCATAATGTCTCTCGTGTCTGAACCCTCCTCTCTCTTCTTACCGCTAGCATCTTAATTCCAGACCTTGTTACCATCTACCACAATTACCCAGAGGCTCTCCTACATCTACTCCTTTCAATCCATCCTTAATTAAATAATTAATTGATTTTTTTTTAAATTTAGTTAGAGCTACTCTACGCACGACATTGTGACATACATTACAGAAGTTATAAAACTTAGGTGACTCACAGTCTCCCCTCATACTCATCTCTCCCCTTGGCTAGAAACTCTGTGGTTCCCAAAGTACCTATTATTCAAAAGTCCAACTGCAAGACATTCAAGTTTCTTCATAATCCAATACATGACTACATTTACAGTTTTAGCTTACATTATTCCACTTCCTTTATTCTATGCTGATTACAAAGAATTCTGAAGCTGGAGTCTATGAATTTGTTTATTTTCAAGTATTTTGATAACTATTTCAATCTCATTGTTTCTCTTCATGATCCTACACTTTTTATTTTATATATTTAAAAATATCATTTGAAGAAGGGAACCATAGGCTTCAACAGAGAATCAAAGAGGCCCAACACACACACACACACACACACACACACACACACACACACAAACACACACACAGAGTGAGTAATCATTGCTCTACACGACCAGCTAGCTGTCACAATGGCACAGGCCCTGGAGTCAGAAGGACCTGAGTTCAAATTTGACCTCAGACACTTGGCACTAGAATGCTGTGAGAACCTGGGCAAATTACTTAACGCAGATTGCCTCAGCCAAAAAAAGCCCTAAAAAACCCTCCTCTAGGCAAATAGAAATTGTATTAAACTTTCCCACCTCCTTGCCTTTAGCCATTCCATTCTCTATGTCTATACCATGTCTTTCTTTCTCTTTGCCTTTGAAATGCTACAAAACTTTTAAAAATCCTATTCAACTGACAACTGCTACACTAAATTTTCCTAAGGCTCCCATAATAATCTCCCCCCTCCAACCTCAGCTGTAACTGTTTTAAAACTCTCTAATGTAGTTACTAGGAAACATTGTGTATTTCTGAATTTGTCTCATACATCCTAATAGTCTAATCAACTCCTTGAGGGCAGGGAATGAGACTTTGCTATGCATAAAATCTTTGTTGAAAGAGTGAGGAACTCCTAAGTATGTGCTACAGTTGATGCTGTAGAGTTTCAAAGGTGAGGCCATTTAAATCTAATGGATTTACATCGGTCAGAATACCCTCTAATCCACCTCACTGCCTTCAGGCAGTGATTCTGATACCTTGATTAATGATTGTAATTACTGAAAGACCTTTCAGCCTGAGGGGGGCAGAAGTTTTTAAGCGTTTCAGCATGGCAACTTTCTGTTTCATTTGCAGAGCATCATTGACTTTGGCATCAGAGGAAAATACCAGTTCACTGCCCAACAGATGTCAGGGGAAGGAACGGGGAGCAATGAGCTAATGCCCCCTTTCCTCTTTGTTCTCTCTATTCCTCGCTGTCCTTTTTTCATCCCCCCCACCTCTCCCTTCCTTCTCTTCTTCCTCCCCTCACTTTCTCTATCTCCTTGTCTTATGGTTTGTGTTAGTTCTCTCTCTCTCTCTCTCTCTCTCTCTCTCTCTCTCTCTCTCTCTCTCTCTCTCTCTCTCATTTTATTTCTTTCCATCAAAAAACTGTGTCTCGTCTACTCCTGAGACATCAAGCATAGAGAAGGTGAAGAGAATAATGAATATGCTCACCCCTGGTTTTGTCTGGGGAACCAAAATTACTGCCAATTTGCCATCAGAGATGTGAAGGAAGAGGCTTTGATGTATGAGAACGTCATAGTAGCATAACAGGCAAACACTGGTACTCTTTGTCTTCCAGACTCATATCCTGGTTGGAGTGTAGGGGGAGTAAGTAGGTGATCCAGCTGCAGTCAAGTCTGTCTGTTGTCCTGTCTCCGCCCCTTGTCTCATATCCCATCCCATGGGAATGGCTAGTTTTTGTTTTCAGGCTGAACATGTTAGTACTTGGACGTTTTTTCTCCCATCTTAGTATCTCTAGGCCCTGTTTATTTGTGCCCCTGATAACCTGGCACACAGTAAGTACTTAACCAATGTTTGTTGACAAAGTTTCTAAAAAATATTTTTTCCAAAAATAGCATTTTTGCTATTGTTAATATTATTAATGAATAATACATAGAGCTTCAAAAGTCCCAAAGTTTCATATAAATGCTGGCCATCATTATAACTGCATATGAACCATTTCTCTTGGATACTCCATAAATCCTCTGCTCTTCAAATACTTCTCCCAACTAAAGTCCTTGTTCTGTATTTTTAAGACTCCCTTTATGAAAAAAAAATGTGCTTTATGCAGATTTGTATGTTTCCCCCTGCATGCAGACACTTAAAGATGTGTATATATGTGTATATATGTATGGGTGTGTGTATACATATACAAATGTGTGTTTATATTCATATATGTATGCACAAGTGCATATATTAAATATACACATATAACAGGGACAGGACAAAGTGAATATGTCCATGGTATACACAGGCATTCTATAAATATTTCCTATTGGTTACTGCAGGATAACAAAAGGCATTTTAATTAGAACAGAGTGTCTGTACAAAAAGCACTAACCTACTCAATTGAGCTTTTCTACCCTGGTGGAAAATGAGTCTAGAGTTCTGGAGAGAGGGAGTGGAAAAGGCCTAGGGCACATGACCCATTATTATATGGCCAATAATCTTGTGTTCATTCTCATTATATCTTTTCTTTCCTGTATTTGGATGAAAAAGGACTGGAGAGTGGTAATTACATGAGTTTAGAAATGTTGGAAGAGTCAACAGAGTTTGCCAGCGGCCATAACCATTAGAACCCTGAGAAGCAACCAATTGACCTAACCTAGGAGTAGATCCACTGTGCAATGGAGACACCATGCTCTGTCAGCAATTCCTCCATTAGGTTTGCTATGAACCTAGTGGAGCTAATGATTTGCAGTAACTGCTTGAGATCTGAGTCCATTTTCCCTAAAATCTGAGGGGAAAATAAACACTCTACATAAAGGGAATGTTTTCTTCTAAATATATTCTCAGTAAGAAACATTTTGTGAAAGTTAACTGATTTTAATTATTTAATGACTACAGAGATAACTGGTTAAATGGAGGGATGCTACTAAAGTCATCCAGCTCAGGTTTTCCTGATTCCAGGTCCAGTGCTCTATCCAGCGTGCTACCTGGCTTCCCAGATCTTAATTAATCACTCATTATTGAAAAGTAGTGGGGATATATTGGAATGAGGGCTCAAGTTGTTAGTATTGGAGAAAATTTTGCCCCTAAAACCCTAAAGGGGAGATGTTGCTACCCTTTGGGGACCCACCTATTAATAAAGGTTGGGAGAGTAAGTCCAGAGTCTCACTTCATTCACATTCTTGTCATTGTTTCCTTCTGTAAATCCATGAATAAGTAAGAGGAACAACGAAATAGTGCCTCAAACTAGAAACTTGGCTCAGTGACTTATAAAGAAAGGAAGAAATAGCTTTTATTCCATCATATCTCTATGGCCAGTGTGTTGGCATGACCAATCCATGAGAAAATATTTATCAAGTACTCTGCCAACTTAAAATTGCAAAATAAATATCAGGAACATTATTATACTTTCATAAGATTTTTTGTAATAGTCTATAGTAAAATGTTCCCATAAAAGATAGATGAGAAAATGGGGAAGGCTATGTGTGTTAATATGGGGCCATGAGAGGAAAAAAAACCTGGTAATAGGAGAAATACAGGTTTATTACTAACAACTATTATTAATATACCATATTTCCCCAAAGAGTTCAGAATCCTTCTTAGGGCAGTACCTAATTAATCCTCACAACAGCCATGGGAGGTATGCAGCAAGTAGATATCATTTCCCACATTTTTTAAGATGGGAAATGGAAGCACAAGGGGTTTTAAGTAATTTGGAGAAAAATCACACAGCAAGTCGGTGGCGAAGCTAAGGTCTCCTAACTTTTCAAGTTAACTACTTAACCCACTAGGACCACATTCTCCCCTTCCACCACTGGGCTTTCATTCTGCACTCACATTTTATAGACAAGAAAACAAAACACATGGTAAAGTTTTGCAATCCCCTCAGTGTCAGAGAAGTACATAGCAGGAGAGCTGTTTGTGACAACCATTAAATGCGTGTGTCAGATATCCTTAATCATCCCTCAATGAACTTTGCAGGAGACACTGGAAATGACATATCACTAAACTATTCAGTTGGTTACTAAGAAATAGGAGATTGGTGGCACATTTCCCCTGTGTTCTACTTGCCTCCTTTCCTAGTTCTTTTCTAAGGGGAAGATTATTTCAAATTTTTAGCTAAAAGTATTCATGGAGGTTAAAAAAAGTATGTATGGGTTTGGGGGAATAGGTGTGTGTTTTAAAAATCTATAATTTTAAGTTTTAATTGTAAGAGCTAAGAAGGGAAATGGGCCAACTCTCAAGAGGGAACTCATCTTGTCCTGGTTCTGGTGACCAGCCAAGCTGTTGATTTGACATTCCAGGGAATTGGGATATGGGCCTCCTCACAGGAGTGGTCCCTAACTTCGTGACAAAACTTGAAGTGTTTGACTTTTCCAGCTTTACCTCTTTCATTACATAAAATGAAAACTGGAAAAAAAAAAAAAGGAAATGAAAGTTTGAGTAGGAGCTACGCCAACATTTGCTCAGCAGATCCCCTTTCATTAGCATTCCAAAGCTTTTCTAAGCTCTGATTAGAATCTCTGAAAAGTGAGAAAGGAAATTCAACCTGGAGGTTCCTAACATGGGGAAGGGGGGTGTCTATCTTCTCTCTCCTCTCTCTCTCTCTCTCTCTCTCCCTCTCTCTCTCTCTCTCTCTCTCTCTCTCTCTCTCTCTCTCTCTCTTTCTTTCTCTCTCTCTCTCTCTCTCTCTCTCTCTCTCTGTCTCTCTCTCTGTCCCTCTCTCTCCTCTCTCCCTCTGCCTTATCTGTGTGTGTGGGCATGTGTGTATTTTGTCTATGTACTATATGTACATGGGTGATGTATATATGCACATATATAGACATATAACTATTCTAATTTGTAATCTTATTATTTTATTTTATGCATTTAAAAACATTATTCTGAGAAGGGATCCATAAATTTCACCAAACTTTCAAAAGGACCTAGGACACATAAAATAATGTTAAGAAACTCATTTTGTTAGACAGGGACTTGTGTATTATCTTTCAAATCTTCTTCCACTTCTTAGCTTCCCCTTTCCACTTGTGATACTAATATTCTCAGTGACAGAGTAGAAAGGACAACATATAGATAACCAGGAGAATGTGTGTTCAAATCCTACCTCAGATAGTAATTGGTTGTGTGATCCTAGACAATGCATATGATTATAGAGATCTTAGACTTAGAAACTATCATGTCAAAATCTGTCACTTTTCAGATGAAGAAATGAAGGCTGAGTGAATTGTCCAAACTCACAGAGCTATGAAAAATCAGAAGTGGGATTTGAATTAAGCTCCTCTTGGCTCCAAGTCCAATGTCCTAGTCATTCTATCACTTTAACTTTAACTTCCATTTCCTCCTTTGCAGAATGTGAAAGGGATCGAGTGGACTCAGTATACTCTCATATTGCTTTTCTGCTCTTGTCACCTGACATTGAAATATCTCACATATTCTTTCCCTCTCTCAGGATCATCACTCTAGAGATGGAAGAAATCTGGGGGCCACTGAATACATACCACTCATTTCAGAGATGACACCACGCTTCCTCTAAGATTACCCTCTAATTGGTTCCTGAAAAAAAATCCCACTTAGGGTTTTGGGGCTTTTTGGTTTGTTTTGTGGGTATTGGTCAGTCATATTTGACTCTTCATGACCCCATTTGATGTTTTCTTGGCAATTATACTGGAGTGGTTTGCCAATTCCTTTTGTGGCTCATTTTATAGATGAGGAAACTGAGGCAAATTGGGTTAAGTGTCCAAGGTCAGACAGCAAGCTAGTAAGTATCTGAAGCCAAATTTGAACACAAGATGAGTCTTCCTGACTCTAGGTAGAACACACACTCCACTCTGCCACCTAGTTGCCTTTTTAATCCTACTGATGGGATCTAGGCTCTGGGAACCCCCTTGAACTTTTCTTGACTCTTCCCACTTGATCTGGCATTTGCCTGAGGGTTTTCATTAATTGCTATGCCCAAAGCTCTGTTTCCTCAGGAAAGTATCTGGCTGCTTCACAGCCTTAATCCTATTAAAATCCCATTCTCTTGTTTCTTGGAGTAGGACCTATAGTCACCCAAGTCTAGTGGCCACTTTCATTAAGACTTTTCCTAAACTCCGTCCAGTCACCCCAGACTACTTGGCCACCCCTAGATTCCCCCCACAGTCTTTCTGTATATAAGATCCATCTTGCCTCCATGAAGGTGCTCAGATTTCATTCTGGATCACTTGTCAATACAAAGGTCACAAAGGCTCAGTTTCAATTTGGCCCATTGGCATTAGCCATACAAATGCTCAGATTCCTTAAGAGTCTACCTAATACGGTGGATCTCTAATAAACTTTGTTTTTCTTTGACTGAAAGAAGGCTTGAGTCTAATTCATTCAGGCAGGACCCACATGTCACTATTTTGGGGTCCCAGCACCCCTAAAACTCAATACTACCAGCCTTCTCTAGACCCCACTTCCCAGTGAACTACTCAAATAGCTTCCTAATTGGGTCTTCAAATCTCCAACCTTCCCCAACTCCCTCTAATCCATTCTATAAAGCACTATCAGACAAATCTTCTAAGTGCACAGATATATTTGTGTTTGTATTTGGAAACTCATTGTTGTCATGTTAATTAAGTCCAAATTCCTTGGACCTGGCATTCAATCACCTACCAAACCTGCTTCCTCCCTGTCTTTGTGGACATATAATGCTTCTTCTCTTTACTTAATCTAGCTGTCAGCCAAAGCATTAAAACCATAGATCCACTGATCTAGAAATGGAAAGAACCTCAGAGGCCATCCAATCAGCATCTTCTATGGGTAAGAAAACTGACTTACATGAGGGTTATATCTTGCCCAAGGTCACACAAGTAGTAAGAGGGTAGAAGTGGGATTTGAATTCAGACCCTCTGATTATAGAGCCAGGCCTTTTTCCATGTTACCACATTTTCTTTCATTCACTGTGCCAGCCAGAATCCCACCTGTTAAGTGGCAGGCATAACATTGACACCCTCTGAGTGCATTTTTGATGTTACAACTAAATGAGCCACTTGAAGGTAATAGAATAGTTAATAAAAGTAGGCTTATTTTGTCCTTCTTAAGAGCAAGGATATTCAAAAAGGTAGCTCTTAGCATAGGTAGCTAAGATGCCATCATCTCTATAGGAAAGGAAATACCACTGATCTGCAAAAGAAGGTGTGATGACTCAGTGCTCCTGGGACATTCACCAAACACAAAGAACGCTATCCACGTGTAGGCAGGCCCTTTAACCTTTTAGATAACCAGAACGCCACATCAGTAAGGAAGAACCACCTGAGGTCAATGAGATATTGAGGTCATCTTTTACAAAAAATTTATCCTAATCCAGGTGGGAAGAAAAGGCAGGTAAAGAAGAACTCAGGAATATTGATCGTATCACACTAACCTGCCCTCTAACCACACTCTGCCTTTTCCCCATACCCTCCCTGATCCACCCTTCCCCCATGTTATCTCTGCCTATTGACTCCCACCCATCCTTCAAGGAAATTCAATACTCTATATCAAGCTTCCCCTGATCCCCTGGGCTAGAAGTAGCTTTTCCAATTGACTCCCCAATAGTATTTAAGTACTCTTTCTTGAACATGAATCTTTTTTAAAGTTGTAGTTATTGTTCTTAATCATAGTCTTTAAAAACCTTCCTTTGCCTTTACCATCCCCTCAAGCTGTGTCTCCCTTTCTTCCTTTCATAATTAAAGTCCTAGAAGAGCCATGCATACTCATTGGCTCCAATTTATCTTCTGTCATTCATCTCATTTTGCAGTCTGGTTTTCCACCCCACCACTTGTCTGAAACTGCTTTCTTCTGAGTTAAGAACGGTATCTTAATTGTCAAATGTGAGGACCTTTTCTCACTCTTTGCCTTTCTTGATCTATATACATATTTTGATACTATTGAACACCTGCTTCTGCTGAATAAGCTCTACTTCTTGGGGTTTTGTGACAGAATTTTCTCTTGGTTCTTCTCCGTCTTGCCCTTGCTTCATCATGATCCAAGTCCCACATTCAGTGGGTCTTCCATAGAGCCCTGTCCTGGCCCTTTCCTTTTCACTCTCAGTGATTCCATCAACAGCCGTAGATTCAGTTATCATCCTATGCAGATGAATCTCAGATCAATATTTCTTTCTTCAGCTCCATTTCATCATTAGAAACTGACAATTTGCTATTTCCAACTGGCTGTCCTTTAGATATCGCAAATGTAACATGTCCAAAACAGAATTTTTTGTTCCCAAGTTCTCCCATATTGCTAATATCCCTATTTTTGGGAAGAGCACTGTCATCCTTTTAGTCACCAAATTTTCTGAATTCAGACTGAGCCTCTCCTCTTTATTCTCACTGTTCTCCTCCAATATCCAAACAGTTGTCAAGACTCATCAGTTCTTTTCCTCAAACATTTCTTTTATTGGTTCCCTTCTCTCCACTCTCTTAACTACTATGCTAGTTCAGGCTCCCCTAAAACCTCTTGTCAAGACTATTTCCCTAGTGATCTAATTGCTGTCTTTGCTTTTCATCTCTATCCTGTCTACATCACCCTCCATGTAGCTGACAAACTGATATTCCTAAAGGTAATCTTGACCATAAAGGATGCTACTTGGGTTATACCTACATGCTTTGATGGTTTCCTCTACTTTCTTCTATTTAAATCTGAATTTTGCCATAAGAAACCTAACATTAAAAAAAAAAAAAAAGCCCTCAGATCTTGACAACTGGTCCCATCACTTCCTGGCAAATATTAACAAGAAGAAATGGAAGCAGTATTGGATTTTATATTTTTGGGCTCAAAGATCACTACAGATAATGACTGCAGTCATGAAATAGAAAGACACTTGCTTCTTAGAAGGAAAACTATGGCAGATATGGACAGCATACTAAAAATCAGAGACATCACCTTGTTACCAAAGGTCCATATAGCCAGAGCTATGGTTTTTTCGGTAGCAATGTATGACCATGAGCTATAAAGATGAGCACAGCAAAACTGATGCTTTCAAATCGTAGTACTAGAGAAGACTTTTGAGAGTCTCTTGGACAGCAAGGGGGTCAAATCAGGCAAGACTTAAAGAAATTAATTCAGACTATTCACTGAAAGATCCAATAGTGAAGATGAAGCTTAAATACTTTGGTCACATAATGAGAAGACAGAACTCACCGGGGAGGAAAAAAAAACACAAAACTCTGATGTTGGAAAAGACTGAAGGTAAAAGGGGAAGGAGATGGCAAATGATGAGATGGATAGATAGTGTCATAGAAACAATGAACATGACCTTAGTCTTTGAGAGATGGTGGAGGACAGAAAGGCCTGGTGCAATATATTCCATGGGGTTACAAAGAGTTGGACACAACTGAACGACTGAACGAATCCTCAGCTCGACAAAGTCCACAACTCTAGAAGGTCTGGAGGCTCCCTCTAGAATAAAATAAGAATTCCTGTTTGGTATTTAATGTCCTTCATAATGTCCTTCATAATTGTAGCTTGCTGATTTTTCCTGGCTTACTGTACATTACTCCCTTTTATATATTCGGTGTCCTAGTCAAACTGGTCTGTCCATCAATAACCATTTATTAAGTGTCTACTAGATGCTAAGAATTGTGCTAAGTGCTGGGGATACAAAAAGATGCAGAAGACAGTCCCTGCCCTCAAGACAGCTTACGGTCTAATGGTCTATTTGGTTTTTTCCAGACACAATGTTCTACACATCTAACCACTCTGCCTTTTCATAGGCTACGTCTCCCCTCTACCTACCAAAGACACACACATGTATATCCTCTTCTAAGAATCTCTGGTTTCTTTAAAAAAAAAATTCATGAGGCTTAATTTTCACATCTTATTATAAGTACTTCCTGATCCCTAAGTTGTTAATGCCCTCCCTCCCCACAATCTGCCTCATCTCAAGTATAATATTGAATAGATTTTATAATTATTTTAACATGTTCTTTTCCTTGAATTAAATGTAAGCTCCTTGAGGGCAGAGATAATTTCATTTTTGGTTTTGTATCTCCCTCACCTAAAATAAGTTCTGGTATATGGTAAATATTTAATATGCTTCTCAAATGAATGCCTACTTGTTTGTGTACTTATCTCTCTTACTAGAATGGAAAGAGAACAGGAACCTGCTTTATCTGTCTGTTAATCTCTTCAAAAAAAAAAAACCAAAACAACATGGCATAGCAGACAGAGGTACCACTGAAGTTGGAATGACCTGGGTTAATGTCCTGTTTCTGATATATACCAGCTAGTCATGTTACAACATTCCAATGCTCCATCCCTCTGGCCAAAGTAACACTCTTAAATTATAGATTGCTGGCCTTCATTGGTAGGAGTTTCCATACTAGAAATTTCCCGTGTTGCTTAAACCACTGGTCCACACAATATATAGATATATATATCTTCTAGCACCTAGGGTAGTAATAACACGAAGCGGATACTTGATAAGTGTTTGTGACAGTATTGAAGTATCTGGTGTAAGAAAAAAATTAGGCTCAAATGTTTAGGTATATTAAGGCCAGATTCATAGAGTTGCTATGGGAAAAATCCCTTAACATTTCTGTATCCCACTTGACTCCCATGTAAAATGGGATGTTCTACTCCAGAGAAAAGCCATAAGGCAGAACTAAAATAATAATATAAAATGCTAAGGAAATATGTACTATAAAATGCTACATTTTATGATACCAAGTGGAAACCTTATACACTCAGTAGATTAAATTCAGAAAAAAATCAGTAGTTTTAGGTAGTGTATCTCAGTCAGAGTTAAACTAAGAAATAATATGACTGGCTCATTAATTGTCTAGTTTCTTTAGATTGCTGTGACTATTGAAACTTGCCTTCAATAACTCCAATTTTTTTTAAGGGTTTGTTCAAAACAAAATGGAAGACAGTATCAATGAGGGCATATTTCAAGCAAACAAACAAACAAAAAATATCCTCCCTACTGTAAACTGAAATAATTTTTAAAATTCTTCTGAGATTTGGGAAAGTTCCTAAGTGGGGAGGTAATAGAGTATAAACTACTTAAGGTAAGGTACTGTATGACTATTTCCTATGTTACTTTGCACAACAACAAGTGGGTTTTGTACCCACTAAGCATATAATGAAAGTAAATGACTTATTTAGTCACACTGTTATCACGCCCCTGTTGGAAAAAAAAAGCCAATTAGCCCCACCTCTTTCCACTTTGTTTAACATTTTCTTGTTTTGGGAAGTAGGTTGCATATAATCTCTTTCATAAAAATCACTTTCATTTAAAAGAAAAAGTTCAGAAAACACTGTTTATTCATGCCAATTATAAATTTAAAGGCCAGAGAAAGTAGACAGGTAAAATGGGTAGGGAGAAGAGGATAAGGGAGACATGAATCAGGAGGGAGGGATAAAAAAAGGAGAAAAAAAGAGGGAAGAATCTATCGGCATGGGGCAGCTAGGTGGTACAATGAATAGAGCACAGGCTCTGGAGTCAGGAGGACTTCAGTTAAAATCTAGCCTCAGACACTTAACACTTACTAGCCATGTGACCTTGGGCAAGTCACTGAACCCCAATTGCCCTGCCTTCCCCCCTCCGAAAAAGAAAAGTAAAAGAAAAAGGATCTATTGCCATTCTGTGAGTTGGAATTACTTGAGGGTACCATATTTAATACTAGTTCAATATAGAGTATGTCATCAAATTTGATATTTAACAAATCCTGTCTTAAAACTTTCTCTATCCTTTTGTTATGTTGTACTATACCATCTTGGCTCTTATTCTATCACTCTGACAACTTCTTTGTCTGCTCTACTCCCTCAGTTTGGGCATTTCGGAAAGTTCTGTATGTTTTCCTCTATTCTTTTGTTTTTGAATGATTAGATCTATCAATCATTGTCAAAGCTTAGAAATAACGTATGCAAATGACACCATTATTATTTACATACATGTATATTTATATATACACACACATGTATGTATGTATATATACAACTATTAACACTTGTCCAGTAAAATTGTACATATCTTCTGATCCACCAATACCACTACTAGGTTTGTATCCCAAAGAGATAAAAAGAAACAGTTGGAGGGAGAACCTATTTATATAAAAATATTTATAGCAGCTCCTTTTATGGTGGCAAAGACTTGAAAACTGAGGGGATTCCCATCAATTGTGGAATGGCTGCACAAGTTGTACTACTGTGTTATAAGAAATGATGAACAGGATGCTTTCAGGAAAAACCTAGAAAGACTTAAACAAACTGATGCAAAGTGAAGTGAACAGAACCAGGAGAACCTTGTACATGGTAAAAGAAAGATTGTATGATTATCAACTGTGAATGATTTAGCTATTCTCAGTAATACAGTGATCCAAGACAATTCTGATGTACTCCTGATGAAAAATGTTATCACCTCTAGAGAAAGAATTGATGGATTCTGAATGCAGATTTAAGCATACCATTTTTCACTTCATTTTTCATGTTTTTTTTTTCTTTTGGTCTGCTTTTATGACATGACTAATAAGGAAATACATCTTGCATGATTATACAAATATATCCAATTGTTTACCATCTCAGGGAAGGGGAAGCTGAAAGATGGATGGAGAAAATTTGAAACTCAAAATTAAAAAAAAAATAATGTTAAAAATGATCTTTACATAGCATTGAGGGAAAAGTAAAATTAAAAAAAAAAAAAAGAAAACCCTTGTCCAAACTATATTTTTTCATTTCAGTTGCCTAATGATGATTTCCACCTGGATGTTCTGTCATCTAAACCTCAAAGTTGTCTAAAATCAAATATGTTCTTCCCTTTCCTAGCTTTCCTATATGACTTAAAAAAATATATAGTCACAATATTTTCTAAACATACATTTATCTATCCATCCTATATTTATTGAGGTACTACTATCTGCAAATAATTTTATAGGTAATAAAGGGTATATAAAATGAATGTTTCCTGTCCTCAAAAACTTGTAAACTTTTAAATAAGGAAGATAAAATGAATACACACTTATAATTCAATGTAAACTGCACTGGTGTACCACTGCTCTACCAATGAAACAAGATGGAAATCTTGGACTTACTTTTGATTTTTCCCTCTCCATTGTTGCCTCTCTGGTTAAAGAACAAGCTCTTCAGCCAGACATTCAAGAAATTCCATAAACTAAGTCCAATTTACCTTTCCAGCATGATTTCATACTTCACTCTTCATAAAGTCTACCTTCTAGCTAAATTTCATGACTATCTATCCCTGCAAGTGGATTATTTCTCCCTAACTTCTGCCCATGAGCCAACCTGTCTCAAAATTTTTTGAATGTCCACCTTCATCATCTCTTGTTCTCAGAATATATGTCTTACTTCAATGCTCATCTCAGGAGCCACCTCTTCTACAAAATCTTCATTGATCCATGCCTTCAGTTGGTTTTCCAATTTTCATTAATTCATCATATATATTTTATTATCTTTGGACACATTGTAATCCACCCCTCCTCCCTTGAAATATAACCTCTTTGAGAACAGGGATTTTTTTTTTCTTGTATTATCCTTAAAGCCTAGTACAAGGCATTTCAAATAATAGAACTTGTGGAATTTATTGAAGTGGTGAAATCTAATCAGCAACAACATACACAGTCTTCCTTCCAAATCTCTCACATTAGCTCTTTTCTTTCTTATTTCTCCCTTCCTCCCTTCCCTCCATCCTTCCCTTCCTCTTTTCCTCCTTTCCTTCCTTCATTCTTCCCTCTCTTCCTTCCTTCCTCAGATGACATGGCAATGAGGACCAAGGTATATTCCAACTCTCGCATCTTGATGAGTGGGTTAAGGAAAATGAATGAAAATGCAACAAATATTGAAAAGGGTGGCCAGGGGGGCTGTATCATCTAGAGATGTGCAGGTTTCATTGAGAGCCAGTAGATGGAAGGAATGGGAAAGGAATAGATTTAATATGAAGGGAATTTTGTTACCTATAGAATAGGCATTCCAGAGGGCAGAGAGGAAGGGTATAAGTGGAGTTAAGATGAAACTTTGGGTGGGAGGGTTGAGGGGGATAGGAATGAAGAAACAGATGGTAGGGAGAATGGAAGGAGGTTTGGATGATGATCTCTAGGAATTCATGGGCTCTGGGATGTAAAGGGTATGACCAGGTGTGAGAATGTTCATCATTACATGGAGGATGCCACTCCTCTTCCCTGAAAGGACAGGTGTCAAAGAAGATGGGAGGCCTGAAGCCAAAGAGAGGGTTCTTTTCTTTGTACTAGAGATTCTCCACATCCCAGGTGAGAGACTGGGCTGGCAGCAGGAGATGGAAGATTCTTTTTTTGGTACAAATGGAAAGTGGTTGCTTTGAGGTGGAGTTTCACCCCATTTTTAAAAAGAATATTTTATACTAAGTACACAGAAACTTTCGACAAAGGGAACTAGAATCTACATCACATACATTCCTTCCTTCTTTTATTCCTATTAAGTTTTTGGCACTCAAAACTCTTAGAATTTATAAGGTTCAAATAAAAAAAAATCTAATTGAAACTCTTATGTACAGGATCTCCCCAGATGTTTTTTTTGGGGGGGGTTAATTAGATATTTTAGTAATTCATTTCTCTTAGTTTACCTCTGAAACTACTCAGTGGAAATTACCACTGCTCCTAGGCAACCCCAAAGCTAACAGCCTTGTTGCTGCAGGCTATAAGTGAGAGGGAAAGGACAAAGAAAAAAAAAGGGTAAAGAAAAGAGGAAGATGGACTGGGAGAAGTGAAGGATTACTGACTCATTCTTTCCTCACTCTCTACCAGCCAGGGAGAACCAGTCAGATGTTCCTCTAATTTAGACCTTTGTCTCTCCTGGTGAAGTATGTTTGATTGACTGATTTCCCTTAAAGCCCCAAGGAGCCTCTGGTAGAAAGTTATGGTTCATGTATCAAACAGGAAAGGATGATGGTGATGAAAGTAATTCCACCTTACACTTGAATAACACTTTATACTTTACAAAGTGCTTTGTAGACTTCCTCTCATTTAGGAAGATGGTCAGTATGTCTATACATCAATGACTTATGATTTTGTCACTGTAGGAATTCCTTCCACTAGAGCAGTTTGAAAATCATCTCTATGTAACTTAGAGTCTTAGGGAGTTGTTTGAAGTTTAATGAAATAATCTGACATGACCACAATTATTACATCAGCTCGTAAATATCAGAGGGAAGATGGAAGACACAAGATGGACAATATCTCCACTTGCAGTACTGCCTTTTTAGGGGGAGAACCATTAAAGAAGAAATGCTTTCTCTGATTTTCTTCTTAAACTGGACATGGGACAAAAATGGGAACTGGGGGGGAGATACAAAGAGAAAAAAAAAAGGAGATCACAAAAAGTCGACCATTGGCAGATAGCAGAACTTCAGTGAAACACACAGAACATCATTTAAACCTTTTGAATTTAAAATTACTTTCAGTAGCACTACAAATTCCTTTTTCTATTTACTTATCTTTTTTTGTAAAGCCCATCACCATAGCATCTAAGTAATGAGCAAATGAATTAGACTAGTTTCAATTACTGATGCAGGGAAAATACATATTAGTTCTCACTTCCATTTTCACCAAAAACTGAGATTGATTGGAGTAGGCATTAAAGATCAGCCTCAGTGGCGCAGTGCATGAAGAGAGTGCTGACCTGGAAGGCTGAACCATATCTCTGACTTTTGCTATTCTATGATCCTGAATTAGTCACTTAATTTCTTCCAGACTCAGTTTCCTCATCTGTAAAATGAAGATAACAGCAGACTTCTGTCAGAGCACTCTTGTCAGGATCAAATGAGATAAAGCACTTTATAAGCCTCCCAGCACTACATGAATGGTTATGATTGTCTCCATGACAAGGGACTCCAGACACAGATGAGGAGAAACATTGGGAGTAAATTAAAACTCTGTAACAGGAGTAAGGAAACTGTGGCCTCAAGGCCCTATGTGACCCTCTGGGTCCTTGGGTGCGGCCTTTTGACTGAGTCCAAGTTTTACAGAACAAATCCTTTTATTAAAGGGAGTTGTTGTGTGAAGTTTAGATTCAGTCAATGAGCTGCACTTGAGGACCTGGAGAGCCACATGTGGCCTCAAGGCCACAGGTTCCCTACCCCGCCTCTATAATATTTATAGCAAGTACACAAGTATTTGCCTAGCGGCTGGGATGTAGCAAAGTGGATAAAGCAGTAGGGCTGGAATCAAGAAGATGTGAGTTCCCATCAAGCCTCACTATCTTACTAGTTGGATGACATTGGGCAAAGTCATTTTGCTTCTGTTTGTCTTGGTTTCCTCAAAGGCAAAATGGGGATAATAAGTCTCTTGTCTCCCAGTTGTTGTGAAGATCTAATAAGGAATTTGTAAAGCGCTTAACATTACCACTGGCACATATTAAGCATTATGTAAAAGCTTGCTGTTATCACAGTTTGTGTGCACATGTGTGTGCATTTTAAACTGTAACATCCCTATATATTATTCCAGATATTAAAGGGGATTTTCATATTAGAACTGGCCCAATTCTACCTCTTCAATTTCCCAGATAATCTTGTGGCACTATGGAAAGTAAAATTCAGCTATTACCACACTGTTGTTCAGTCATTTCAATCAAGTCTGACTCTTCTTGACCCCATTTAGGGTTTTCTTGCCATAGATACTTGAGTGGTTTTCCATTTCCTTCTCCAGCTTATTTTGCAGATAAGGAAACTGAGGTAAACAGGGTTAAGTGACTTGCCCAAGGTCACAGAGCTACTAAGTATCTGAGGCCAGATTTGAACTCAGAAAGGTGAATCTACCTGACTTCAGGACCAGCACTCTATCCATGCAGGACCTAGCTGCCCTATTACAATAACAAGCGATAGAAGATCATAGACTAAAGAGTTGGAAAAGAATTCTTGAGATCATCTCCTCCAATCTTCCCTTCCTCATTTTATAGCTGAGAATATAATATTGCCTAGCATTTAAATAGCACTTTAATGTTTGTACACCAAAATAATCATTATTATAATTAAGTACCTAGAACATAGTTCTCAGTTAATAAATGCCTGCTCATGGTTCAAAGGACACTGGAGATCATCTTGCTGTTCAGTCGTGTGTGACTCTTTGTGACCCCATGGACCGTGGGGGTTTCTTAGAAAATACAATGGAGCAGTTTGCTGCTTCCTTTTCCATAGGATTAAGGCAAACAGGGGTTAAGTGAATTGCCCAGGGTCACACAGTTAGTAAGTTTCTGAAGGCAGATTTGAACGGGGGTCTTCCTGACTCCAGGCCCAGGACTCTGTCTACACAGCCACCTAGCTGCCCCTAGAGATTACTCTCAATCTACTCTAATCCTTTTACAGATGAAGAAATCTGAGGAGAAATGAAATGCCGAAAGTCAAAGAAACACCCTTAGAATCTCAGGAAGTCCAGGCTTAAAATGAACTTTGCTTGACATTAAATATAGATATCATTAAGTTCCAGGATACAGCCAACAATTGACAGAAACACAAGATTTCAGATTGGAAAGGGAAGTATGCAGCCATTGATTTCAACTCATTAACAGAAATCCCCAGTACAAAATATCCACTAAGTGGTCTTGATGTCTCTGCTAGAAGTAATGAACTCATTCACTGCCAAGATAGTCCAGTATTCTTTTCTGTAGCACTGTTGGAATTTTCTGTCTGTTTTGTTTGATTTCCCTCCCTCCCCCAAACCCTTGTTCCGCCTCCCCCCAAGCCCCTCCTCCTAGTCCCCACCTCATTCCCCCTTCCCCAGGCATCAAGCCTAAATCAGCCTCTTTGCACCTTCTATCCTTTGCTTCAAGATCTGCCTTCTAAAGACAAATTAAAAATAAAATAAATCGAATCCCTCTTCCAGGCCACAGCCTTTCAAACATTTTAAACATCTACTCTGTACCTCTTTCCTCTATTCTTTCCCTCTCCAAGCTTAATATTTTCATTTTATGCCACTGATCCTTCCACAGGCTCGAGGTCCTTCCCCTTCCTAGACCTCTTCCTCTAGAGTCTAGACACCTTTGCAGGTTATCAGTGTTGCTGTTGAGTCAGTTCAGTTATGCCTCACTCTTTATGACTACATTTGGGGTTTTCTTGGCAAAAATACTATAGTCGTTTGCCATTTACTTCTCTAGCTAATTTTTTTTGTTTACAGACAAGGAAACTGAGGCAAGCAGAGTTAAGTGACTTGCCACAGGATACACAGCTGGTAAGTATCTGAGCCTGGATTTGAATATTCCTATCTTCCTGACTGGGTGCTCTATCCACTCCGCCACCTAGTTGCCAGATTATCCACTCCGCCACCTAGTTGCCAGATTATCCACTCCGCCACCTAGTTGCCAGATTATCAATACCCTTCCTAATTTGCAAACCCAGAATTGAGCACAACACTCCTGGAGTGGTCTGGTGGTCTAACCAGCTCTGCCTTCATCAACTTAGGCTACTTGTACATTTCTAAATCATTAAAATTGTTAGAGAATGTCAGTTTGGGTGTTCAAACTCCTGATTCTCTCTATTCTCTTGGATGTTGAGAAAGGAGCATTTGCCACTTCAGATTCCTTACTTATAAAAAGACAAAAAGAGAGGGAGTCCAACTGAGCCCAAAATTCATTAAGCCCCTACTATGGACAAGACAGTGGGCTAAGACCCAGGTATTTAAGGACCAAAATTGCAGATGTTCTTTGTCCTCAAGGAGCTTAAATGTTTCTAGAGGATGTGTCCTATTTTGAGATAAGAGTGCAAGGTAATTTGATGAAGGAGAAATAGCAATTGAGCGTCAATCAGACAACCCCTGAGAAGAATAAGAGGACAAGAAGGAAGAAGAGGAAAGATTATGTGGATATTTTAAGGATGTAGACTTTATAATAGAGTACTTTGCAGATTTCCAAATCCACCCCCCTTTTTTCTTTTAACAACAGGTGTAAAACAAATAATGAGAGGAGCCCTTCTTAACAGACATGGTGTAAGACAGAGCATCTGTACTGAAAGTGATTTTCTATTGCTTTGTTCCTAGAAGAAGTGAGATAAACTTCTTACTTATATCCTTTAATTAGAATTTCCCAGCCCTGTATATACCTAGATCTGTGTTCAGTCCCTTGGTTCTTAACAAACAAAAACAAAAAAAAATCTATTTCCCTTGGCTGACCCATTAATTGAAGTCTATTCTTCTGGTTTTGCTTTGGTTTGTTTTTACATATGCAATTTTGTCACTGTAAATTTTAATTTCCCAAATGGCAAAACATTTCACAATATCTCTAGGTTCTTCAAACTCGGGCACAATGGAAGAGTTACTGCAAATGCTACCACACCTCCTTTGGAAAGTCTATCAAGGCCTTTCTAATTAGCCTTTTGCCACACGACATTCAGCCAGCTTTAATGCTTTAATGCTGTTAATCCCCATTGGTAATTACATTACTCATATGGCTAAGCTTAGAGACCACAAAGAAGTCAGGTATTCATTACAAGTCCTATTTGGAAGGTACATGCTTAATGTCAATGAATATGGTCTATTTGTAGGATTATGCCAGAACCAAAACTTGAAAAATTTTAAGATTTGATAATCTACATATGTTGTCCTTCCTTCTACTCTCTGTCTCTTCTTCCTTCTTTCTGTCCCTCCCTTCCTCCTTCCTTCCTCCCATCTCTCTTTCTTTCCTTCCTACATCTTTCCTTTCTTCCTTCCTCCCATCTCTCTTTCCTTCCTTCGTGCCATCCCTCTTTCCTTCCTTGCTTTCTTCCTTCACAAGTGGCTGAAAGTCTATGCATGATTCATTAATGTAAAGAACACCCAATGCTTTGCACATAGTACTTAATAAATGTTTTATGCATTCACTATTATTAATATTATTATTACTGTTATTGTTTTTGTTAAAAACTGGGTTCTTGTGCAATACATATTGGTCTAACTTAGCAACGCTTTAACTGCAATACAATTTTTGTTTGAGGATGCAAATTGTATCAGAATAATTCATGTAATCAGTATGCTACACAATAAAATACAGAATGACAACTGAGCCCTTAATGTTCCCCAAAGTTTCTAAGGTGTAGGTCATTGTTTAAAAGACAACAAAACAAAACAAAACAAAACACTTCTCAGGTTTCTTAAGTGCTTCACTGAGGTCTAACTCTTCAATGCAGACATACTTTTTCTGGAACTCACTTCAGATCACAAGGACATATGAAGCAAAGAACCTACTTGTTGTAGAAAGTCAGTTGAATCAGTTTCATTTTTTCCACCCTCTTTATTGGAATTAGAAATATCTTCAGCTTTTTTCTAGATCCTTAATATTTATTCCTATTTTTTAAAAACATAGGAATAATAAAGACACTGCTTTATTGGTACTGTAAAATAGCACAATACACTGAAGAGTTATTGAATTGATAAACTATGTATTTCTCATTTATTTGCCTCATTCCTTTCTCTAGGCTCCTACTGCAACATTATATTTCCCAGGAGTCCACCTGAGATTTTATTCTCATTCTGGGGGCTAACTTATTTACCAGCTCTTTTTCTATTTATCAGGTATTTGTTTAAGGCTTTTGCTCTGCCCATTTGATCAAAATAAATTGGTTTGCTCTCCGTTGTCTGTTTAAAGCCATGTTTAATCCATAATGGTGACTTCACATCAGTTTGCCAGATAAGAACAAAGATCCATAACTAAAGTGTTTAAAACAGTCAACTTGGCATTCCCTTCCTTAATCTTTTGAAAGTAAGAAGGAGAGAGATGGGAGGCGTGAAATTGCTTGCAACTGTGCTATAATGGCTCACTATTCAAAGGAACTGAATGGCAATCCTTTAAAGTCTTCACTGCCCTCACTCAGAGAGCTAAAATTCATAAGTTACTGCATTTTGTTGCATACTAGTGTAGTCTAGGTACATGCTAGCTTCCAAATGGAGCTCTTTGTGCTAGGACACCAGGGAACTTTCAGGTTACTGACGAAGGCATCTTTAAGAGCTACGTCAAATTCTTATTCTTATGGCTGGAAGAGAGCACATTGTGCAAAGAACCCCTTTCACCAGAACCAAAAGAATACAGCATTAATAGGCAGCTGGAGGAAGAAGTAGCACCATCTAGCTGGCTTAATTCAGGACTGTTACTAAAAGGCTCTTCAGACAGAGTACTCAATACCATACACAATGACTCCTTGCAGCCAGAAAACTGCTGGTGAAGTATTTCCCCACCAGCAGAAAAATTTGGAAAGTAGCTGTTCATACTAAAAGACACCGGAATTCAGATTAAATTTATGTACTGATCTTCACAATAAACAACTAAGGATAACATACATACATACATACTTCCTCTTCACAGAGAGATGGTAGCTAATGGATGTGGAGTGGTGTATATACTGTCAGATGTAATCATTTAACAGTTTGTTTAATCTACTTTCTTTTTCATAAGGAAAACTTCTTTGTGGAATGCAGGATATTAGGAAGTGACTCATAATTTTAACCATTTTATTTTTTCAAAGAACGGGGGCAAAAAGGAAAATGTTAAATCATGGAGAAGGCAAGGGCAACCAAGAGCCTTACATCCCTAGGTCATTTAGACTCTGGCTGTGGGAAAAGGTTATGGGAATTGGAAGGTATGGGGCCAAAACACAGACATCAAGAGTCTTCTTCCCTCACAAGTACGAAACAGTCAATGATTTCTACCTACATCATTTTTAGTGTATGTAACCCATCAATTTAGCAGCTTGGGTTAACTATGTCTCTTTGTCTCTGTATGTCTCTCTGTCTCTGTATGTCTCTCTCATTCACACTTTCTGTAGGTCTCTATCACTGTTGATTTTTCTCTTCTTCCCCGCTAAATCACCCAACTAGAAATTGCACTAGGTAAACTGATCCTTCTTAACCATTTCAATCAAGTTTTCTAGGATACAAAGAAATATTACTAAGACTCTACATGACTGTTTAATTAGAAATCATGTTCTAAAAAGCTATCTCAAAGCCTCTTAAAATGTGGAATACTATTTGTATATAGTTCTTCAGGTTGAAAATTATTTTCACTCCTAACACCTCTCCTCCCGCCCTCCTACCTCCCCTAAAAAGCCTTTCAAACTCTCTCCAAATATTTCATTTCATTTACATGGACAATATCCACTAAAGAAATATCCTGTTGAAGACTCAAAGTTATATATTTCTCCAAATTTAATTGTATTCTCATATACAGATATGTATCTAATGGTGACCATCTCTAGCACGGGGTGGAAAGGAGGGAAGAAAAATAAACAAATTGACAAGGAAATTTTGTTGTGTATTTATACATAGCAGATGTGTAGTTTCATGTGCAATCATCTTTTTTATTGCACTATGTTATGGAAATACTTGTTTTATTCCGTAAGATAAATAAAAATGAAATAAATGCACTCTAACATACTGTATGTACTACAACGGTAACTCTCTCAGTTGAAGAACACATGGTATCTTTAAGGGAAATAGATTCTTAAGATCATATCAACAATGAGAGCAAAAATGTGTCAATCCCTCTCAACTTCATGGAGTACAGCAACAGAACCGACTTTTGTGCTTAAAGAGACTTTCTCTTATGTTACTTTGTAACCAACATTTCCAGTCATATATTACTCTCCTCAGTCATTCAGCAGTCTACCTTAATTGGATTTGTTAATGATCTTCTTCACACAGTCCACTTAATGCCTCCATACCTTAGCACAAATATCCCCACACCTAGAGTGGACTTCCTTCTCACCTCTACCACTTCAATTTCCTGATTCTTTCAAAACTCTGCTCAAGCGCCATCTACTACATGATGCCTTTTCTGATCTACCCAGGTTCTATTTCCTCCCCCTCCCACAAATTACTTCCTATTTATTTTGCATTCCTTTTGTATGTTCTTATATATATTATCTCCTTCAATAGAATGTAACTTCCATAAGGGCAGGGACTATTTCAATCCTAGTCTCTAGCATTGTGCTTGGCACATGGTAAACGCTTAATAAATATTGTTGATTGATAGACTCTTTAGCACTGTTACTTAATGAATACTTTTGATTAATCGATCCTAAGCATAGTTTCCCAATTAAAATCAGTTCAGAAAAATAATTCTATGTTTCTAGAGGAAAATCAATATCCATTGATTATGTGGTCCAATATCTCACAATACCTATTGTCTATTTTAACTCCTAACCCTATGACTAATTCTTATTATAAAGATGAAGAGTTGGTACAGGCCATCATCACATCAGAAAGTTTTTATTTGTTTGCTTTTGTAAATGTATTGATGGAGTGTGAGTATATGAATTGAGTAATGTGAGCAACTTTGAATATATGGGGGAGAGAGATACAGATGGGGATAAGAGATAGGGATGGGAATGGGGATAGAAACTGAACCCATGATTTCACTGGTACTGGGAAAATCTAGTTGAGAAAACACCTTCCACCAGGGCAGGTCTTTACCTTCTGTGCAAAAAGCAGTCTTACAGAGTAGACTAGAACACTAGGAGATAAAGTGACTTGCTCAAGGTCACAAAGTGTGCATATGTTAGAGGTCAATTTCCTTCTACTTCACCATAGGCCTTAGAATATACAGACATATATAAATTCTTCCTGGTACCTAAGCACCTGATCCAAAAGACAGAATTCCATATTTTTGGCATCATTGGAGGAAATAGGTCCTTTCTTTGCTTCACTTAGCTTGTGGATACCTGTCCCTCTTTTTTTTTTTTTTAAAATTTTTTCCTTATTTAAATGACACTTTTGAATTTTCTGGCCAGTTGTCTGCAGGAAGAGGAAGAGAAAGAGTAGGGACTGAATAGCCCATTAACACTGATGAACATTTTCCCAGAGTCTACCCAGTGAGAGAGACCAGACTCCTACTGGCTGAAAGGTAAGTTTCAAATAAAAAACTCATTACTTTCCAAAACAGAGCTCAAAGAGCCAGAGGGGGTGGCAGTGGTGAACTTCACCTAATTATCAATTAGCCTGTCTTTTCCTTCCCTTCCTCTCTAATTCAATCTCTTAAATGTATCTTTTGCAATGATGACAGACTGAACATTTCTGATCAGAAACACAATGGACTGTACAATTTTAAGTGAGAGGGGTAAAAGATAAACTGCCCAAAAGAAAGCTTCATTATTTAAAATGATCTCTGATGTGTAATCCAGGGAGCCTGGAGATTACTAGAAAATCAGAATGAAAGATAGCCTGGCAGTATGCTGGGTCTACAATCACACCCTGCGGGTAGGCTCCATTATCTGGAATGCATATATGAGGTTTGAAATGCAAACCATAGAGAGAGAGAAAAAAATAAATACTTGTAGGAGCTTCATGGAGGGGGAGGAAAAGGAAGAAGGTTACCTCTCTCTCTCTCTCTCTAAAACAGTGTTAATCTCTTTTGATGGGGGTAGATGGATGGGATGTGATTTTATGAACTGAAGGGCAGCTTTGTAATTCTCAGCCAGACTCCCATCCCTCCCCAGCTTCCCCTTCTCATCCTAGAGTTGATATTGTTGTTTTGGAAAAAAGTGGGATTTTGTTAGGAAATAGGAGTTCTAGAGACCATCCTGTCATCTCTCAGTGGTGCATGTTTTACTGTGTTTTACCAGTTTCAGAGAGAATAAACTTTTTGGGGTAGAGGAGTGGCAAGAGAAGAATGTAACACAGAATTTTAGAGTATCAGAACTAGAAGGCAACAAAAAATTCATCTAGTCCGATGTTTTACTAAGGAAACAAACTTGAACCAGCAAGTTACTTATCTAAGATCTAAAGCTAAGTTAGACATGGAATTGGAACTTGAAATCTTATCTCCTAAATTCTAGTCTTTTGTTTTCTTCACACCATACTATACCAGCTGTTCCATACCATGAATGGAATGGTTTTGCTATGATTTGTAATAGAACACAGAACTTTTTTTAACAATATGATTTCCAAGATGAATTTTCTTGTGTATATGAGTAGAATCCAAAAATTCTCTAACACATTGTCCCTATTCAGTAACAGAATTAGTATCTCTTGAAGAAGCATCAGGACAGTGTATATTAAAATGCTCAGACATGTTTTAATAGAAAAAACAAAAAAAAGAAATGAAAAGGAAACCAACAACAAAAACCCAAAACAGAAAACCTAGAGACTAAACAGTGGCTTGTTAATTGGAGGAATGGCTGAATAAATAATAATGTATATATGAAGAATTCAAAGAAACATGAGCAAACAAGAAGAAAACAATGCAAACAGGAATAAAAAAGGAGAAAAAAGAGAATAAGGTGAAAATAGCTCACATTCGTATGATGGTTTAAGGTTTTAAAAAATAGTTGACAAATGATCTTATTGCTTCTTCACAAAAACCTCTTGGGGGTGAGTAGCATTATGCCCAATTTACAAATTAGGAAACTGAGAACCTGGAAGCTGAGTTGACATGCCCAGATTCACACAGCTAGTAAGCAGCTTGGGCAAAATCTGGACTCACGTCTTCCTGATTTTGAGTCCCTGGCATTATACACACCATGCTGTCTGTCTCTCAAAGTGGGTGAGCTGCTTCATGCAGGGCCCTCTCCCTGCTGTCTTTGAATAAGGACCAGCCACCAGTAAGGATGTCCTTGAAGGAAAAACCGTACCTTTCTTGGTCTGCCTCAAATCAGAGCATATTTCATCTATGAGGGAGATAATATAAACAATGGCCATAGTTATATAAATTATCACTATAATAATTTAAAAAACAGTATCTAATGAATTGTGATGAATGATCTCTGTCCTGGAGAAGTGAGGAAGAAACATCATTCTTCCTCTTGGAAGACAGAGTTGGGAGAAGCCAGAAGTGAAATGCCCTGCATATAGTCAGGTAGTATGGGTGTCTTAAGTGGAAATGGAGAGAGGTTTTTCTTTGTTGAGAGAAAGAATCCTTGGGGCAGGTGGTGCTGGAAGGGAAATGATTGCTTTGTAAAAACAGAAGTCAACAAGATAACAAAAAAGAAAATAACTGAGCAGCATCGGTTTTGTTTTTGTTTTTAAAGAAGCATCAGGACAGTCTGCAATCAAGTAGACATATATTTTCTAAAATCTAAAACAATTCCCCTTGCCATCCTGCAATAAAAGCCACCATCCGCCCTCTCGCAATATGATTAGTGCACAGCAGATGAAAAAGCAGTCTCTGGACATACCTGCTGATGCCTTGAGCCTCACCCTGACTGCTCAGGCATGTTCAATTACTTCCAGGGCCCCAGTTAGAGCTGAGCTGAGCCTGACGGGAATGAGCTCCACTCCCCAGCTACCCAGTGGAAGGAAAGCACTGAGATTCAGCAGAAATAGTCTCATGCTTACTCATATCTGTCCTGACAGAGCAAGAATTCCGGGTCCCCAGATATGTAAATATTCCTTTTTTCTCTTCAAGTGCTTCTGGCAGTGCCCATCAAAAGAGATATACTGAAACAGTGGGTTTACTGTGGGTTTTGGATTGCTAGGGCTGCCAAGCCTGCATGTTCTGTGAGTGTAGCTGTTGGGATATATCTTCTTTCCTTAGATCAACAGCACTAAGGCACTCCACAACGTCTCCAATAACTTCACTAGAACATAGTGTTCAGCCCGAGGTGCCTCCAGCTCCAATTTCCAGCTCACCTTCTGAGCTAACGGTAATTGCAAATTAAATTTCGGCTTACTGAAAAGTGCCTGAGACCCTCAAATAAACACCAGCAAACGCTTTAATAGATGTGTGTAATATCTGCTGCTGCCCTATTAAAGCCATCTTGTAGCTTTTCCACAATATCCCTAGTTGGTTATAAGAATTGGAAGGAGGCCTTTAGGCTATCTAGTCCATATCACTGCTGGGTAATTCTCTGTTTTCCAACACTGCTGTGTATGTCTGTGTTTGAAGAGAATGTTATTAGGCATCTGGAAGAAAGTTAGGAAAAACTGTCCCTATGCTCATCCTCAAAGCAGATTTAGTTA
This sequence comes from Pseudochirops corinnae, assembly GCA_028646515.1. Classification (NCBI taxonomy): domain Eukaryota; kingdom Metazoa; phylum Chordata; class Mammalia; order Diprotodontia; family Pseudocheiridae; genus Pseudochirops; species Pseudochirops corinnae. Next base: position 285,133,776 of record CM053588.1, read on the forward strand.
TACTCACAGTTCATTTCAATTCAGCAAATACATTTTGAGCACCTACTATGAGTCACCCATTGAGCCAGTGTAGTATTGGCAATAGCTGAATAGAGAGATTGAGAGGAGCTGAGAGCTTCTCTTTTTCACTCAGTTACCTCTCTAGTCAAATATGGAGGATGGCACCTGGCCCTACTACTTAAGGGACCTAAGCCAGAATAAATTCATGTGAGTAAATTTTGACAAAAATGCCTTTCTAGTTAACGTTATGTCTCTCTCTCTCTCTCTCTCTCTCTCTCTCTCTCTCTCTCTCTGTATGCTATCTTCCTTTAGAAACATATTCCTAGAAAGCAGCACATTTTTTGGCCTTATTTTCTAGTAGAAATTGTTGAAACACTACCCAAGGGCATTCTCATTTTCCTCTTGGTTTCTGGACAAAACTACTGTCCTGACAGTCATTTAAACCTGGACTCAGCTGTGGCTCTAGGCTCTAAATGATTTTTCCTGCATAATTATGCTCCAACTTTGCAGTTAGATATATGTCTTCTTCTTTAGGTCTAGAGCTATCTTTCTTAGGCACAGAGCGTCTTGCTTTTCCCACTCTACTTCTACCCCACCACCTCCTCCCCATCCAGCTGTCCCACTTTTCTCAGTTTCTTGATTGGTCCTCTCAGAGCCCCTGCCACCTTCCCAGATCTGAGTCCTTGAAATATTCTAAGTCACCACTCACCACTTCTGGGAGTTTCTAATGCCACCTTTTAAGGCTTGGCCACACTCTTTTTTCAAATATACTTTGAATGATTAGTGAATATTATGGGATTTAGGGGATGATCTATCACTTCCAAACTGTCAGAACAGCCTAACAATCCTTTTAGACTTTTACCTTAGAATTAAATAGGAAATGGAAAATGGGTTGGTTTGCCTTTTAGTTTCCCCAAGTTTCTTCCCCAAACTGAAGGGGAATATCTGCTGCTGCCCTATTAAAGCCATCTTGTAGCTTTTCCACAATATCCCTAGTTGGTTATAAGAATTGGAAGGAGGCCTTTAGGCTATCTAGTCCATATCACTGCTGGGTAATTCTCTGTTTTCCAACACTGCTGTGTATGTCTGTGTTTGAAGAGAATGTTATAAGCTTTTTTTTTAGCATTATCCTTCCAATGATGCTATTTTGCTGCACGATTGAAAGTCAGAGAATATCACAATTTCCCAAGAATTAAAACCAAGGGATATGCAAAAGGCAATGGAGAACACCTTGGTGATCACCAATGAGTAATACATAACCAAGGAAGAAATTGCACAAGTGGAATTGTAGTAGAATGAAGGTAGAACCCCACCCAACATGTGGAAAAGATAAAGGGCGGATATTCCAAGTACTTCTTTGGTAATCATATGATGTTGATGGATCTAGCTGGAGATCCAAAATGTTTTGAACAGGTCCTTGAGGAACATTTCTAGGAAGACATAATCAAGAATAGCATAGCATGATTCATGGATGAATTCCAATCTGTATTTTTGACCTAAGATACTATCACAGTGTCTTTTCCATCACAATCACTGTCCCAAACCTTTTCCTTACTCCTTGTATTTCCATCTTTTCCCTCAAGAATCACATTTATAGCCAATGACTTAGCGAGCTACTGTATCAAGAGGGTGGAGATAATCAGACATGAACTCCCTTATATTATTCTAGCCTTCAGAATGCCTTAGGATCATCTCCACCTCTTTTCTTCCTTTCTTTAGTTAGTCTATACTAAGGATAATAAATATCTATCTATGCTCTTAATTCCAATCTCTTCAACTTCATCTAGGATCTTGCTTTGGTAATATTTTCCTTTCTCACACATATATTCAGTCTCTTCTTTTTTTTCATTGTTTCCTTGCAATCCTTCCCCAAACATACTCAGTTCTTCCCTGCCACTAAGCCTTTTATTCCTTTGACCCATCAACCCTGTCCTAACTTCTCCCCTTCACTTTCAACCAACAAACCAATCAATAGGCATTAAGTACTTACTGTGTACAAAGCAAAGTGATAAACACTGAAGAGAGGCTAGAGTAGACAGAGTGCTGGGCCTTGAGTCAGGAAGACTCATCTTCTTGAGTTCAAATATGGCCTCAGATACTGTGACCCTGGGCAAGTCACTTAAACCTCCTTGCCTAAATTTCCTCATCTGTAAAATTAAGCTGGAGAAAGAATGTAAAGCACTCCAGTATCTTTGCCAAGCAAACTTCAAATGGGGTCAGGAAGAGAGACACAATTGAATAATGACAAAACCCTGAGGATATGAAGGAAAAAATCAAAACACTGTACTCTCAAGTAATGTACTAGATCACCGCTGAATTCAGTAAACCACATATGAATAGATACGCAAGAGATAAATGCAGAGTAGGTAGAAATAACCTGCTAGGCTCTAACAGCTGGGAGGATAGGGAATGGGGGCACAACTAAGATAGTTTCCTAAAAGGGAAGTGATTTGACCAGAATCTTGAAGGACACCAGGGATGCTAAGAGACTTAAGTGAGAAGGGAGATCTCTTCAGGTATTCAGGAAAGCCCTGTGCAAATACTTGGAGATGAGAAGATGAAACATGATGTGTGAAGAACAGCAAGTAGGCCAGTAAGGTTGGTCCTTAGAGTCTATGTAAGGAAATCATGTAAGAAGACAGGAAAAGCAGGAAGGGTCAGTGTTGTGAACAACTTTAAATGGCAAAAGACTTCCAAATTGAATCCTGGAGGTAAGAGGGAGCTACTGAATTTTATTGTGTAGGGAGTTATATAGTCCAGTCTATGCATTAGGAAGATCACTTTGTCACACATGGAAATAATGAGTTAGAGAGGGAAGCAACTCGAGGCAAGGAGACCAATTAGAAGGCTATTATAGTATTCGGGTGAAAGGTGATGAATGCCTAAACCAGAGTGGTAGTTATGGGAGTGGAGAAAAGGCAAAGTATGTGAGAGATGTTGCGCAGATTGAAACAATAGTATATGACTACTGATTAGAGGATGAATAAGAATAAAAACATCAGGTGGACAACATGACTGAGAGGATAGGGGTATTCTCAACAGAAATTTGGATGGTCAGAAAAAGGGATGGGCGAGAAGTAAACGATAATTGAGTTCCTTATGCTGAATTAGAGATGCCCATGGGATGCACAGTGCAAAATATCCCAAAAAGCATTTGGTACTAAACATTTTCAAACAATAGTCTTCACCCAATGTAATTACTTTCTCACCACCCACTTTCTTCCTTTGCCCCTTACAACTGAGTTTTTGCCATGACCATTTCACTGAAACTGCTCCCAGAGACTGACCAATCTAAAAGCCAGTATTGCTTAATGCAGTGGTTCTCAACCTTCCTAATGCCAGGACCTTTTAGTAGTAGTATGTGGGCGTGTCTGCATGTGGGCGGACCCACCTGGAGAGGGATAGAGGAAGTTCCTAAGACCATCGGATATGTGTGTTTTCCCATGGTCTTAGGTGACCCCTGTGACCCCTGTGAAAGGGGTCGCGACCCACAGGTTGAGAACTGCTGGCTGAATGGATTTTTTTTTTTTCCATGTCTCATGAAAGGTCTTTCCACCTCCATTTTCTGGCCTTTCCAAGCTATTCTTCACCTGTAGCCAGACTAGTCTTTTGAGATAAATAGATGGATGGATGGATGGATGGATGGATGGATGGATGGATAGATGGATAGATGGATAGATAGATACATAGATACATAGATACATAGATGGATACATAGATAGACGGATGATAGATAAATAGACAGAGATCTGGTATGCTTTAAAAAAAATCTTCAGTAATTCTGCTATTTACTGAATAAAGCTAAATCTCCTTTGGCTAGCCTAGCATTCAGGGCCCTGTAAAATCTGGTGCTGCCCTTTCCTTCCATTCTTGCCTCATATGTATTCTCTACTGTATGTTCCAACCCAATGAGAATATTTTTTGTCCTCCATAAACCTCCTTTACTTTCTAATCACCGCGCCTTTAGATATGCCTTTTCAATGCCAAGAATTTCCTCCCCTACATCAAGTGATGACTTTGATGGAATTGTGGGAATTGAGGGAACCACTGACTTCATCTTGTGACTCAATTCTGGATCAATCTTAGTTCCCTTTCTAGGGGTCTGGTCCAATTTCTGTCTTGTAAGAAAACTTTATTCAATTGTGGGAATTGTGAAAAAAAAACTCATAGTATTGTTTCTGTCTAGCCCTGCGTGGCTGGAAGCTGGACCACCTCTACCTGTTGCTTAGAGACCCTTAACTAAGGACTTAGATTATGTGGACCAGAAACCCAGTCAAATCCAAAGTCTGATAGAAAGAGTTTTCTCCTAATTTTACTTCTCAAACAACCCATTATGTCTTATCTGAAAACTGGCCTTGTGCTAGTTAATTAGTTAACTGTTTCTTCTTCCTGTGATTGAATACAGACATTTGATGGGGGGTAGGACACTTCTTTTTCTGATTTCAGGGAATTGCCACTCTCCTCTTCCCAACTTGGAAAACCCCTAATTTTTCTTCCAGTTGGAAATCAGATTTGTATCCTGGTTTATATCCTGTTACTTGATTTTTTTTAATGCATAAAAAGCCCTTTCCCCTTGTATTTGGGGTCCAGTGTCAAACTGAAGAGGCCTGGTCTTGATTTGTTATGGAATTGGCATGCATTGCGTAATATATCAATATGCCCGGGAGCTATTTGCTCAGTTGTTTCAGATTTCTAATTCCTACCCCTATCTCCTACCTTCGCTAGGAAGTCTTTCTCGAAGTTTCAAGCATAATCATCACCCCTCTCCCCATTTCCCCCAAACACTCCCTAATATGTAATACTTTACTTGCATCTCTCTGATAAACATATCATGCATTTTTTTTTGTATTTTTATTATTGGGTATATTTCATGTTCTTTACTAGACTATCTAGGTTCCATAAGGGTAGAAATCACTTTGTATCTAAACTTTGTAGCTAGCACAATATTCTGAAAACAGGAAATAATAAATACTTTTTCAATTTCATGGCATCAAATGTAAGTGATCAGACCAGAAATCTACAGCCTTTTGAAGGAGAAGAAACATTTTTTGTTCTATTCCTAGATACAACTTTTTGAAGAACAATGTTGTATTTTGAAGAACAAAACTATGTAGTTGTTCAGTTGATGGCCAACATATTTTACACCAACTTCATCTGCACTTCATTGTATGCTTTATTATTTAATTGATTTACCCAGATTAATGCAACATAAGGACTAAATACTAACAGTATTGATCGTCTCTCAAGTTTTGATGAGATCCTATTCTGATGCCTCTTTCTGCTGCGGAGATGACTGTGGGCTCTCAAAGGTTTTGCCAGAGTACCAATTATGATAGATCTTACCAAGTGGAACATCTACAGTTATAGGCACAGACACGAATTACAGTTTGTTGCTAAGTTTTGAAAACTTCATCGGCAGAGAGCTGGCTCCAAGGTAATAAGTTTTTGGTCAGAAACTTAAGAAAACTGATCAGAAGGTGGTGGTGATCAGTTTTGACAGAGTCATGGAATACAAACAGCGACTGTCTTAGGATGACCTGATTTCTAGTTCTGACTCCATTCACTGCCTGTGTAACTATAGTCAAATTATAACCCCTTTGTGCTTCTCATTCCTTAGCTTTAAAATGCTGGCAATAACACTTGCCACATGGGGAGTGTTGCGAGTGTTAAGTGTGCTATATAAATGTCGACTGTCATGGTTATTATTTTAGTTGAAATCTCAGAAGTACTATATCTAGAAGATCATTGAAGAAGTGAAATCAGAGGGTATCTAACGGTGTATAAAATGGGTGCCGAGTTCAAATCCTGCTATTAGATGATTGTTAGCTGCATCACCCTGGGCAAGTTACTTAACTTTTCAGTCTCAGTTTCCTCATCGTTAATAGCACCTACTTCACAAGATCACTGTGACGATCACCTAAGAGAATGTACACACAGCGGCTTGGGAATTTTAAAGCATGATACAATTGCTCACCATTATTTTAATAAGTCTGCCCTAGAAACTTAAAGAAGGGTCCTGAGCAGGTCCCAAGTGTTTTCTTATTATCACTTTACTGCCCTGAGGTTGGCAGCAGTTGATAGAGTGCTGGGGTTGGGAATCAGGAGGACCTGGGTTCAAATTCAGCCTCAGGACATTTAATAGCTGTGTGACCCTAGACAAGTCACTTAATCCTGTTTGCTTCAGTTTCCTCCTCTGTAAAATGAACTACAGTAGGAAATGGGAAAGTATTCCAGTGTCTTTGCCAAAAAAGACTAAAAAGGAGTTAGGAAGAGTGCTGTGGACGGGACTACAAAATGACTCAACAACAAGAACAACAACACAATAAAATTGTCTGATTAGGTCATCTCTTCCTTGGAAGAGAGTGGGAACGTGGCCCTAAAGGATTTAAGGGAGGTTGGGGAGGAGGAACAAAGGACAGAAGAGTAGAAGAAGGAAACTGGATTTTTGGCAGTGAGAAATCCTTGGGTTGGGGATCCCAAATGCTAAATCCCTACATACCACAGGAGAGCAGATCCAAAGTGGAAAACAGTGCTTTGGGCAGCAGGAGTGAGATGGGTGATGATAGCAGGGAGAGCATTACAGCTCTTAGCCCTTAGCTCCACTCATGAGCAAGACTAGTTAGTCATGGTTTATATCCAGTAGCAGGGTGGCACATTAATGTCATGAATCAACACAGATACAGCTCCTTTCATTCGTTTTGTCTACAAGGACCTCAGACTTCACCCTGTGATATGGAAAGACACATGGGGCTTGCAGTATTCTAGCTGTTGCATCCAAGTTCACTGGAGAAAAGAAAAGCATTAACTACTTTACTTTTAATGTTTGTATCTTTTTTAAAAATTTATGGAATAAAACAAGCATTTCCCTAACATACTGTGATAAAAAGATGGTTGTCCCCAAAATTGCACATCTATTAGGCACAACTTGCTCCCCTTTTAAATATGTAATAAAGTTATCATGTAAATTTCTTTTTTCTTTCCTTTCCTTTACTTTCTTCCCCTGCCCCATTCTAGAGATGGATACCACTAGTCTCTCTCTCTCTCTCTCTCTCTCTCTTTCTCTTTCTCTCTCTCCTCTCCATATCTATGATACATACACATATACATTATATATATATATATATATATACACATATACATATTAATTATATAAGTGTAAAATTATTTAATACATACTTCTATTTAAGTACTTTACAAAGATGGTCACATTTTATTCATTGTGAGGTAGGTGTTACGATGATCCCTAAGTTACAGCTGAAGAAATTGAGGCAGATGGATGTTAAGTGGCTTACACCAAATAAGAACTCAGCTCTTCCAGACTCCAGGCCCAGTACTGCACCTGCTGTACCTCCTAGCTGCCTCCTTGTGTCCAAAGGATGTATACAGCTTGTTCCAGCCTGGTTTGATGACACCAGATTTGTCACTTCCTTCTCTTGTGCTTTGCTATGATACCTACCCACAACTAGCTGTGGTTACTGATTGTCAAGTGAGGTGGGGTGGGGAATGGGAGGGCAGCTTTCCCGATCTATGCTAGTGCAGACCAAGTCTCCAATTACTACAGATCTCAAGTTGTGCATATGCATGTACTTGGGAGTTAATATTGCTCATGTGGATTATTAATTTTTATTCCACTAGGCTCTCAGGAACTTCAACAAGCTGAATATTTAGGCACCTGACGTTCCCTTTCACCAGTGATGTGACTTTTGAGCTCTTTTCGTCCCATTCCTTTTCTCCTGCATTTAGCCCTAGCTCCTTAAATGCTCCTTTCTCGTTTCTGCCACGGCTGCTGCCTTCGTTAGAGAGAATTTCAGCTTTGATTAATTATTGAGCCCACAGTGCTGAGGGTTCTCCACTCTCCAATTCTCATTATGGATGCCTTGCAGCCTGCCTGCTTCGCTGATCTTGATACAGGATTTGATGGATGCCGAGTCTAGAGAGGTTTTCCTTGTACTCATAACCAGTCTTTTTTCCCCCCTTTAGTTCTTTTAGAAAAATCAAGAAGAGACAGGTTTTTGTACACATTTACTTTGAGAAATATAACATTCTCACTTGAAAAAATAAAATCTGACTATAGGGATGCCTGGTATACTAATCCAAACTAGACCAAGTTAGTGTCTGCTGTCTCAGAAAAGTCTGAAAATGAGGCTGGTGACCTGTACACAAGGCTTTTATTCTATGCAACAACTTTACTACACTTCAAGGTTTTCTATTTAATTTTATGTGCCAATATTCTGAATACTTCTAATCAAGAGACACAGAAAGGAGATTTCAGTTACTCCTAAACTGATAAAGTTTTTGTATTCTTTTGTGGGCCCACAGGATTCCACTAGCCCATCTAATGGTGTGGTGCGTAGCACCCCTTTGATGTTTTGGTCACATAGAAAGAACAATCCACGTGCCTGGGTTATCTGTTCATTCACAATCATAGCTCCAATTTGTGTTCACTCTCTTCTCTACCTATCTTAGAAAAAAAGGAAAAGAAGCTTATGTAAATGGAAGAAATCTATTTATTCTATTAGATTAAATTGAGAAAGAACATACATATATGTAAAAGGCGAGATGAGGACAGGTTTGTCAAATGCAGTGGAAAATCCAGGGTGAAATTCTTACTTCAGGATGTTACTTAAGAAGCTTGAGAATGAGGAAAGAACAGGAATAATATAGATGCCCACTGACTGGAAAAAGGCCAAACAAGATGCGAGTCTGTGAATAGAATGCAACATTACTGAATTAAGAGAAGCAATGAATATGAAGAATACAAAGTTATACAGAAACAGGAAAACAATGTCTACGTTGCAGCAATTTACATGGAAAGAACAAAAAAGAATGCAATGGAATTATAATGAACAGACTTGGCCCTAAAGAAGAGAGAAGATGAATACTCCGTTTGTAGAGGTGGGGAGGACTATGTAGGTGCTGGCACTGAATGTACTGTCCCCAGGTTTTATGTTGCTTATTAATGGTGCACTACTCTTCCCCACCCTCCCTTCTGCTTTCTTTGTGATGTCAGAACACAGTTGAAATAACCCCACCCCATTTAGAAATATTTGTAAGCCAGCTTGATGGTGTCAATAGGTAATCACAAATTTATGAAATTTACTTGAAAATTAGGTTTATTACAAGAGAAATGAATGTGCAAAAGTTCACAATCCATACAGAAATTTGTATTTTTTATAACAGCAGAACCAAGGAAAGAGAGGTACCAGGAATCTCACCTGAAGGGGCATGGCATGGGAGAGGGAAAGGTGTAGTAAAGTTGGGAAAAGGATGAAAGTCTTCCCCAGGGAGGCACAAAGCAATGGCAAGAACGACATTCTTTTTTCTTGAAAAGTGCTAGACTGTGAACATAAGATGGTCTGCAAATCTACAAACATTTGGATGGGTTAGTTCAATAAGCTCACAAAAGAATACAAAGGCTTTATGAGTTTAGGAGTACCTGAAACATCCTTCACATGTCTTTTGATTAGAAATAATCAGAAGACTGGTACATGCAATTAAAATAGAAAAGCAATTTCTCAGCCTCTTGCAGACAAACCGGCATCTGCCTTGATTTCCAAGGATACTCGGAATCCAGTTTGTGATTCAAACAGCAAATTATGTCAGCTCAGGGGGAGCTTCATCTTTTACACATTCAAGGCCTCTTGCATGCTCTGGGTCCAGTATTTGTGGAAAATATAGCAACTCAAAAGACAAATTCAAAGGACCCCTTAACATTCCTTAACATTGTATTACTTGTGAACAAGACCTCCCTCTGTACAACTGGAAGTCTTTTTCTAATTGGCTGAGAGCTGGTTGGACCTGGGAGACTAAAAGAAGAAGTGGGACATCAAGAAGTAAACCACACTGAAGAATAAGAGATGTTAGAACTAAGTGGTGGGAGAAAAGGGAGAGATCTAGGAAAGTCATTGACCCTACAGGCATCTCTGAGCAGATGACTCAGGATGGTACCATCAGTTATCCTGCCCTTCTCAAGGACCGAGGAAAATTCCAAGAAAAAATATGTGTTCTTTCTCCAATTTCCCCTCAGTCTTTTTAAAATTTAAAAATACTCTGCTGCTTCTTGACCCAAACATGTCAGTTAACCTGAAGTTTGCCTGAACCACAGCTGGACCAAGGGCTAAGTAGAGATAAATATAAATGTAAATGAAGTCAGAGAGCCCAACTTCTGCCTAAACATTAGGAATATTCCTACCTGGAACCTCAGAGAGATTGTGATGGGATCTTTTTGGTTTAATAGAAACTTCCCAAGGCCCAAGAAGAAGGAACCGGGTAGACATGAGGGTCAATTATATTGACTTTAGCCTTAAAATCAGCTAATTATCATGACCAAGTTATTGTTGCAAGGATGTCCTGAGTGGGTAAGGGAGAATGAATATATATATATATATATATATATATATATATATACACACACACACACACACACACACATATATATGTATACATGTATACACACATATATATATACAAACACACACACATATATATGTGTATATATATAATTTTTTTTTTTAGGAAAAAAAATGATGTAAATTCAAAAGATATCAGAAACCTTTTTTTAAATAGTCAATCCCATTTCTTTTTAATGTGAGAATTTCAGATTTCAGAAAAATTTGGGTATGTTTTGAATGCTTTTGTCAAAGTGAATGGTCCATCTGGATAAACTCTCAAATTGTCCTTGATTTTGCTAATGAATAAAAAGATTCCTCCTACCAGACCTACCTCTTGGAAATCTCAGTAGAGGTGGAAGTAGAGGTAAAAGATCACAATTGGTGCACAATGTACCCAGTTAAGGCTCCTTTCTGAACTCTTCCAATGAACAAAGATAACATAAGTCTTCTGTTTGTTCCAAACCTATTAATGGTCTTGAATTTAGCTCACAGTAGTTTTCAGCTCAAGGACTAACAAGCTCCATGGGCCAGGGGTGAGTCCCTTCAGTTTTCTAAGTCTCAGCATCTCTGTCCATAAAATAGGGATAATTAGCTTCCCACTCCTCCCCTCCCTCACAATGCTACTATGGAAATTAATGAGCTAATGTATCTAACATGTTTTGCACCCTTGGACCAAAGGTGTGACCAGAGTACCAAGAATAATCATTAGAGTTGTTGTTTCTGAGGCCTTGGTTGTGTGTGTGTGTGTGTGTGTGTGTGTGTGTCTACTCTCTCACACAATGAAAAAGTAGTTAATATGTATGATACGGACTGGAGGAATTTTCTCTGACATGGTGTGATTCATACAATACCTATTTTCACCAACAGAAAAATGTTTCATGCGAAGTTTTTTTTTTTTCACTTCTGCCATATATGCGTCCTTCTTTCATCATGATTTTGATTTAAATGATGGGAGAAAATGTATCCTGGTCTGAGATATACACAGTCTTTTTGCTTCAGCCTGCTAAATCCCTTCACAACAGCTCACATAGGCAGGCAGACTGTCCTGGAGAGGACAGGATGGTAGGCACAAACCCTCAGGAAGGCCAGGGCTGCCAGGCATAGGCCTGTACATATGGACAGGCAGTACACAATATTGCTATGTGATTTGGCAGCCAAAAGGGCCAGTGCTATTTGGAGCAGTACATTCAAATTTGTTGCATGATGGTCATTCTTTTTGGGACGGCCCTAGTGAGACTGCCTCTAGAATACTGCACTGAGTTCAACAGATCTAGATGCAGAGATGCAATTAAGTCGGAAGCAATTCAGCAAAGAGCAACAACAATGATTATGAGAATGGAGAGATTTCTTAATGAGGAAAGATTAAAAGAGCTTAATATGTGCAACTTGGCTGGGTGACAGAGTTAGGGACAGCAAGAGCAAGAGGAATGATTACAGCTACCAATAACTGGAAGCATAAACAGGCGGTGGAGACATTATTCTGCTAAGAATGTGAAGGTATAAATAGGAGGACAAGACTTGAGAGGGGGGCACACAGATTGAATAGTCAGAAAAATTTTGTGATTATGATGATGAAAAATTCTAAATGTTCAAAATTTCTACCAATATTATACAGATAATTTAAAGGGCCCAATGGGAAGATCAATAGTATTCACTGTCACTAAGTCTCAGCACCCATGGTTCCCTTCCTATTGGTCTTTTTATAAACCCAGAGTACCCTAAACCGAGTGACCCAAGGTGCCTAAATGTTAGAAATAACAGATCATTTTCCAGCAGGGGAAAAACAAAGGCCATATGCATATGAGACTGTTTCTGCTTTGCTTTGTCAAGAAAATATGGAAGATTTCTTTCCCTTAATCCTGTCACTTGGGCTTCTTATACAGCTTTTCAAGTCAAGACAAAGGGTGAACCATCAAAAAAGGAGATTTCATTTAAAAAATTAACATTTTAAAACATTCTACTATTAAAGAGAATCATCTCTATTGTTAGGTGGAACAAAGAAACTGAGTTTTATACGCACAAATTATTTAAGCAATGCACATGGTTGTAAAACAAGCTGGGTCCAAGGTTCTTAGTAAACCAAGGACTCTGAAGCTTGGTTTCTACAAGGTTAACACACAATTTAGAGGGAATGAAAAAACAGGAAAAGTAGAGTTTTATGGATTGAGGCATCTAGTTCACATTACTGAGGGTATCAGAGGATAATGAGGTGAGAGGGAGAGGATATAGTTTTGTGACATTTCTTAAGTCAAGTGATTTTGGGGTCGGATAGTATTTTTGTGGCTTCTAAGCAGCTGAAATTTAGCTTCAGAAAATGGTGGATAAAGGCAAAATGGAGTCACTAATCTTATTTTTAATGTAACACTCCTCTCTCCCCATCTTTGATTCTGGGGTTTTCAAACCATACAATTACTTATATGCTTTATCTATTAGAGAGTTCAAGATAGAATGATAGTCTACCTTAAGGGCACCAAAGGGGTGGGGTGAGAAGAACAAAGAAGAGAAGCTGAATCATAATCTCATATACCCCCTAAGGAGACAAACCTTGTTGAATAGATTCTGTAGGTAGACTAAGTCAGGCTACAGATCAGACTACTTTGAGGACTCATTATGAACCAATTTGAGAGTGGAGATTTACATGTCACCAAAGTAACTAAGAAAACTGAACATTTTAGTGTAACACTATACTCCCTTACTTAGTGATCTCATTGATTAATCATCTCTTTGTATGTTTCCCAGATCTTTATATCTAGCCTTAGTCTCTCTTCTGAACTATTAGGTATTTTCAAATGAATGTCCTGTAGGTATCTCAGCTTCAATATATCCAATACAGAATTCATTTTCTTTCCCCTCAAACTGAAACTTCTGAGTTTTCATAGTACTTTGTAGAACACTATTCATTGTCCCTTCAGTCACTGAGTGCAGTGGTTCTCAACTTGTGGGTTGTGACCCCTTTGGGGGTGGAAAGACCCTTTCACAGGAGTCACAGAGGTTGTCTAAGACCATTTGATAGTTTTCCTAATATTGAACCATCCTTGCATTCCTGGAATAAACCCAACCTGGTCAAAATGTATTATTCTTGTGATAAGTTGCTGTAGTCTTTTTGCCAATATTTTATTTAAAATTTTAGCATCTATAT
>CM053588.1:285147805-285290846 GCA_028646515.1 Pseudochirops corinnae
GTTGGTGTGTGGACAACAATACTATTGAAACCTAGACTTTTTTATAGTTTAATATATCCATGAAATATTACATTTGGCTAAAGGATATAGCTTCAGATAACTCTTGTTAAATTTAATAAAAAAGGAACTTCTATAAACATGGTCCTGACAGTCCAAAGATGGATGGTCTTTCAAGTGAAGCTGTCTACTACAGCACGGTAAGACAATGCAAGATTCAGTAGTTACTTATTAGTAATAATCAAGTCTGAACTTGTAAAGAGCTGAGAATTTTAGATCCCAAAAGACTGAAGAGAAGAGATATGTCTATGTTTGTCTCTTCATATGGTAAACCTTGGGAAGGGTTAACCTGTTATTGAAAAGTAACTTCCTCTGTCCCCAGTCACACAGTACCTATTGGGGAGCTATGCCTAAAGCCCAAGGATTCCCCGATTGGCCAACTCCTTGATACTCATACCCAACCATTCAGCTTCCCCTTCATTTGACCTCCATTCATAAAAAGTAAGGGTGGAAGGAAGGAGGCCATATTGGTTGTGGTAGAATGTTTCATATTTACTTTTTAATAAATTAAAAATTTTAATTATTTACTCATCCAAACGAACACTCATTAAAAGCTTTTTGCGGTGACTACCATATACCATACTAGTACTTTCTCCATGGTATATTTTTAAAAAATAGACATCTTTTATATGAAAAAAAAAACAACAGGTCTACATATTATTTCTTGTCATAACACGCACCTGAACGGCTGTATCTTTTTTTTTTTAATGTTTTTTTTTTTTTAATTTAGATACCTTCATGATTCCATTTTTGGAGATAGCTGTGTTTGGGGAGAAAAAATAAAGCACTTAACTAAGAATCAGATTTCAGCTCAAGTGTACACATTGTAACATACTAGCTGTGTGACTTGGGGCCAATCATAGATTCTCTTTAAGCCTCAGTTTTTATACTGGTAAAATAGAAAATAAAGGTTATTGAAAAATCTGCCACCAAGCACTGAATGTCCTAATCAAATAAGGCAATTCAAGTCTATGGTGCAATCTATAAAGTTGCATGCTATTTGTTATTATTCTTAAACCATTTTTATGTTTGCATGTATTCAATCCTATATGATTATTACAGTGCCTGATACATAATCAGCTTAAAAAGAAACGTTTGTTGACTTGATTTGACTTAACTGTAACAGCCCCTTTGATGGCACCCTTGCTTCTCTCTGCACTTATTTTACTATGACTACCATATTATCATAGGAGCAGGAGATTCTCTAAGTTCTTTATTGGCCATTATCAGACCTCTACATCAGCTCACCTGCCTCAGTAACACCTGAAATGCCCCATATTCTGTCCAGATTCAATAGCTGAAGAAGCTTATTGCCACAAGCTATAAACTAAGGAGAAAAGATTTCACTCTCCAGCTAGTCCAGTCGCTTATTCAACAAGGAAAGGGTTGGTCTGTTTTCAGAGATTCCTGGGGCTTTCAGTGGGATGTATAGCACAAGGGTCACAAGATTGTGATTACCAACCCCATTTGAAAAGCTTGAGAAAGGAAAAGGAAAAGGAAAAATGAAGGGGAGGAGCAGACATGTAGAATGACACTGTGTGGCACAGTGTGCTAACAAGCTTCTGGCTCTGCTGCTTGGAGCTGATAATCCTTCCTCTGCTTGTTTGGTCTCTTGTCTTTGAAGTGTATCATAGTGCCATCCAGGAAAGTGTCAGGGGGGACAAAGGAAGGTTATTGTTTTCATGTTTGTTTCTGCATTATTTATGTTGTAGAGGACAGAGACAGACATCTGGAGGACAGTCTTGGGTCACACATGAATCCCTAGAAACCCAGTTCTCTCACTCTGCCAGAGGAAAGGAAAACGCAGCTGGATATTCACAGAGGTGGTACTGTTGGGCAGCACTGCCAGGTGCTTGACAGCATGCCCATTTCAGGAACCTGGCAAGGCCCCAGGAATTCTGATAATGCTTCCCAACCACCCCTTCCCACTTTCTATGGCCTTATCCTCTCTCCATTTATCAGCTCCACCTGTACTACTTGTGTGGCATTTCAGCCTTTTCAAGACATATTCCTCATTATATCCCTCTGTGGTAGCTTGTGCAAGACTAGATTGATGTATATAAAATAATAGAATCAGAGAATCAGATTATCCTAGATTCAGAGCTGGAAGGGACCACAGAAGATCCAGTTTTAGAACTGAGGAAACTGAGACCCAGGGAGTGTAAGAGACTTGTGTGAGGTCACATGGATAAGAAGGAGTAGCAGGATGAAATGATGAAATTAAGGATCAGAGAGGTTAAGTGGCATTCTAATGGTCACACAACTAATAAGTGATGCATATGAGACCAAAATCAAATCTTTTGACTCTAAGCCCAAATCCAGTCTTCTTTTGTCCCTATCTTTAGTACATAACTTTACACAGGGAACTTTTTTTAAGGATTCTCAAATTATCAATTTCCCCCCAAAGTTGTACAGACAGTTTCTGGAATTCAAGAACATCAATGCAGTGGCATTGTGTTGTGGTGATTTTTCCTCCTACTTCCACCTTCATGAAAAATATGTTGCCTAGCCAGTACATAGTGTGTTGTTCTTCTAAGGTTTCAATGATGTTTAAACTTTGTGGACCAATCACACTCGAGAGTGCAGTGGATGAGGTTACTTGGTGTGCAAGAGGAAGGATAAGCAACCATACAGATCAATTTGGGAAATCTTAATTACAAGAAAATTTTAATTTTCAATGGAAGAGCTCATCAAATTATTATTCAAAAATTATTCCCATCATAGTGACTACAAAGAAAGTGTAAGTTCCCTAGTTTACCCCATTTCTTACCTTATGGTCAGATTTCTAATTAATTCACTTTCATATCCTAGTTCTGATTGGGTGATTCAAGGGCTAGAACTGACCTATTGCCCGTTCTCCTTTAGTTATCATGCTCTTTGAGGTGACTCTGAACTATTTTTCTACATGATAAAAATCTATATTTTAAGACTGCACATTGGAGACAATGTACATTATTTGTGGTTCAGGATAAGCCACAGTACAAAGATGTAGGGCACACAGAGCTGACTCTATGGATCCCTTCTTGACATTTTTATAGATTGAAATTTGAAATACATTACATACAATAAACAAGAGCAGCCTTTAATTCAGCAAACATTTATTAAACATCTCATGTGAAAGACACTGTAGGTAAAGAAAATGAAATGGCCAGAGCTCAAGGAACTTCCTTTCCATTGGAAGAATGTATACATAAGTAGAGTCAATCTTCAACATTTGCACCACTGTCTCCTGCTGAGCAAGCATCCCGCCTCCCACTGGTCTGCCCTGGTGGAGTTCCAAGCTCCAGCTGGGGGCTGGGGACACCTCAAGGAATATGCTTCTCATGGGGAAGGAGAGTGGGGAACAGTTCAAGCACACAGTGGCAAGTGATATTAGAGATGGTAGTTTGTCCCTTCTCCTTTGTACCTCAATGCTCTTCTGATTACTGCCTCTTCTACTCCCTGTCCAGCAAAGTGCAATTAATCAGAATTAATATTTTGTTATAAAGATTTGTATGCAGAAAAGTGTACTCTCAAAAATCTCTAGCAAAAGATTACAGTTTTTGGTGGTTGCAGGAACCTACTAACTCCCTATTTTCCTTAGGTTCAATGTATCAACATTCACATTTTTTTTAAATTTTCTACCATTTTATAGGAAAATAATCTCCATAGAAGTTGAAGATTGACTGTATATGTGAAAGAATCAATGGGGAGGATGACAAAGAAGAGATGAGACAAACACTCTAAAAATGTTTGAGGAGTGGAAGTATTGATAGCTGGTGGGATCAAGAAAGGTGATGTGGAGCAGGTCAAACTAGATTGACCCTTGAAGTATGATAAGAATCTGAAAAGCAGAAATGAGGAAGGAATGCATTCCAGGCATGGAGACAGCAGTGTGAACTGACACGGAAGATGTAATATGGAGTTCATGAAAGAGTAAGTGGTCCAGCTTGTCTGGAATATAGAGTGTAGAAAATGGCTTAATGTGAAATGAAAGTGGGAAGTAGGTTGGAGGCAGGTCATGAAAGGCCATGAGGGGTAAGGCTTAGGAGTTTATCTTAGAGACAATAGGAAGCTAACATTGTTTTTTAATAGGGGACTGCTATACTTAGACCATGGCCCAAGGATTATTCTAGAAGCATTGTGGAAAATGGAACAGAGAGGGAAAACTAGAGGCAGAGAGACCAATTAGGATGTTATTACAATATTCCGAGTAAGTAGGATGGGTTAAGTGGGATAAGTAAGATGAACTAGGTTAGTGACCAAGTGAATAGAAAGAAAAGGACATTTGACAGATATGTGAATGAATCCAAAAAATGCAACCACAGGAGTAGACACATAAAAGGAGGGAGGAAGTCTCAGCAGTTTTGCTTTCATCAAGGTGGGGAAGTTTAGCAGATCATTTCATGGATAGAAATCTCCTCCTCCCCTTCCTCCTCTTTCTTCTTCTTCTAGAATCAGTTTGGCTTTATGTTTTTGTTTTTGTTTTTCTAACCTAAATATTCCTCCAACGATTGACTTTCTGAACCAATCCTCAGGGTCTTAGCCTCAAATAATGACCCAATTCACCACATCCTCGAAATAACTGAGAGGACAAGGAATCTCAACTCAGCAATCATAGGATGATAGATTAACCATAATATTTAATAGCACTTACTCTTTACAGTTATCTCATTTGCACCTCACAATAACTCTGGGAGGAAGGGGCTATCTATTATAATGCCCATTATAGGATAAGAAAAATGAAGGAAACAGGTTGAGTGACTTTCCCAGGATGACACAGCTAGTAAGTATTTAAGACCAGATTTGAACTCATGATTTCTTGACTGTAAGTCCAGTGTTCTATTCACTATTCCACACTGCTCAGCAATGGGCTTCTGTATGTTGGCATACCATTTTAAAGGGGTCTTTGGAGCCCATACAATTGGATCACATTATGACTAGATTAAATTTCCATTGAATTCAATTCAATAAACACTTTTAAAATACCTATTCCATGTAAGTAACTGAGGAAAATAAGTCAGATTTAGAACTAGAAGATTTAGAATTATTTAGAGACCATCATTTTACTGAAGAGAAAACAGATGGCCAGAGAAGTGGTTACACAGCTTCCAAAATCCAGGGCTTTTTCCACACTTTTCCTTACTACCTCACACAAAGATGAAATAAGATCGTTCCCACGATGTGAGATAAGAAATGCACATAAATAACTATGATGAACAGGAATATGTGAAAAGGACAAAAGGGAGGAAGGCACAAAGAAACAGAATAAATTTGAGGAGGGGGAGATGGCTTAGTGAGCTGAGCCTTTTCAAGGTTCCCTCCATTTGTAATACTTGCTATTGACTGAGCTTATCAAGTTCTAATACATTTTGATACTTTCTGGATAGATTTATATCTATATCTATATGTAAATTTCTATCTCTATCTAAATCTATATGTTGTGGATTTAGAAATGGAAATCCTTGGAGACCACTTAGGATATTCTCCCTCATTTTGTAGATGAGGAGCCTGAAGCACAGAATGAAGAAGCAACTTGCCTAAGGTCGCACAGCTGGTAAGTGTCTGAGGCAGGATTTGAACTCTGTCTTTCTAAGTTCTAATTCATTATCACATTTACTGCATCACACCTAGAATCAGTGCCCTCCAAATCTCAGATCTATTAGGTTCTCTCCCTTTCCTTCAAGCCTCATTTCAGGTCCTCCTACTTTGGACAACCTTCTTTGTTTGACACATTCTCCCCTTTCTTGCTCCCAGCTGAAAGTAATCTCTCCTTCCACTAATTTTCTTATAGCACCTTCTTCTCTGGATCTTGCTCTTGCCTTTGTCATTCATCACATTCTCTCATGTATTATGACTTTACATATAGTCCATGGCCATTGTTCTGTGCAAGAGTTTAATAAATGTTTTTTTGAGAGCATTTTAATTCTCTGTGATGAAAAGGTTTCCCATAGGGGAAAAGGGTGGGAGAGCTTAGGTGACACAGAGCTGTGTCATGCCTTCTCTTTCCGGGAATCAATGATACTGTCCTGAGGCAGGTTGACAAGAACAATGTATACAACTCTTTTCCCCTTGGGAAACATTTGGTAAGAAAAGGTCTCAGAAGCTGGATTGTTTTCTAAAAGTTGGAGATTCGAGACCAGACATCCTATCTATGATTTCCATATTGTAGCAGAGTTGTTACAGTACTGTAATGGGTCTCCATTTTACTTTCTTACCAAAGTACTAAATGGGATTGTGCCCATTAAAAAAGGGATTCAAGAGATTATTCACCACAATTCCTTTTAGCCACTGCTGTTCTTTATCCATAAGATGTGGAGATAGATGTACAGAAATTATGAACATCTGGAATCTGGTTCACTAACATCCTTGGTAACTTTCATTAATTTGCTTTATTTTTTTAAGTTACTAAAAAAAAGGTTACTTACTCCAAATTGCATAACAATCAATGACTAATTTTTTGGAATATCAATCTTATTATACTTTTTCTTTTAGCAATTTCTCTTATTAAAAATTACAATTTAGAATAAAAGACAACATGAATGATGAAATAAAATGGGATATGTATGGTAGCATGTTTTCCAAAAAGGAACAAAGAGAGTTCATGCAGATTTGCAAAGTAATTAGAATGTGAGAGGAGCTTAAGTCCTTTGGGCATAGTCTTGGGCTCTAAAGGACACAGTTAGGATTCAAGTTCACGGTTTTACTGTGTTTGGAGTTACTTTGGAAACTTAAATAGATACCGATATTATATATTATCTGCTTTGATTTTTGGCCAAGCCTGATACCAAATTAATTGCCAGTCAAGTTCCATAATGACAGCCACAGAAAAGGATGTGAAAATAGGGATTGGGAAAATGGAGGGAAAGGACCTTTTGGTAAATGCAGAGGAAGGATAGCTGACTAATTCTTCCATCCTGACACTGACAATCTTGCTGTGACTTTGAATTAATCTTCAGCATTCTCTTTCATTGACAAAGCCTGAAAAGCAGCTCCAAAGAACTTTTGTTTTTGAGGAAAGGGGGACATTTTAAGTTTTACTTCTATATATCAATCTAGAGCACTGTTTCTTAATCTGAGGTTTATGCAATTTAAAAATATGTATTTTTTGATAAAGGTATTTCAATATAATTGGGTTTCTTTGTAATCCCATGTGTTTTATTTTATGCATTTAAAATTGTATTCCAAGAAGGGATTTACTAGATTGTCAAAGGAGTCCATGACCCCTCCCCTACTCCATCCAGAGTTAGTTTTGATTCCCTGGTTTATAGATTGATTGTATTCTCCAGTTATGAAACATGTTCTAAAATACCCTTAGAAGCCTCTGCTGGCAGCTTAGGTTACAGTTTAAAAGGGATTTGGGGGGAGGGATGTAGCACAAACTTGATTTTCTAGCTGAGACGAGGGGAGGAATTAAATGAATGGGAAAACATGGAACAAATATGGTACTTGTGCTAGTAAATATTATTAACATATATCTAGCTACTGAAATGAAACATCATATAAGAGTAAGAAAAATTCCTGGATTACAGGTACTTTTTCTTCTTCTTCGAATCTCTTCTCTTTGTTTGATAGTTTTTGTTGAAATGTAAACCAGAATACGAACATTAGTATGCACTCACTGACTGATCAAACAAATTCTTATAGCCATAAAAATGGATTTAGGAGTCCTGTAATCCATTCCCTAGTGGGGAATGCTGATTGTAAGGGAATGTTTTGCGCTGCCCCCTCCCAATGTTTTTGTAACAGTTCCTAAATTTGGCATTAGTTTGTTTCTTAAGAAATCTTTATTAAATATAGCTTTAGGGCTATAGGAAGACAAATACACTAAAACTTTTGAAAGTGTTATGAATTGGTCTGACTGTTCTGGAAAGCAACTTAAAATTCTACTTTAATAAAGGGGTAGGAGTGGGTAAAATGTGTTATATCCTTTGGACAAGAGAAACTAGCATGAGACATATACCCAAATGAAATTTAAGAGAGAATAAAAAAGAGAAAAAAGACTCAACATATACCAAAATAGGCACTGCAGAACTTATTGTGGTAGCATATAGGAGGAAACAAAGTCATACCCATCAGTGGAGTAATAGTCACACAAATTGTGCCATAACATTACTATACCATAAGAAATGACAAAGAGGAAGATTTCAAAGAAATATGGAAGACTTCTTGGAACTGATGAATATTGAACAAATTAAGTAGAATCAGGAAATAAGTATACAATGTTTATGATTATCTAAGTGGAGGAAAAATGAAACAAAACAGCAACATATAGCTATAATGACCAAGGTAGGTTCCAAAGAAGAATTCAGATTTTACCTCTGTCCCTTTCTTTTAGAGGTGGATTTGGGATTGTGAAATGACATATGTTGTGTGATGAGGTGAATGTCTTCTTGTTTTGTTTCATTTTCCCCCCCATATTTCTTTTTCTTTTTGAAATTTAGTTATAATAAAAAGTCCAAAGGGAAGGGAAAAAGAACAAAGTAATGAGATTATGTAGAAAGCAGGATAGTAGGTAAAAACAAGTCAGAGTCATCAGATTTACAGCTAGAGGTTTGCCCTCAGAATTTAAGTTGGTAGCAAGAAGAAATGAAAGAGGAATAAGTGAAAGGAAAAGGTCATTCAATTCAGTTAAATTTTTGGAAAAATCAGTTAACAGACCGGTTGTTTTCTCTTATTATTTTCCATATCAACACTGGAAAAGGTAATTTGTTTTCAGATCCTCGATTACTATTCACAGAATCGCAGAATCATAACATTTTCAGATTTTAAAATTCAGAGGAGTGAGTGCATTCCAGGCATAGGAGACACAACATCTCTACAAAAGGCAAAGAGCAAGCATGTTATTCTACAATAGATTCACTATCTTGGAGTGACTGACAATTCTCTCTTCCCTTACTAATACTTTTCCCCTTAAATCATTATTTAAGTTTTGTAAATGTGTCTGTATCACTTCATGAATGTGATCATTTTTTTACCCATCTCTGTTACCAGTATTTTGGTACAGTATCTATAAACCACAATCATTTCACATGAGTATGAGCACAGGTGTCCCAGCTAATCTTCTGAAATATATAATCTTGCCTCATTCAAAAACAGCTAATAAAAAACAACAACAATAACAACAACAAAAAACTCCATTTACGTTGGAATATTCTCTTCCTGAGAAATCTTGAATACTCTCCAAACCATATGAAATATAAAATCTGTACTTTAAAAGGCATCTACTAATTCCATTCTCTGATCCTCTAATTTCACAGGAAACTGATTCAATCTTGGGTAGGACTCTTCATGTAGATGCTGGAACCAGGAGGCATCTGGATTTAAATTATACTTCTGGCATTAAGGAAGTACATGACCATGGGCAAATCAGGTAAACACTACAAGCTTCAGTTGTCAATGAGAATAATATCTTTAGTATTAAACAGTTACTGAAAAGATCAAAAGAGGTGAAGTACTTTATAAAAACTCAAATTGGTATATAAATGCTGGTATTATTAGTGTTGATGTTGTTATTAGAGGTAGACAATGACAATAAGTTCCTTGAGGGCAGGGATAGTCATATTCTTATCTTTTTATCCCCAGTACCTACCATGCTTACTGAATGTGTGTTGAATTGATTTGAATTTACATAGTCTAAATATGCTTGTGTAAGAATAAGCTTAACAGTATGGACAAGAACTCAATAACACATATAACAAAAAAATAGTAAAAATTATGTCTTAGCTATACAAATATACTATGTGTTTATACAAATCAACCAAAAGTATATGCCACAACATATTCTAAACATAGGCTATATAAATCAGGGGTCAGTAAACTGTGCTTTACAGGCCAAATCTGGCTCACCACCTGTTTTTGTAGGACTCATGAGCTAAGAATAATTTTTATGCTTTTAAATAAAGTTGTAAAATTTTACAATGAAGACACTTTAGATGCAAATAAAGTACAATAAAGTTTACAACTTTATTTTAAAATGTAAAAAACATTCTTAGCTCCTGGTCATTTAAAAAACAGGTGACAGACTGGACGCCCTTTGGGCCTTGGTTTTTCCATTCCTGGTGGGCAAAGGATTAGTTTTAAGTGCTCTATTAAGCTATAAAATTTGTGATCTACTTTTGGGCTCCAGAGGAAGCATGCTACAGTTAATTTGCCCTTGGACTTGGAGTCACGAGACTTGGGTTTGAATTCTGTCTCTGAAAATTTGCCATTTGTGAGATCATGAACAAGCTACTTAAATTCACTTTTCTGCAAAATGGGGATAGTTTTTGTCCCACGCATTTCTCAGGCCTTTTTTTCTCTTTTGTGAACACTCTTCTTGAATGAAAGTGTTTTATAAATGAAATTTGTTGCTATTATTACTGCAGAAGCCTAACATTTACCAAAATCAGTTTGAAGGTGAAGATTTTCTGCATCTTCAAGTACCAGTCAGTCACCTAAATAAAATAATACATAACACGGTATCACCACAACCATCCATCATCTATGCACAATGTTGTCATTAATAGTAGGCATACTCCATAACTCTAATGGAATGCATTGAAGTGATACCATATCATGGAAACAATAGCTCTGGCCTCCCACATACCACCCCATGCATCCTCTGTCCCAGTGACAACTTCCCAGCTCAGCCCTAATCCTTGGAATTAACAGTTCTTCTAATATTCTTTCACTTGGCAAGTTTTCATGAAATCAATAATGTGATTAGATGAAACATGCCTATATTTGACACCAGACCCAGTTTTATTCAGGACACATGGACATAGGATATAGATCATCCCATAGAATCATTTAGGGTCAATACAACTAAATTAAATGATGAGGAAGGAGAAGGAATGTAATGGTTTCACTCTTCTGCAAATATCTTAACTCATTTCTTTCTGTAAATCTCTCAATATGTCATTCTTCTCATTTGAAAATCTCTTCCCTCAAACACATTCTTACCCTCTAATAGCATTCTTAAAATTCACCTCCTACCTAAAGGCTTCTCTGATTAGGCCATCCTTGCTTCCACTTCTCTATTCACTTCCTGCCTCTGGCACTTACTTATATGACCATGAAAAGCTGCAACGTGAATTGCATTTGACTGTATGTTCTCGGTTTTTAAAAAATGTATTCTCCATGTGTGCTGGTCCTCCCTCTCCCATCACATTATAAATCTGTATAGGTAAAGACACTATTCATGCTATTTCTGTTTCTTTTTACCACAATGCCCAGTACAAATAAGCATGTTCAAAATAAGTTAAAGGGATGGCACGGAAGTCAAAAAAGCTAATTCAATTTCAGTCTAAATTAATTACAACTATAGTCTCCAGAAAGTGGGTGATAATAGTCCAGTTGTACTAATCAGAACACATCTGAATTCCTATGTACAGTTATGGGGTTCACATTTTAGGAAAGAAATAAATAAGTTGGAATCTTTCTAGAAAAGGGTAATAGAATGGGAAAGGGAAATAGAAAGATATATACCAGGATCTTTTGATGTAAATGGGAACAAGGAACCTGGAAATGAAAAGGGGCAGGGGGTGGAAGGAAAAGAAGCAGCTGAGAGAGCAAAGAAGAGACTGTGATATTTTCTATACTTATTTGAAATGTTGTTTTATGGGAAAGGAATTCTGTTTGTTTTGCTGCCCTCAGAAGGTAGAATTCTGACCAATGAATGGAAGGTACAAAGAGGTCTGTTTTGGTTTTGTAGAAGGAAAATCTTCCTATCTATTAGATCTACCCAGAATCATAGAGAATCCGAGTTAGAAAGGACTTAGAGAGACAGACCATCTACTCCAACTTGTCAGTACAAAGAAATCCCTTCTACAATATTTATAGGAGCAGCTGTCTCAGGAGGTAGTGATTGCCTCATCTCTACAGGTCTTTATGTGGATGACCACTTATGAGAGAGGTTAGGGAGAAGGCATCAGGGATTAGATGACCTTCAAGGCCTCTTACAACTCTAAGTATCTATAACTCTGACTTCACATAAACAGCAGAGTTTCAACATATAATTTCCTGAAGTGCCTGACTGTTGGAGAAATACAAAGCTTTCGGGTGAAGAATAGAATGGAGCTAGCAATATTTAATAACTATGTCATATAGTTAAATATCTAGTTGACTAGCCATCCAAGGAAGGAAGTAACAACCTGATCAGGACTTATGGTAACAGTTTTTTCTTTTCTTTTTTTGTGGGTCGATTTCAGAAATTGCCTTCTCACTCTTTTAGACTCAATAAGTTTAGCTATTTCTCTTTCAGAGATAAATTTTGGTTACAAAGAGTAATTCCTTTTCAGAATCTAGAATCTTGTATAAATGGATCCACTCAGTATAGGAGAGAATTATTTCTTGTGCTTGGTAACTATTGCTATTGAACATGTCATCTCTGGCCAGAAGTACATCTGTACTATGATCTAGGCCATTTTGCTTTGAGCCAGCCCAGTTTGCACAAACTTGCTATTTTTTAGTTGAATTTTTAGCCCATCCATAAAAACAAGGCTTAGATGAAGCAAGAGCTATAAAACCACCATATTGGTCTCAGGCTTCTTGAGAAAGGAATGATGGCTTCTTGGTCTTCAGTCACCAGGTCAAGGAAAGACCAACTATAAAGAAATCACTGAGGCCAACACTTAGATAACGACTGTCTTTTTGGTTTCTTTACACAAGAGAAGACTTGAAAGTCACTTTCAAGTGGGATGCACAGACAGTTTAAACTGGATGTAATTAATCACAAAGCTCATTGCATGATTTCAGGAAGTCATTTCATCTCTCTGAGCTTTAGTTCCCTAAAGTATTTGCTCCTTCATTCCATTTTCTGCCTCCATTTCTTTACATAATATTTAATGATATTCCCTCCACCCCCACCCCATGCCTGGAGGGTCATGTCTGCAAATTCCCTTCCCCCACGCCCCCTGCTTCCACCTCTTAGGATCCCCAGCTTCACTGATGTGTCTACTCATAGGGAGGCCTTTCCTGATGCCTTCTTTAATGCTCTCTCCCTTAAAAAATAATTGTGCATTTTTTTTAACAGTTTTCCTGCTCTTTTCCTTCAGTATAAGGGAAGATCCTTGGCAGCAAAAGCTGTTTTGTATCCCTAGTGACAGATATAGGAACTTACAGATAGTAACTGCTTAATAAACACTTATTGGATCAGACTGGAAAATGCAGTGTGTGCATGCATGTATGGCAGCGGGTGGTGGGGATGTCAGCTCTCTAGGGTTCATCTAGATGTTAGGAATTCTCCAATTCAATGAATAAATATTTTGTTATTTACATAGCATTGTCCTGGGCGAGTCCCAGTGGACAGAGAAGTGTTTTTGGAATCAATGAGAGCTGAGTTCAAGTTTGTCCCTGGACATATACTGATCTCATGTGCCTGGCTGTCTATTAACCTCCTGGTGCCTCAGATAACTCTAAGACCATACGATACAGAGAAGGTGCTCATCTGTTTTATTTGAGGAACAGAAGGAAGTTGAAAGTCCTTACCAGCAGCTCCCTATTACTGAATTACAGGTGAAGTAAAATGCATGTGTGTGTGTGTGTGTGTGTGTGTGTGTGTGTGACATGAAAAAAACCATTACGTTAAGTAAAAATCCAGAGTCCTGCCCATAATGTATTCATAAATGAGGCAGTTATAAAATAATACGCTAAATTGTTCATCAATAACATAGATCAATGAGTTCAGAAGAGAAAGGCCAGCATTTTGTGCATAAGATACACAGCCCAACTGGACCCAGAATTATATTGGTGGATAAATTGTACTTGCATGTATAGGGAAGTAGCACTTTAATATGGTGCTTCATACTTTAAAGTACACATCTCATCAGGCTGGATGCTGACCAAGAAAACTGCTCCAGCTCCGCTTCTCTGAATGGACTGATTTCTCCATCCCCTAATTCTTAAAATAATGAACAGTGGTATTTAATCAGCGACCCTTATCTTCTCCATAAGAGGACCCAGATTTATCCCCTTCTTCCCGCAGTGAGGTCACAGTCCTGTGTTTGTGACATAGCAGTCAGTTGCCATGGAGATGATTGCTTTATCACCAGCTCCTCTTTGCAATGACTTCACAGCAAGGTTATGGAGAAGCAGATGGACTGTGAAGGAGACAAACACTTTTGTCTAAACACAAATCACATTGATAATTAATTAGCTGAAGCAGCAGGGGAAAATCTGAAAATGTGTGAAAGGTAAAAGGATTTCTATTTATTACATAGTTGATAGTTCTGTTCCTTTCAGCAGAGGAGGAAAAAAAATAATGGAAAATTTATGGAAGGCCTGTCTTGTGCAGAGATAGAATTATAGAATTTTGGAATTGTCTGGGAGCTTAAGATAATACATAGTTAATCAGTAAATAAACATTAATTGATCACCTACTCGGTGCCAGGCATTGTGCTGGAGGGTCACCCTGGGACACAAGAATCCAGTTGTGTCATTTGGAAGAAATGAAAACCCAAGGCCCAGTGAGGTTAAGTGATTGGTTTGAAATGATAGGCAGTTGTGAAGAAAGAATAGATCAGAGATACCTGAGTTCTTAAGATGGGGAGGATTGGAGATCACCAAGTAAGGGAGAGGGGAAGGAGCCAGAATTCTTTCCTTATTCACCAGTGATTTGCTTTGAGAGACAAGGAAAGTTAGTTGATTCCGTTTTTTTCCAGCTTCACAATGGGGGTGATTACAAAAATCCCACTTAAAGGTTACTATGAAATTTCTATAGATGATATTATAAACAAACCCCTGGAATTTACAAAGGAAACCTTCAGGCCTATTATTAATAGTATAACTGGTGTCTTTCACATAGCAGATAATTGATTAACATGTATTGAATTAAGTGTGTCCCTAGCTGTTTAAGTAGGCTTCTGGCTGCATCTGTGCCATTAGGCACAGATATAATTTAGGACTGCAAGATTATAAATTTACAGCTGGAAGGGATTTGGACTTTATGTAGTCCAGTCCCCTCATCTATAGTTAAAGAAATTGAAGTGCTTTATGCAAAATCACACAGATTCAAAGTGGTGGAATTAGGACCAGAACTCAGACTCTCTGACTTCATGACCATCATTCTTTCTACTCTACCCCTCTATATCTCCTTGCCTCCAAATCTGAACTTGGTATAGAAACATTTTCTTCCTAGTAAAGATGGAATATAAGATGGGACTCTTTCCTGGTCAGACTTTTTGAACAGAGCTTAAAATTATTGCTTCACCACTGATGAAACAGGAATGGGTAAAGATTTGTTTCTAAGTACTTTTGAAATCATACCACTTAGGACCTCACCTTGTCTTCCTATGCCTCATCTAGAAATTTATAATCCTAGCACAAAAAAGGATCTTAACGGTCATATAGTTATATTCCAAAATATGCATACAGAAATACATTGACTTGTCCAAAGTCACATAGCTATAACATATTGGCAAAGTGAAGACTAGATCCCTGGTCTCTGGTTTTGAAGACTAGTGAGTGCTCTTCCAACTGCAGCACATGAATACCCCAAAGAATGATTCAACAAAGTGCCTGTTAAATTCCAGGTAATGTGCCAGGTGATGAAAAAACAAAGACAAAAAAAAACAAACAAACAAAATGAAAGTCATATTCCTCATCTCCTTTGTTTTAAATGTCTTTAGATAATAACAAAAAATGAACATTTAAATAGAATTTACTGTGTGTCAGGCACTGCGCTTTCAAATTATTATCTCATTTGATCCTCACAGTAACCTTGAGCAGATATTAGTATTACCTCCATTTTATAGATTAGGAAACTGAGGCAAACAGCAGCTAAGTGGATCTAGTAAGTGTCTAAGACCAGATTTGACCTCTGATATTCTGTCTTCCAGGTCCATATCTCTATCCACTGCCCAACCTAGCTGCCCCATAGATACCATTAAAATCTAAGGTATCTTCCTTTTCCAGACAATAGATTTATATCTCTATGTCTAGGGTTTTTTGTTTCCTCCAATCTTTCTATAAATGAATCTTCATTTTATTTCTATGAAAGGGGGATAATAAGTATTCTCCATACAAATTATTTTAGCCATAGCCTTGATTTTAGAACTTTTACTAAAGAAATCTCTAGTGAAAACCTAGATTTCTACCCTCAAACCCCACTAACCTCCCAATTCCTTTCTAACGTTAAGAAACTTTGGTGTGCTCAGCCAGATTTTGCTCTCAAATAGATAGTTCCTCAGTGTTCTTCACAGACCCACCACCTCTCTCTTTCTAAATCCTCTCTTTTGGGAGTCTATAACGGGACCGCAAAATGTGAGGTGGACAAATCCTGGTGATACAGGTGTTGTTTTAGACACGGAGGTCCTTGCTCATTTTTTTCTGTCATGGTCCACTTTGGCTGTCTAGTTAAGCTTAGGGATCCCTTCTCAGAATATTTTTAAATGCAGAATTTTTTTTTTACATATGATTATAGTGGAAACCAATTGTATTGAAATAAAGAAGCAATTTGTTTCCTATCCAAGTTCCCAGATGCTCTCAAGTCAATCCATGGAGGAGGTTTGGAATCCCTGTTTATGCAGAAAACTGTCCATAACTAATGTGAATACATCCACCCTTTACAATAAGTATATGAAGTAACCTGAGATTGTCTCAAACAAATAACATGAAGTCCAACAGTTCCATGTCTACTTTTTATTTCCCCCCTAAGGAAATGACTAATTTGCCAAAACTGTAAACAATCAAAATGAAATAAACAATGAAATGTGAAAGGTGAAGCAAAAGCCCTCAGCAGCAACAGCCACTCTGGCCTAAGTTAACTACCCTATATTTAACCCTTCTCTCTGTGACTTGAAACCATGAAGGGTAAAAAAGAAATTACATCCGGCCTGTTAGCTGGGTAATTTGATTTCTGTGTATTTATGAAGCCAGGGAGGTATGTTTGTCTCCCTGTGTGTGTAAGCATAGATGCTGGCAATTAACCCTGAGGTGTGTCCCTTCCCTTAAGCAATCACTGTTGTTTCCTGGGACCCCTGCACCAAGCACCTCTGAACTTGGCATTATGCTAATGTTCTATGCCATGTTCCAAGCTAATGGGGAAGGGATGGCAGCGGAGGAAATTTCTTCCTTTGCTGTCTGAGATCCCTTTATTTAGAATTAATTAGTCTGCCCTGTTGAACTTCAGAATCTGGAATGATGATTAAGATTGTATCAAAGTACCTTCCTTAGTATGGGAAGACAAATTAAGAGTAAAATAGTAGTGATAAATAGAAAAGGGTTGAGATTAGAAAAGGGTTTATGATTATAAAAAAAAACAAATATGCAGCTCCCAAAATGGAGTTTCATTCATGATGTAAACGGATCAAAGGCATTTCATTGATCTTTATCAATGGGAACTCTTGGGATAGAAACACTCTCTACTGATACATGTTGGCACTTTCTCTACAATTTTTGTTTTAATGACTTGATCAGAGTCATGCAGCCCATATGTGGCAGAGGCAGTAGGTAAAGGCAGGTCTTGCTAGCTCCAAAGTGAGTTTTCAATCCTCTATGCCACGACTGCCTCTCAAATTTAGCTGTCCGGGGAAGAAGCCAGCTAGACACAGCTTAATTCTAGGGTCTCTTGCCTCTACTCCCCTTTCCTCAAGTCTCTCCCAGCTTTCATTCACATGACAATGATCTGCATTTTGGGCTTGTCCTAGAATGCATCATTTTTTCTCTCCCTGTGGCTAGAAGAGAGGTGGGTGTTGGGGGCTCCAATGAATACGAATGAGCTGTGACATATTCCCGTACCAGTTATGGTCTTTACTGAGTGACATCCTAGATGCCTCCTTGTTCTTATCTGGCATGAGTATGAGAGAGAATGAATTGCTAGCTATCAAGGAGCTTTGCCATCTGGACCAATTTCTCTAGCTCACACCCCAAAAGTGTTCTTGAAATCTCCCCATCTCACAGACTTATGTCTCTAGCACAGAATGTCAGTGAAGGTGGTGAAGGGTGTATCAGTGCCAATGTGATATTGCTCTCCTCTCCCTTAAATAGGGTAGAAGGCCAAATGTTTCATTCCACTTTGTAATTTCTACAGCCATGTGGCAGCTCTCTTTGATTCCCAGAGTAATTGTAATTATTAATAGAGAATCTGATGTTCTGTATAGCTTTAAATATTTGAAATATTTATGAAAATAAAGATAAAGCATCAAGTTTTCCTTAGACTAAGACTTTTCCTCTTCCATGCAATCAATACTAGTTAAATCTTATTAATACATGTTTCTCTCATGACTTTCGGGATGTCAGTCTTGAACTACCTTCTACCTCCTAGACATTTCCACCCAGATGACCCACAGGTATCTCAAACTCTATATATCCAGGAAAGAACTCATTCTCTTTCCTCCTCTTTCCAACCTCCTTCTAAAGTTTTCTTGTAGACAATCAGGCCTGCTACCTTGAGATCATTCTTGACCCCTCACTGTCCTTTATTCCCCACATCCAGTCAGTTGAAAAGTCTTGCCAACTCCACATTCTTCGGATGTTTTGCATGCGTTTCTTCTCTCCACTCACAGAGCCTCTGGCCTAACTCAGGTTCTTATTACCTCTTGGCAACAGCCTCAGGATTGGTCTCCTTACTTCCAGTTTCTCCCCTCTCCAATTCACCTTCTGCCCAGCTATCAAATTGAGATTCCTAAAGCAGAAGTATAATTGTACCATTCCACTGTTCAAGAAACTAAAAGACTTTTCTGTTTAGCATTTAAAAACCTTCCTAGTCCATCTACTACTTGTCTTTTGAGATTGAAATCACATTATTCTTGCTCACTTCAGCATTCCAGCCAAATTGCCCTACTCACAGTACACTATACATGATGGTCCATCTTTCACCTGCATTCCTATTACCTTCAACCTTACAAACCTTTTGTATATGTCCCCTTCTCTCCAATCACATAATCACCAACCTAGTTCACGTTCTTGTTACCTCTTGACTGAATGATTTCGATGGCATCTTAAATAGTGTCCTTACTTCTAGTTTCTTCCTTCTCCATTGTTCCTTCTGCATAGTTGCCAAGATGATCTTCCTAACCACGGAAGTCAGAAAGACCTAGGTTCAATATTGCCTTCAATGACAAAAAAGTAACTTAGACACTCAATGTTCTAGACAAAAAGTTACAAACGAATCACATGTTCATCCACATTAATAGGGAGAGTTTCCACTTCAGGGAGTTCCCTACATTGATAAATCACAGGTTTTACCAAACCAAAACAAATATTTTGAATTTACTTATCTATGAACATGTTGTTTTTACCTGAGGGCAGGAATTGTGTGTGTGTGTGTGTGTGTGTGTGTGTGTGTGTGTGTGTGTGTAGCCCCAGTACCTAGTAGAGGTTTAACTGCTGAATTGAGTATCTCACACAACCAGGCTGTCATATAATAGATAAGTCCTAGGGAGTCTATTTAATTGGAGGTCAAAGAACCTTCAATTGAAAGATTCATGGGAGAATACGAATAATATCCACAATGGATGAGAGGGAATGAACGGATCATTCACAACATCGCTTTTTACAGATGAGGAAGTTGAGGCCCATAAAGGTCACATAGGTAGAAAGTGAAGTAAAAATTTGAACACAGATGGGTCTTTATCTGCACTGTTGGGAAGGGCACCCACATTGATTGGATCACAAAGCTTACAGTACCTAAGTTTTCCCTGTCCCTTTCCTTTTTCATTAACTTCACACAATTTCCTTACTATAGTGGTTAAAATCATCATTCTTGAAACTCCAAATCCTTAAATTAGCTTGTCATTCACTCTGCTCATCTACTCTCAGTTATGCTTTAAATCAAAGAGAAAGGGGAGGGGGGAAACCAAAACAAATGAATAAAAAAAAAAAATCTTCCTTTCCTTTTTGCCTAAGAAACTTGTTACATTCTTTTTGCTTCTTTCCTTCACAACCATCTGTCCCAGAACGTGTATCTCATTTAAAGAAAAATCAGGAAAGTTAGCTCAATTAACAGATATTATGAAAGTGAGATTGTATTCTGAACATGTAAAACCTGCCCATAATCCAGGAATGCATACATATACCAAATATTTAGTAGGCCCATGGAATGACATTACTCTCACAGAAGATGGAGATATATTCCTTTTGCTATAAGTGTGCCCATTCCCCAGGATCTTCCAAGTGGATGTATGACCACATATGGCATGATATCTTGCCTAGCAAATTTTTTCAGGGCACTCAAACATACTTTAGGAACAGAATTAAATAATATGGGTAGAGGGAATCTGAAGTCATCCCCATTGCCCCTGCTTACCTCTCACTTTTTCATACTACTATTACTAGATAGGAAATGGTATAGCACTCTAGGAAAATCACAGACTACAAGAGACAATTCCACTTGTATAACATTGCACAAGTCACTTAATCTCACTGGGTCTTGATTTCTTCATCTTTAAAAGCTTGAACAAGATGGACTTTGAATTTTTTTAACAATTCTGTTTATGGTGCTAATAATAAAACTCATTTATATGAGTTTTTTAATAATAAGACTCACTTGGTTACAAAGCTCTTAACACATCTCATTTTATGCTCACAACTAACCTATGAGGTATTATTTATTATTATTATTATTATTAATTATTTTATACATGAGGGAACTGAATGCTGTTTCACACTGTAATAATCAACCATGTGTAAAGGAAGGTAGAAGCTACTGTGTTGGGTTATTTTCTAGTCATTTATTCGGATGCCACAGAGCTGTTTCCTTTCCTTTTATTGCTGAAACTATTATAACTCCCCCTCCGATGGGGGAAGGAAGTGCTTATGTGACTTGCCGCAGCCTCTACCACATTTGTGATTTCATCAGTGTAAGGAGCTCTTCATGTTCAAACTCCTTCCACCAAGGCAGGTTGGCAACTCATCTGTAATATAAAGTGGCCTGGGGCACTGAGGGATTAAGTCATTCCGTGAGAGTCAAAGAGCCAGTGTGTGAGATGCATTGATGATGATGGCGGTGATGACAATGATGGTAGTAACGGCGATGACGATGATGATGGTGATAACATTCCTAAAGGACTTGAGGAAGAGTGATATATCAAGCAAGAGACTGAGGGACACTGTATTGGTTCTCCTCAATATTTCACTCCATGAGTTATAGAGCAGAAAAATAAAGCAATCAAAGGGGTGACAAAGTAAATCTCCCTTGAAAACAAAGGAAAGATGGAGGGGAAAAATAGCTTAATCATGCTGATAGTTCATATTTATATTGTAAAACACTTCATGTCTTTCAAAGCATGTCCCTCCAACAGTCCTATGATTTAGTCAGCACAAATAGGATGATCCCTATTTTATAGATGAGAAAACTGAGTCTAAGAGAGGTTCAATTACTTGCCCATGTTTACACAATTTGTGTCCAAGCCAGGACTTGGAACACTGGTCTCCTATTGCTAAGACCAGTCCTCCTTTGACCATACCATAGCTCCTGGAGAGACAGAAAAAACAGTAAGTGTATATGTATAAGAACTGGAAAAGGATCTACAATATAGAAGGTCTGGTATAGTAGGGAAAGAAAATGACATTTAGAGTCAGAGGACATGGATTCAAATCCTAGCTTTGCTATTTAACTGTCTTGTGAATTTGCAAAAGTTATTTAACATCCCTGGCCCTTGATTTCCCTAAATACAAAATGAAGGAGCTGGACCAGATCAGGGGTGGGCAACCTGTGACTTCAAGGCCACATTGGCCTTCTGGGTCCTTGGGTGTGACTTTTTGACTGAGCCCAAATTTTACAGAACAAAGCCTTTTATTAAAGGTTCTCCACCCCTGGTCCAGATGATCACTCGTTTTCTTCCATTCTGATATTCTTTGAAAGAGAGAGATGAAAAGGAGGCTCAGTAGGATAGGGGAGAAGAGGGTAAGACCAAGGCAAGAAAACAAGACCATGGAACCAGGATGAAAAAAAAATAGTTTGTCTCCCTAGCTCACTGTGGCCACCAGCTGTCATGGTCAAGTGTCAAGTGTTTTCCCGTGTTTTCCAGTGTTTCTATCCATTTAGTACTAGAGATCATTGAACTGATGCCACGTTGCTCCTTGACAACTCATCATAGCTTTCTACCTGGAGTTCAATTGCACTACTGGTAATCTTCTTGTCTAGATGTGCTCTTGCCTGAGAATATTTCACTCAATACAGCACAAAATACCTGGTTATGAGACAGAGCTCCATTGATATCATGGTAAAATAAGTGCCGCATGGCACAAGGTATGGAAGACAACAGAGCCTTGTTTAATTTTTATCAATGTGTACCCAGCACTTAGTATGGCGACTGATGGCTGATTTCAAGTCCACATTCACTGGGGCAGCCAGTGACATGAAGGCAGTTTCCCTCTGTTCCCGTAAGCCCTGAGTCAGCAGCTTCATTTATAAATAGTTAAGTTTCAGGAAGATAATACAGGAAAAGGGAGAAAAGGAACAGGGAACTGAAATAAACAAATCTTTTTTTTTTATTTTTTCCCGAGTGAAAGAATATGTAGCAGTCATAAAAACGGTAATTAGGGCCCAGCAAGAGATGGATTCTTTATAATAATAATAACAATGATGACAGTAATAATACGCCCTTGAGACCTCTCATTTTAGAGGAAACAGTATTTGCTATTGTTATCATAGTCATTATTGTTATTATTATTATTATTGTATTATCACTAATAATAATAGGTGTCTTGTTAAGAGACTGTGCCTTTGGTATAACTAAGTAAGCACGCTTTAAAAGGGCTTCCCCGAAGGCATTTCTTCAATTAATAAAGGAGACTGACAGATCTTCTTGCAGCCTACTGCAAGGTACCAATTGATTGCTTCTCTTTAATAACTGTTTAATTTGCTTTCCTGTTCTAATCATGCCGTGCAAATTGTTGGCCTTTGCTACCTGGTGACAAAGTGACTGGTGTTTGAACAGGCCCAGCACTGCCAGTGATCTTACCCTCACCCATTGCCACATGGAGACCCCCACCATTTCCCCCTCTCAGCCTCCCCACCATCCTTTTTTCCTATCCATCTTGTCCACTGTCCCCTCCCCTTCCTCCTTCCATGCAGAAGCAGATGCATTTCTTCATTCATTTCTCTGGAAAACTGCTTTATGGCAAAAGCAAAGTAAATTGATCAGACCTTGGGAGCAGCAGTTGCAGGAGGAAAGAACCACCCCTAACCATATCTTGGTGACCTCTCCCCATGCTTAAAGAAAACTCATAAGCTCTCAGCACGAATTAGCATGGCCTCATTATAGAAACCGAATTGAGGTCAGGAAAAGCCCCAATGGGTAACTGCGGGGAAAAAAAATTCAAAGCAACATCTTAGACTTGACTGTCCACATACAGTGGGAGGAGGTCAAGGGAAAGGGAGAGAGAGCAGCAGAATAAATGATACTGGGAAATCTGGGAGGAGATGTGGACACCAAAATCAGAATACCGAAACATCTCATCACCTACAGGAGGTGTCTCCCACTGACGAAGCGTGTGGATCACAAAGCTGCTTCTGACAAATTTAGGCCTAGTAGCTTCGACTATATAAGCCCTTCCTTCCGGCTCCCCAAACCTTACCACTTACAGATGTCAACTGGGAGCGAAGCATGGCTACAGCTTCTGGCCCAGCTCGCCCTCCTCGGGCTTCACCTGTAAAAAGAATCAGGAGGGTCCTGGCAAATCCTTTAACCTCACGGTGCCCTGGTAACTCCCTAAGGCTATATAAATTGGAGAGCAAACAGCAAAGTAACTACATTAGGAAAAGGAGCTGCCCTCTGTGACTTCTCTACGCTGGCAAAATCACAAGTATAGTCCGAAACATATCTTAAAACGGCGCTTCTCAACCTGTGAGTCGTGACCCCTTTGGGATCAAACGACCCCTTCACAGGGGTCGCCTAAGACCATTGGAAGACACATATTTCCCATGGTCTTAGGAACTGAGAGCCCGTTCCTCTGTTTGTCTCCAGGTGGGTCCACCCACATGCAGGTACACCCACATACGAGTGTTAAAGGGTCGCAGCATCAGGAAGGTTGAGAACCACTGTCTTAAAACATTACATAGTTAATAAGCTATTACTGTTCTTGACCATCAAGCATCCATTTACTCTGAGTTCATCATGCTAAGAAAAACCTTTAAAATTTAAAGAAGAAGGTCATTTTTTCTTCTTTTTTTAATGTCCCTGTCCTTGACTCACTGGCATGAGGGCAGCTTCCCACCTAGTAGACTTTGAACTCCTCCCTCCTCTCCTGTCACTCAGTCATGAGACTTCAGGATGAGGATCAGCCCATGTTTTCATTCCCTTCCCCATCCCCCCAAAATGGCTTGCCTTTGGATTTTTTAAGACTGTGCCAGGGAACCCAAGGCCAAAAAGGCAGGTGCTAACAAGCTGGCTGAGCATCTAGAACAGGGCCTAGTAGGGTATGTGCCTGTCATTTAAAGACCCCACTTAACTAGGTTGAGATCAATGGAAGCTGGCTACCAGGTGATGCTGCTGCTGCTGATATATATATATATATATATATATATATATATATATATATATATATGGTGCGGGGAGGTGGGACAATAAGTAAGGAATATTGTGCAACTTACTGTTTGACTTTGCCAAATTGCTTGATTTTCTCTATTTCTTAAAGCATCCTTGCAAGGAATGCTTCTTGAGGGAGGAGAGGGAAGAGAGACATATTTGGAAATGAATGTGATATTAAAACAAATGTATCAATAGAAATTATGTATATCTATGAATGCACATATAAATATGCTGATGCATGTATATGCATGATCTATATGCGCATCTATAAATGCATGATGTATATGGATATGTATATACGCATACAATGCCATTTACTGGGGTGAGAAAGGGTTATGACATGCATTAGTTGATGTTATACCCACATTAATGAAATAAAAGATTTTTCTAGTACTAGAGTAAGAGAGGTTCTAGGTATCCAAAGGTCGGGACCCAAACTTTTTTTAATAATTTTTATTTATTATATTTTTAATTTGTGGACTAAAACAAGCATTTCCTTAATGTAGTATTAAAAAAAAAAGATTGCACATGAAACTGCATATCTATTATGTACGGCTTGCTATTCCTTTAAATATGTAATAAAGTTACGTAAATTTCTTCTTTCTTTCTTTTTTCTTCTTATCCCCTTGCCCTAGACATGGCTACCATTAGACACAAATGTGTGTGTATGTATGTATATGTTTGTGTATGCATATATGTATGCACATATGTAAACATATTCCATACATACTTCTTTTTATTAGTTCTTTCTCTGGATGTAGATAGTGTCTTCCTTCATCTTTCCTTTGCAGTTTAATTTGAGTATTAATAGTAGTCAAACTTAATTATTCTCTCAAGGTTGTACTTAAAACAATATTGTTGCCACTGTGTACAGTCTTCTCTTGGTTCTACTCATTTCACCCTTCATTGTTTCATACAAGTTTATCCATATTTTTCTAAGATCATCAAGCTCATCATTTCCTATGGCACAATAGCATTCCATCACAATCTCGACAATAAAGTGTCTTGGGGTAATGGTTAGAGCCTTGAACTTGGCTTCACATCCCATTTCAGACAAATACTAGCCCTGAAATTCACCGTATCTATTTCCTTGTCTGTAAAAATGAGGATAAGAGCATGTGTCTTACAGCATTGTGAGGCTCAAATAAGTTAATATGCGAAAAACCCCTTGCATATAAGAAATGAGGAGCAGACGGACTTCACAATAACCTGGAGAGACTCATATAAACTGATGCTGAGTGAGGGGAGAAGAACAAGGAGAGCATTGTACACAATTACAGACACATCATATCTATGACAGCTAACTTCAATAGACTGGGCTCCTCTCAGCAATGCAAGGTTATAAGACAACTCCAAAATTCTCATGATGCAATGGGCTATCTACATCCAGAGGAAGAACCACAGAGTCTGAATGCAGATTGAAGCAAACTGCTTACTCCCTCTCTTTTGTGTTTTGTTTTGTTTCGTTCCTTCTTTGTTGTTGTTCATTCCATTGTTTATAACTCTTCTTTACAACTTGACTAATGTTTAATGGGAAGGTCTTTGTAGAAGTATATCTGATTGCTTGCCGTCTAGGTGGGGAGGGGGGAGAGGGAGGAGAGGGAGAGGGAAAAATTTGGAACTCGAGGGATTATGGAATTAAATGTTGCAAACCAAAAGTAAATAAATTAATTAAAAATTTTAAAAAAGGAGACAAAAAGAAAAGAAAAGCACCTTGCAAACCTTAAAACACAAAATAAATGGGAGCAATTATTGACCTATTAGAGGATGGCTCCCTTTAGATGATACTTGGATGGCTCTCAGAGTGTTGTCATGTTCGTTGTTAACTTGGAATTGTCAGGAGAGCTGCACCTTCTGGAAATGCCTCATTGGGAACTACATTCCCTTGTTAGGTTCTGCATCTAGCTTTCATTTCTGGATTTATGGTCCCCAAACTCATCCCTCTCTTCAGTGCCATTTCCATATCTGGCATTTGAAGCTAGTGTTTGTGACCCAAATAAGATATATCCACAAGGGAGTTTCCAAGGAATTGAAAGGTTAATGACTCTGGTTGGTGTTCAATTACTCAACACATGGCTCCTCCTCAGAGGCTCTGTAGGAGCAGCACTGATACTCCTGGAAACTGAGATCTCTAAACTCAGCGAATTCATACTGAAGGGCAGTGAAAAAAAGAAAGAAAACCCCACAGTTCTGCAGAAATTTTTTCAGCG
This sequence comes from Pseudochirops corinnae, assembly GCA_028646515.1. Taxonomy (NCBI): domain Eukaryota; kingdom Metazoa; phylum Chordata; class Mammalia; order Diprotodontia; family Pseudocheiridae; genus Pseudochirops; species Pseudochirops corinnae. The sequence continues at coordinate 285,174,507 of CM053588.1, forward strand.
TTGTCATTGTATTCCACAGTACTTGGCACCTATCAGTCATTTAATAAATGCTTGTTGATTGAAAAATAAGCTTGACCTTGACTTTGGGTGATGATCCTTCCTTGGCTCAGTTGGAGTGAGTATTCAGGCTCAGCTCTAAAAATACCACTGTCACCATCATTTAAAATCCTAGTTTTATAGATTTAGAAAGTATCTCCAAGACTATGTTTTCTAAACTTCTCGTTTTAGAAATGGGGATCCTGAGAACCCAAGAAAGGAAAGGACCTCTATGAAGTCATAGTCAGTTAGCGGCAGAATTAGGAATAGAACCCAGGTCTCCTTCCTGACTCCAGGCCAATGTTTCTTCAGTTCTACTGAATTGCTTGCAAACATGATTTTGCCCAAAGTGAGACCTTACACTCAGCATCCAAAGGCTTTTTATGTTATAAGAGACATTATTTAATTCTGTATAGTATTTCTCATAGCTCTCTTTGAATGTTTTAGATTCTCTTTTCCAGGCCCAGACAATAGGAAGACTCTGTCTGAAACTGTGAGATCCTTTCCATTTTCACATCTGAATTCTGAAATGCCACCATCACCAGCCCCTTCCAGGAGCTGGGATCATTAATATTAATGTCTGGAAGGGCCTGCAGTGTGGAAACAGGGTGATTTAAAGAGTGGAATTATCGGGGACTGCATCTGAGTAAATAAATCCAAAGTTCAATTTGTTTAGTCTTTCACACAAATTTTTAAAGGGAAATTAATATTTAAAAAAACCAAATCAATATATTCACTGAGCTGCTGACTAAGTTGAAAAGGGAAAATGTTTCCTTCTTTGTTGGCAGCCTCTCACTATTATTCCTGCCTCCAGTCTCTTTCGATTCATTTCTAATCCATCCAGAAACAGCTACCCAAATGAGCATTTTCAAATATCATTCATTCAGCAAAGGTGTACTGTATATCAAGCAGCAGTCAGCGATGAAGAAAAATCAATAAATTCAAAAACAGTCCCTGTCCTCAAGGAGCTTACTGTTCGGGTGGGAAAGATAGACCATACACAGAACTGAAATGCTAACTAACACTTAGCATTGTAAGGTTTGCAAAGCACTGCCCATCTCGTTTGATGCTCACAACAACCTGTTGTTCTACTCATGACAACAACGAGGTAGGTGCTATTGTGTCCATTTTCATGTAAGGAAACTAAAATTGAGAAAATTTAAGTGACTTGCTGAAAGTCATACAGCTTGGTTGTTGTCATTATTTTCACTGTTCAGGTATTTTGCCACGTCCAACTCTTCGTGACCCCGTATGGGGTTTTCTTGGCAAAGATACTGGAGTGGTTTGCCATTTCCTTCTCGAGTGAACTAAGACAAGAGGTCACATAGCTAGTGCATGTCGGAGGCTGGATTTTAACTCAAGTCCTCCTGATTCTAGGCCCTCTTCCTGACTCTACCCATTGAGTCACCTAGCTGCTGCTGTCACACAGCCAGCAAGTGTCTAAGGCTGGATGGAATTTACATGTTCCTGACTCCAAGTCTTGTCCTCTAACCAGAATGCTCCCTAGCTGCTACAAAGAAGTGACTAGAAGATCATAAAAAGTAAATGGGAGGTGAATATAGAAAGCACATTCATTTTCGTCTCCCACCATGACTTCTGCTACTCCCAAAGGACACTGAACTATTGTGGGATGTCATAGACTCCTCCTCACAATCACAGAACTCTAGAGTTGGAAGGGCCATCTAGTCCAGCTCGAGTTCAGTTTAAAAGAATCCCCCACAGTAACCTACATGACTCATCGTCACCTGACCTCTGCCTTGAAGACCTCATGTCTAGTAAGATGACCCCTTACTTCCAAAGCCAAGACATTTCCCTTTTGAATTACTCACAAAGCTTATCCCAGTGCTTGGCTCGTAGGAGGATCTTAATAAAGGCTTATTGATTTGAAATGTTCATTGATTCTAATTGTTAGGAAGTATGGAAGCTGGACCTGGTGCATGATAAAGGAGACTGTTTAGGTTAGGGTTGGACCTCTGAGGTCCCATCCGACTGCTGTAATTCTGATTGTTCACTCCCTTTCTCTGAGTCTCAGCTTCTCATGTCAAAATGAAGGGATTGAACTAAATGATCTCAAAATCTCATTCTAAATCTTGAGCTTATACCCGGAGTTACACAGCTAAAAAAAAAGTGTAAGATCTGACTCTCAAATCTTGTGCTAAAGGAGACTAAAAAGCATCAGTCAGAGAAGTAACAGGAGAACCAGATGTGAATAGTGTCCTGGAAGACAGGGGAAGAGAAAGATTCAAGATGGAAAGGGGAGGTAAGCAAAAAAAAAGAGGGGTGGGAAAATGAGGAAGTGAGAGAAGAGAAGAGAACATTGGATTTGGCGATAAGGAGGTCACAGGTAAACTTGAAGACAGTAGTTGTTATAGCATAGAGAGAAGATGAATCAAAATGGAAGGAGCTGAACAGTAAGTGGGAAATGTATGGAAATCATGATTCTAAGTTTCAAAGTGGAGATGAGGAGAAAGGTGGAATTGAGTAGCGTGAGGGTGAAAGTTACATCAGTGTTTCAGTTTATGTCACATTCTTGGTGACCCCATTTGGGGGTTTTTGTGGCAAAGATACTAGAGTAATTTGCCATTTCTTTTTTTTCTAGCTCATTTTACAGAGGAGAGAACTAAGGCAAATAGGGTTAGGTGACTTGCCCAGGGTGACTCAACTAGTAAGTGTCTGAGGCCAGATTTCAACTCAGGAGATGCATACATCTTCCTGACTTGGGTGGTGCTCTGTCTACTATGTCACCTAGCTGCCCTGGTTAAGAACCCTCAGCTAAATGTTCTCAGAGACCCTCTCTAATTCTTTATGTATGATCCTTGAACGATAAGGTCTTGATTTCTTAGTTAGAAAAAAGGTTATGTTGGAGATTCACTGGGAAGTGATAATTTTTTTTTTTTTTTAAGATATCATGAAGGGGCGGCTAGGTGGCTCAGTGAATAGAGCACCAGCCCTGGAGTCAGGAGGACCTGAGTTCAAATCTAGCCTCAGACACTTAACACATCCTAGCCATGTGACCTTGGGCAAGTTACTTAACCCCATTTGCCCTGCCCCACCCAAAAGCAAGAAAACAAAACAAGATATCATTAAAATTTCTATTTAAGAGTAAGAAAGGGATCTGAGAGACCTCATGGATAAGCACTTTCATTGGTTTTAAAAAAGCAGTCATACATAAAACAGTCTATCATACTTCACAGTTTATCTCTTGGAGACTGGGAAGAATTTCTTCTGACTGGAGCTAAAGTAACTACTCCTCAGCATTACAGAGAGGGTACCTGCACACGTCTCAACAACCTGTTCACTTCAGCAGTAACTATGAAGATGTCAGGTGCAACTTGATATGGCATCAATTTATCTGTGATCAAATAAGTCTGACCCCGCAGCTGCAGTGTTTTTCTGTATTCTGGCATCACAATGACTTTGTCTCCCTTTGTTGTTCAGGGCTCAGGCTGCCAAGGCTCTTGTTTCGGCCAATTTGATGATGTTCGAGCTTTTTCTGCATCTTTCAACTAATCCGCAGCCACTGGATTCTGAGTCTCAATTTAAAGCTGAACCTTTTCTAGGCTGCACTCCCTTACTAGCTTTATCACGTCCCAAGATTTCCTTTTCCTCTTCGTCTAGGCACTCTCCGTACTTAGCATGTCTCTTCAGTCTTAGGCAACAGCATTTCTACAAAGGCAAGTTTCAAAAAGTGCATCCCCTGTCAATGGAGGGAAATGAATGGTGTATGGACTTAGGTTCAAATCTCAGCTCTTACATTATTAACTGGATGTGATAACCTTGAGCGAGTCACAACTGTTCTGATATTCACTTTCCTAATTCATAAAATATGGATAAAGCTAGCACCTCCTTCCCAGGGGGTTGCTATTAGGATCTAATGAGATCATGGGTTCGAAGTATGACACAACCCTTTAAGTGATGTAAATAGAGGCTGTTGTTAGTATGAGACAATGGGACTTAGTGGATAAAGATCTGGCCTCAAAGCCAACATAGGATTTGAGTTCAAGTTACAACCTTGACACGTGCCGGCTATGTGATCCTGGGAAAGTCACTTAATCTAGGCAGCACTTTAAACCAGTTGTCAGACATGTAGTCACAATACTCCTGAGTGGAACCAAACTTGAATAAAATGTAATTGGGAAATATCTAACTAATGAATAAGTGAATAAAAGGATAAATAAAAGGATAAAGGAATGAATGGATAGATGGATGGATGGATGGATAAAGCATAGATCACATTATATTTTAAGACTAAGTCAATATGCAAACCTGCTGGGATAGCTATGTGTGGACTAATCCTTCTCCCCACCCCCATCCCCACTTCTATTTGAATTTGATATAGCTCTAAGACTACAAAATTAGTGCGTTGGCCAGGTGGTACATGGCTAGAGCTGTGGGCTTGGAATCAGGTTAAACCTTGAGTTCAAATCTGGCCTCAGATAACCTATTAGCAGTGTGACACTGGGTAAGTCACAACCTCTGTTTGCCTCAGTTTCCTCATCTGCAAAATGGGGATAATATTATCACCTATCTCCCAGGGTTCTTGCGAGGATCAAATTAGACAGTAATTGTAAAGCACAGTGCCTGACGTGTCCTGAGTGCTATAAAAGAAGTTATTTTTATCAAATGAGATAATAATGGTAAAGCACTTAATACAATGCCCAGCACATAGTAAGAGCTATGTAAATGTTACCTACGAACATTTATGTGATAAATGTTAATATGTATATAATAGCATCAGTTATTAAAATCGGCAGAGAAGGAACCAGCCCTCAAAGGTAAAAGAAATGTTTTCATCTGGGAATTCCCCATCTCAGGGAAATAACATATTCCGTCCTTATCCCCTGTGACGCCTACAATGATCCTCACACAAATAACTCACATTTATGAAGCACATTAATCTTCGAAACACCACGTATGTTAAACCAAGGATGTATTTTCTCCCTTCTTTCAAGCACGTGAAAGATGAGGTTACACAGATCTCCCAAAACACAAGAGAGGGAAAACAAAGGCACGAAAGAGAGAGAGAGAGACAGACAGACAGACAAGAGGCTGGGGTAAAATATCAGTGGTTCTTCTCTCTTCCTGAGAACAAGAATCCAACGTTTCTTCTCTGCCTGCAAAAGTTCCTAACCTGTGTTCACAATGGAAAATCAAACAAAGTTAGCCAGAGCCATATTTGAAAATGATAATGAAGCAAAGCTATGCTCTGCTAAGCTTGATCTGGGCAAGCAGATTTGAGATCACTCCTCCTATCAGGGGGATAAGTCTGGTCTGTGAGCATAATGACAGCTGCGTCAGTCTCGGAGAGAGTCTGATTTTTTGCAATGGATTCCTAGGGCTCTTTCTTTATTTCAGTTCCCACCCTAGGAGCTTTATTCTAAACTCTTCTTCCCCACCCTCCACATCTCAGAATGGAATTCAGTCAGAACCACCAAATTTAGTTCTCATTTCAGGTCACAAAAGGAAATTGGGTTTTAATGCCAAGCTTGCCTCAGGCTCGGCAGATGGTTCCCAAACATCACAAACAACAGTTTGCCCTGTGTATACTAATGGGGTGGTGATACCCAAGTTTAAAAAACTGTTTGGGTAGAGCACCCTGTCAAGATCTGCCCTGCCTACCCCTCCCTCTCCTCGTTCATCTTCTGGCCTGTGATTTCCTTTGATTTTGGAGATGTGACCTATTCTTTTTAGTCTTTTTCAACCACATGCCTGAGAAGTAGAGTTTAGGGTGGGTGGGTAGGAATAGTAAAATACTATCCTGAACTAGTTTGGAGAAAACATTAGCATGTACTACAATACATAGCACATCGATAAGTATGCATAAATATATATGTTTACATAGATCACAAAGATATATTTGTATACATATTATATATACACATATATAAAAATTGTATTTATATACATATTCTCCTTTAAGAAAATTTGGGTGAAAGAAAAGGAAAAACAAATTGAATTTTAGATTTATTTACTCTCATGCTGTCCCTGATAATTCTCCTGTTTAAATCACCCTGTTGCAGCACTACAAACCCTTCCGGACATCAATATTAATGTTCCCAGCTCCTGGCAGCAGGCTGGTAGAGGTGGCATTTCATAATTCAGATGTAAAAATTAAAAGCCAAGTGCTAGAGGGAGTACATGGTAGCAAAATACATCCAGGCTCCTGATTGAAAACCCTTCAGAAATCATGCCTTTCCTCACCAACCCTGAGGAAGACAAAAGCAAGACCAACAGGTGAGTCAAAAAGGTCCCAGAAAATGTCTATTCCTCCCTAGAAGAAGAGAGTTTATGGAAAGAGCCTAAACAATTCCAGTAGGTTTTTCTTTTTTCTTAAACAAACAAATGCAGATTTGTTTATGAGGTGTCATTTTAATGGTTCTCCGCCGAAAGGGGGACATAAAAGGACATGGTGATACTCCATTGGAAAACTCCCAGCAAGAGTCACCTACACGTTCATGATAAGTAGTTATAGACAGAGCATTCAAGAAATATGTTTTCCTGCACTATTTTAAAAAAACTCTCCAGATTCCCTTAGGAAACTTACTTGCTCCGGTGTTTACAGATACTATGAAGAAATAAATTGCAAACTTTAACGTGCTATGTAAATGTTAGCTCATATTGCTTCCTACCGGATTTGCTTTTATAGCTTTTGGTCACAATGTTCGCCATCATGTCTGCTATGCTTACTACTCATGTCCTTATTAATTTTCTTTGTGGAAGCATATGGAAATCATTGTTCTCTCTAAATGAACCGTTTTTTATGTGAATCCATAGTGTCCTACAACAAAAGAAAATGCAAATATTTTTGGGAGAGGATAAAAGAGGACTTTGACAGCAATTTTAAATGGGATAGTGAGTTGGTATATACCCTTTGTGCTCCATTGGTCAACAGTCTCAAGACATCTAGAAGAAGGCACCCTGCAAATTGGAAACGCCCCTGGTAGAAAGCATTTACAGGAGGAGATGCATAAAAATTGCCTAAGATAAAGAGTGTATGGGTTGCCATCTGTGTCATGGCGGGGATGGAATTCCTGTTCTGGCCTACTTGCCATTCTGTACTCAAAACTTGACATCACTCATCGTTAGGGCTTTGCAGCGGCCATCTCCCATGCCTGAAATGGCCTCCATCTTTGATTCTGTCTCTTTGAACTATGGTTGTCTTCAAGATTCAAATCAAGAATGACTTTCTAAATGATGTTCTTCTGATCTCCTTAGCTACTAATGCCTTCCCATTCATGGTTATCTCATGTCTATTTTTGCACACACATGTTGTCTCCTAAATTAGAATGTAAGCCCCTTGAGGGTAGGGACATTTCCCTTTCATCTTTGTGCCCCCAAAGAGCAGTGCCTGGCACATGTAATGACTTAATAAATATTTGTTGAGTGATTGATTAATATCAAAGATCCATCAAGATTAGAAGATGGATTAAAATAATTATAGAATAAATGATAAAATCTGGACGCTTTCTCCAAAACCCAGCTGCACCTTTTCTCATCCTCACCAGTAAGCCTCACTGCCTAAACCTCACAAAAGTATCTTTTCCCTCAAAGGCACTGTGATTTCTCAGCCAGTCTGTATTTCACAGTCTGTTGGTTTCTTTTTTTGTTTGATTTTTTGTTTTTAAATGGAAAATTTAGAAAATTTATCGTGTATTGTTTCACATTTGACTGCAATGTTTATGCTAAATCAGTCCTGCCCAACCAAGCTGGCCTATTTTATGGTCTTAATGTCTGCACTCCTCCTGCCTCCATGGCTTCGTGTAGGCTTCTCTACATGCTTGAGTAGTCTTCCCTATTAGCTTCCTTCATGTGCCATCTCCTGTGAGAGGCCTTTCCTGATCCCCTCAGGCTTTAAAGCTAATTCCTTCCTCTTTGAGTCATCTTATTTATGCTATATCATTCCCCTCTCCCCTATAGAACATAAGTTCCCTGGGGACAGGGGGACTAGGTTTTTTTTTTTAATTCTATCTTTTTTAAAAAACAATTTTTAAACTTACACAATAAAAAAAGAAAAATAAATATATTATAAACTTAAATATTAAAACTTAAATTCAAAATAAGAAAAGAAAAAAGCATTGCCATAGGCTCAGCAGAACTTAAGAGAGGATTCAAAATATACAGCAATAAATTTCCATTTCAAGGAAGCCTGTATAATAACTACACATTGTGTTCAGAGCTGTCCATCTTTTCTTTGCATCTTTGCATGTTTTATTTTCTTCTCTGAATTCTATCTCTCTTTCCCCAGTACTAGGATAATGCATTGTACATTTTAAAAGGGAGAAAAAGTCAGTAACACGTTGACCTGGTGATTTAATTGGTATAGAGAATTTCATTGGTATGGGGAAGATGGCACCTCTGTGTGGGCCGCATTTTATAGTCTTAGGGAGTTGCTCATATCATTGAGAAGTTAAATGACTAACCCAAGATCACACAGGCAGCATTATCAAGGTAAGAATTCAGCCCACGTTTTCCTGATTGTAAGGCCTGCCCTTTCTCCACTGCCGCAAGGCTAACCCAGCACTTCTGTTTTGCTCATAGTAGGTACTTGGTAAATCAATCAAATGTGGATGCTGTGCTAAGCACTGAATTGCAATGGGCTGGATTAAAGTGAATTTAATTGACTTTGATATATAATTTAGAAGGATATGACCCTAAGAGCTGTCCTTACGGAATTCATTCGTTGTACCTGTACTGGTACAGTAACACATGGCCAAGCTCTTCAGTGGGTTCATGCAGCCTTTGTATAATCATCACTAATGTGGCTTTTCTAAAAGAGCAAAGGACTCGCCTTTCTTTGGGTTTGAAACATTGATTTTTCACTGGTGGGAACGTATCTTTATTGCCTATGATTCCAGGACCCAGGCCTTAGGTAATTTGTGATTCAGACACGGTTATAAACAGAGTATAGGCCCAATTTTCATGAGTTGGGACAATTTCAAGGTCTAGAAAAAATCTAATGACAACAGCCTGCCCGTTAGCTACCTTTGTGGGCTGCTGCTGCAAATCAGTACGGAATGTGTTATAAAATTTCATCTGTCTTTAGTTTTTCAAAAAGAGTTTTCCATCAGTACATTCAGCCTCTCACCACTGAGAAGCAAGGGACCTGGGAGGCTTACAATAGCTGCGGGCAGTATTTGTGCTAACCACAACAGGCCAAGAAGCCAGACTTCTAGAAGCCCTGCAAATATTTGTATGGCTCGGAGGAAGAAGGAGATATCCCTGGCTGGGAGCAAGTCCATGGAAAAACATGACTGACAAGCAACCCATTCTGATCAAGGGACCCAGCACCAGGGAAAGAGAAAGCTTGTAGAGCTAAGGAAAGGAAAGATGGTGCAATGTAACTTCACAGAAACACTGCCCTTTTCTTGAAAAGGACAGTAAGAACACAGACTTTCAAAGCCCTTCAACATGTTCTTCCGATGCCTCAGATCCTGGCCTCCTTCCATGGCTTACCCAGCACCATCTCTAATCTGCCAGCCCCACAGTCCTCAGGCACTGCAACAGCTTACACACCACCTACATCCTCCTCTGTGGGCTACAGAAGAAGTGAGAAGTCTTGCTATCTCTAGCAGAGAAATCGAAGAGAGGGAAAGAAAAATACAGCAGGGTCTCCCTTAGATGGATTAATTTGTCTGCTAGTAATGTTTCGCTTTACTCTGTTTTACTTTCTGTATTGTTGCAAATTTTAAATAAAGTAAAAATCACCGTTCTCATTACGTGATTAGCTCCATACCCTCAAGACCCCATTTCAGCGCGTAGTCACATTGTACCAGCTATAGACAGTAGCCACTCGGGCTGGGTCATAATGGGTCTATTCTGCTCCCACAATGATGTAAGGCTCCCAGAACTTAGTTGTCTCCAGAGTCTACTTGCTGAAATAATGTTCTCCTGCCCTTCCATACGTGCAGTGTGGTATGTAACAGCAGCGCTGCCTTGGGGCTATATTTCATATCATTGTTATTTCTTTTCAACTTTCAAAGCCATCTCCCTCCAGTATCCTAAAGGGCTACTCCACGACCATCTGAGTCCAGCTGCAACACTATTTAAAGGGTTTTTTTTTGTATATTTCGTGTGATTTCAGGGTATTATCATCAGCTGCAGAAACAGCAGGCGGAGTGACGCCAACATGACTTGCATTTTTTGACTGGAGTGACAGTGGTTACAAGGAGAGCCTTTTGGGCAGGTTTCCAAAATAAATAGCATATCTTTGGTAAAATAAACTAATTTGACATTCTCTAAAGGGGTGCACCAGAGTGTACATCACCACTAAGCAAAAATATATTATAGTTGCCATATGTGTCATGAAAATGACAGTGGTTGCAGAATTGGAATTCTGTCAGTATGAGGGAACTTCCTGTGTGGAAAACCCAATCCACAGATGCCAATCCAGCACAAACTACAATCTTAAAGCAATGGCTTTTAATCTAGCGTCTATGGATATTTAAAATGTTGAGGGTTTTTATTACTACATAATTGGCTTTGTTTGAAATCTACATACTTTATTTTATGTATTCAAAAATACTCTTTTAAGAAGGGGTCCATAGCTTTGCCACATTGCTAGGGGGGGAAAGGGTCCATGAAAGGATAACAACCTCTGTCTTAGAGTTGCCTGGAGGGTTTGTCCCTGGTCCCCTAGCTATATGATATACCATATTATATCAGAAACTTAGAAATGGAAAAGATCTTAAAAGCCATCAACTCCATTACCCATATTTTACAGATAAGGAACTTGAGGCCCAGAGAGGTTAGAAGGCTTTCTCTCGGTTGCCCACATGAAACCTAAGGCATGGAATCTGAACCACATTTTTCTAGTTCCATGTAGAAAATTCTATCAACTGTTACATTCCCTTTCAGATAGAAGAGAACAGTTTTGGTTTTTTTTTTTTTTTTTTTTTTTTGGTGAGGCAATTGGGGTTAAGTGACTTGCCCAGGGTCACACAGCTAGGCTAGTAAGTGTCAAGTGTCTGGGGTCACTTTTGAACTCAGGTCCTCCTAACTCCAGAGCTGGTGGCATATCCACTGTGCTACCTAGGTTCCGCAAGAGAACAAAGTCTTAACTGTTAGGGAGAAGAAGAAGGATAAAATAGTTGACAATGTGGCTGATCTGGAGGATAGCCCTCTTTGAGGCAGCTGGTTGGGAGAGGGCAGTCTTGAGCCCTGACTCTATGGTTTTTCCATAAAACATCAAGTGGTTTTCATTGATTAAAAACTCCAAAAATCATGACATGGCAACCAAAATAATATTAAAATCAACTTAGGCTACATTACGGATCTTAAAGTTCTCTTTATGAAAAGGAGATCATGGTTTTTCTGTACTTTGCTCTGGTTAGACCACTTTTGTAATATCATATTCATTCTTGATGGCTTATTTTTAGGAAAAATAATGCAAAATGTGGAACATCCTTAGGAGAGGGTGAGGAGATTGGACACCATCCCCTACTGTAGCCTGGAGGAAAGATTTGAGCATGGATAGTATGTGTTTGTGTGTATCTATATATGTATGCATGTGTTTGGGATAAGGTTAATGGGACAATGCACGATAGGAAGTCTCAAATATTTAAAGCATAGTCATATGGAAGAGATTCTAATCTTGTTCTACCTGATTCCAGAGGTCAGTAGCAGAAACAGTGGGTGAGAGTTGTTGTGAGGCAGATTTCAACTAGAAAAGGCAAGGAAATTACAAGGGGAAAATTTCTAACAATTAGAGCAATCCTAATGGGGAATGAGTTGACTGAACTGAAAGAATAGTGAATTCCTCTCAAAGAAAATCTTCATGTAGAAAATGAATGGCCAACTGGGTATACTGGAGAAGACATTTCAGTTTGGGTATAAGAGGACGAGGTCACCTAGGAGATCTCACATGTTATGATTCAATATTGAAAAAAAAAAAGTAGCTCAAGAAGAAAAAGATAAAATGAATGGGCACCAATCTCCATGTGTGACAATTCTCTGACCCCAATATTAGTTTATATTTGGTTCCTACCGTTGTCTTGATAAGTTCTTTCTCTTGAATTTCAGGGTTAAATCTGGTGATTTATTCATCAAAGAATGGTCTTGTTCTTCTCTAGGCTTTACTCTGGACTTCTACCATTCTGAAACTTCACTCCATCTCAGACATTCACACATTGAAAGTGTTCTCTGCCTCTGAAACTCCTCTTTGCCCTCCCCCCCCGAAATGGATATTTCTTTCCAAAATCTCCATTTAAGGAAGGTGCTCAGACCAGCCATGTCTCATTTTAGGCTGCTCTCAGGACCTTTCTGCCATTCTCAGAGGGGTACCTTTTTTTTCCTCATCACTTTTTTCAAATTCCTTCTATATGTGTTACCTTCTCCCATTCAATTTTTTTCTGTTTAAAACTCTTATTCTCCCCTCCCCCAAGAAAAGGCTATAATTAAATGAAAAATATATAAATATACATAAATATCTCTAAACATATCATATATGCATACATATACATTTATGTAAGACCATACTATTCTTATTTCTATTGGTCAGTTCTTTCTCTGGAGGTGGATAGCATCTTCCTTCAGAGGTTTAAGTCTTTCCATATTTTTCTACATCAACCAATTTATTATTTCTTATATTACAGTAATATTCCATCACAATTATATACACACAGGTTGTTTAGCCATCCCCCAACTGAAGGGAATCTATGTCTAGTCAATCTGATAGATGTAAGATGATATCTCGGTGTTGTTTTAATTTGTCTTTCTCTAATCAATAATGAATTAGAGAATTTTTTCATATGGTTATACATAGTTTTGATATCTTCATCAAAAAACTGCCTCTTCATATCCCCTGACCATTTATCAATTGGGGTATGATTCATATTCTTATAAATTTGAAAATTTTGTTTATATATTTCTCATTTGAATTTAAGTTCCTTGAGAGCAAGAACGTTCTTCATTTATTTGTGCTTCCAGGCATTAGCAGTGTTAAGCATATAGTAAGTATTAATTAAATGCTAATTAATTGATTAACTCATCAAATATTTGAAAGTCTGCTGTACATATGACATAATGAGATAGTCTCTATTAACCAGAAGAATAGATTCATTATCTATTAAAAATATAACTCACTTTCTAAAAATTTTTCACAGGCACCCAAATTTCCAAATTTGGGAGGAAATATCCTACGTATTCTGCAGCTCAGGCTTTCTAGAGAACACAAGATGAACATAAGAACAAAAGTGATGAAATGGTACACACATATTTTAGAAAAATGATCTCTGAGTACATTTAAAGAAATATATTTGAGGAATTCTTACACTATGCTTGACAGCTAATAACTGTAGCTTGAGCTACTTAACCAAATCATCAGGCACTGACAGGCTTCTTTCCTGATAAGTCCTTCTCCTAAAGACCTCCCATATCTCAGTTGTCACTGAAAGCTGAATCAGTTCTAAGGTTGCATATTCTGTGAGGGTCACCTCAAAAGTTTTTATAAGAGTCTCAAGTCTTATTTTAGTGGGACGAATGTGACTCCCTTCCTCTGAGGGGGAAGAGGAAAGAGAACAAACATTTATTAACTGCCTGTTTTGTGCTGAGTTCTATAAACAGCACTTTACATATAGTACATCCTTAGATCCTAACTACGACCCTGAGTAGGCATGATTGCGCCCATTTTACAGTTAAGGAAACTTAGTCTTACAGAAGTTTAAAATTACTCTCCCAGACTCACATATCTAGTATCTGAGGCCAGGTCTTGAATTGGGCTCTTATTGACTCCAGGACCAGCACTTTCATTTATTGTGCCACTTTCTTTTGGTGGAGAATTAGGAAAGAGAAAATCCACCAAAGTGCACATAATACAATGGGCATGTCAACCAAAGATACAAATATACAAACCATACAACTATATGAGAAACTTATGTTCTGAAGGAATAAAAATGTATTTGTTTCATTGTTCTTTTACATGCACCATCCTTCCTAGTGCCTGTCTGGGTACATTAAAGGCTATTGCATGAGTACTCTCTATGCATCCAAATAGTTATAAGTTCATGTGATTAGAGACAGAAGACAAGGTTTCAACCTTCCAGTCCCATCATTTTACATTTGATGAAACTGAAACAATGCTACCCAGGTAATCAGTAGCAGAGTTGGGATGCCCTCATAGTCCTCTGGCCCCAAATCCAGCAGCATTCTTCCCATCGTTCCATAAGCATCTACTAAGGCCAGAGTGCAGAGTCAAATCTGTGCTAGTTTCATCAATAACTACACCCTGTCAAAGGTATTGCCAAGCACAACAGGTATAGGGACTGCTATAGGGACATGGGAAATGGCACAGTTGCTGGTGATTTAGGGAAATCACATATTTGGAATAATGCCTAAAATATCTGTCTGGCTTCCCATTTAGTGAATAGTGGTAGTTCTTAACCATGTTCTAATCAAGCCTATTTATTTTACAGATAAGGAAACTGAGTCCCAGAGAGGTGAAGTGAGTATCCCAAAGACATCAGAACCTATGTCTCAACTCTGTCCACTAAATCCAATTGCAATTTTCTAAGGAAGAAAATATTTCCTGTGATTTATTAAACTTATATGACACACTGTTTTGAGGAATGTAGACGGTGTTAATACACCTTCACGTTAGAAATAAAAAGTATCATCTGAACTTAGATATAAAAGAGATATTCCCAAAATTAATTTTACAGAGAGACAGAGAATATTTTCTAAATATTCTTACCTGAAATAAGAATTAAGAAAGATTTCCCGAGGGTACAGACAATTCTTAGCAAGCAATGGAGAGGATCTTTAAAAAGTAATCACTATAGTAATACTGGTGAATGGAAGTTGATTGCTACCCGTGTGATTTGGGGACAGTCACTACCACTTCTTAGCCTCAGTTTCCTCATGTGTGAAATTAAGGAACCAGTCCAAGATCAGTGGTTCTTAGCATGATTCAGGCATCCTAAGGTGTCCCTGAGACACTTTCTGAGAGTCTGTGAGGTCCAAACTATTTTTACAATAATATGAAGTGGTTTTCATTAAAAAAGAACAACAACAGTAAACATTGATAGATATAACCCATATAAACCTAAGCTGTTTGAGGGCTTCTCAATGATTTTTAAGAGTATTCCTGAGGCCAAAGACTTTGAGAACCACTGGTCTAAATGACCTTTGAGGTGCTTTCCAACTTTAAATCAATAATCCCATGGCCCTGCCTCTGTATATTGTACTGAGGCACAGCTGGAGGTGACACAACAGCTGATACATTAAATATTGCTACCAAACCAAAACTTTCTTTCCCAAACTCTCTAGATCTGTCCTTATGAAACCATGAGAATCAATTCGGTTCCATGAAATTAATATTTATTGTGATGTTTATATCCTAATGGGGCATCTAGATGGCACAGGGGATGGAGTGTTGGACCTGGAATCAGTAAGACTCCTCATCCCAAGTTCAAATCTGGCCTCAGACACTTACTAGCTGTGTGACCTTGGGCAAGTCACTTAACACTGTTTACCTCAGTTTCCTCACATGTAAAATGATCTGGAGAAGGAAATGGTAAACCATTCCAGCATCTTTGCCAAGAAAACTCTAAATTGGGTCAGAAAGAGCAGAACGTGAGTGAAAATGACTGAAAAACACCAATATATCCTAACGGATATCCTGTGATATATCAGACACTGGACTTGTCCAAGTGGATACAAAGACAAAAGACATAGAGGTCCTTGCCCTCAGGAAATTTATCTATTATCCCTAATAAGGGATAATATTTATCTATGCAAATTTTGTATCCTTCTAATAAAACATAAGCTTCCTGAGGGCAGGGGATGTTTTTTTTTTCTTTTTATCCCTATTGCTAAGTGCTGTACCCTACAAGTAATTAGTACTTAATCAATTCACAGCGAACCCAATTTCATTTAATTCTTATGGAGGATGTAACATGTACACAGATAAGTGAACAGAAAGTAACTTGGAGAAGGAGAAAACATGAAAAAAAATTAGAGCAGAGAAAATGAAGGAAGACTTCTTAGAAGAAACAGATCTGAGATAAGTGCTGGAGAAGAGGCAAGTAGGAGGGCCTAGTGTCTTGCAATCATAAGGAAAGACTGAAATGTTGAAAATGGCAGATGTGATTGGGCAATGACAGTACTTGCATTCCTTCAACTGATGGAAAACAATCAATTTAGCCATCAGTAAGCAAGAGTAATTAATTAAAAGAGGAAGCCACCAGAAGACACACTTTCTCCTCCTCTCCTAGCTCTTTCCCTGACCTGCTGATTTGATTAGTGAGCACTTTTGTCAGATTTGCACGTGACTAGGGGTCAGCACAAAGACTGATTGGTAGTAATAGGCCAGACACATTCAAGAAATAAACAACGACGACGACAAGCCCTAAGAAACAGGCATTTTTACCAAGGGAGAATGAGAGAGATTAACTGACATTTTTTAAGCATTTTAAGGTTTTCAAAACACTTTAAATATCTTCCTTTTTTGGAAGTAATTGGGGGCTGTACTATAAAAGACAAAATGAGGAACTTTAGCATTATGCTGCAGAAAGTGAGCAATAACTAATTTCCCCCTTCCCCGCTCTGGCAGAAGAGTGAGATGGTTAACATACTCATAGTATACAGCAGGTATTTAAGTGGGGGGATATAAAAAAAAAACAGCAACAACACAAAACTGTCATTAGAGAAACTAACTAGGACTCTAATGAAGTAATCTAGGCAAAAGGTGAAGCCAGCTTGGCAATGGGAAGGGAGATGATGAGGTTTAGGGGAATTCTGAATGAAAAAATGAATATGATTAGATGATTAACCAAAGATAGGAGACAAAGAATGGGATGAGGTTTGCAAGGCTCAGAGACTGGGAGAATGATGGTTGAAATGATAGACCCATATAGTGCTAGAAATGCAAGGACCTTTGAGATCACCTAGCAGCCTAGCATAAACCTTTCATTCTGTAGCCGAACAAACTGAATTCCAGAAATTTTGTTGTTTAAAAGAATTTATTAAAGTATTTCTCTCATAGAGGAGAAATGAATTACCTAATGAATTTATGATAGGATCAAGCCTAGAATCAGTAGAGCGCATTGGATTTACATAGAAAAGAATAGAGAAATTAGGAACAGTTTGGGGGTGAAGGTGAAGGTGGGGGTTGGGGATCAATTGACCAGTCAATTAACAAGCAATTATCAGGTGCCTGTTATTGTTCATCCTTTGTTTTTAAAGACATCTTGGGATGATAACTTGACTTGCCCATGAATTGGATTTAAAGGAGGCAGAGTTGCTCAAAATCGTAGCCTTACTCTCTCTTCCAGAGTCATAGAAGTCCAATGGCAGGACAAAAGTCAAGATGACTATAGATGGTCTAGGATGCAGTAGATGGCCTTGGTGACTTTGATATCTGACCAAGTTCTAAGTTCTCCACAGTGCCTAGCTCATGCATTCATTCTGCTGGGGAAAGTCTTCACATTTTGGGGGTAGTCATCCCTTTAACTCATGATGGTTTGAGGCCTGTCAGTTACCCTTAATCTGGTTTAGCCTGTCTTGCAAGATAGTCTTACTGGAGTGTGTTTGCTGCTCATGCTACAACTTCTTGGAGTCACAGCTAATAAACAATTGGGTGAAAGGTGGCAACTAAAAAGGAATGAACGGTCCTAAAAAGGGCTCAGCAAATCCTCACATCAGAAGCATTGGTCCTCCCTGAACTCCTCACACCCATAGTATAGTGTCCAACACTGTTCTGGGCACCAGAGTTACAATGACAGAGAATGAAACGAGCCCTAATAGGGAAAACTAATAAGGACAATTCCGGCCATTACAAATACGGATCATGCTATCAATCAACAAGCATGTATTAAGTGCTTACTAGATGCCAGGCCCCATGGTAAGCATGGGAGGACATAAAGAAAAATGAAGAACAGTCCTTGCTCATGAAGAAATTCCATTCTATACACAAGAACAGGCACAGAGAAGGTAACTGCCCATCATGTGGAAGGCAGCCTTAGAGGGGCAGGTGCCAACTTCCGGGAGGAATGAGAAAAGCCTCCTCCACGAGAGCACTTGAGTTGTGTATTTCTCATCCACTATAGGCCAAGAATCGTGGACACTGGGACAGATTCCAATCTAAAGGTTAATTTACATAAATACTTTGAGTTGTTATGATTACATCCATGGGAGAATTCCATCTATTGATGGAAATTTCAACCTCCTTCATGAATGTTTGTGGTCAAAAAATCATTATGGTGGCCAACTCTCTGTTGAGTCTCTTTGAACTTGCTAGACCTAGCCTCAGATAAACTGATAAACAGTCATCAGACCTGAAATGGTCATAATCTCTCAAAACGTGTACTCCCTTGGCATAGACTTTGAGAATCTACCACCCTTCATACTGGAATGAGGCAGCAAAGTGGGATGTTGGTGAAGGCTGAGAATTCATATTCAGTCTAAATCTGCAATGGCTTTGGGAATATTTCTTGTTTTCTGCACTTATTTACCTTTACCTTTTCGAAATGGTGTGTCTCCCTAAAGTTTATATCTCATTTGTAGTTGAGAGAAAGTATCTTCTAAAAGACATTTATTAGTAATATGCACTGGGAAAAGAAGAAAATCAGGGATGAAACAATGCCATTTCTTAGTCCTTAACAAGAAATACAAGCCTGCCCTTAAATTTAAAAAGTGTACATATTACTGCACATAAAATAGTATAAATATATTACGTATAAAGTACATATAAATGGTAATGCGAGCATAATGTGTTACAATGGTACAATTTGCCTTTAGCAAATCACATTCCAACATATTTATTTCCTATTTTATACGTTGCCTGGAAGGAACAAACCTCCCTGGGCACTTTATACTGAAAAGTAAGAAACAAATGGGGAAAATCAGTGAAAATAGGATTCCATTTCCTACCCTGCCTGTTGTGTTTTGGTGGTATGCACCTTCTTCCAGTCCAGAGGTAGCTACATTTCAGCATTAGCTGAGGGATTACAAGTAAAGTTATTTCTACAGACTTGTTGGATTGAATTCCACTCTCTTCAATCAAGCCAATCTCCCACTGATCTCAATGGGGGCGTTGCCTGAGAAAAGATGGCAGAATTAAGCCCTATAGTTTGTGAAGCCATTTGGATGTTTTTCAAAGCAGCTTTCATTCCTTTCTGTATCACAGTGAGTCTTCCTTGTACGAAGCTTTCATTGACTGCAGAAGGAGCACCGCTTATGGAAAAGATGTGGAAAGCGTGAAGCAGATTGAAGGTCTAGCCGATATCATTATGTGTGAAGGAGCAAATGTTAATGCATTTTTTTAAGAGCAAAGCCTAATGCATGTCTTGACTATTTGCTCCACTGAGAAATTGAATATTGAGAAATCAGTCTTGTGGTTTTACGTGAGCTGAAGTTTATGGGATGAGACCGAGCCAAGCTGATATAGCCAGATTTATTTTGCATATAACCTTTTTAATCTCTACACATGTGAAATGCAACATTGGAATACTTCGATATTCAATAAAGACTTTGTATTACTTGGAGAAATAAGTCAATAAGCATGATATTCTTTCCAAGACAAGATTATCATATTTTGCCACTGAGACTCAAGCCACCCACTCAGGGTTTTGGCACAACTTTTAAAAATAATTACAAAAATAACTAACAGCTGTAATAATACTGTATATTAACACAATACATAAAAATGCCATGCCATCTTGGTTCTTCTTCCCTTGCAAGGAAACAAAAAGAATGGCTGTTAGGGTGGTGTGAAATAGCAAATGGGTTAGCTGAAGAAAAGAAAAATGCTTCATCTGGATAGGAAATCAGAGCAAGTGTCTATATAGATTTAGATAGATAGATAGATAGATGTACACACAGACACACACATATGTATTGCTAAGACCTTGTCAATGGTCAAGCAAGGCAGAAGAAACAGCATGTATTTTGTATATATTTTTAATTTACTGAGAGGTGAGAAATGCCTGTTGGCCTATTCTGATTTTTCAGGTGTTAATTTTCTTCAGCATTTTTTATACCTCCTTTACCAAGCTGTTGACCCTTTGTCATGATTTTCTTGTTCTCACTCTCTTTTATCAGTTTCAATATGGGCTCCTTAAGTCCATTCCCACAAATTATAAATGTCTTGAGGGTAAAACTTCCATTATTTTTTCTTGGTACCCCTGTGTCTAGTACAGTAGGTGTCTCATGATGGTGGTATTCAGTCACTCAGGACTGTCTGACTCTTCATGGCCCTGTTTGGGGTTTTCTTGGCAAGGATACTGGAGCAATTTGTCATCTCTTTCTCCAGCTCATTTTACAAATGAGGAAACTGAGGCAAATAGGGTTAAGCAACTTACCCAGAGTCTCACAGCTGGTAAATGTCTTGATGGATACTTAATAAACTTTTGTTGAATTAATTTGAAGAAATTAATTTGAAGAGAGGTATCTTATATTACTCAATTTCTGAAGACCAAGAAATGTACTGTTTTATCAAACATCTTCATTCAGAGTACACAGCTACTCAATTGTCAAGTACCATTGATTCTTTCTCCATGTTCTCTCTTATTAGCTCTTTAGGAAAAAAAAAAAAAAACTAACATCAACATCCTAATCAAGGCCCTTATTAAGACCCACAAAGACTATTACAATAGTAAAAGCACTTAATATTTTAACTATTGCCTAAACCATCTTCCTACCTCCCACCTTTTATCCCCCCACCCCATCCTGTCTGCCCTTCATAGAACTGTCAGATTTCAAGAATTTCAAGACGATTTAGTATGGGAGGGGACCTCAGAGATAATCTGGTGCCATCACTTCATTTTGTATTTTTAATTTTTGAATTTATTTAGTATTTTATCTTTTTCCAGTTAAATATGTAGAAAACAATTTTTAACATTTGTTTTTAAAATTCTGAGTTCCGAATTCTCTCCCTTCATCCTTTCCCCTTACCCCCCAGTTAGAAGGCAAGCAATTCAGTGTAGGTTATACATGTGAAGTCATACAAAACATTTCCATATCAGCCATGTTGTAAAAGAAAACATAGACAAAAATACCCTCAAAAAAATAAAGTTAAAAAAAGAGTATACTTCAATCCGTATTCATACACAATCAGTTCTTTCTCAGAGTATGGATAGCATTTTTTATCAAAAGTCTTTCAGTTGTCTTGGATCATTGTACCGCTGAGAATAGCTAAGTCATTCATGGCTTATCATCTTACAATATTGCTTTTAGTTTGTACACAGTATATTTCACTTTGCATCAGCTCATATAAGTCTTTCCACGTTTTTTGGAGAGCATCCTGCTCATCATTTTTTATATAACTTCTTATAGCAATAATATTCTGTCATAATCACATACCACAGTTTGTTCAGCCATTTCCTTTTTGATGAGCATCCCACCAGGAAAGAGGTGTTATAAATATTTTTTGCACAGATAGGTCTTTTTCCTATTTTTTTAAAATCTCTTTTGAGATATAGACCTAGTGGTATTGCTAGGTCAAATTTATAACTTTATAGCTTTATAACTCTTTGAGATAGTTCCAAAGTATTCTACAGGATGATTGAATTAGTTCACAACTCCCGCAACAGTGTGTTATCCCCTCCAGCATCAGTCATTTTTCTTTTCTTTCCTATTAGTCAACCTAATAAGTAAGAGGTAGCATTTAAGAATTGTGTTTATTTTCATTTCTCCAATCAGTTGTGAGTTAGAGCTTTTTTTTTAATATGGCTATAGGTAGTTTTGAGTACTTCATCTGAAAACTTGATATATTTTGATGATTTATATGCCTCTTATTTTTATAAATTTGATTCAGTTTTCTAGTTTTAAGAAATGAGGCCTTTATCGGCCCAAAGTGCTTCAAATTTTTTTTTTCAAAGTTACTACTGCTAACTGTATTTCCCTCCATCCAATGTCCTCTGTTTATTCTATTCTCTCTCCTTTTGCCCTTTGCCTCCTTGAAAGTGTTTTGCTTCTACTATCCCCTCCTTCATTGTGCCCTCCCTTCTATCACCCCCCTTCTCTTATCCCATTCCCCTCTTACTTTCCTGTAGGGTAAGATAGGTTTCTATAACCAGGTGAGTGTGTATCCTTCTTTGAGGCAATTCTGATGAAAGTAAGATTCACTTAGTCCCTTTCCCCTCCCTCTTTTCCTTCCTTTGTAAAATCTTTTTCTTGCCTCTTTTATGTGAGATAATTTACCTCCATTCTACCTCTCCCTTTCCTTTTCTCTCAGTACATTCCTCTCTCACCCCTTAATTTTATTTTATTTTTTTAGATATCATAACTTCATACTCAACTCATACCTGTGCCCTTTGTCTATATATACTCCTTCTAACTGCCCTAATAATGAGAAAGTTCTTATGAGTTAAATATAGCATCTTTCCATGATGGAATATAAGCAGTTTAACCTTATAAAGTCCCTTGGGATTTCCCTCTCCTGTTTACTCTTTTATGCTTCTCTTGAGTCTTGTATTTGATAGTCAGATTTTCTATTCAGCTCTGGTCTTTTCATCAGGAATGCTTGAAAACCCTCTATTTCACAAAATGTCCATTTTCCCCCGGAAGGATTATGCTCATTTTTGCTGGGTAAGTGATGTTTGTTTGTAATCCTAGCTCATTTGACCTCCAGAATATCATATCCCAAGTCCTCTGATCCTTTAATGTAGAAGCAGCTAAATCTTATATTATCATGATTGTAGTTCCACAATAATTGAATTGTTTCATTCTGGCTGCTTACAAAATTTTCTTCTTGACCTGGGAGCTATGCAATTTGGCTATAGTATTTTGAGAGTTTTCATTTCGGGATTTCTTTCAGGAGGTGAGGGGTGGGTTCTTTCAATTTCTATTTTATCCTCTGGTTTTAGAATGTCAGGACAGTTTCCCTTGATAATTTCTTGAAAGAAGATGTCTAGGCTCTTTTTTTTTTTTTTATCATGGCTATTAGGTGGTCCAATTTTAAATTGTCTCTCCTGGATCTGTTTTCCAGGTCATTTGTTTTTCCAATGAGATATTTCACATTGTCTTCTATTTTTTTCATTGTTTTGTTTTTGTTTTATTGTTTCTTGATGTCTCATAAAGTTGTTTGCTTCCATTTGTTCAATTCTAATTTTTAAGGAATTATTTTCTTCAGTGAGCTTTTGTCCCTTCTTTTCCATTTGAGCAATTCCACTTTTTAAGGAGGATTGTCTTCTGTTTATGTCGTACCTCTTTTTTCCATTTCCATTTTCCTGCTTTTTAAAGTATTCTTCTCCTCATTAATTTTTTGTCTCTCTTTGACCATTTTGGCCTATTTGTTTTTTAAAGTGTCATTTTCTTCAGTATTTTTTTGTGTGTGTCTCCTTTACTAAGCTGTTGACTTATTTTTCATTATTTTTTTTTTCATCACTCTCATTTCCCTTCCCAATTTTTCCTCTACTACTCTTGCTTGGTTTTTTAATTCCTTTTTGAGCTCTTCCATGGCATGGGACTAAATCATATTTTTCTTGAGGTTTTGTATGTAGGAGCTTTGGCTTTCTTATTTTCTACTGATTGTGTGTTTTAATTTTTCTTGTTCACATATTAGCTTTCTATGATCAGAATTCTTTCTGCTGCTTTCTCATTTCCGTAGCCTATTTCTTAACTTTTAATACTTTGTAGAAGTAGGACTCTGCTTCCAGGATGGAGGGTCAACTGTCCAAAGCTTCAGGGGTTTTGTGAAGCTGTTTTCAGAGCTACTTCTAGGGATCTGTAAATTTTCAGTTCTTACAAGGTGGCATGATCTGAGGAGAGTTGTTTACTCCTCTCCTGGCTCTGGTCTATGAGTGACTCTAAGCATTCTTTTCTGTCCTGGAATTGTTAGAAGGGTCCTGCTCCACTGCTGCCACAAGCTCTGCCATGCCAGTGCTCCTCTTCACCCTGGGACTGCCACCCTGGACTGCAACCCAAATACAAGTATGGGCAAAGCAACAGAGTCCTGGCCCCAGCGCCAGCAAAGAGACCTCTGTAATCTTCTTCTGACCAGTTGTTTGAACCCTTTACCATGTGTGGGCTAAAAGTGCTGGAAGCAGCTGCTTCCACTGCTGATTCATTCACTCCCAAGACATACTCCTAGTTTGCTAGCACTGGGTCTATGCCGATGCCCCCTGTGCTGGACTGTGCTCCACACTCACTCAGGTCCTAAGGATCTTTCCTGCTGACCTTCTAAGTTGTCTTTGGCTGGAAAATTATTTTACTCTGTGCTTTTATGCGCTCTGCCACTTTAGGAATTGTTTTATGGCATAATTGAAAGGTTTTTTGGAGGGGTTTTGGGGTGAGCTCAAATGAGTCTTGCCTTTTCTCCACCTCTTGACTCCACCCCTTCATCACTTCTTTTTAGAGATGAGAAAACCAGAGTCCAGAGAGATTTAATATTTTGTCTAAATTCATGAAGTGGAAAACAGGGAATCCAAACACTTTCTAATTTTCAGAACCAGTGCTTTTCCCATTACATTACACTGCTTCACTTTGTGTAAAGACATAATCATCAGCAGAATAAATGCTAGCATTTTCTATAGCACTTAAAATCAAGGCTCAGGATACGTTTTTCATTCACTTTATTTTTCTTGTTTTTTTGACATGGCTAATATGGGAAACACATTTTGCATGACTTCACATGTATATAGTTTTTCAGTTTTTCCAACTCTTTGTGACCCCATTTGGGGTTTTCTTGGCAAAGATACTGGAGTGGTTTGCCATTTCCTTCCCCAGTTCTTTTCCAGATGAGTGAACTGAGGTAAACAGTGTTAAGTGACTTGCTCAGGCTCACTCAGGGAGTTAGGTGTCCAAGGCCAGATTTGAGCTCCAAAAGATCACTCTTCTTGACTTCAGGCCCAGCACTCTATTCATTGTGCCAGCTAACTTCCCCTCACACGTGCAATTGATCTCATATTTCTTGCCTTCTTGGTAGTCAAGCGAGAGACTGGAAGGAGAGAGAGAATTGGCAACTCCAAATTTTTAAAAAAATGTTAAAGTAAATAAAGTATAATCATTATTTTACAAACAAACAAAAGAAAACCAAGACTAAGGGAAGTTAAGTGACTGGCCCAGGGTCACAGAGCTAGTATCTAGAATAGAACTCAATTTTTCTGACTCCAAGTTCATAGCTCTATCCACTTTGCCATCTGCCACTTTTGTGCTCAAAACCCTACTTTAACTTCGTATTGCTTACCAGATAAAGTCTCAACTCTTTAATCTAAGGTTTTCCACAGTATAGCATTAATCAACCTTTCCCTTCCTAGATTCAAATCATTCTCTCTACCACTGTCTCTATATCTTCTTGTATATATTTTGCATGTGCTTCCTTGGGGTTCATATTGTCTCCCTGATAGTATATATGTTCCTCAAGGACATGAATACTCTATTATTTGCACCTAGAACAATTCCTGACACATAGTAGTTGCCGTCTAATAAACCCTTATTGATTGATATGCCACCAAACTCAAACTGTACAAAACAGAACTTATCACCTCTTACCTGAGCTATGATAACAGCTTTCTAATTTATCTCCAGGCTTCCAGACTCAATTCTCTTCAATCTATCCATTATCCAACTGCCAAGCTTAATTTTCCTGAGGCAAAGTTCTCACCACATCACTCCCCTGCTACAAATCTTTCACTTTCTCCAGGACAAAATACAATACTCTTATTTTTAGTAACTCCACAGTTTGGATCTAACCTATTTTTTCATTCCTGTTTTATATCACTCCCCTTAAATTATTCTACATCTCAGAATAGCTAGACCACTAGCAGTTGCCAAATTTAGGCCCATTTTTTTTCTTTCTGTGTATTCATAAATGCAATGAACTCTCCACTTTACTAACTTCCATACTTGAGATGCACAGTCTGTCTCATCTTGAAATTTCAGAATCTTTATCTTTGTTCTAGGCTCATCTCAGGTACCATCTCCTCTGTTAAGCCTCCTCTGATCCCATTAGTTTGGAATGGTCTCTCTTCTCTCAGAGGGTCTTCAATTTAACCATTTGTATGCATGCTTTATTGCCTATTGTAGTATAAGATCCTTGATTATAGGTAGATACTCAATAGCCAATATCAGGAGTCTTGATGGGTTCCTTGTCCAGTTTTCTTTGTTTCTTCAATTTAACCATTTGTATGCATGCTTTATTGCCTATTGTAGTATAAGATCCTTGATTATAGGTAGATACTCAATAGCCAATATCAGGAGTCTTGATGGGTTCCTTGGCCAGTTTTCTTTGTTGCTATTAGTGGCAAGTGAGGAGGCCCAGTGAACAGATAACTGGGTTTAGAGTCAGGAAAAAATGAATTTTAATCCAGCCTCACATACTTACTAGCTATGTGATATTGGGCAAATCATTTCATCTATTTGCTTCACTCTCCTCAACTGTAAAATGGGGATAATAACTTGATCTACCTCAACACAGTTGTTGTGAGAATCAAATAAGATAATATTTATAAAAATATTTAGCACAGTTCTTGGCACGTAATAGGTACTAAATTAATGCTTAGTCCCTTCTCCACCCCTATTTGTTTTACTTCTTAGCTTTTTACTATTTTGTTTTTTCTCCTGCACCTTCTCTAATCCCCAAACTCTCATGCCTTTCTAAAACTGTTCTTTCCAAGGTCACCTATGATTGCCTACTTGCAAATTTCAATGACCTTTAATCTATTCTCATTGTTCTTGATCACATTTGACCATGATACTCCTACCTCCAGACAGGACGATAGCCAATTGTATTGTTCATGCTAATTCATATTTGGGCACAATTTTGAATGAGAATCAAATTATTTTCAAATGGTTCTCCGGATACCACCTTGTGGAAGCCTTTAGGATAGTTTGCTATTTAGAAAGCTCAGTGATGAATTAGAATTTTGAAGAAAGCTATTTGATAACTTTTATACCAATTCATGTTCTCCTTTTCCATCATTCTTATGCCTTACAGTACCTGTCAGTATAAAATGGCCCAAGAGAAGTCATTTTTACTATTTGCAGTTTCTCTGTTGCTTACTCAAATGGTGGGTGCAGTCAAGGTTGACTGATCTGAGTGGTAGCCAAGCCAGGATTGTTGGAGAGTAGAAATGTCAGCTGACCTATTGGGAGCTGTTCCAAATCCATCTGGACCTCCTTCAAACACTCTTAATTACCATTTTGTATTTCCAATGTACCGGCCAAAGAGGCCTCTTAAAAAATAAAATAATAAATCTAGGTAAGCGGAAAGGCAAGTAAATCCAATGAAAATGCATTTCCCTCCAAATTGTACTTGGCTGGAGGGAGTTCCAGCAGTGCTCTTCTGAGAATGGTGCAGCAAAGGTTTGCCCTAACCCAGAAGAGCTTGCTAATGAAGACTTTCCCTTAGCCTTTTGTTTTGCATTTGATTAGTTTCATTTTTCTTTTGAAAGATGGGAAAAGTGGAATAATGAAAGGTGAGTCAAAAATTTAATGCTTGTGTCACCATCTTCTCTTCTCAGGCTGCAGGGAGAGATTCTGATTTGTGGGAGACCTGGGTCTCATCTGACAGTCACATAGTATATCAAACTTTGCATCTGGGCTGTCACTCCCACTCACCGGTTGGCTTAGATATGTCTGAATGCCCTTCAAGGACACAGATTTGACACAGTAAAGTTCAGTTCAAAACAGTATGGAGTAAGTGAATGGAGCATTGTACTCATAGCCAGGAACACATGGGTTCAAAATCTGACTCAAATATTTTAATAGCTGGGTGATTCTGGGCAAAACACTCAACTTCTCTTGTTCTCAGTTTGCTCATCTGTAAAATGGGAGGGCAAGGGAATCCATTACTCCTAAGGTCCCTTCTAGCTCTATATCTTTGTTCCAATAAAGAACCATAGTATTTCGTAGAATTTAAAGCTACAAGGCACCTTACAGGTCATTTAATCCAACCTTCTCAAATTAGAGAGAAGGAGACTGAGGTTCAAAGATGATAGATGATTTGATTTCTCCAAGGTCATACCTAGAGAGTAAATAAGAGACATCCTTTCTTCTCCAAAAAAGAGGTCTTTCCCACTAGACTGTGCTAGCTTCTAAGTGTTCTTGCCATGCAGATTTCTTTGATCATGACCATATACACTAATGAAATGTACTGGTCTCCAGTGAGATCATATATCTGTATTATGGAAGTTCTTTTTCTACATAGAAATGATCCTCAGAAAAATAATATGTGGCATACCACTTGTGGTGTAGTTGTTTAACTTTCAACAAACATTACTTGTCATATTCAGTCCCTTCAGTCACTACCCTGGGTATTTATGCATAGGATTATATCTCTAGACTTGGAAGGATCCTCAGAGGTAAACTCACCCAACTTATTTCTTAGGTAAAGAGATTGAAGCCCAGTGAAATGAAATTACTTTCATAAGTATATGAGGTAAGATTTGAACACAGCTCTTTCATATTTCAGATCCAATACTTTATGCATGTAATTATTTCTATTATCACCATTTTAACAATATACACAAAAACTTAGGGTGCTTTTTCCTGTGTTCAACCAGATTAACTAAAGACTGAAGTTCATTTTAAAAGAACTTTCTGTGATAGTAATAGAGCCATTAAGATTAAAAAGCATGTATAATTTCCTACAGGGGTAGCATTGTCTATGGAGCATCCATTATAACTTACTCCTAGAGAAAGGCACACATACCATTGCTTGCACTCTGGAAAATGAGTTTACAATAACACACAGATTTTACACAAGCGATTATTTCTCTTAAGGACTTCAACATCCTCCAAGTCATCCAGCTTGGCAATCTTAGAATCATATTTGATTCTTCTACCTTCCTCTCTCCTACTTGTATCCTCTTATATCCAATTAGTAGCCACGTCTCATCAATGCTTCTTCTCCCACATTTCTCTGACTTCATGTTCTCTCTGCTCGCGAAACTACTAACCTAGTTCATGCTTTCATCCTTCTTACATGCACTATTGCAAGTCTTCTAATTGGTTTCCTTGCTTCCGATTTCTCCCTTCTACAATCCATCATCTGTCCAGTTGCCATATTAAGAATCTTAAAAATATAGATCTGACCAGGTCATTTCCTTACTCAAATATTTTTATGTCTCCTTGTTTCCTCTAGAACAGTAGTTCTCAACCTTCCTAATGCCGTGTCCCTTTAATACTCGTATGTGGGCGTATCTGCATGTGGGCAGACCCACCTGGAGATGGATAGAGGAGGGGTGTCTTGGTTCCTAAAACCATTGGAAATATGTGTTTTCCGATGGTCTTTGGCGACCCAGTTCGACCCCCAAAGAGTCGAGAATCACCAGGTTGAGAACCACTGCTCTAGAATAAAAGAATATGTGCCAGTTTGGCAAAGCCCTCTGCCATCTAACTTGAACCTCCTTTCTATACATTTCACATTATTTCCCTTCATTCCAACCAAACTAGAATCCTAGTTCTTCTAACTTAGCTATCCTGACCCTGTAGGCTTATATAGTTTACTTTTTCTTCACTGCCAATTTATCGGTTCAGGTACTGTTACCTCCAGAAGATCAATTCTGTGAGCTCCAGTCATTGCTACACTATCCACTGTCCTATTGCTTTATAACTACTTAGTGCCCCCTCAGTGGAATGTAAGACCCTTGAAGGCAGGGACCATTTATGTTTTATAATTGTTCCCACAACGCTAGACATGGTACCTCCCAAACAACAGGCTTTTAACAATTATTTGTTGATTTGAATTACAGAATATTAACAACTATATCCCAACTGATACATCCAAATCAATGTCATCCTACAAATTGATCAGCATGACCTAGAAAACAAAAATTAGACATACCTCTTTCTTCTTGGAATAGAGGTGTGAGCCTATTAGGACAAAACATCATACTCTTTTTCTATTGGTTTCTGCTTATGCATTATTGTTTGTTATAAAAGAGGGCTTAGTTTCATTAGGTGAAATGAGGGAAGAAATTGTTTTTCCC
Organism: Pseudochirops corinnae; assembly: GCA_028646515.1. NCBI lineage: Eukaryota > Metazoa > Chordata > Mammalia > Diprotodontia > Pseudocheiridae > Pseudochirops > Pseudochirops corinnae. The sequence continues at coordinate 285,204,407 of CM053588.1, forward strand.
CCAGAAAGAAATTATGATGTGAAAACAAAAGGCATAAAACAAACTTGGAAAAACCAGTAGTCACCACAGGGGGCTACAAACTTATTTCAGTGAGGTTTCCATTTCTCAGAACATTTTTGAAACTCTTAAAACTGTCTATACGAGTATTATGCAAGTCTCAACCCATCCACTGCCACCAAAAGAGTCTCTTCATTTACAATCATACATTATTTTGAAGGAAGAACATTATTACCCAGCTTGATCAACCATCATATTCCCCAGATTTAGCTTCAAATGATTTTTGGCTTTTTCCAACGATCAGATCTACCTTTGAGGTACAAAGCTTTATTTCCACTGAGGCTATCCAAAAGAATACACTATAGCCTCTGAAATTAGTTTCAAAAGAGAAATCCCAAAACATATTTCCAATGGTTGAAATACTTATACAGCCTCGTTTGGATGTCAGTGCTCTGATATGTTTTTGTTGAAAAAGCTTCACATTACCACATAGACACTGTTCACATGCTGATAGGAATTAAGATCATGCCAGAGATTGCTGTGATGAGTTGGAACTTCTATATCCCAAATCTGGAGTACGACAAAATACAGACATCTTTGAGCTGACACCAGCCAATTGTTTCATGTGAATTTGGAAGGTGATGTGATCAAAATCTGGGGATTGGCAAACCAATTCAGTTTTTTTTTTTATTAAGGAAAGCAGTTTTCATGGAAAAATGTCTTATCCCCTAGGTACACTGAGATGCAACAATTAGCAACAGTGAGATTGCTGCCACTTAGGCAAATTCTGATCCAATTTCTTTGGTCGACTTCACTTCAACTGTCATACCCACTGACTGCTGTTAGCATTGGGGCCAGGAAAACCTGCCCATCTTCTCTGGATGGGTATATTTTCCTACATTAAAGGCTGTTATGACAAAATATATGCATACTTTAAATGTTAATTAGACATTTATGAATATAGCAGAAATGTTGTGATTTATACTCATGTGGGAAGATTATTGCTTGGCTTTATTGATTTCTCATGTGATCACACTAATTGCAATATGAGTATAAAAAAGAAGCAGAAATTAAAAATGCAGGAATCACATCTGACATTCTAGTAACATAAGTGGATTTTAAAGTTTTATTAGAAAACAGAAAATGTTACTGAGGCACAGAGATTTTGGAAACTTTGAATAAAATATGGAATCCCCAAAGTATACAGTATACAATTCTTCTAAGATTATGGAATTAGTGAGAAATAAATTAGATGATGTGTTCAAACTTGTAGCATTTCATCTATTTTAACAGCAAAAATCACTATGAAATATGAATAAACAGGCAGTGTGGACTGTTCTCCCCATTTTCTGCTTTTCCATGTATACTACTCTTTTTTTTTTTTTGAGGGGGGAAGGCAAGGCAATTGGGGTTGAATGATTTGCCCAAGGTCACATAGCTAGTAAATGTATCAAGTGTCTGAGGCCAGGTTTTGAACTCGGGTTCTCCTGATTCCAGGGTCGGTGCCCTATTCACTGCATCACCTATACTATACATCACTTTATATTATTCTTTTGTGAGAGATCTGTGCTCACTCTGACTCTGCTATTTACTTCTTGTGTCACTATAGGGATGTTGCAAAACCAGTCAGGCCATTCCCTAATACTATCTAGCAAATGATGAATGGATTGTAGACTGTGTAAGAGGATGGGTTTCCCACACCAAGGAAATTACATATAGTGATATGTGTACACATGTATGTGCATTGTGTGATCCTCAAAAAAAAATAATGAAACTTGCGTTATCTCATTTCTTTCAACTCTCTTTTGTCCTCCTTTGCCTCCCTAGGCAGTATTGATTCAATACTTGGCTACTTCAAATATGATTTCTCTTCTATTCTAAAATTCATTTATCCTTAAGCTTCCCCCATCTCTACTCTGCTAACCTTCTGCATTGGGTAATTACTAACATCTACTTCCCTGATTCCCATTTCTGAAAGGCTAAATACAGCTGAAGAAAATAATGACACGTTTTAGATCCACTAAAAATTCTTGCTGTTTCACCGCAATCAGGCCCTCACCACTCCATGGAATTCCTTTTATTCATTGTTTATTGTCCCTTTCTCTGTAGTGGCTTTTCTATGCTTTACCCTCTCATTTCAAACCATCAAATCTATACTCTTCCATCCCTTCATTCTTATAATATGACTTTTCATTCTTTTTTAGGAGATAATATATGTCCAAATAAACTATTTCCGATCATTTGATTATCCATCCAAACACTTCGACATACTCCTTAGCTATTTCTCTTACCTTTATTTTCTCAGGAAGAGTTGAGAGACCTTTTCCAAAGCTAACTCCTCCCCCTCTATTTTAATTCCCTTCTGCTACTGTCTTTTTGACTGCTCCATCAGTCATCCCCTTTCTTCTATACCTTCAATCTTTACTTCTTCCTAGGCTCGTTCTCTTCAGCCTGAAAACCCCATCAGTTTTATGTAATCTTAGAAATAAGACAAAATACTTCTGTCTCCTTCCTGCTCTTTCCTCAGATCTCTCATACTACCTCTCTCCCCCTCTGCAACGTCAACACTCTAAGCAAAGAATCAGAGCTTTTACTGCTTACCATATAAGCTTCATTAATACTTTCCAATCTGGCTTTTCTCCCCACCTTTCCTAAAGTTAACAATGACTTTCTTATCATCAAAGCAGTAGCTTTTATTTTTCTGTCCATATTCTCCTTGACTTTTTGCAATCTTTGACCCTGGTATCTCTCTCAATTTATTGGATAATCTCTCTCATTGTTTTACTTTTTACTTTTACTTTTACTATTTTTCCTATCTGGACTTGTGATTTCATCCATGGAAGAAACTACCTCAAATGATAGATTACTTTGTTGTTGTTCATTCATTTTAGTCCTGTCTGACTCTCCATCACCCCATTTGGGGTTTTCTTGGCAAAGGTACTGGAGTGGTTTGCCATTTTCTTCTCCAACTCATTTTACAGGCAAGGAAACTGAGGTAAAAGGATTAATTGACTTGCCCAGGGGCACACAGCTAGTAATTATTGAAGGCTGAATTTGAACTCAGGTCTTCCTGATTCTAGGTCTGGTGCTCTATGCACCACACCAGAGATCAATTACTTATATACAAATTATAGACTTAGAGACTTGGGGAACTAGGAAATCATAGGCACATAGCCAGAATACGTCAGAATCAGAAGTTGAATCCATGTCTTTGTGACTCTAAAGAAGCTTACTATCCCAACATCATGCCACCTCTCATAAATATCTTGCATGTGTATGGATAACAAAAGCAAAAACAAAGAAAAATTGTTGAATTGTAACTTTAAGAAAAAGTACAGTAAGCAGGTTCTCCTACCTCTAAACAGTTTCTGTGTCCATCATTGGTTTAGTCCCTTAAGGTAAGTCTCCCGTAAGGTCTTGCCTTTGGTCCTCCCCTCTCCTGTCTTTATATTCTCTCCCTTTGTTATCTCTTTCAACACCATGGCTTTAGCTACCATCTCTAAGCAGATGGTTTGCTAATCTTTGTTGCCATCCTGACCATTCTTCTGAACTCTTGACCAACATTTTTGAAGGCTTAGCAGACAACGTTACCTTGATATCCTACTAGCTTCTGAGTTCAATTAGCCTCAAAATGAAATTAAAATCTTTCCTGCTACTCGATTTGACTTCACTGTTGCTATACTGAACACTCATTCAATCAGTTTCTTATATTGGAAATTTGACATTATTTTCAACTTAACTTCTTTCTTTCTTCTCACATCTAATCAATTGCCAAGCACACTACGTCCATTCCAACTCTGTCCTTCATTCCTGCCCCCATCCCCATCCTCATTTGCTACTATAAGATATTATTACCACTTGTCTGGACTTTCACAGTGGCTTCTCACAAGTTTGGCCATTTACCCTGTTTTCTGCTTTCTAATCAGTCAATCATACAAAAGCTGGAATAGCCATCTTTATATAGAGGTCAGTTTATCACATTTTTCTTTTCTTTTCTGTAATCTTAGGTGAGTCTTTTATAATCTGTGACCCTCTTCCCTTTTCAAATTCATCTGTACTTGGATGTATTACTATATTCCGCACGTTCTGTGATCAAGACAAACAGGCTTGCTTTCTGTACTATCCCTCAGGTCTTGATCTGCATTGTTCCTGATGTTTATGAAAACCCTGATTCCCTTTCTTCACCTATTAAACTTTTATCCATCCTTTAAAGCCCAACTAAATTTTTATCTTACTCCATTGAATCTCCTTTGTACCATCTGCAATTCTAAACCATCTTTTTTTTTTTTCCCCTACCCTTCATCTCCCTTGGCTTCCATGACGCTTTTTTTTTCAGCGTTCTCCTTCTACCTCTTTGAAAGTTTATTCTCCATTTCCTCTTGACTCAATCTACTTATCCAGAATTACTTTATTCTCTACCTTTTCTTCCTCCTCCAACAATACTAAATTTCAAACATAGGAAACTTCCTCTTCAACATAGGTGTGAACTAAAATTCTACTCAGCTCACTGACTGCACTCTTTGCCTTGGCAATTTGTTTTAATCTCATGGCTTAAAATACCACTGTATTATTCTCAAAATCTTTATTTCTAAACACAAACTCTCACTAACTGCTCCTGATTTTTATTTTTAGCTGCTAATTAGATACCTCTGTCTTTGTAAACCTACCCATCTCTTCAAACTCAACATATCCAAAACCAAAAAGACTTTCACCTTCCATTAATTTCACTAGCTCTGTTAAGGGCACCCTCTTCCTCCCAGTCATAACCTTTCCCTTGCTCCTTATTCAGTCATTTCCATGGTCCTCTTGCTTATACATCAGTAATATATTTTATATCCCTTTCTTTTTACTCTGATTGTAAACATCCTGTAGCAGAAGCAGGAATATAACTATTTAATCATCACATTAGATTACAGTTTTCCTCTTTAATAATGTCATGATTATATCAAGAGTCAGACAGCATCTCAAACCTTAAGCCATTATCTAAATACATCACTTCTTGACAAAACTAACTTCTTCACTGACCTTCCTAACTTCCGTCTATTGGTTCTCTAATTCATCCTTCACACTGCTGCCTGAGGAATCTTTCTACTATTATAATATGTTAATCATTACATGCTTTTTCCTCTACTGAGAAAACTTCAAGGGCTCCACATTGTCTACTGAAAAATATTTATTTAAACTGCTGATCCTGATGTTTAAAGCCTCCACAATCTGGCTCTAATGTATGTAGCCCAGGAGTAGGGAACCTGTAGTCTCGAGACCACATGTGGCTCTCTAGGTCCTCAAGTGTGGCACTTTGACTGCATCTAAATTTCATAGAACAAATCCCCTTAATAAAAGTATTTGTTAAAGGGCTAAACCCAAGGACCTAGACAGTGATTCTCAACCTTCCTAATGCCACAACTCTTTCATAGAGTTCTTCATGTTGTCGTGACCCCCAACCATAAAATTATTTTCATTGTTACTTCATAACCATAATTTTGCTACTGTTATATATCTATCTGATATGCAGGATGTATTTTCATTGTTACAAATTGAACATAACCCACAGGTTGAGAACCGCTGAGTCCTAGAAGGTCACCATTCTCCACCCCTGATCTAGCTTCATCTAATCTTGTGCCCTTCCTTGTACTCTACTTTCCAGTCAAATTGAGCTACACCTTTGCTCTGACCATCTCCAAAGCTGGCATGGGCTCTTCCCAATTCTCTAATTCCTTCAAGACCCAAATTATCTACTTGATGAGTTAGTTCTCTGACCTAATCCTCAAAGTGAAAATGATCCCTTTCTCCTTAAATTTCCCTAGAATTCTGGGCCTCTAATTATCTCACTTATTTGCATAATAATCATGTATGCATGAATATTTTCCCTCACATTAGATTTTGTTTGTTTGTTTGTTTTTTTGGTTTTTTTGGCTTCTTGGCTTTTTGGAGGGGGGAGGGCAGGACAATTGGGGTTAAGTAAGTGAGTTGCCCAAGGTCACAGGGCTAGTTTTGTGTTAAGTGTCTGAGGCCTGATTTTAACTAGGGTCTCTCTGACTCCTGAGCAGGTGCCTGTTCACTTGGCCACCTAGCTGTTCTGTTCCCATTAGATCTGAAACTGTTTCAGAGCAAGATCTCTACTATATCTATCTCTTTGTCCCCAGTGATTTTTATGAGTTGTATATGATACAAACTCAAAGAACACTAACTGAACTACATTAAATGGTAACCATTCCTTTTTAAACGCGCTTGCTTTAACTTCTGTGCTCTTATACAACAGCATTTTTTATCAGATTAGTGTATCATAATTTTCCCCAATTAAATGTAGCTAAAGGGTGCATACATTTCAGCGAAATAGCTTGTATATATCTTCATTTCAGGTTGACGATTTGAATTTGTAAGCCTTAATAATGAACAGCCTGCCCTTACTTTATATGTCACTTATATGTGTGCCCAGAAGCTACTAAGTGATGGGCACATTCAGCAACAGAATGTAAGATTCAGGCAAATGGGGATTCTTTGCAGAAAACTGGCAGATGCAACAGAAGCCTGGCATTGCAACTGAGATATGAGTGTGGAGATTCTGAGCCGGACTGCTGGCTTCCTTACCCTTTTCATTGGGTCTTTTTTGACATTTTCCAGTCTATTTGGAACTCATGCTAAATCAATGTACGCCTCGAGCAAATTTCTGGTGCTTAAGAACTAATGAATAGATATCACAAGAGATTGTATTCATCTGACATATAAGTAGGACAGAATGGTCTGGACTTGGCACAAGGGCACAAGTGTGGTAGTAAGGCCACTAGTGAGGGGTGAGGACACTCTCTCCCTGGTAAGAATTTTCCCCATAACTATCTTTGTGTCCTTTCTTAAGAGGTCATCCAACAGACCTGTTTGCAATGAGGTAGAGAAGCTACCGTTGGACCACCAAGGTACACAGGTTCCTATCACTCCTTTTTCAGAGGATGTCTTTCTCCAACAATGAAAGCTGGATTATGTCCTCTGACACAGCTCTAGCCAGTATCCATGGTTTGAATCCAAGGTAAAAATATTCTTAGTTATAGTTGGGCATGAGAGACAGCTAAGTATTTCAGGGGATAGAATATTGTATTTTTATTTAGGAAAACCTGAGTTCAGATCCTGCCTCAGACACTTAATAGCTGGGCAAATCACATAACCTCTCACAGACTCAGTTTCCTCATCTGTAAAATGAAAATAATAAGACCGTCTCTCTGACTGGATGCTTGTAAGAATAAAAGAAGATTAGGTGAGTAAAGTTATCCATAAATGTTAAAGCCACTATGTAAATACTAGATATCATTTTTATTACTTAAAGGTATATTTATTGGAAATACCATAGGAAGGAAGTAAACATCCTCCTAGCATAGCAGACAGCCTCTTCAAAAGCCAGGTGTTGGATGCACTAGGGGGACTGGATGGAAAATATTTTGCACAACCTGTCACATATCTTTTCAGTTCAGAGTTGCCTTTCTCTAGGTCCAATTGCTCAACACACTTCCTCAACATTGGATTCACTTTCATCATTTAAATTTTAAGTTCATTTATTATTTAATAAGTGTAACCTCTGTGGTATGATTAAGGTGCTACAGCATTAACTTGCTTCCAGGGAATGGCAAGGTAATTTTTGCTGTGTCAGGAGAGCACTTCATTTGTACTCACCACCTGGCTCATAGAGCTTTTATTTAAATTGAATGTTAATTTTCACTGTTATAAACATTCAATTATTAGTGCCAATGGCAAGAAATGGCATAGAAAATTCAAAAACCACAGACTGTTTTCTTGTACTTATATGCATATGTGAGCATTTGTAATGTTATGCTTACTCATAAAACTTTAAACCAAATAGTGAAACCACACTATGAGAATCTGAGTTAAAGGAGATAGAATTGTGCCTGGTTTCTTTCAAGTTTCCCAATCAACTCTTCTTTGCTGATTTCCTACCTGGAAATACTTCTCACCTGGATAAAAAGAACCTCTGGGTCTCAGGCTTCTTGTCTGCAAAATGAAATTGAACTAAGTGAACACTAAAAACATTTCCAGTTCTGGAACCTGGGAGCAAATGAGAAGCCTACCCTTTGCCATCTTCTCAGATGTAGAGCTTCCTGATTTGAGGAAGTTAACTTTTTTTGTTTGTTTAAAGATCCTAGACAGTGTAGGAGCATCAATGTAAATATGAGTTAACGAATGATGTCTCCATTTCTGCTTATGTTAATCTTTTTTAATAATTTAGTGGTTCTTTGATCCCATCAGTTTATCTGCTCCTTGGAACAGAACTGATCACAACCCAGCTATAACATCTCATCCTGTGTGATTCTGACCCACCTCTTCCCATAAATCCTGTGTAAATGATACACCTCTTTTGCTGGAGATTTTCTTCTAGGGCCGTTAACATTGCATCTGTATCAGTGCAGCATGCGAGCTGTCCATCTGCCACCTCTCGCCCTTAATAAATGATTGGGTCACCTCCATTTCAGGTCATATATATCTGTCATGATACCTTTTATGCAGAGATACTCTGGTAAAGGTTTTAATAACCAGGGCTCAGGGGGGAAGGGTGATACATACATACACACATACATACACACATATAAATACACACACACATATACACACATCATCCTCTAAGTTTAATTGGAATAATTAAGATTTTCTCCATCACTTTCTTCTTCAAGGGTGAGGAACCTGTGGACCTCAAGGTCACAGGTGACCTAGGTGCTTGGATGGAGCCTTTTGTCTGAGTTCCAAGTTTTACAGAACAAACCTTTTTATTAAGGGGATTTGTTCTGTGAAATTTAGATGAAGTCAAAGGGCTGCATTTGAGGACCTAGAGTGTCACATGTGGCCTTGAAGCAGTAGGTTACTCATATTTGGTCTAGAACATCAACAAAATAAGTCAAGTCTTGATTTATAGCTTTTGCTGCTGATTTCTTAGGTCTAAATGCTCACATTGAAATTTTAACAATTGGCTCTGGAGGCAGTCTACTGTGGGTCCAGGACACTCCTGCTTTTATGCCTCTTTTTGTCCACATCATTGTTGAAATGAGGATAACATGGGGAACTTTCACCCTTCATTGCCCTTTGTGTCACCCACAGTTTGGATTCTTTAAAGATCATGGCACTCCACGATTCCTAACCACATAGCATTAGGGATAAGGATATGGACACGGATTAGACCTGTGGTTTGATGTAGAAAATCTCTAGATAAGAAAACTACCTCTACCTCTGCAGGTTGGCAACTTCTCTGCCACTGATAGTCTCAGAGAGTTGCCAGACCACTGTAAGGTTTCTTAGGGTCCCAAGCCAGTATGTTTCTTGGGGCAGAATCTCTGTTTTCCTGGCTCCAAGGCAAGCTCTCTGTCTTGCCTCTCATGCTACTGTTATAAAGATTATTTTTGAGTCAGCAAGTGACTTGGGGTCAGTGTAAACACTGTGCTATTTCCTAAATGCAATCTAACCCACTCTTTCTCTGATTCAATTGTGGAACCAGTTCACTGCCTTTCTGCTGTGCTTGTCCAAGATGGACTAATTCAATCGACTAACTGAATGTTGCATTGTAAGGAATAGGCAATGTCATCCCATCGCTTTTTTCAAAACTTTGGGTTATAAGACCCATTTCTTATTAGTAGAAACTTTAAAACATTGCTGAGATGAGTATTTTCATTGAAGCTACTGTTTAATATGTAATCTTAGGTAGATGCACTCTTTATTCTGCCACACTCCCAAGATTTCAAGAGTTGATGATTGTTAACTCCCAATTCAGAAAATATCAGTGACTTCCTATTCCTTCCAGGATCAAATATAAAATCCTCATTTTGGTTTTTAAGTCCTTCATACCTCGGTCCTTTCCTGCCTTTCCAACCTTCTTATACCTTACTCCGTCCCCTCAATGTACTGTGCTAGCCAAGGACACTGGCCTCTTTGCTGTTCCTCACATGAGACACTCTATCTCCTGACTCTAGGCATTTTCACTGGCTAATTTCCAAACCTGAAACTCTCTTCCTCCTCATTTCTGCCTTTTGCCTTCCCTGGCTTCCTTCAAGTTTCCACTGAAGACTAATCACCTGCAAGATGTCATTCTACATCCTCTTCAGCACCTCCTCTCTGAGATTATTTCCAATTTATCCTGTATACATCTTACTTGAACACAGTTGATTGAATGTTGTCTTCCACAACAGACCATGAGATCCTTGGGAACAAGGATTGTTTTGTTTCTTTGTTTTATTGTCATTGTATCCCTAGTGCTCAGAATAGTGTCTGGAACATGGTAGGAGCTTAATAAATGCTTCATGACTGACTGATTGTCTCAATGACATGGTAGGAACTTAACCAGTGCTGATTCACTTAACTTGATTATAATTGGCCATAGGCAGGGTCCAGTGCCGTTAAGAGCATCTAGGAGGATAGAGGGGGGGAGGGAGGATCTCAAGGTATTCCTAAAGGAGTTCATTCAACAAGATTGACAAAGCCATTGTACAGAATACCACTAGTAAAATAAAATAAAATGTACAGAGCAGAGAACAAAATAAAACCTAGAAGGAAGCACAGAAAAGCTGAGTTGCTTTGAAAACAATGTGTAGGATTTATTACATAGGTTTTCATGCAATGGAAATTAATTGTTTTGTATTGAAGACTCTTTTATGTTCTGCTGCGCACATGGAAATTTTCCTTTTCTCATTGCTTGTTTAAGTTTATAATGAATAAAAATAAAACCAAAGCCAAAAAAAAAAATAAAAAAGGCAATAATACTAGGAATAGCGGAAAGAATGAAAGCTGGTCCAACGCGTGAAGGAATGTGAGAAGCCTGGGGATCTCAGGGGTTTATATGTGCATCTGTAAAGAATGAGAGCAGGAAAACTGAGACTTGGGGTTAGATGAGTCAGAGGAGAAGGTTCAAAATGGCTGCAGTAGCAGATAGAAGGGCATTAGAGAGGAGAGAGCATGTGGCAGGAGGTTGGGGCATGCTCATCATCTGAGTCCCTCTCCGTTAGGTACAGCTAAAGTACCATGGAGTCTTGAAAAATGCCTGGTTAGAAGATGTATTGTATCTGCTCTTGAATGGCGTGTCTCTGAGCACCCTGTCCTCTCTCCAAAGGAAGAGAGTAAGCGTCCAGGAAGGAAAAGGTGATTTAGAGATCAAGGATTCAGGAAGATCACTTTGACTATGAAAGTGAATCCGTAACATCATAGGGCTAAGGCCAAATCTTAGACTATTAGAACATCAAAGCTGGAAGTGACCCCAGAGGTCTTCAGGTCAAACCAACTGAGGCCCACAGGGAAATGTAACTTGACAAAGTTAGGTTGACTAGAGGTCTTTCCCAGATGATTAATAATAATATTCCATTGTATGCGTATCACATTTTACAGTTTGCCAACTGTTTTCATATCCATCATCTCATTCGACCCTTCATAACGCTGCCAGACAGCTCAGCAATTATCAGAGCTCAAGTGATTTACCCAGAGTCATACAGAGAATTAGAAGTCCAGACACTTGATTCTAGGCCATCTTCCTCCAGGGTTATTACCGGGGAAATGCTGTGTAAACACTGAAGTGTTATAGAATTGTGAGTTATTATTATTATTGTTATTATTATTTTACGTCTGGCGCCCAGCCCACCGCCCCATTATGCTGAGCTAATTATACACTTGTGGATGATCCTGGACCTCAGGTTCTTCCCTTTCACCTTCCTTTTGACTAACACACTGCTTATAAATACTTACAGTACAGAGTAGGGAAGAGAAATAAAAAGAGATGAATCAAAATCAATTCTCAATGCAATTTAGCCAGCAAAAAGAAGGTCACTGCTTATTTGCATGCTGGGAAATATTTCGGTGGGGAAAAAGCTAAAACCATCGCCTAAAAGGTGACAGAGTAGATAAAGTACTGGGCCTGGAGTCAAGAAAACTTGAGTTCGAATCCAGCCTCAGAAGCATGCTAGCTGTGTGAACTTGGACAAGTCACTTAATTTGTCTTCCTCAGTTTCCTTGGCTGTAAAACGGTATAATCATAACATCTACAGTCCAACGTTGTTTTGGGAAACAAATAAGATACTATTTTTAAAGCACTTAGCACAGTGCCTGGCACAAAGTAGGCACAATATAAAAGTTAGCTAATATCACTTTTATTAATGTCTGGTTTAATCAAATACAGTTAGATTCTCATATCTGCTTCTTCATTCAATCTGTTATGATATGTTTTTGGTTGAAGTAAGTGAAGAAAATTCATTCTCACACAGATAAATAGTTAGATAAAGGAGTGTTTAGTAGGTAAATGTTGCCTTAGTATTATTATGATAATAGTTTTTGACCTTGAGGACACCCTGAAATGGTGCTGAGCCCCCAAGGGTTCCATGGATCACACTTTAAGAACTGTTGTCCTCAGCCTTAAACTGCTCTTCACTGGGTCAAGCCAAAATTGTACGTATCTGACCCACTTTTCTCATGTCAGTTGCCTACCACCTTTGAAAGATTATCACTAAACCTGCTTCAAGAAAAATTAAGTGATTTGAGAAAACACATTTATCCCAGCAGGATATTCATAGTGCAGCCTGGGTACCATGTCAGTTTACATAGAACAATAGTATCCAAAACGGATTTTTAATTCCATGAAGAATTTAACAAAGCCATATACAGGGAAATGCATATGAAGACGTAAGTCACTTGTGGTGTCAGGCCAAAGAGCACACATTTATCTGATCAGCAGTGATTTGTTGGGAAGACCTTGGTACTTTCAATATCTCTTTCTATTATCCTCTCAAGACTCTGGTTTGGAAAAGTACATTCCAAAGTTCACTCTGGAATTAGATTGTCCTCACCAATTTAGGCATTTAAGGGAGATAAGAACTCCAAACGGTGGCTTCTTTTCCAGTTTATCCAAAGAACTTTTGTCTTCCAAATTAAGATAAAAGGATGTCTCTGGCAAGATTTCAGGTATAGTATTTTCAGCTTCCTGTCAAGTCAATTATTACAGCAATTTACTGTGTTAATGGTACCATTTTGTTCTTTCTGATCTCTGCCTAAATGCAAAGGCAGCAGTTAAAAAGGGTTGCAGAAACATTGCTTCAACTATAGGGGGGGAAAGAGGTTGTGAATATAAATAATTCAATTTGTAGAATAAATAATGCACTTGCAGAATGTAAAGTAGTATTGCCAGAATAGCTTCTATGAAGACTATCTTTCATAACAACCCTAATGGCATTACCATTTCACATGTGAATATGAGAAGAGACTGAAGCATCTATTATTTTATTAAATATTACATGCATACTCTAGTAATATGAACTTGTGCTACTAAAAACTAGATGGAAATCTAACCTTGCCACTCAATTCTATGGATAACATTATAATTAGAAAAGCTGGCAAAGTGTATATATAAAAAATTAAAACTATTCCAACTAGAAATGATTTCAACCTTGAACTACATAATTTAAATTTCCCTAAGAATTATCATCCATCCTCTCTTGGCTCCTTCTCCCTTATCTTCTGACTTTGTTCTTCATTCTAATCATAGAAATCACACATTTCAATTTCATAAAGATGCAAAGAGACAATATAAACTTTGATCAAAAGCTGTTTCTTCTTGCAGGACTCTAAAAAAAAAAATTCTGAGGCTTGCAAAGACTCTTTGCCAGTGTTGATTAGAAGCCCAATGGCTGACATAGTAATTGCTCTGTAATCATACCACAGTAGCCGACCTGGTTTATGCATACAATCTATATTCTAATAGCAGTCAACAGGTCACTAGTTAATAAAAATACCATTAACATCCCCCTGTGACTAAGAAATGGAGATATTCATCTCACTAGGCCAGTGGCGGGCCAATATAATTTCCTTGGCTGTTAGTGTAATTAACTGTGCTGGTATGTGGATTTCCCTAGGGGACCAGGAAAGCAATGGGTGACCTTGAATCAAACAGCTGATGGTGATGTGTTGGTGGCCATAGTTTCTCAGAGGCCTGGGACAGCTAGGAACATCTTTTTCCCTCAGATCAAAGAACGTGTATTGCTTCTTTTCTAAGCTTTGATGTAACCAAGCACAAAGGAAGGTAAAGAAGGCTATGCCAGCCTAAGACAAAACTGGGATATTAGAAGAGCTTGTCCTAACTTTCCAATAGAGTCTAATCTAGAAATTCTTTTCCTTGGTGCTAAAACAATTGTGTGGGGAAGGGCAGTGTTGTCATTGCAAAAAATAGCCCACAAGTGGGGGCTGTCACTGTGTGAGGGGGCACTATAGTGATGGGATCTGGGGGTGTTGGCCTGGAGCCAGTTGAGGTCCCACTGGATGGTATAGGCAAAAGGAGGATCAGCTCAGGGGGTGGAAAGATAGCTTTCATGTCTGTGTCCTGGAGGAAAGCCCTGGCTACACTTATTTAGCAATACCTCTTGCCTCCATTCTTCTTTTCATAAATTCCATCTTTTATCTCATATATTCATAAGAGAGGTTCACAAGGCAGGGTGTTTCTTCCAAATATTTAAGGAGGGAGGAAGTAGAGGGAGCACTGACAATGTGAGGCAACACTCTGCATGATGCAAAGATCACTTTTTAAATTCAGTCATAATATGAGAAAAACAAGCAAATATTGAAACACTAGGTCTTGTTTGTTTATTTAATTGGTGAAGGGCAAGGGAATACAGAGTAAGGAGAGTCAAATTGGATAAACATAACTCCTATCTTCCATTAAGTAGACTGATAATTAAGAGGTAAGTGTTTGTTAATGAGATAAATGGAAGAGAGGGAAAGGGAGTGGGAAAGGAAGATTGAGAGGGAGAGAGAGGGAGGGAGGAAGAGACAGGGGGGAGAGACAGAGACAGAGACAGAGATGAGAGAGAGACAAGAGAGAGATGAGAGAGAGAGACAGAGAGGAGAAAGAGAGAGACAGAGAGACAGAGAAAGAGAGAGACAAAGAGACAGAGAGACAGAGAGACAGAGAAAGAGAGACAGAGAGAGGAGAAAGAGAGACAGAAAGACAGAGAGACAGAGAGAGAGAGGCAGGAGAGGGAAAAAGCTAGCTGGTCCTTACATTAATATTCAATTTTCCTTCCTTGTCTTAATTCTCCCTCCAATGCTACATTAAAAACAAATAAAAAAATAAAAAGAGTAAATGAAAATATAAGAAATATTATTTATGCTATTGACAAAAATAATGAATATGAAGAATACAGAGAAGCCTGAGTAGAATAATATAAATTGATCCTGAAGGAAATAAGTAGAAACAGGAAAATAATATGAACAATAATTATAACAATGCAAAGGGAAAGAAGGACGAAACAAAACAAGACGAAACGCTTTGTGATTATAATAACTAAGACTGATCTTGTAGAAGAGCAGAGAAAATGTACCTGTTACCCTTTTGCAGATGTGAAAGACTAAAGATGTAAATTATTATTCTACATTTTTTTCACTTTATATTCTATTTCTATGCATTTATTTTCCTTCCTCTCGACTTTCTGCTCTGTTAAAATGAATAAAAAAAAAAAACACCAAACTTTTTTAAACAAATATGCATGCTAAATCAAACCAAAATCCTAATTGGCCATGTATGAAAATGAATGTCTCATTCTACATCTTGGGTCTTTAGGTGGCTCAGTACACAGAATGCTGGGCCTAGAACCAGCAAGACTCACGTTCCTGAGTTCAAGTCTGGCTTCAGAGACTTACTACCTGTGTGACCCTGGGCAAGTCAGTTAACCCTGTTTCTCTTAGTTTCCTTATCTGTCAAATACGCTGGAGAAGGAAAAGGCAAACCGCCTGTATCTTTGACAAGAAAACCCCCAAAGGGGTCGTAAGAAGCAAGATAAGACTCTGCAAGAAACAACCACAGAAGCATGGGGGTGGGTGCGGGAGACAGGGAGAGCAGTTTCATTAGTCCTTGGTACTGTTTGTTCCTTGAATTGTTTAGAGTTCTTAAGTTGTGGACTATTGCTTGTGTTCAAATTCAGTTTATGTATTTTTTTTTTTTTTGCCAAATTGCTCTTCTCTCTCTAAAAATAAAAACATTTCTCTGTTACAAGGGATGGTTGACTGTGCAGTAGAGTAGCAAGGGATATATTCAGAAATGAAGGTGATAGGAAAACAACAGATTTTTTTTTAAAGAAAAACTCAGTGTCTTATTCACTCATTTATAACACTGTAGAAACCCTTCTGAAATCAGTATTTTTGATGCAGGGCTCCTAGTCCTCCCATTATACAGCCTGGGTATGGTCTCTGTACTCAGGTTTCTTTTTCTTCAACGATACCAGAAAAGGAGAAGGGGAAACATCCCTATAAGAAAACAGCTGCTTAATTGCTCAGATGAAAAGATAGGACCAAGAGAGGCTTTGCTGGGTGGATCAATTCTAGCATATGGACGTTTTATAGACAATGTGTTGTCACTGGCTGATTCTCAGCAGCACTTCTGAAGCATCAGGGTGCTAGGAGCCAGAAAATCTCCAAGTGAGAAGGACTACATCCATTCCCTTTGACCCATGCTGTTTAATTTGTGAAGTCTGCTATTTTGGTAATGTCAAAGCACAGGGAGAATGACTAGAAGTCTGCAAAAGCGAGGGGAGGGGATTAGTTTTTATTTAGAAATGTTCCCTTTGTCTATGGTTCTGTGATTTCATGGATCACATAACAAGCTAAAGGAAAAATAATAGAAATGGGTATGGAAGCATGGACCGTGTATGGTATGGGCCTTGTCTCAAGGACATCATACCATCACCTTCAGAAGACAGGATGAGTTTGACTTTAGACATTTGTTCATATACATATGTACACACATGCATATACATGCACATATGCACACATAGCATGTCAGAACAATGGGATCATTTCACAGCTGGGACAGCAGATTGCTTTGATATTTAGGACTGGGTTGGTTATGCTTGGCAAATATTAGAATCATAGATCTAGAGCTAGGGACTGCCTTACAGGATATCTACTCTATCAATTTCATTTTACAGTTGAGAAAAATGGCCAGAAGAGATCATTTGACTTCCCTAACATTAAACAAGTTAAACTATCGAAGGAGGGATTTGAACCCAGTACCACTGACTCCAGAGGCAACACCCTTTCTACTCTACCAAACTGGCTCTCTCTGAAAAAGCAACGTGTTCCCAATATATTGCCTTAAATCATTATTGTCTCCTTATACCTTGAAAACAAAGTAACTGAATTACAGGTGATACAGCTGGAAAAGATCATAAGAAATCATCTGGTCTGGCACTATGACTTCAGACAGTCATTGTTTTTCTTAAAAATAAAGAGAGGAGAAAACAACCCATCCCCAACTACTAAGTTAGATATCAAAAAGGGAAGTATGATGTGGAAAGAATAGCAGTTGAAGTGCCTACTAATTCACAGAAGATGTCATTTGGGGGGAGAGCCAATAAAAATGTTCAGATGCCTGGAAATGGAAAAAAAAAAGCTCAATTTTCAAAAGGAAGAATGAAATAAAATCTTTGAAATATAGGGAAATGAGTTTAACTTTGATTCCTGGCAATATTCTAAAATTCCCTACTAAAGAGAACTTTTTTTTTCTTTTACCAGACCTATGATTTCATGTTACCCATAGTCATACAACCAATGAAATTCAGAAGCAGGATAAACATGTGAGTCTCCTTGACTCCACTGGGGAGTCCCTAGTCATTGCACTCTGCTACCTCTGAGCTCTTGAAAGGGAAATAATATTCAATATGAATTTGTGTAAATTTAGAGGTAACTTGTAAACATGGATTCTAGAAGAAGAAGGTAGGGGTGAAGATTGAATATCAAGTCAAAATCATGCTTCCCTCCTCCTAGGGCAATGCCCCTTAGTGTAGGCCATGTGCCATAGACCCCTCCCAATCTTCCTTGTTGAAACACAGCTACATCAAAAGTGAATGATGTGCTTTGAAAGACTTAGGAACTCTGATCAACATTATGACCAACTACAATTCCAGAGGATTGAGGATGAAACAAGTTACCTACTGAAAGAGAATTCAGATCGAGATGTGTGTGTGTGTGCGTGTGTGTGTGTGAGATAGAGAGAGAGAGACAGAGACAGAGACAGAGAGAGACAGAGAGACAGAGAGAGACAGAGAGAGAGAGAAAGACAGAGACAGAGAGACAGAAAGAGTGAGGGAGAAAAACAGAGAGAGAGAGAGAGAGATGGGAATGTATGTTTTCTTTTCTATATATGTTTGTAACAAATTTTTTTTCTTAATGGGAGAAGGTAGGGAAGAGGGAAAGAAGGTTGATCTGAAAATAAAATAAAATTTAATTTTTTAAAAGGTTGTTTATCTCAATGAAGGAATCTATAAAAGAATACTAAGTTCATATTAAAGGAACAGGAATTAGAGAAAAGAAGAAGACTCTTATTTTGTTCAGTCATTTTCAGTTGTGTCCAATTCTTAGTGACTCTATTTGGGTTTTCTTAGCAAAGATAGTGGAATGGTTTGCCATCCTTTTCCAAATCATTTTTACAGGTGAGAAAACTGAGTAAACAGGGTTAAGTAACTTGCCCAGGGTTACACAGCTAGTATCTGCTTCCAGATTTGAACTCAGGAAGATGAGTCTTCCTGACTCCAGGCTCAGCACTCTGTCCACTGCACTACCTAGCTGGCCTAGGGCTCTAATTAGAAAAATATTTATTGGGGGAAGTGATCCAGGTATCTCAGGTATTTATTCTTAAATAAATCAATCATTAAAAAAGAGCCCCAAGTGAAAAAGCTAGAAAGGGACATATGCATGCATGTGTTATACATGTATGCGTGGATTTCTCTATAGACTCATAGATTAGCAGAACTAGAAGGGACTTTACCTTATCTTATCCATTCATTTCACAGGTTAAAAAAAGATAAGATCTAAAAAATTTAGGTGATACATGCAAGACCACACAATCTTAAGAAGTCATAAAGTTTTCTCTGCCATCTCTCGGAAGGATGAAAATTTCTCTTATATTTAATTATCTCAATGGAAGTAATTTTTCTTGGTAAATTATTCTAGTCTTAACAAACTTTATAATCAGGAAATTATTTTAATACCTAACCTAAGTCTCACATTCTATAGCTAGGGCACATTGCTTCAAATTCTACTGTGAGCTGAGATTAAAAAGGAAATCTCAGGTCCTTCCCGTATGTTTTTTCAACTCATATTAAGAAATGGAAAATCTTATGTGGAATATTTATAACTGCATTATCCACTGACTACACACTGTATATCTTTATATGCCAAATAGCTAACTAGATTAAAGAAATGCAGCATGCACAGTTGATAAATAACCCACCTAGAACCCACTTTCAAAGTCTACTGGTCGCCAGTTTTATTATAAATTAAGAAAAATAGGAAATGTGCAAATGTATTTGGAGAATAGAATTATTCCTTAGTGCACAAGTGATGAGAAAAGGGAAAGGAAAAGAAAAAAAAGAAATGAAACAAAAGTTGAAAACATAATAACAGGAACATATAAAAAAGGGTGAAATTAATCAAATTATTTTGGAAGAAGAATAAACTAAAGAAGGGGTGGTGAAAAACAAAACAGAGACTCCGAGAAGAAGATCGTTTATTCATTTCAATGTCCTCAGAATTATTCAGAAAAAGAAACATTATTTAGGGATCTAAGACTAATGAGTAGAGGAGGTAGACTCTATATCCAAACTGATCAATACACAATTGTCTTTTCTCCCAATGTAGATGTCCTCTCAGGTCTTCTGTTTTAACATATAACCTTAAGTTTGCTTATTAATTATTCCATTGAAGATTTTTTTTGTCAGCATATGAGTGAGTTAGGGTTTGGGTTCAGCCTCTTCCACCTGGGGAGAGACATAGACAACATGCTTACTTATGAGATGACACACAACTACGAGAGGTAACTGGATTACAGAGTGAGGGTTCAAGAAAATCTGGGTGGGCTAGAATTTTGAGCTCAATCAAATACTATCAGATTGAATTGTAATGAATGTAAAGTCCTACGAACAAAATCATGACATAGGCTGGCCTTTGGTTCAGGAAGAACTAGTTTCATTCCTTGTATGTAACACATACTAGCTTCATGATCTAGGTCTAGTCAATTAAACTACCAGTACCAGCAGGCAAATCAGTAGGACTCTTAATTATGGATGAGTTGCTGGTATGCATTAGTAGAGAGAATTTTCATACTGGGACTTCTATACTGCTAATATAATTGTTGTTGATGATGAAGGTGATGTCATAGAAGAGATTTCAAAAAATCAACGTCATAAATTCAAGTGGGAAAGTCACAGCTAGACCACACATTTATTTATTTATTTATTTTGGTGGGGGTAGATTTAGGAATTCCAGCGTCCTCTAAGCTCATTCAACAGTATGATAAGGAGAGGCGGCTTATCCTCTATGACAGGATGTCCCCAAAGTCTTAGTGCACTTTTGTTGCAATCGGAGCAGTTAAACTTTAGTAGCTTGAAGTTGCACTAAGATCTGTTTCTAGTAGATGGTGCTACTAGGCTTTTAGTCAGAAAAACCAGCATTTGAAATCTGATTGTGACAAATACTGGATTTGTGACCCTGAGCAAGTCACTCAACCTCTGACCTACAGTGACCTCATCCATAAAATGGGAATAATGAAGTGTGTAATCTCTAAATCAGAGTAGTTATGAGAATCAGGCAGACAATCAGTGGACATTTCTTAAGTGTCTAGCATGTGACAGGCATTCTAAGCTTTGCAAAGTTTAAAGGGTCATGTAAATGGATATTATCATTATTGTTATTAGTTGGCCAAGAAAACTAATACTACCTTAGGCTGCATTGACAAGTGTGGCATCCAGGAGTAGGGTCAGAGTCCCTCTGAATTTGGCCCTCATCATAAATAGAGTGCTGTGACTGGGGCAAGCGGGGGACATAGTGGATAGAGTAAGGGGCCTAGAGTAAGGAAGACTTGTCTTCCTGAGTTCAAATCTGGCCTCAGACGCGTCCTAGCTGTGTATATCCTGGGCAAGTCATTTACCCCTGTTTTCCTCAGTTTCCTCATATGTAAAATGATCTGGAGGATCATGAAGGAAATGGCAAACCAGTCCAATATCTTTGTAATAGTGTTCTTGACCCCAGACGGGGTCATGAAGAGTTAGACACCACCGAAATGACTGACCAAAAACAAGAGAGTGTTGTTTATAGTCTGGGTCCTGTGGTTTAAGACATACGTTAATATGTGGCAGAATCTTCAGGGAAAGACAACCAGGGAGTAGAGAGGGATAAACAGAGGTGTGCTGAAACCAGATGGAACCAGCTTTTCTGTGAGAGGATTTACACCCTGGAAATCAGCAAATGCTATCAATCAGGACTTGATTTATGGTTTCGTCAACTGTCTAGACTCAAGAAAGGGACGGGAAAAAGGTTAATAATACAAATTTCACTTAAAAGTGACATTTTGTACATTTGGGCCCATAAAAGCAATTGTTACCTCAATTTACTAGGATGCCCCTATACACAAAGTCATTCCATTTGAGGTTAAATGAAAAACAAACAAACAGAAAAATAAAACAACTCCCTGGGTATATTTAACCTAGAGAAGAAAAGGCTTAGCATAGACTTCATTGCTGTCTTTAAATATTGGGACAAAGAGGAGGGTGCAGACATAAGAAAAATAGACTGAAGTTTTAAAGAGGTTAATTTAGGCTTCAGTTAAGGAGTAAAGCCCTTTATAATTAGGAGATTCAAAAGTAGAGTAAGTCACCTTGGAAGGTAGCACGTCCCTCCCCATTAAGGTCTCTAAGCAAAGACTGGCTTCTCTTTATTGCATATGCCATGGTTGGGGAAAGGGAGATTTCCTCAGGGTGAATGATATGGCCTCTGAATCCTCTTCTAATTCATATTTTGCACTCTATGATTAATAACTTTGTAGTTGCCACTATTTTTGTGCCTCAGTTTCTTCAAGTGTAAAATATGAGAAAGGATACTTACATTATAGTAAACTCCGTTTAGGGAAAGAGTGTTTTATCTGTGTTTTTGTAAACTTAGTGCCTCACATATAAGAGATGCTTCATAAATTATCAGTAGATGAATGAACGAAATGTTGCCTTGCTTTGAAACCTTAATATTTTACATTGCTGTCATTACCAATTTCACTATTAATTCTACTGCACTTTAAGTAGCCTCTTTAAACTGGATTGCCATTGCTAATTAAGAACTGTGCATAGCTTTGAAATTCCATATGGCAAAGGAGGTGAAAAGGAGAACATAACAAATGCAGATTTGACTGAGATGTGCTAAAACTGTACATGTCTAGATTCTCATAGAATATTTCACCCATGCTAGCAAATCAGTAAATGGAGCCAAAATGCTATTCAATAAATACATATTTTAAGAAATCAGACAGTTTACAATTAAGGCAAAAAAGCAGGAAAAAAATGTGTCAAGGCTTCTATTCAATAAACAAGTATGAATCAACAGTTGGGACCATATCTAAATGGACCTATTCTGTACACGTCTCTAGGGAAATTAAGGCCACTGACATCATATTTATTTATTTGTCACAGCAAGAGGCAATGTCGAATCCATGTTGTATCATGTCCATAAAGGCATGACATTAAAGTTAGTCTTGATAAACTCTGTATATCTAATTGGATTTGTGAATTTGCTTAGGCAACTCGAATCTTGAAACTCACAAATTACTCTATCCTTCTTGCTCCCAACAACACTATTCTCTGCCCACAATAAATGACTCCCTCTGGATTTTCCTTCATTTCTGAATTTCCTTCTTTAGCCTTCAATAACCTTTCTCACAATTAGATCCTTTAGTCTACTGCTTAGATGAAAGATGTTGATGAGAAATGTTATATCAAGATCACAATGAATAATGTGAGATTGACTCTTAAGACACTTGACAATGAAGGAAGACAGTGTGAACAGAATACGGAACCCTGAGCAGGAAATGAAAAGTTTGTTCTAACCAGATGTCCTCTTCCGTCCTTGCTTAATTATATTCCCACCTCCTCCAAAAGTGATCTTTTTTACTCTTCAAGTTTTCAAAGAATGTTTCATGTGAATATCTCCATTGTTCCATTACATATCACCAAAGGTCTTACCTTGCCTACATATTGCATATCCTTTAGGGGAGTGTGAGATTATCAAGGATAGAGTATTTTAATGAGTATATGTTTACATGTTTATATTTCTGGTACCTAACACAGTATCTGACACACAGTACATATTTAATAAAGATTTATTGTGTTGAGTTAAATACATGTATATGTATTTATACATTCATATATGATATATGCTAAAGACTAAATAATGACTAATATCTACAACAGGGAAGAATAATTAGCAATTCATCAATTAATAAGTGGTTTAACTTCAAAGATTAAATGTTAACTTTTTAAATTATGCTTTATAGCTCGCTCACTCTCGGTGTTCAAATATATGAAAGTCTTAAGTGAGTTTGGCTTCCTCATAAGAAATATAAGTCTTATGAGAAAGAATCAAACTTTGAGAAATGAAAGCCCAATTTCATGGATTAATGGCCATTAATGGTTTGTAATCAAGGAGAAGATGTTAGTCAAAACAACAAACAACTAGCTTATTTATTTATTTGAAATAACAAAGAATAATTATTTTGCTAATTATTCTTCTTCATTATCATGTAACACTCCACCTGCGCAGAGGTTAGATTTCAAGCAACCAGGACCATCTGGGAAAATGTTTTTGCTCATTCTATTTTGCTGTAAGATTATGTTTGTATATCTTCGGTTAAGGATAATAGCTATACCACTATGGCCTTAATCAAAAGAAAGATATTTTTAAAAAAATTATTAGTAATAGTTGTATTTCTTAAGTCTGAATTTTCAGTTCTTCAGTCTGAAATCCTTCAGATCTAATTTATTTCAAACAAACACCTATGTTCCACAAGGGCTGTTAATTTCCCAGTGTTTTTTTTTTTTTTTTTAAACAGCTATTTAATATTGACTCAGTTATTTTATAATGGAGAATGATCAGTTTTGGAGGTTAATTTTTTAGTAAGTCCCTCTGGCATCTGCTTCTCCTTTGCACTGCCTGCTAAACATTACAACTTGCCCTGAAGCTAAGCTCTTCAGGACATACAACTGTAGCTGTTCATCAGCTAATTAGCGCTTATTCCTTAAATTATGCTGTTCTTGTCTAACCTGGGAGATGAACAGCAAATTATTTCTGGCTGCCCTCTCATGTCCCATGTTACAACAAAACTGAACTGTATAAAAAAAAAAAAAACATCCCTTTTCATATTTCTTTTTTGTCTACCTGACTGTTTGGTTTAATTAGGAGAACTTTTGAACAAGGACAGGACATACCTCTGGTTCCTAAAACTGCACTCCCTAGAGGTTGACTTAGGTTTGTTCAGAAATAGTTTAGCTACCATTTGTAAAAAGAATTGAGTACTTTGTTAATAAATTTCTACTGCTTTGGCTGTGTTAAGGCAATTTGGCTACTTGAAACTCAGGAAGGTTTCTTATGGACTAAAAATAAGTGACCATATCCAACAAATAGAAAACCATATTGCTTAAATTGAACAGCTATAAAATGTTTTTTCCACTAGAAGAACACAAGTCATTTGAATGAAGAGAACAAGAAAAAATAATTAGGCTCATGGTCAATGACTTCTCAGGGTCTTTTCTGTTGATTAGACGTCCCTTTGGTAAAATGTAAGCACATCGTTGTGCACCAGATTTATGTTATGGAATAAAATCTCACAAAGACCCCCTGAAAGTATTCATTATTTTGCCTGCTATTATCATTTTCATGGTTTCCTTCATAAAATAATAGACGGCAGTCATACAGCACTTTTAGGAAATGCACACAAATACAAGAAACATTCATTAAGTGCTCATGCTGTGACAGGCACTGTGCGATTGAAAGTTTACAATCTTCACAAAAATTTTCTAGAAGATACTACAGATCAGGCAGCGAGGTGACACAGTGAATAGAGCACCTCCCCAGGAGTCAGGAGGACCTGAGTTCAAATCAGTTTCAGACACTTGACATACTTACTAGCTATGTGTGACCTTGGGCAAGTCATTTAGCCCCAATTGTCTTGCCTCCCCTCTTCCCCCCAAAAAAGGGAGAAAAAAAGATACTACAGATATTATCTCTTATTTTGGAGAGTAGGAAACCAAAGATCAAAGAAATTAAGTGACTTGTCCAGGCTGACCTAACAAAGAAGGTTTCTGAATAGACTAGCCTCAGACTTCTGCTGTTCCTTCCACTAAACCCCTCTACCTCTCCTTATATGAAAAGATTACACACATGTGAGGTTAACATTGGCGTACCCTAGATGATATTGCCCCAGTGATGGTATTCCATAATATTATCATTAACTCATATTAACTAAACCCTGTTATAACATCATCAGCTCCTGCTACAACACTCTTCACTACTCATTTTATGACATTTTCTCATGAAAATCACTGCCCTTTCACCTAACATTGAGTTTTCATAGAAGTAATTAATATTTCCACAGAATTAATTAATGATGACAAGTAATGTAAATTTGCCTACTTATATGATAAAAAAGGTGGTAACCAGAAACTAGCACTTTCGTGAAAAAGCAGATCAATCACTCAATTAGTAGCTTGCTGTGCCAGTCATTGCACTAAATAAGCATCGGGAATACAAACATAATGGGCATCTGGCCAGTAATCCCAGTCTTAGGACCCTGTGCAGCAGATTGCATCAGTGTGCTAAGCACGTGCAATACCCTACATGGAAGAAATGGGAGATCTGGCTTCTGGGAGACTTATGATGATGTATCATGGAAATGCCACGGAAAGACTTTGGAGCATGTGTAGACATTCTCTAAATGGAACAGGTCTGCTAATCACATAGCAGCCTCCATATGGCAACCTCTTTTATTGGCTCCAGTTG
The DNA here is from genome assembly GCA_028646515.1 of Pseudochirops corinnae. Lineage (NCBI taxonomy): Eukaryota > Metazoa > Chordata > Mammalia > Diprotodontia > Pseudocheiridae > Pseudochirops > Pseudochirops corinnae. The sequence goes on from CM053588.1 coordinate 285,230,231, forward strand.
TGAAACCAGAACTGTAGGTGCCTTTAAAAAAGCATCAATCAACTCAACTCTTGGCTCTTTTCACCGGATATCTCCTCTTGGTTTGAGTTCTTAGCTGGTGGAATTTAATGAGTTGTCATGCTATAGGGGAAGAAGAAGTCCTCTCCCTTTAAGGCTGACATGTGGCCCTCTGAATGTATTTTTTTCAGAGAAGGGAAGGTAAGGCAATTGGGGTTAAGTGACTTGCTCAAGGTCACACAGCTAGTAAATGTGTCAAGTGTCTGAGGTCAAATTTGAACTCAGGTGTTCCTGACTCCAGGGCAGGGGCTATATTCACTTTGGCACCTAGCTGCCCCTCTAAATGTATTCTTTGGTTCTTTCTCTGCCTGGGCAGTTGACCTTCTGTTTCAGGGAAAGGGATTAGACTGTGAACTTCAGAGTTTTTAAATGTCAGGAGAGAAGTCATTTCAGAATTTGGGTTACCGGAAGTCTGGGAGTTGAGTTCGTGCTAGATTTTGCAGCCAGTCCAGCAAGATTGTTCCAAATAGTGAGGAAAGAGTAACCATCAAGATCTAGTCCATGACAGCTGAGATGGGAACTCATACAGAAGCAATGCTATATCTGATAAGGAACTTTGTAGGACTAAGGCTATATAGAAACTGCAAAATTTGAATTAACTTTGCCCAGGGACTAAAGTAGTCTAGGGGAGAATATGTCCCTGAGATGTTTGGGGAAAATAGGGTGTACTTTTGTTCTCACTATATTTTCAAAGAAAATAATACTTGCCCCCAAATAAAATCTAACTGATATCAAGTGGCTAAGAGGAACCCCTCTGCTAATTACTGAAGGCTAAGTAAGGCACACCCAAAAGAGCCAGTGGCCTTAGAATAAAGACACTCCCACCCCTAGAGCCTGACAGAAAGATGGAAGTTTCTAGTTCTCAGAAATTGAGACCAGAGAATTTGCTCTACACCTACAAAGCAAATAGTAATTCTATGCTACTAGGGGCTTACTTTTCAAAGGATGTGCAAGCAGAGTGTAAGATCTGAATCAGAATGGAGCAGCTCTTTTGAAATTATAGGCAGATAGAACCTCCCACCCCAAAACCCACCCCATCTCAACCTTGGCACAATACATTTGTACTTAAGAAAATCGTTCCTTTATACTACTGTGCATAAGCACCTAGTCATTGATAATAATGAAAAGTATAAAACAGTCCCACAGTAAATCATGTGACAGTGATTGTATTAAAAATGTCAGTATTAAAATTAATATTAAAAGATATTTCCTAGCCTTCAGAAGCCTGTAGTTTACTCTTGTCCATCTTGAATGAACAGGTATCTGTGCTGCTATGTTTAAAACTGTGTAACAGTTTGAAATCTAGGACATAGCCTTTTATTGCACGTCCAATCGATTTGTTAAGAAGCTGATCCTGAGCTAATAGGGCTTGTGGGCATTAAAATTCATTCTTTAAAAATGTTATCTGAATTGGATGCTGCAACTCGCTTTCCTACTGCATAATCTTGACTCTATCTTTTAGCTCAGAATTGTTTTTAGGGGCACAAGCCAAGATGAAGAAATCTGCTATTGTTGCTGTTGCTGTCATTACGCCTTTGCTATGGATTGCACCGCGGCCAAGCTGAAACATGTTATCTTATGAATCAATAAAATAGCCAATCAACATTTATTAAACACCTACTATATGCCAAAGGAAGCTAGATGGTGCAGCACGTGGAGTTCTGGTTCTACAAATAGGAGGACCTGAATTAAAATCTGGTCTCAGACAATTACTCACTGTGTGACCCTGGACAAATTACTTAACCCTGTTTGCCTCAGTTTCCCCATCTGTAAAATGAACTGGAGAAGGAAATGGCAAACTCCTCCAGTATCTTTGCCAAAAAAATTCCAAATGAGGTCACAGAGAGTCAGACACAAGTGATGCTACTTAACAACAACACATTATGTTCCAAGTTCTGAACTAAGGTCTTGGAATATGATGCCACAACATAATCTCTTCTCTCAAGGAGCTTATATTCTATAGAATGAGGCAATGAATACATATATAGTTACATATCAATTACTTTAAAAATAAATACTATTATTAGTATAATATAAATACTATAAATATATTTATAATATATGCATGTAGATGAAATATGTAACTACTACTAAATACTCTAGCATCTGAGAGGATCAGGAAAGGTCAGATGTACAAAGTGATATTTAAGTCAATCAGTTAACAAGTATTTTTTACATGTTTACTATATATCAGAGCAGTATATATGGGCAACTAAATAGTAAAGTAGATACAGTGCTGGGCCTATTGTCAGAAAGATATCATCCTGAGTTCAAATTTAGCCTCAGACAATTACCAGAAGTGTGACCCTGGACAAGTCACTTAACTTTATTTGCCCCAGTTTCCTCATCTATAAAATGAGCTGGAGAAGGAAATGGTGAACCACTCAAGTATCTTTTCCAAGAAAATCCCTAATGGGATCAGATATGTCTGAAAAGACTGAACAACAAATGTATTAGACTCTATACTAAATTCCTCTGCTCTCAAGGATTTTTTGCTCTAATGTAAGGTGAAGACAGCATATAAAAAGGAACTGAAAGGGGTGGTTGTTGTCCTCTGTTCTCAAAGAGGACCAAAATGACATCACTATATTAAGAGTCAAGGTGCAGTGGGTCGGACTGTGGCTGATCAGACCAATATAAATTTGGAATTCTACTATAGATTGGGCACAAATTGTCCATGTGTATATTTGGGATGGATTCTCTAAATTTGTGCATCTTACATTTCTTCTGAGATATTTCAGTTCTGCTTTTCTCATAGAGCACAGCACCTTCTCTGATGTGGGCACGCCATGTTGGGTGGTCTTGTGCCAGTATTTCCCACATCAAACAATCAATTTGAAAGTTCTTAAAAGCGACCTTGAAAGTGTCTTTGCATCGCTTCTTCTGACCACCATGTTAGTGCTTGCCCTTTGTGAGTTCTCCGTAAAGTAATCTTTTTAGGAAGCGTACATTATGTATTTGGAAAATTACACCAAAATTTGGTTGCCCAGAGAAGTTTATCAGCATTGTATGTCAATGTCATGATGTCATGCTTGTCTGGGTTCTTGATAACAGACAATGCTCTCAGTGCTTTCCCAGTCACCAGTGGAATGAAACAGGGCTGTGTGCTTGTTCCCATGCTTTTTAGCATGATGTTTTCAGTCATGTTTCAGTCATGAAATGCCTTTGATGAGGATGAACACAAGGTCAACTACCAGACTGATGGTAAACTCTTCAACTTGAAAAGGCAACAAGCCAAGACTAAAGTGAAGGGAGTATTGGATCATGATTTTCTGCGTGCAGATGATTGTGCACTCAATGCAGCCTCTGAAGCTGAGATGCAAGAAAGTATAGAATGATTCTCTGCTGCTTGTGCTAATGAAGAGGTCCAGGGTAGAGAGGAGGGAGCCATGACAGCAAAGTCTAGAGAGCCAGAAGAAGAAGCAGGAGAGAAAAGAAGAAAGGTTGTCTTGGGTTCCTCTAAAAGGGGGTACCAGGAGGAACCTCTTTATCTTTCTAATGGGAAAAGTAGGATTCAAGGAGTAGAGGGATATTCCAAGATGAGAGTTGAGTTGAGTTTTGCATTGAGTTTAGGTTTAAAGAAACTAGGGATTACAAAAAGTGAACTTAAAGAAGTACATTCTTGGCATTGGGGACAGCCTGTGCAAAGGTACAGACTTTGGAGATGGAATGTTGTTGGCAAAAAACAGAAAGAAAGACAGTGTGGCTAGGCCAAAGATTATGTGAAGAAGACATTTATACCCCTGATGGTAATCTCAGGATTTGCCCCGAATCTGGGCACAAGCTGCTGTTAAAAGACATGAAAATGTAGGTATGAGATGTCTCTATGGATGCAAGAATAAGATCATCACAAACAGGATGGGAGGAGAAAGGGAGGGAAGAAGAGAGAGAGAGAGGCAGAGAGACAAAGAGAGAGACAGAGAGAAAAAAGAAAAGGAGGAGAGGAGGAGGAGGGAAAGGGGGCAGAGGAGAGAAGAGAGGGAGAGGCAGGGAGGGGGCATGTTAAGTGGGCTAAAAAACTAGACAGTTAGCAATTACTGTAATCCTAAAATGAAAGGGAAACAATCATAGATAACCTATGTAGGCCCTATGTGGTGAGAACTGTCTTCTACCAAGTGTTCACTAAATAGTGTGAAATCTTTTACATGGTCACATTTTTCCAAATTATCCTTCTTCAAATAATCTTATTTCACAATCTCCTTAAAGTTTATCACAAAATCATGGACTATCCAAGTAGGAAGAGACCTCAAAGGCATACAATTCAACCTAAAGCTGAAAGGAAATCACCTCTATAATCTCCCTGATTATATAGTCAGTCAACAGTGAACAAGCACTTATTAAGCCGCTGTCACGTGCCAGGCACTGAGGTGTGGTGGTCTTCCAGCCTCCACTTGAAGATTTTCAATATTAGGGAACATATGACTTTTAAGATAACACATTGCACTTTCAGATAATTCTCATTCTTAAACATTTTTCTTTTCTTTTTTTTTTTTTTCCCACCTTCATACTAAGCGAAAAGCTTCTTTGCAACAATTACTCATTGGTTCTAGAGCTTTCATTTGGGGACAAGTAACATGCATCTAACACCCTTTTCTTATGACAGCCTTTGGAAAATCTAAAGGTAGCTATAATTTCTACTCACAGCCTTTTTACCTTTGACTAAAAATAACCTGGTTTTCTAATGATCCTCAGATTGCATGGGTCCCCTCAGCTTTCCATACATACTCATTTGTCAATGCAGAATGTGACAGAGCCAAATGCAACATTACACTATAAACCTATAATTCTTTTGTCATGTCCTTTGGTTGACTCATATCAAGCCTGCAGGTCACTGAAATTTGCACAGTTTGCTCAACTGTAAAATGGGCTAGTAATGACATCAACATCACAGCGTGATTTTGAAGATCAAATGAGATAATATTTGTAAGGTGTTGATTGCAGTGCCTGGAACATAATAAATGCTATAAAAATGCTTATACTCTTCTTTTCCCATTAAAACCTGAAGAACTTCTTTATATGAAACAGTTTATATCCATGTGTCTCTCATTTTAAACTTAACATGGATCATTTTTAATTCGAGCAGAGGGATTTTTTTTCTATCAAATTTCATCATCTTAGTTAGATTTGACCCATTCTTCCAACCTATCTGGATCTTCTCAAATCTTCACTCTCATCTCCTTTGTTGACTCTCCCTGCCAGCTTTATGCCAACTTGGGTTATGAGTATTTAGTTTTTATTCTATTTATTTATTTATTTTTGCTTTTGGGATGGAAGAGGGCAGGGCAGTTGGGGTTAAGTGACTTGCCCAAGGTCACATGGCTAGTAAGTATTAAGTGTCTGAGATGGTATTTGAACTCAGATTCACCTGACTCCAGGGCCAGTGCTCTACTCACTGCTTCAACTCACCACACCTAGTTTTTATTTTAGATGTCCCTGTGTGCAGTGTTGCAATCATACCTTGTTTACACATACATGAGGAAAATTGATTTTTCTTGCCTTGGCATAAGTGTACAGTACCTTCTGCCTCTCTTATATTCTTATCTGGTTTTATTTTCAATCATTTTTCTAAATATACTATGTCTATGTCACATCATTTCTACTACATTGTCATCTGTATGTGGGTAGGGAGGCTCTTTTATTTAGTCTGTCATTCATCCTTCAGTTTTGAAGAGGACCAATGATGTCTTGATGTTTGTGAATTTGATTTAAGTGAATCAGAGTTGCCAAGTCATCAGCCTTATTCCCTCTTCTGGAGTCATCAAAATCCAGTGTCAAGGTGACTGGTGATGGCCCAGGATGCAATGGATGACCTTGGGGTCTTCCATGTCTGATGAAGCTCAAGCTCTAAGCTTCAATAACATCTGCTTCAGCCACCTTCATGGCCTTTGGCACAAATTGTTCTTGTCTACTTATTACTCTTGGGGGAAGGGAGGAAAACCTTCACATCCTTGGGTGAGACATCCCCTAATGGTTTGAGCCTTGTCAATTACCTTCAACCTGGTTTAGCCCATCTACTGAGATGAGGGACATGCTACAGCTTCTTGGAGGCACAGGTCAGAGTTGGGTGAAAGGTGGACTGAACACTCCATCATTTAACCTGTTTGTCAGAAGAGGTTCTGTTGGGTAGTAGATTGCTGGCTGGCCTGGAGACAGTAAACCAAGTTTCTATGATTTGATTGCTGCCACTGAGGCATTCTGGCCATGTAGCCCTGAACAATGCACTTAATTTCTCAGTAGCCCAGATAACTTTTCAAAATTCTAAATTAAAGAGGCTGATCTGCAATGGTGGAGGAATATATGTTCTTTAACCTAGAATTTTTGAATAAATGAAGTCATAGTTCTGTCCAGTACAAACAAATCAATTTGCTCTGCCCTCCCCATCCCATCACTTTGCACATAGTAGGTCCTTAATATCAATGTTGAAATAATTCATTTCTCTATAACTCTATCACTTACCATTTGCTGTAGTAAATAAAGAAGAATTGAGTTGGGAATCAAAATATCTAGTGTCTAGGCCTGTCTCAGACAGTAAAGAGTTGTGTGACCTTGGTCAAGTAAATTTCTCTCTTTGGATGACAATTACCTTTTCTGAAAAATGAAGGACTTTCTAAGATTCTTTCCTGTTCTTGCAGTCTGGATTATACACAATTCACTATTTTATGTCATGGAACTATTGAAAAGCAGAGCAGTGAATGAAGTATAACAGTGTCATGCCATGATTATCATATCTCACCAGACAAGTATCAATAGAGTTGACTTTTGATTATGCAAGCTCATGAAGTACAGAAAATGCCAGACCCAAAAACACTGATAATCCAAGGTCTCAGTTAAGCAATGGATTCAATATCCACCTCCACCTGACCTTTACAAGAAACACTTCTCTGCAGCAAAATTGTCTTGACTTTTTTGGCACTTTGAGCCTTCCCCCACTTGGAAGAGATGCTATAGGAGGTCCAAGTGGCTGAAAGGGGACCAGGAACAGTGGCAGAAGGAGCAAGTAGTATCAGGCATACACAAACCAGATAGGGAGTTTCTCTGTGAATGTTAAGGTTACCATGATAGGGTCCTGGCACTCAAGAGATCTGGTGACAAGGTGGCCTAATTTTAATTTATGCCAATATTATTGTCATATGCTCCTTAGTCAAGAGGAGCTATTCTAACAACCCACTGTCATATCAAAAACTTCAGTAATAGGGGAAGAAACAAAATAGGAGGCATGGGGATTATTTTGAATATCAGAAAAAGTGGGTGGTATAAAAACCCTTAGTTAAAATATCAAGCATGCCTTAAATTGTAAAATACAATATTGGGGGAAAAGTGGGAGATGGAGTCAGTCTATGTTCACAGAGAGAGGGAAGGCTTTTTGGTGTGTGTATGTGGGAATGGGGTTGGAAGAGAGCTAGGTAATCATCTGGAAGGAGGGTAGCTTACTGGGCAAACCCATGCCATGGCAGGATGGTATCTATGATATAGAACTGGCTGGATTTGAATGGGCAGGTGATCCAAAGTGTCAGTTTCTTCATCCGTAAAATGAAGCATTTGGATTAGATGATATTTAAAGTGTCTCTCAAGTCTGAGTCTGATTTAAAATCTTAACACAGTTTACAGGGATATGTATCCAAAAAGCTTTGCTTATCTTTTCCAGGAACTAGAGTTGTCACTGAAAAGAATACAAGTCCTTTCTCCAGGCTGCTTTAGAAGAAGTTACACTCATACTTATCCTTTTTCCTCATCGTGAATCCCCTTCCTTCTCCAGTAAATTGTCCCTCTCCTAAAAATTCCCCCATCACCTCTCTCTAGTCTTCCTTCTCTACCTATAGACTGCTTCTAAATTCAGTTCCTAGGAGGAAGCATTGCAGAATAGAGGGACAGATTTAGCAAAGGCACAGTAGTGGGAAATGGAATGTTAACTTTCAGCAACAATCCATTTAGGTAGGAATATAGACTTCATAAAGAGGATAAGCATTAAATAAGGTAGGAAAGATAAGTGAGAGCTGGCTTGTGCGGGACTAAATGTCAAACTGTGTTTATATTTTATCATATAAACAACATGGCGGCAATGATTTTTATTCTTCCTTCCTTCCTTCCTTCTTTCCTTCCTTCCTTCCGTCCTTCCTTCCTTCTTTCCTTCCTTCCTTCTTTCCTTCCTTCCTTCCTTCCTTCCTTCCTTCCTTCCTTCCTTCCTTCCTTCTTTCCTTCCTTCCTTCCTTCTTTCCTTCCTTCCTTTTCTTTTAAAAGATTGGAGGTGCGTTTTAGCATGCGTGATAAGGCAGTAGCATGTAGAAATACCCAGAGATTTGAAAGACTGGAAACAAAAAGACCTGTTTGCAGCTCTATCACAGTGTCACACATAGGAGGTAATGGGGGCCAGAATGAGAGTGGTAGCAATGAGAATGCAAAGGACATGGCAGATAAAGAGAGTGGAGAGCTAAGAAAGAGAAAGACAAGGTTCAACTATGACTCCATCATGGAGCAAGAGTGATAAATGGAGACTCTATTAACATAATCGGCTAAGTCAGAAACAAAATCTAGTTGGACAGAAGGATCAATAAGGGGAGGAGGGTACAGGATAGGGGAAGAAAGTGGTAAATTCAGTGTTAGACATGGTACTTGTGAGGTCCTGAGTGGGATATATCTAACTAGAAATGTCTAGGAGACAATGGGAATTATGTAAACCTGGAGACTGGAAAAAGCTAGGGTTAGAAATATGGATTGGGGAATCACCTGCATAGTGGGATAGTAGGAAACTTTGAAGTGGTGGCTCAACAAAGAAAATAATATAATAAAAGGATATATGAGGGTTGAAGAGAGAGCATGGAGAAATGCCTACTTTTGGAGGTAGAAAAACAAAGGACCTAGCTAAGAAAAACTGGGAAAAATGCTTTCCAGCAAGCTGTCAATATCAAAAAGGCTCCATGTGATGAAAATTATCTTGCTCCTTCCTTCCAGTCCTTCTCCCCCAGGTACCCCTAGATGCCACAGATTGGAGAAAGCACATCAAAAGAAGTTTCTAAAGATTTATGCAGAGAATTCCCATTGATGAAACTCTGTTAATCCCTGTGAGTACTTGGTCTTGGATCTACAACTTTAAAGTGCCAGTACTTGTCCAGGGTTATACAGACCATATCTGTTAGGCAGAATTTGAACTCAGATCTTACTGACTCAGAGTCTGGCTTTCTACCCGCTGAACCATGCCGCTTCTCTTAAGAACTAGAAGGGAATTGACTTTTAATGGCGGAATTTCAGTTACCATATCAGTGAGTGGGGGGGAGGTATTTTTCAAACAAAATGACTTGATCAATAGAACCTTTCTAAGCATACCACCTGGCTTATGCTATTCTATTTGTGCCTAACCATAGGTGAACAGACTTGCACTGAGAGGATCTCAAAGGGCACCATTTTACAGATAAGCAACCTGAAGGGAGGGGGGTAGCACAGGAAAGTTGAGAAGACTTGCCCAAGGTTACCTGTCTAGTGGGAACACAGAGAAAGATTACAGACCGGACGCCCACAAAGCAGCAAGGAAAATGCACCTCTTTTCAATGTTCAGGTCACATTTTCCGAACTGTTAACACTTACGTGAATTTGCAAAACCAGTAAAAGACACTTCTTCATGTACTCAGCACTGTTCCCTGTAGCATTGTATGTTTAGCAGCATGAAGTGTAATCTAGTTTTAAAAGACTTTAGTGACAGGGTGTCCATCACTTCCCATGGGGCAATACCCTCACTGACCTCATGACTGGGAACATCTTGCTGATTACCTACATTTTCTTTTAGGGGATTTTTTAGCTTTAACTTAAGATGTTTTCCTATGAAGATAGAACATGACACTCCCTGCCAAGGGGATACCAGGTAACCAGAGAGGGGAAAAAAATAAATGAGAAGAATCCATATTAGAAAATTTCTGATTTGCCTGGGATGTGAGCAGATATGTAATTCAGATGCACAAATAGTGAGAAAATTCTCCCCACAGTCCTAGAAATTCAAATGATGCAAAATGATTAGGAGACAAAGGAATGAAACCACACAAAACAAGCCACAGTCTTGCCCAGCATGTAGAGCCTTCTTTGTGTACAGTGAACAGCAGTGATATTACCATTTCAAGGAGCCCTGCCTTCCCTTCTCTTGTCAGAGAGTTTGGCCACCTGTACAGTTTCCACCAGACAAATACTTCAAAAGATCTCTTTTCACTTACCTAAAAGAGAAAGAGAAAAAAAAAATAATAAGAGAAGATAGTTTTACCACAGTCTCTCATTTTGGTTGTGCTCTTCAAATATGGCAAAAGACAGATATATTCATTCAACCTCAGAAGTATCTGTGATTATCAATTGTATGGCTACTCAGTATGCCAATACAACTCGCAACCACATAGCACCCTAGTAGATGGTTTTATGTTTCTGTCCTACTTTTATGCCTAATTGCAAAACAGAAGTGCTTAGATTCTCCACTGCTAGACCCTTCTAAGTCCACCCAATTTAGAGATTCCTGTTGTTGTAGGGAGTAGCTTAGACTTTTTAAATTTTTTTTTTTGGCATGACAAGCAGGGTTAAGGGACTTGCCCAGGGTCACACTACTTGTAGATGTCAAGTGTCTGAGACTGAATTTGAACTTATAGCCTCTTGACTCCAGGGCTGGTGTCAATCCACTGTATCACCAGCTACCCTGAGAGTAGCTTAGAATTAAAATCAGTTACTAAGTAAGGGTGGCTTAGCTGGTATATGTCAGAGAAAGGACTAGAACTCAGGTGTAAATGATCATAAATTTAGAGCTGAAAGGTACACCAGAGACCCGAAAGTCAAATTCCTTTATTTTACAGAAAAAGAAACAGAGAAAATTAGGCCACATAAGGTAGAATGTTTCAGAGGCACCATGTGATCCCAGGTACTAACTAGATTACAGACCATGTTTGCTATCCCTGTGCAAACCTAGGGAAAAAAAATACCATAAGGTTGACTTCTAGTTAATGAATTTTGAGTGCGTAGGTATGTTAAGTGATTTGGCCAAAGTCATAAGACCAGTTGAAACCCAGAGAGATTGTAGCAGCTCAAGAAAAATCCCAGTGTTCCTTGATTTATATAATTGCTATCATCTTTTCAGGGGTAATTTATTTTCAGCTCTGATCAATGCTCCAGGTTTCTTGTTGTTTTCAAATATCATGGCTATATAAGATTGCCATTCCTTGACTCTGAGAACATATAACTTATCCCTTATTTGATTCAGGCAATAGAGATGTTGTATGCATCTGTAGCAACCTTTTCTTGGCAATTCACCATGTTGCAAGTCAAACAACTACTATAAGAATCCCTTCTCACAAACCCCCCTCCCCTAATCTTACCATCAAGTAATACTTTGGCCTTAAAAGATAAATCTGTTACTCATACTCTCAGCACCAAAAAGTTTTACATGTCTTTCTGTATACTGATACCTAATGTATCCACATATATATACATACAGTGTATATATGTGTGTGTGTATCTATATATTTCTCATTACAAAATAGAGTTACATTTATAGATTCTAGGACCTCAGAGTCCTCCAAACAGGCAGGTTCCAGAGAAAAATCAGTCCAAGCTGGGATGTACATCTGACAGTTCAGTACATTTCTCACGAGGGAGAGGGGAAGGAAAGGTGATGTTCATCTGACCAACCATGGTAGTCTTTGCTTCATGGGCTGGGTACTGTAAACTTGAATGTAATCACTGATCACAGTGCCCAGGAAGATACTCGACTCTTCACAAAACTACATGGTGATTTTTTTTTGGGGGGGCGGGGGAATGTGGGGGTGCCAGTAATTTATCCACACTTTGCAAATGCATTCTTCCTTCTCATTAGTGATATGGACCACCTTTCTTGGTTTCCTTCAAGATTAACTCAATTCCCACCATCTGTTATCTCTCTCTCTCTCTCTCTCTCTCTCTCTCTCTCTCCCTCCCTTTCTCATTCCTCCCCCCTTCTATTGCCTGCCATTTAAACTGTATCTCTCTTATAGTCCTTTGTATATCTTCCCTTCCATTATACTGTGAGTTCCTCTTGTCCTTGAAATGTGCTTTTGCCAATGTTTCACATCTTCAGAGCTTAGCATCAGGAATGGTACTTTGTAAGAGCTTAAGAAATGATGATTGATTGATAGTTTGAGAGCTTCCCACTCTCTACCAATTTTCTCACTCCAGCCCATCACTGGCCAAACACTCTGCCCTTTAGTCTGTGAATTACAAAGAGTGAAAGTCAGAGATATCCTGAGGGTATACATGGGAAAGCTACTTTCCCCTTGGTGAAATCTGTATAGGTCCCTTCTGGGTTTTACACTTCCATGTTTCCTATCTCTTGGTTCAGTGCTATCCACATTGTATTCTATCCTCACATCCACTAAGAGTATTGGAAACCCTTGGCTTTCATCCCACCCACTCTAAGAACAAGGACTGAATTTCCTTCTGTGGGCTTGTGACAAATGAAGCTGTTATCAATGCACAATGGAAGTTACTAGAGCTATCAGAGGATTGCAAAATGAGCTAACCTGCCTCCCAGGCCCTCTCCTTACCTGCTGTAGGCTGAGCGGGAGTCAATGCACTTTAATAAATGGATAAAATTAGACTGGAACTGGAAAGGGCTGGGAAATGACCGGAAGTTCATTATAGAGGAGTTCTGGGGAGGCTAGAAAGGGGCAACCTGCTTGAGTGTCATAGAGGCCTTTAGTGATGAGAAACGTATCTGATTTTTATAAGTTCACTGTTGGTCTTGAAATTTTGTACCTAAAATGACTTCCCATCTCTAAAAAAATAACCTACAAATTGTTTTAAAATTGTGGAATCAGAAATTCAGAGTGCTGGGACAGGATTGTTGGAAGGAATCATCTCATCCAACTTCATTTTACAGATTAAAAAGATGAAATGACTGTCCCATAATCACAGAGTTAGGTCATTCAATAAACAATGATCCAATTTAATCCAATAAACATTTATTAGGGTCCTACTAAGGACACCTAGGTGGTTCAGTGGACAGTGTCAGGCCTGGAGTCAGGCAGACCCGAGTTCAAATCCTGCCTCAGATACTTATTAGCTGTGTGACTCTGGGCAAATCACTTCACCCTTTTTGCCTCAGTTTCCTCACCTGTAAAATGAGCTGGAGTAGGAAATGACAAAGCATTCCAGTATCTTTGCCTAGAAAAGCCCTGAGGGAGTCACAAAGAATTGGACAAGTCTGAACCACAAACAAAGAACAGAAAGGGGCTCTGACTCCCAAATGTGGTTCTTCTGACTCTAAAATCGGTTCTGGCTTCACAGCACCACATTTTTAGAGAACACTAGTTCCTATCAGATTTAGACATACTTTAATTATAGTAATTATGCCTTCTATTTGCATCACTGCAGTTTACAAAATATTTTACATATATTTACTCTTACGCGCTAAGTCTCCTTCCAACATAGAATAAAAAACGGTATGAGTCAATCAACAAGCATTTATTGAGGATCTACTTTCTGCCCAGTGTTGGCGATACAAAATTAAAACCAAAAAAGAACAAAGGCCAGTTTTCAAGGAGGGTAGAAAACATACATAGAAAAGTTATATACAAAATATATAAAAGGTATTTGAGGGAGGGGCCTAAGGAGGGCACTTGGGCATCAGGAAAAACTTCATGCAGATGAGAAGTAGAATGTAGGCTGGCTGTGAAATGGATCAGAGGATCATGAATCTAGTGGTAGAGGGAGCTTCAGAGACCATTTTATCCAATGACCTCATGTTACAGAAATGGCAACTGAGGACCAGGGAGTCTAATTGAGGTGCCCAAGGTCAGTCAGTGAATCAGCAAGCATGTGTTAAATACTTTGTCTATGCCAGGCACTGTGCTAAGCACCAAAAATACAATTACAAGCAGAGAGAAAAAAAAAAAGCCCTTGACTTCAAGGAACTTACATTCGAATTGAGGAAACTGAAGTGTGTTGGAGCCAGTCGTATCAAGAGAGCCTTTACACCTCACAAACTGGCAAATGGTATAAATCAGGGGCTGGTTTACTGTTTTGTTAACAGCTGACTTAAGGAAGTGTTGGAGAGAATGTTGATAACACCGATTAAACCTAAAAGTGAAAGAAAAGCCTATAGAGGAAAGAGATATGGTAGGATTCAATTCCCTCCTTAAATAGGAGCCATCCAGAGTGTGAAAGGCTGAAAGAGATGGAATTACAAGACTGACTTGAGTTTTCAAAATAAAGAGGTTTCTAGGGCATAGTAGAGATATAATATAAGTAGTATCAGGGACGGGATTTGGTTCCATTGCCTCTTACTGTAATCAGTTCCCTTTCCCTATTCATCTAGACTTCTAGAGTCTCTTGACTAGTACCATTCATGCGATCTTCCTTATTAGGAAAGTTCTCGTATATAAACAGCGTCCACCTTGTGGTAAGGGCAAAAATCTAACAATGTATTCAGGGTTTCGTTGCAATCTAAATGTTAAGTGTTAAACTTTATTAACTTAACATTATTGGGCAAAAAACAAAACTGCAAGACAGGCATTGTGGGTTGGTGAAGCGGGTACTAGATTTGTTGCCAGAAGCCTCAGTTATACAGGTGTTGGTGTTGGTGTGACCTGAGGCAAGTTACCTGACCTTTCTTGGCCTCAGTGTCTTGGTCTGTAAAATGAGGGATTGGAATAGATGGGACTAATATCTCTCAGAATTAAATTAAACAATCAGATGTGTTCTTTCATTTCCAGGTGCACACTATCCTAATTTCATTGTCTGTACAACATCTCAATAATCTAATAGCCAGTGAGGGATGGGGTAGGATAGACATGAGATTATAGACTTAGTAGCAAACTAGTCCAACCCCCTTATTCTATATTTCAGGAAACTTGAGGCCAAGGAAATTTAAGTGACACCAAGTGATAAAGGTGTCAACATAGCCTAGTGGAATAAACCCTAGACTTGTGAGTACCTGTGCTTAAGGCCTGACATTTGTTCTCTCAAAATCAAAACCAAGGTATCTCCTTTCTAGACTGAGAACTGGAAGCAAGCTTATCTGACATGATTGAGATAAGCAGTATTTGGTCAAATATGACCTCAAAGCTGTCATCAGTGCTTGCTCCCATGGGGATATATGGCAGAGCCAGAGTTGGAGAGGGGCTGTTATTAGGTCAGTCAGACAAGAATTTTGATTATGACATTCACACTCCAATATACATCCCATCACAACCAGCAACTCTTCAGTTACGCTCTAACACTTTGCAATAAGGCCAGGCGCAAATCATGAATCTCACTAAACATCATTCATCTCCCTACTGATACCCCCAAATCATCCCATAGAAACCTAATTGATTTCATTCCACAGCTGTGAGAGCAGCACGTGATCTCTTATCAGCCCTATAAGCTGCTAGTCTTCTCATTTGGAGTTCTTGTTATTTGTGTCACCAAGGCACTGTGTGACTTTGAGCAAGTCACTGCCCCAGTCTCAGCCTAAGTTTTCTCAGCAATGAAAGAAGGGAATTGTATTAGATATTCGCTAAGGTCCTATCATAATCTGACATTCTACAACACTAACACTCCATAAGTCTCAGGAAAGCAGTCATGCTGGGAAAAAAAAAAAATAATAATCTTAAGGACTCAGCTCACTTTTAGCAATTCTGCTGGGATAAATAGTTTAGGTGCAGTTTTTAAGTTTACTTTTAGGATATCCTATATATAAGAATCCAGAAGTCCAGGCTGTTGAGGAAATTTCTAGCAAAAGCAAGTTCAGATTTTCCTATCAGGCAAGTGAGGATTTGCTCAGTGTTCTATGAGATAACTTTGTTCACATTTTTTTCTTAATAGAAAAGATGTTGGGATTAAAGAATCAGAAGGGGCCCTGTTACCTATAGATGGGACACGGAGGCTGAGTCATGGGAATTGAATAGGTTTTTTTGTTTTATTTTTTTAAGAAAATATTGAACCTTAAGAAAAGATGAGTCATTGGGAGGGAAAGGTGATCCTATGAAGCCATTATAAGGTAAGGAGTCATGGGGAAGGGAACAAAGTGAGCCAAGAAGTAAAAGGCCTGTGGAGAAAAGCATATGGAAAAAATCAAAAATAGACATGGAGGCAAATATAGGGAGGGATAAAGGAAAGGATGATAAAATAATTGCCAATAAGGGAAGAGGAGTCGGTGTTTCAAGGTAACTACGCTAGAAGGAAGACGTTATAAGAAAACTGTCTATGTGGGAAGATAGGTATCACAGGGCAGGAGTGGAGTCTAATAATCTGATATACCTGAGGCACTGGACTTGTAGAGAAGTTATGAAAGGTTATAAAGTAATGTTAACTCAATACTCATCTGCCAATTGACTCTAAGGCATAACTTGGGTAAAAATATCATCAAGACGACCAGTGAACCATGTAGCTTGAAAAAGCTCTCCAGGGGACCTCTTCTTGAAGAAGACACTGCTACTGATGCTCACTGCTGATACTCCTCCAGACTTCCATGGTTCTTGTTTATGGGACAGCCAAGTGATCGCTCATTGTCTTCCGAGGGAAAGAGGACCCAGAATGGTCTTTCTAGTAGTAATGAGGAACAGTAAGATTTTGTTCTCAATATCTTAGTCAGGAAAGCAACCTGTATGTGTTTCTTAGGATCCTTTTCTCCTTTCTTGGGGGACTAGCTGCTTTTTAAAACAGTACATTTTGTGGATGAATCTCAAGGAGTGAATAAGAAAGATGCTTTAGTATAAGATTACCAACGAATCCGAGAGAAGATCAGCATCAAAACTGAAAAAGCAGATTTATCTACGGGATAACAAGGTATGTGGATTCAATCAATTGTAATTGTTCCATAAGAAATAACAAAAACAAACCAACCAGGAAATCAAAGAGGCACATGGAAGTAAAGGAACCAGGAGAGCAAATGGACATGATGACTTTGATAAGAAAAATAAAGATGACTCCAAAGGGCTGTAGAGCTCAGATCAATAATAATAGTAATTACCTAAATGCACACGCATACATGTATATATACACATACATATGTATACATACATATCTATATATATTTTAACATGAGAACAGATGACGAAACCTATTTCTCCCCTCTCATAGAGAGATGAAGGATAACAATTTGGGAACGCTGTATATGCTGTCATACACAACCACTGTTCTTGATGGGTTTTACTGCCTTTTTTCCCCTTATGTTCTGTGCTACAAGGAAGGGTTCAGTGTAGAGAGGAGGTCTGGCCCTGCGATTCTATCCGAGGGGGGAAGGCCCCCATTAGAATTCAGGCTCTTTGTGTATAAGGATTAGTGCATTCTCTGCACATATATCCCAGGATCTGTTACAGTGCCTGGAGCATAATGGACACTTACATACTTGCTGATGACCATCTATCAAAGGTGGGACTTGAACTCAGGTCTTTCTGCTTGTGAGATGGGCTCTTTATATTGTTTACCACACGGCCACAACACGCAAACAAAGCTTCTGCTATCAAAAAAAAGCCAACTCTGAGTCCTGCACAAAAGTTTTCCACTTACGTCCCAAAGACTTTAAGTATCATTTTATTGCTGCCCCAGCATGACCTGCTTCTGGCACTTCATTTATTTATTCATTAGTCCATGGCTGAAATGCTGCCATTGGAGCAGCAGAATGAGGCCACTTCTCAATAGCTCATAGCAATGGAACAGAGACAGACAGACAGAGACAGACAGACGAGAGACAGAGAGAGACAGAGACAGAGAAACAAAGAAATAGAGACAGAGAAAAAGAGAGACAGAGACAGACAGAGACAGACAGACGAGAGACAGACAGAGACAGAGAGACAGAGACAGACAGACAAGAGACAGAGACAGACAGAGACAGAGATAGAGACAGACAGAGACAGAGAAACAAAGAAATAGAGACAGAGACACACAGAAGGGGCCACATAGATAAGGAGAAAGAGAAGAAGGACAAGGAAAAGAAGGGAAGAAGGAACAACGGAAGGAAGGAAAGTAAGAAGAGAAAGACAAAAAGGAGGGAGGGAAGGAGAGAAAGGAGAAACCTGACAACTGGAATATAATGAAACAATTACCTATATTAGAAATTGGACAGGATGCTGAGGTTAACCCACTGCTTTCACAAAAGTGTTATGGGCCCTTTATCATGACTAGTCATCAAGAACTGGAGAGAGTGACTCATTTAAAAGGCAGCAGTAGCAGCAGCAGCACATAGACCCATAAAGCCGCAGAAGGGAGGGGAAGGGGAGGGGGTAAGAAAAATACAGTTCCATACAGATTCATGAGCATCACCTGCAGAACTGGGATGTTTTCCTGATGAACTCCCATTTGAAAGTGTGATATAAATCTGATACATAAATAAATAATGATTTATAAGTACTAAACAGATCCAGCCTTCCCAAGATACTTTCATCAAAGCACCAGGTGCTCTGGCATCAGATTTATTTTGAATTTTCTTAAAGGTTTAACTGTTTTCTTTCTGACAATAGGAAAAAGTTTTTTTTTTAAAGTAATTTTCACAGATGCCCAATAAAATTTCCAGTAATATTTCCTCCAAAATTCAATACATGACCTTACTGGAATAACCACAAATTTTGGTCAAATACTTCTACTGTCAACAGTGTGGTGTTTATCTCTGTTGTCCCTTGTCAAAGACCATTGACTAGCAGGGTCACTTTGTCTCAATTTGTGATTCTACTAATGAACTCAAGAGAAGACTTCCTAATTCCATTCAACTGAATGAATATCTAGAATCTTACTATGTAATGCTGTTCTTGGTGTTGGGCGGAAAACTCAGTGGGACACCAGCTGTTCCCTCAAGGAGCTTAACATTTAGTCAGGGATTTAAGACATGGATGGGAACTGGATCAAAGATGTCAGTCATTTAATCCAACCACGGTATTTTACAGATGAGAAAACGAAGGTCCAGAGGGGTTAAGCAATTTCCTGACAGTTACTGTTAGGATTCTAACACATTCAACACTCTTCCCACTATACTATACTATTCAGGGTGCCAGGTCACCACAAGTCATGGCAATGTCATTCAGATGCCAGTATGACAACTTTGGAATAAGTATAAACAGGGACACAAAGTCCAGAGCTGAAGTCTAAGACAGACACTCCATATTTCTTGGAGTGAAGTCCCTGATTTTTTTCTTTTTTGTACATATCTTTTGACACTATGGTGAGGTATTTGGACCACTTCCCAGAATTATTTTTTGAAATACAGTTGGAGGTTAGTGAAAAGCAAAATGTACTCCCCCTCTCCTCCTCCAACTAAAGAAAAGTCATGGATACCTTAAAATTTTCATGGAAGATAAATTAAGGACTCCTACTCTAGGAGGTGAGGAAGGAGGGAACAGAAGAAATGAGTCATGTATATATCAATATGATTTTCAGATAGGGAAGCTTTGGAGAAAGGGAAGTTTGAAGGGGAGAGGGGAAGCCCATGAAAGAAAATACTATGAGAGGTATGAAACTAAATACCATCTAGGTTTTTCAAAAAGGACAAACTGTACATTGGAGGAGAACAAGGAAGATTTCATAAGCAGGTATTTGAGATAGACATTAAAAGATGGGTAGGACTTCAACAGTTGGATATGGTAGGAATTCTGGGTGGAAGTAACCATGTGAACAAAGGCATAAAGGCTGAAAGCCCAGAACATGTTCAAGAAATAATGAGTAATCTAGGTTCATTATATTGTAGAATGGTAGAGGAAGATAAGATCAGAATGAGCAATTGGGACCATGCCGTGGAACTTTGAGAAAATTGGGCTTATTTCAGCAGCCAGTGGAAAAATTAGAGTGAAAAAAAGTTGTTTCTGTGACTTAAAAAAGAAAACTAGCAGTGTCGTATGTAAAATGGATTTGCTGAAAGAATGGAAGCAAAGGAAACCAATTAGAATGCTAATGAAATAGTTTTAAGTAAGAGGCAATGAGGACCCAAACTGGATAGTGATAGTGGGAATCTAAGAGGGGACACAGCCTCTACCTGGAGTCTTTGCCCCAAGTTTACCAAACAATGATCTCCTCATCAAATTTATTTCTCAGCTCTCATATTCTTCAACCTCATTGTAACCTTCTATATAGGTCTGACTTTCCTCACTCTGGCCAAAACTCCTCTGTTCACTTTTGAAGAACAATGCTTTCTCTGACCATTCATTGCTAGTTTGTTTCTTTTACTTGGCTTCCCAACTATAGGTGACTCCTAAAGTTTTAAAGTCGTTGGTGTTCTGCTTTTTGGTCTCTGTACTTCAGTGTTCTCATCAATTCTGAGAGTTTCAAGTATCACTTCCTTGTAGGTAATCCTCAATCTGTATCTCTAATACTGGCTTTTACTTGTGTTTTAATCACAATTGGTGATGAATAGTAGTTTACTGAAATACCTTAAACTCAATATTCCTAAAATAGTTATCACCATTTTCTCACCCAAAACATTCCAATTTCATAAAAGTCCCATTCTCCCAGGCTTTTAGATTCAAAGAGTGCCCATATTTTTCTATGTTTGCATCATCTTTATCTTTTCTCTCTCCTTCATTCCCTATATCCAATATGTCACCAAGCTCAATCATTTTTCAAGCAAATATATCATATCTACCCTTTATTTTCCATTCCCACCACCACCCTCATAATTCAGACATTCATCTTCTCATGCCTAGATTATGGCAGCAGCCTTTTATTTTATCTCCCGGTCACAGCTCTTCCCCTTCTCTAATTCATCAGAAGCCACCAATGCCAGACTAATCATTTCAGAACAGGTTTATCAGGCCATCCTTCTATTCAGCAGGCCACGATAGCTTTCTATTGTCAACCTCCATCAAATAGAAACTCTTCTGTCTGGATAACAGAACCTCAGATCTCGAAAGGACCTCAGAGGTTTTCTAGTCCAACCAGCCACACCCTATTCAACATCATAAAACCCATTAGTCTCTAAGGCTATATTTATGATAATAGATTTAGAATTGGAAACTTTCATTTTACAAATGGGGATACAGTCTTAGAGAAGTTAGTGACTGGTCACATAGCTAGTAAAAAAATGTTAGGTAGAATTGAAACCCAAATCTTCCTAATTTCAAGTCCAGCATGTTATCTATTTTAGTGTGCCTCCTCTCACCATTACTTTCTCTCTTTAAGTCTTTAATCATCCTATTTGCCCTCCCTAGAATCCCTCTTGGTTTCCCTTTTTATTATTCTACTCATTATTTAAGCCCAGGTCAGGGGCCAGGTCCATAAGGAACCTTACCATTAACTATAGTTTCCAGTGATCATTGATTTAGAGTTGTAAAAGTAATATAAATCCTTATTTTACAGGTGAGAAAACAGTCTTGGAAATGTGAAGCAATGGACCACTATCATGCAGGTGATAAACAGCAGAGACAACATTCTAAAAACGTCTTCCACCTCCAAATCTAACACCATTTCCATTGTACCATACCCCTCCTCACGCTGATCACCTCTTTTTGTGAAACCCAACAACACTTAAAAGTTGAGACACTGAAGCCTAGTATTTATTCATATGCATTAGATCTCCCTCTACAACTAGACTGAACGTTCCTTAAAAGTATGGATTAAGTCATAGACATTTTTGGAGAGTGAGGAGTCCTTCATCACTAGTTGATGCTTAATATAAAGTGGAAGGAAACTTTAGATGTTATCAGTTTCAAATGATCATTTTATAGATAAGGAAAGTGAGACCCTTAGAGGAGATATGAACTGCTTAGTACTAAACAGACATTAAGTTGTAGAACTGGGATTAGTCCCAGAATCACAAAATTTGAGAAGCTGAGGGGACCTCACTTGTTTTCTATTCCAACCCATACTAGAAGCCTTCAGATTTTAAATCCACCTTCCCAGTGCTATTTGTTGATTCATAAATGCCAGAGGATGGAGAATGGATTTAGGTTTCTACTTTTACAACAATCCACCATTCTGGGTACAGAATGTGGAGAGAGAGCAAAGATATAGATGTTCTATTTGTGTAATTCTCATGTCTTGGACTTTGGGGAAAAAAATGTGGTTAATTTAAGAAAAAACTTTCATTCCTCTAAAAAAAGTGAAGTTAATGATAAGAATTAAAATCTGCTTACAGGGCTGTTTGGTATTACATCTTCAACAGGACAATCTGAAGCATGTGCGAGACCATGTGCATGAGACTGTCTCCATATATGTATACATGTACAGATAAAGGTCACATGCAACTGGCATTTAGAATAGTTTATATCAATAACAAATCGATTTCACCCTGGTGCTTCCACTGAATTCACATCCCTCCCTACTCCCACCCCCACCTTTGTCCCCAAAGTGGAAACAATTTAATTTGCCATCTCTGACCTTCAGTTAGTGGCATTTTTATAAGATTCACTTCCTTCTTAGGAACATAACATTACGAACTATAAGAGATTTTAAAGATCATTTTGCCCTCATACCACACCCCACTTTATAAATGAGTGTAACAATCATCATTTTACTTGAAAACTTTCTTCAGCACATACAATAATAGTCAATTGTATTGGGAGATCTCATTGAGAGGGCATTTGCTACAGCAGTGCCCAGGATGTGTTATTCTTTCCTACGGCCCCCCGTGTGTTTGCCGCAAGTGATTGTCCAAGTGGGCTGGGGGTGGGGAGCATCTTCCTCAAGTTCTCTTAACATCCCAAGGATACCAGGACCACTGGAGTCCTCAGGCTCTCCTTTGGTTTTCCCTTATTTCCCCCCACACACAACCAGGAAATCTTTTTTGATCATATATTCCTTTGATGACATCCTTTACACCGCTTCACCTTCCTCATTCTTTGTTCATAACATATTACAGCTTGCTCATACCCACCATGCATCCCTCTATTACCCTTTGGGTTATCATCAACTTCACTTCTTCAGAGGGTGTAGTGTACCATAACTCACAGCCATCCAGCATCACCACAAGAATATTGGTATTAATAGATGGGCCTTTGTTTTCAGCATCTATAATTAATTATTCATTAAAAACAGTTTTCTCCCAAGTCACTGCATCTCATTTTGCTTAATGTGCTTAATGCTCTATTCAACTTTCCGATTCCTCTTTTTCTTCCCAGGTTTCCCATGGTGTAGGTAGTGCAAGAGCGATTTCAAAACACTTTCAGAAATCTCTCTTCTTCATCCCCATCCTCTTTCTTCCAGACTTTCTTTCACTACATTTTTAAAGTACCAAAGATAAAAACATAAAGGCAATGGAGCCCTGGTTCAAGCCCTTATCACCTCTCACCTGGACTTCTGCAATAACCTCCTAATTGGTTTCGCTGCTTGAAGTCTCACCCCACTTCAATCCGTATACTTCCCAAAGCTGCCAAAGTGAATTTCTCTAAGTGCAGGTCTGATCATGTTACTATGCTTCTGAAAAAATCTAATTCCCAATTACTTCTAGGAGCAAATATGAAACCATCTGTTTTGCCTTTAAAACATGTCACTACCTAGCCCTGAGTTATGTGTCCAGCCTTATTACACACTCTATTGTCAAGTCAATTTGGCCTTTCTGTTCCTCAGACATAGTACTTCATTCTCTACCTTGTGTCTCTAAATGTGATGTTCTCCAGTTCTACTGTGGATCTATAATCTCTCTTTTGTTGTTGTCATTGTTCAGTTGTGTCTGGTTCTTCGTGACCCCATTTGGGGTTTTCTTGTCAAAGATACTGGAGTGGTTCTCCATTTCCTTCTCCAGCTCCTTGTACAGATGAGGAAATTGAGGCAAACAGGGTTAAGTGACTTACCCAGGGTCACACAGCTGTCCATTAGCTCTCTTTTAGAATCCCTCATTTTCTTCAAGTCTCCAGCTACATGAAATCTTTCCTGATAACTGTAAATGCAAATGGTTTCTCCTCAAATTATATATTTTCCATATATATTGTATATACATTCATAAATGTACCTACATGCTATACACACATGTATATGATACAATATCCCATGACAAACTATGAACTTCTTTAGAGCAGGAAATATTTGTTTGTTTTTTTAAAATTTCTTCTTGGTAATTTCATCATCAAGCTTAGTACCTTCTATACTTGTGGATGCTTAATAAATGTTTTCAAACACCTAGGTAGCTAAGTGGGTAGAGTGCCAGGCCTAGAATTAAAAAGCCTCATCTTCCTGAGGTCAAAATCTGGCCTCAGACATATACTAGCTATGTGACCAAGTCACTTAACCCTGTTTGCCTCAGTTTCCTCATCAGCAAAATGAACTGGAGAAAGAAATGGCAAAGCACTCCAGTATCTTTGCCAGGAAAGTGTCAGGCACAACTGAAATGGCTGAACAACAAGAGTAAGAACAAAATGTTTGTTGAATTATATTGAATCGTATAGAAGGACCACAAAGGCAATTCTTTCCTTTACGCCTGATTCTTCTGAGCTTCTCCCCCAGAGATTCTGACTTTGCACTTGCTGTACAGGTCAAAGCCCTGTGATCAAAGTATTTTTTCCCCCAACACATTCACATGTCTATTATCCAGGGAGTATCCCAAACCTCATGGTGCTAAAGTACCGTTCCAATCACACAAAATCAAGATTTTACAGGTAATTCATTTATGCTGGGTATTTATAGCCAACTCCTAGAGCAGAACCTATTTCTGGGTCTGCTCCTCCATTACCTACCTCAGCACCACACAATGATGGTGCTTCATCAATCCCATCTCCAGCTCCCCTCCTCTTTTTCCAGCAGGGCTGGAGGAGTAAATTGCATTATATCCCTCTGCTCTATAAACTATGTCAATTCCTGTAGAAACAATATTAAATATGGTAATTTTCCCCTCTTCTTTTCTTCAACTATTACATCCTCTAACCTCAGTCACACCGACCTTTGAAAGAAAACAACTGCAAAGCATCCTGGGTAATGCTATTATGCTAATTTGCTAGCTAATCTGTAAAAATCAAAGAGTAGCTGTTACTTTGGAATCTCTGAAAAGAAAACATTGAATGGGATAGAAGTTATAGGAGTCAGATTTCAGCTCCATTTAAGAAGAGAATTTTCTAATAACTAAAGCTAACCCCCATAATGAAATGTTCTTATTCACAGGAAAATAGAATCAGAGATTTAGAGTTGGAAGAGATTTGTGATGGCATTTAATTCAACCTGTGTGTTTTACAGAGGAGAAAACTGAAGCTGAAGTAGTTTGAGGACTCCTTACAGATTTTCTTGTGAAAGAGATCCTTGTTTCAGGTAAGGGATTAACTGAATTACCTCTAAGATAGTTATAATTTCACTGATAATAGCGAGCATTTTTGCGGTGCTTTAAGGTTGTCCAAGCTCTTTACAATTATCTCATTGGATCCTCACAATAATCTTGACTCGGCGCTGTTATGATCTCCATTTCATACTTGGGGAAACTGAGGCAATAAGAGTTGCTGTGCCTTGCGAGGGTCATACAGATAATAAGTATTTGTGGTGGGATTTAAAGTTAGATTTTCCTGACTGCAGGCCCTCACTTTCTCATGTGCTAGATATTTTAACAAATGTTTATTGACTGGCTCGCAATGAACAGAGTGGAGGCCTCATTTTTATACATGAAGAATCATAACAGGGGATTTCTTGTTGTGTTTGTCCTTCATTCTAGAAGAGGACCATGGCATCAGGAAGATGATATCATGACTTGCAGTTGACTTTGATTTGAGTGAGGAAGGGCTGTGCAAGGTCACCAGCCTCACTTTCTCCTCCAGAACCATCTGGGTCCAGTGACCTGATATTCATCAGGTTGACTGGAGATGGCCCAGGATGCAATGGGAGACCCTAGCCCTTCTAGGTGAAGGCCTTTTCAGGTGCTCACTTAGAGTGAGGTAAGGCCCATTCACTGAATAGGCCTCTTTAAGAAGAGAGTCAAGAAATGGCCTACCTAATTAGAAATAAGAAAAAAAAAATCTAGCTGGCAGGGGAAGACCCTCAGGGTTGCTCTTTCAAAGAGAAACAGTTATCCTAGACATTCACTGTAAACCAGGGGGGCCCCCAAATACATCCATTAAATGGAGCTTGGGCAGGGCCCTATTGTGGTCCAATCTATGAGCTTCAGAGTGAACTGGATTTAAGGTTTTGTGAAAGGAGATGTGAGATAAAGAGAGAGAGAGAGAGAGAGTGAGAGAGAGAGAGAGAGTGCGAGAGAGAGAGAGAGAGAAGAAATCTAGCCAGTAAACCCCAAGTTAAGTAAGTTGAATGGGCAACTTCTGGACATCCAAATTCACTTTCCTTCGGAGAGAAGGAGGAGAAGGAGAGGAATAGGGACAGGGAGAGAGAGATGGAGAGGGAGAGGACAAGCTGAGTCCCCATTCAGGCAACTAGGTATACTAATAGGTTGTGTTTGTCCTCCCATTTTCAAAGAGGGCCATGGCATCAGGGAAATGATGACACGACTTGCAGAGAATTTCTACACTTAGGGCAAGTATCAGAAACAACTTCTGGGTCAAGTAACAGAAGCCCTTGGTTGAGAGAGGTGATTTCTTTAGCTCCTAATTCACTTTGTGTTCCCATGTGTCTACCTTCACCCGATCCCCACATCTAAATTCAATTTTATGGGGATGAAAATCCGCAGAATTATAGAATGTGAAAACTAAAAGAGACCAGCCTTTTTATGTTACAGAACAGGAAACTGAGGCCCAGAGGCCTAGAATGACTTCTCTGAGGTCACAGAGCTGGTTAGTGGCCAGCCTTTTTATGTTACAGAACAGGAAACTGAGGCCCAGAGGCCTAGAACGACTTCTCTGAGGTCACAGAGCTGGTTAGTGGCAAAGCCAGGCTTGTTTCTTGTGAATAGTGCCTCGATATACAGTTACAATGGCATAACATTTTAATTGGGCTAATGAACTCGATTTAATTGAGTGCCTTGTTGAAATGGGCCTGGCAGACGGCTTTTATGATAATGTCAGCACTATGGCATGGTTCAGTACTGACTTGTGAGTCTTAGAAAGGGAAGGATCATATCTTCTAACAGGGCACAGATGAACATATGGAAATTAAAGAAATATAAATAACCCTTATCTTTGCCTCAAACTCTCTCACAAACCCTGCCTTGAAGTTTTTATGATGTTGGGGGAAATTTGTAAACTAGATACAAAGCCATACCTTATTCTGACACGACCTCGCAGTCTTTGGAAGATAAAAATATGTTCTATTTCCTAATCTGTCTTCTTCCACACTCACTCAGGTGCAATCTTTGTACCATGTCAGCTTAAATGAATTAATTTTCTAAGTAACTCTCATCACTCTAGCACTAAAGTACTTTATAGTACAGACAAGGACAGAAGAAGGTGTAAGCAGCATAAACCCATATTTTTATAGCAGGAAGTGAGGAGATCTGGGAAAGGCAAATGCGCATCAATTACTTGATGATGACAATAACGATATTAACAACCAGGACTCGGCCGTCACAAATGCGAAGCACATGACCCAGCATCCAGAGAGCTGGGCCTGTGCAGACTAGGTTCAGTCTTGGGGATCATTCCAAAATCCCACATCCCTTTGCCTCATATTTTACCCTCACTCAAAGTTACCCCAAGGAAATCCTAGAACATAACTCAAATATGGCTCATGTCCAGGTCATTACCAATGTGAGTTCAAGGGTCCTCAGTATCTATGCAAGTAAGTACTCAAGGTAACAATACATATGCTCAAGACAGAAAAGCCTTTATTCCACCACATTAAAAAACAAACAAACAAAAAAAAAACAAAACAGAAAACATCCAAGAGCTCACAGCAGCCCAAAAACAATAGGCAAAAATTTCCCCTTTTCTAGTAAGTCACATTTTTCCCCAGGCTTACTCAATCTCCCGACTCATGGCATCACATATTTAGACTCTCTTTGGAAGGAAGAATTTATGTGGGATTGCTTAAAGGGCCATCCCTCTCCTCTTGTTCTTTAGAACTCCATTGCAATCCTCAGTATACCTTATAGAAACTCAGCTTTATGATACAACCCTAAGGAATCAGGAGCCCGGAGAAAGAATAATAAGCTTGGGGTTACCTGAACTCCCTTCTGATCAAAGTCCAGGCATTTTGCTCCCTCACACAGTAGCTTTAGTCACATGTAATTTTTCTGTCTCTTAGGGCTGTAGGTCTTCTCTCCACAAAGATGAATCTGTTCACTCAATTTCCCCAACTTGTACATAGAACCTGGCATCATAAAGGTCTAACAATTGGGTAGAACTCTAGAACTCTCCTCATCCTTGCCCAAGGATAGGACCAAGAACTCGGAGTCCAGGGGCTCTCATCTTGAGCAGCAGGTTAAAGGTACATGTGACTCCTATTCCAAAGCCATTATTGGACAAAAATTGCCCCAACCCAAGCCTAGGTCTTTTCTGAGCTCTATTTCTTTCTCAGCATATGAAAGACTGCAACTGATTTCCTTTTTTATAGATACAGAACTAAAACAAAAGAAAGCAAGACAAACACAAAAATAGCCTGAACCAACCAATTTGTTCCTTATTAATGAATCCCATTGTCCATTAGGTACCAAGGGGCTTGTCCATGCTTCTATAAGTTGCAAAATGCTAAAGGTTCCTTGAATTGTAAGCTCCCATGTCAACCCTATAACAATAATGGTAGCAGATAATGATACGGTGCCTGCTATGTTCCAGGTACTGTGGTAGGTGCTTTATAATTATCTCATTTAATTCTTACAACAAACTTGGAAAGTAGGTTCTATTATTAGTCCCAGCTCTAGATGAGGAAACTAAGGCAGAGAGAGATGAAATAATTTGTCTAGGCTCATACAGCTAGGGAGTGTCTGAGACTGGGTTTGAACAAAGGTCTTCCTGATTCCAGGCCCATCACTCAATCCATTGTACTACCTAACTGTACTTATATATTATTCCATTCTATCCTCTCAACAATCATTTGAAGTAACTGCTCTGGGTCATTAAATTCCTATTTTATGGATGAAATAACAACCCTCAGAGTGGTGAAAGGACCTTCTCATGATTAGATAACTAATAAATTTCTGTGACAGAATTTTGAGGGAATTGAAGTAAATGACTTCACACATCACTTCCAACCAGTGATGTGCTAGTAAATGTTTAACAACTGGCTCTCTGGAAAAAATTCTATGTCATACTTTTAAGTTTAATCTTCATATATTAAAACTTAAGTTTAGACAATCAACAAAACAATAAAAAGCTAGTTTTGTTTTGCAGAGTTGGCAGATATACAGTGTGTAAATGCATGTAATGAAAATTTAACAATTGGCTTTTTTAGGAGTCAGTTCTAACTACCTCCTGCATACTCCTGCTTCCCTTTTAGATCTATGGATCCATGATCCTCTTATTTGAATCTAGGTGTCTTCTGACTCGAATCTGGGCCAGTGCTCTTTCAGTATTCAGGATGATATAATGAAGATTAACAGAAAACAAACATACAGAGTTTTCCTTCCACGGCAGTTCCCTGAGAGACCTTTGCCCAAGGGCTATACCAATTTGTACATCCTTTTTGGAAGCTGCAAAATGAATAAACTCATAACAGTAGCTATTAACTAGACTAGTACTTATTAGCCACATAAGGCTACTGATTTCAACAGATAACAAGAGTTGTAGTGAAGGTCAATAGACTGATGGCATCCGTAGACACACAAAGAAAGGGTAGTACTACCCTCTCCCCTCCTAAGTGACTGATACCTTTAACACTTCTCTCTCATAGTCCAGGCAGTGAGGCTGGTCAGTGGAAGGAGCTCTGGATTTTGAGTCAGAGCATTTGGGTGGTTCAAATCTTGGCTCTGTCATTTAATATGTTGGTGATCATGGGCACTTTAACCTCCCTGGGCCTTAGTTTCCTCCTATGCAAAATCAAGAGTTTGCTTTAGAGCAGTGGTTCTCAACCTTCCTAATGTCATAACCCTTTAATACTTGTGTGTGGGGGTATCTGCATGTGGGTGGACCGCCTGGAGACGAATAGAGAATCAGTGTCTTGGTTCCTAAGACCATCGGAAATATGTGTTTTCCGATGGTCTTAGGCCACCCCTGTGACCCCTGTGAAAGGGTTGTTTGACCCCCAAAGGGGTCGCGAACCAAAGGTTGAGAATTGCTGTTTTAGAGGGTCTCTGAGATACCTTCTAGTTCAAGCTCTATGATGCTGTGATCTCAAAGTTCCCATCAAACTGATGATCCTATTATCTTACGACTGACTTCTGACCAAGACATAAGAGGTTCAAGTAGCTTTTAAGTCCAGGTGACTGACTGAGCTTTATCAGCTAAATCACTATCGTAAGAGTTAAAAGCTAATTTAACATGAGCAACATTTGTTTTTTGTTTTTTGTTTTTTTTTCTTTTGAGTGAATAATCATGATTGTTATCATTGTCTTACATTTACAGAGAAGACTGGCAGGAGGGAAGATGGAAAGAAACAGTTCAAAATGTCATTCCTCTGAAGGCCTAACACTGGTGGCATGAGAGGTACCTTGGGGAACCTTTCATGCTACTGTTCTGAACAGCCACGGACAGCTTGCTCAGGGGAAAGGAAGGCTCCATGACATTCTCATCTTCCACAGTCCCAAAGCATCTCTAGGTTGGCAGAGGCCTGTGGCTGTGTGGGAGGGTGAATGAGACTTCTCCTTCAACAGCTGCCAGGTATCCTACATGCTCTGCATGCTTATACTATTTACTTTTCTCTCTTCTCAGTTTTCTTCCTTCCTTCCTTCTTTCCTTTCCTTTCTCTCTCTCCCTCCCTACTTCTTTCCTCTTCCTTTCTTCCTTCCTTCCTTCCTTCCTTCCTTCCTTCCTTCCTTCCTTCCTTCCTTCCTTCTTTCCTTCTTTCCTTCCTCCCTTAAATAAACTGTCATGATGTTCTGAGACAGCAGAGATTATAAATGAGAACCCAAATGACTTTATAAGAAATTGTGTGTGCCCATCCAACCCAGTGCTGTTTTGGAGAAAGTAAATTAAATTACTGAGAACCATTTGTATTATCTTTCTAGACATTCCTAAACCTTCTTTAAAAAAGATCCGCATAGCCACCTTTGCCTTTTTGTTCTGTACTCCCGTGTCCACTGGTACACTTCTTCTAAACCTAACAGCACAGTCGCATGCAGTGACAACAGGAGTTCAGATTAGTCAAAACAAGTGGGAGGAACAGAAAGAAAAGATCTTCCTATACTCCTCTGCATAGCATTAGGTCCTCAGTCTCAGCAACGTGCGATGTATAAACCATGAGAATTGGACCCTGAGCAGCTAGGGGGAGCCAGCACACAGCTTAATGTCTCCTGATTAGCCAAAGTAATTTAAATTCTAGCTAGCGAGTCTCTGCTTGGGTACTGTAGGTTAGAAATCCTCCCTTCTCATCAGCCCTTGGGGAAAGGTGGACTATCTTTTATTGGAGGACAGAGGAGGAAGCAGTGGAATTCTTCCTGAAACACTCCAGGAGGTATAAGACAGCTGGGGAAGGGAACCCCAGCTTACTGCAGAGGGCCCTAGAAAGTGCCAGAAGGGGATGCTTCATGGGCAGCCCGCCATGAGAAAATGCAAGATGCAGTGATTATTGTGTTTTCTTTATCAACTACTTGGCCCATTGTTTACTTGATGAATTCTGTGTTATCAATTTGTTGTTGTGGGTATTTTTAAAAATATTCTTTTGATTTTCAATTATTATTTAGGCACTTGTTTCCTCTGTCATAAACATTTTTTTTTTAATCTACACACAGGTAGCTAGATAACAGTGAGCAAACCCTCTTTGGGGCCTAACTGTGGGAAGAGACAGAGAAAACCTTTGCATTGTCTTCCCAGAAGCAGAGACCCATAAATGGGTCTCTAAGTTTAAGGAACACACAGATGCACATTATGTGTTTTCTAATGCATTCTTTCCTGGGAATCTCACCGCGTATTCAATTTTTTATTAAAGTCATAGGGCAAATTTATAGCACCCTCCTTCTAACATGGAGTACAGGCAGTTCCTAATGGACAACCTCGTGTTCCAAATGGACATTGGTTAGGTTTCCAAGACAGTCTGTAAAAGTCTATTTAATCCATAATGGAGCTGAATCTAACCACAATTTAGAGTGCTGTTTCTATAGGAAAATGCATCCAAGATTTTCAGGTATGGAGCCAAGAATACATCTCCTATAGGCCTGGGAGGGGAGACTGAACCAAAGCTCTCTGGTCAGTTGAAGAATAGGAAGAAATCTCCAAGTCACTCCTGGTGGATCCTATGTCAAAAGGTGGGACATGGGAGATAAGGCTACAAAGAGGTGAAAGATTGAGGGAAGGGTCTTGATGAGAGAAAGCTCTAGCGTGGGGGTGAATAGTGATAGAATGTGTCCTGATCAATAGCTGATTGAAGTTATATAACTGGATATGGTTTCCTTCAGTTCTTATAATTTTCTTTTCCCCTTGGGGACCCCATCCTGCTATTGTAGACCACACTGTAAACTCCTCCTCACTACCGACCACCATTAGAGGACTAAGAACCAGGGGACAAAACTTTAACTTAGGATCTCCCTTCTAAATTTTCAGTCTGTCCAATAATGGGATAAGAATTAATTTATTTAAAAATGTGAATTTCTTGCTATGTACAAATAAGGTACAGAGTTAGGAGGATAAATATGGATAAATCTCCCCTTATAGAATGCAATCTCCTTGAGGGCAGGAACTTCTTTTTTGCTTTTATGTCCTCATATCCTACCATAAAACTTGAGTGAGTAAATGCTTATTGAACCAAGCCTTGGGGCTGTGCCTGTAATGCCTGCTACTAGGGAAGGCTGAGGCTGGTTGAAAATCTGAGTTCTGGCAGAATGGCTAAAGCCAATCAGATGTTTACAGTAAATCTAGTACCAATATTGTGAGCCTTCAGGAGCCTAAGGAGAAGCAAATTGACCCTGATAGCCAATGGAATTGGCCAAAGATTTTATGCTAATCAAATGAGGATCAGGTGCATGAACAACTATTCAACTTCCAACCTGGGTAAAATAGAAGATTTATTCTTAAATGAATAAAATAAAGGAAAAAAAATAAATATTTGCTGGCCAATTGAATGACTGACTGATCAATTCAAAAATGCAATTATATACAATTTTCCAATATAATTTGGCAGGAAAGCCATTATATCTGAATATATATGTCTTTACATGCATACATACCTACTTAGATACTTATGTGTAAATGGTTTCTTTTGTAAATTCTGTTTATAAATTTATCATATTATAATTTGTGGCATATGTGAGAGTATGTGTGTGTGTGTGTGTGTGTGCGTGTGTGTGTGTGTGTGTATGTGATGTACAAATGTGCTGGATTATGTTGGGAATGGACTTGTGATATCATTGCTGCAGTCTGCTCCTGATGAGGAACTTTCTCTATCAAGGAAAACTGATACCTTCTCTCCCCTTAGAAACTGAGAATTAGCTAGGACTTTGAGAAGTGACTGTGAATGTGTGTGATGCACACACAATAGAAATTATAATATGATGAACATATAAGTGTAGATTAAAGTTCTATGTAATGTAATGAAGGAAGGAAAATTCACTCACTGATAGCCGGAGGATCAAAAAGACTTCCGGAAAGTGATGGTGTTTGAGTTAGCAAACACTTAATATGCAGAGATGAGGAAGCAAAGGTTGGAATGGGGCATTCTAGTTGTAGAGATCTTTATGAGCAAAGACAGAAATAAGGCGAAAGTGTATGATGTATTTGGGGGACAACCACTTTCACTGATCCAGAGTATTCTGAGCCAAGGCTAGAAAAGTATTTTAGAAACAAACTGCATAAAGCCCCAAATGTCAAATTTAAAGACTTCGACCTTTATTTAACAGTTTCCATGAGCCATCAGCTATTTTTCAGTAGTCAATTGGTGTACTTACTTATTAAAAAAGAAAAAAAAAACCTTAAGAAACAAAACCAAAAAATCTGGTAGTACTCTGTAGGAAGGATTGGAGAGGGATGCGGCTGGAGACAGGGAATTCTCTTAGAAAGTTAATGGATAATCCAGGCAAGTAGTAATGGGGTCCTGAATGAATATGGTGGCCAGTGAAGACAAAAGTAGGAGATGGAGAAAATAGAGATCGAAGAGGCAGAATTTACAAGACACTCCAAACTAATTAAATATAAGAACCTACAGAGATAGCCCTGTCTCTGACACATAGTGGTTGTCTGTGACTCCATTAAAGCCACTGAGTTGCCCTAGGCAAATTTCTATTACTATATATTTCAGGCCATTTCTTCACCCAGATTTTCCTTATATTGATGAAATTGCAGGTCCATTCTCTAACTGGATCCTACTATAACATATACTTCTTACAAACAGCTGAAATTAAAAAAAAAAAAAGTGTGTGTGTATAATATATATGTAATATGTATGTATGTATATATAAATGGGTATTAGAGATTACCTATAACTTTAGTGCATTTTACATGTGATTTCACAGCTGCAAATTTAGTGAAAGGTGCATAAAAGGGTTATGAGCTTTAAACAGCAACCTGATTATTGTATGTAACCAAATTCTGCTTCACAATCCAAAGTTTGTGTTTTCTTCAATTATTTATCAAGTGTTTATGAAAGTTATGTTTGACACTATTTTAAGACAAATTATAAGTGTTTTTGAAGGTGTTTCTAAAATTTACCCAAGTATTATCTGTGACTTTTCAGGAACTGATCCGTTGCCTTATTCAGCATGAATAGATTTTCAATAAGCACGTCTATGATACAAAGTAAACTCTGCTTTTGCTGTGAAATTCTCCAAGATGGAAAATTCAATTATATATTTATCCTGTTCATTCATTTTACAAAAATACACTTATTTTTGTACCATGTATTATGATTATCTGTTCAGTGAAAATAATATAAAACTATTTATAAAAAAAAGAATATGAAAGAAATTGTCTTGTTGTTAGGAAATCATTTTATGGAAGGAAATAAGCATTTTTTAGGTGCCTACTATGAGCCAAACACTGTACTAGGCACTTCATAAATATTATTTCATCATCACAGCAACCCTGTTAGGTGGATGCTATTATGATCTCCATTTTATACTTGAGGCAACAGAGAAAGGGCTTAAGTAACTTGTCTGAGATCAAATAGTTAATAAATACCTGAGTCTGGATTTGATCTCTGGTCCTCCTGATTCCAGGGCCAGTGCTCTATTCACGGTGCCACCTAGCCACCCCTTTTAAGTGTATTTTTGACTGAGCAAATTGATGTATACCTCTGTTTCAATATGAACTATTTGCATTTTATGTTTGTCAGTTTACCCATCATATCTCTTTAAAGAGTTGGCTTAGGGATGACTAGGTGGCTCAGGAAATAGAGCACTAGCCCTGGAATCAGGAAGACCTGAATTCCAGTCTGACCCCAGACACTTAAAACTTACTAGTGACGTGTCCTTGGGCAAGTCACTTAACCTCAATTGCCCCGCCTTCTCCCCTCCAAAAAAACAAAAAAAACAAAAAAGAGTTGACTTGATTTAAACAGACCTTGGTATTTCCAATAGTTCATCAGATATATATCAGGGTTCACTTGACATTCAAGTCAATGAC
This sequence comes from Pseudochirops corinnae, assembly GCA_028646515.1. Classification (NCBI taxonomy): domain Eukaryota; kingdom Metazoa; phylum Chordata; class Mammalia; order Diprotodontia; family Pseudocheiridae; genus Pseudochirops; species Pseudochirops corinnae. Next base: position 285,265,693 of record CM053588.1, read on the forward strand.
TTTTAAAAAAGTAACAACAAGCAAACACATAAGACAATAAACGGTCTGAAATACACATCCCTTTTGTAATTTTAGCTGATTTCCCTGAAACTTAGTACGTGAGGGACAGTACTGAAGTCGGGAATGGATTTTGCATTATTTGATAGATCGATTAATAGTATCATATTACCAGGAAGGAGCCAAGAGGGCATTTGTTGTGACTGAAGCAAAAATTCTCTTTCCAAAATATCAACAGGTAGTTGTGAAAACACCAAAATTAGTGTTGTGCAGAAATATAAATTTATATTTGGATAAAGTGTACATGGATACAGAAGCATGAATACACACAGCTGAAAGAAATGAAGGCCACGACAGAATCTCTTTTGTAGTATACAAATGCCTAAGCAATAGACGATAAAGACTAAAGAATAATATTCATAATAAACAACATAGGGTCATGTTGAGCCAATCAGAGGGAAAAAAAACCCAAACAATCTATTTTAAACAAACAAGAAAAGGGATTTTTTTTCCTTCTCCACAGAGGACAAACTATGACCCACGTAAAGTGATTTTAAATAAAGAATAAAGATTTTAAAGACAGATCATGGGATGGGAATAATGGATGGTGATGATACAAGTTAAAAATTATATTCATTATGGTAATAGAACATTTACTAGAGATTTTTCAGACCATATTAACCTGAATGATGTAATACCTACGAGCAAAGAACAATACTATATCTTTTACATCGTACATATAAGTGCTGGCCATTCTATCCATTTTTGTCTGCTTCTATCTTAGTAATTCTGAGTTCTCCTTCTCTCTCTGCTCTTCCTTCCCATTTCCCTTTCCTTTCCATTCTCCTATCCCTCATGTAAATGCTGGGCACACTATCCGTCTATATTCCGTATTCTTTCTATACCTCTCATTGTTCTTCCTATTTTGTTTAATCCCCAGAAATGATTTGAAAATTAGTTTAAAGAAAGACAACATTTTAATCTAGTTTAAGTGTATTGTTTTGCTTTTTTTTTTCTTTTTGGAGAGGAGATTGCTTAACACCAGTTGCCCCATATTTTTTTTTTCAGTATTTATAGGGATTGAGGTTATAATCATAGGCCCACTAAAATGTCTTCCAATTCTTTCCTTGCCCAAGATTACTCCTCTATTCTAGGTGATACTGTTGAAAAAGGAGAACCAGATAATTTTTTTTTTTTATTCTCCTCAAATTTACTCATCATGGGTATATGGTATAAGTATTTTCTATTCTATCCAACCAATATTTTCACCCTTTTCCTATTGATTTAACAAGTTACATCACGGTGAATCGTTTTCATAGACATTTCTTACTTTAAAGCTAGGCTTCACCTTTTTTTTTTTTAAATAAAATCTCCTTTTAAAATTTTTCAAATAAAATTTAAATATACAAATAGCCTGACAAATTAAATTTGCCATAATTCATTCATAGATCTATTCTTTCAAAGAGATAAAATAATTATTCATAATGATGTAGAAAGCATTATGCTAGATACAAATGTAATATAAATATATCTATATAGGCTAAAAAATGCAATATACATGTATATATGTGCTGGGAATTATAACAAATTATTATTAGATAAATGATGTTTTACACTGATGAATATGAAATTTGGCCACCTATGGATGGTGTTGAGGTCAAGGGTGTAATCATATCTTTATATAGGTGAGGCCATGGGATTTGAGTACAGGATTAGGCCATGGGACTTGGGTATATTGAGGACCTGGGAAGTTAAGGGTATTAGAGGGAATATCAATTTTTATATTGAAGACTCCTAGTATGACAGCAAGAGATAGAGAGGGGTAAAAGAGCAAGGAACCAGAAAGAGGAAAGATCTGAGGGTGAGGGAGAGGATCTATAGAGAACATTCAACAGGATTTGAATTGATTAATAAATATGGATGGCTTGGTCCTCAAAGGAGGTAGCTGGTGGAAGGAAATGTCTAGGACTTGTAAACTGGACCAAAGACTAGTTCAACTCCCTGCCACTTTTAGTGAGTGGGGAGTATGAGAGAAAAGGGAGCTAAAACTTGAAGAGTGTCAAAGGAAGCGCTGTTGTGGGGAGGGAAACATCACAGAAATGATTGTGTGTGTCTGTGTGTATACATATATATACACACATATATTTGCATATATATGTGTGTTATCTCTATTTCTATCTATCTATCTATTTATCTATCTATCAATAGCTGGATTTTTGCCTGCTCATTCTGCTCTTCCACCTTATGCTTATTAATTTCATGAATTTATTCTTGGTATTAAAGTCCTTCGGACATAGCATTGCACCGGATACATAGTTGGCACTTGATAAATGTTTATTGAATGTTTGATGGAGTGATTTTTTTTTTTAACAAAATCAAGTATATGTCTTTATATTCAGTTCTACTAAATACAATGCTCTTTGATCCAAAGGTATATTCTGTTGTCAAGATCTAGCAGAATACTGACTCTCTCATCTAGTGTTAGTAGATGAGACATCTCCATGTAGTGTTGCTACAAAGACATTTGTTTTTAGCTTTTCATCATTTTGATTTTGGTGTATGTGACAACCATTCCTTTATTATACAAATGTGAAAAATGCAAGGATAAGGATATATTCCTAGGGTACTACAGTAGACATTCCCTATCCAAATCCATAAACAATTTATCTCTAATATGGGTTGAGTCATTCAGCTAAATCTAAATCCAATTAACTGGATACTATACTTTCACGCACATATCTCTATCCTGTTCACAAGAATTGAATGAAAAATTCCCCTATCCAATGAACTTCGTTGGTTTCTTTTCTCTTTTAAAATCAAATATAAGATAATTCAATGTTTAAGTGCATTTGAACTTTGCATTCTTCCTCCTACACAAGACTCCATCTGCTATATGGCTATATTTGTTTGGGCTGTTCCTGGTGCCTGGAATTTACTCTCTCCTTAACCTTTACCTCTTAAAATTCTTAGTGTCTATAAAGATAGTCTAAATGTCACCTTCTACATGAGGCCTTTCTTGATATCCTTTCTCTCCACCAACTCCTGGTCCCTCTACCTTCTCATCATTATTTTATATTTCTTTTGCATAAATATGTATGCTTATCTCTCTTAAAGAAAGTGAGCAGCTCTTTGAAAGGAATAATTTTGATTTTGTTTTTTTTTTTATTATAAGCTTCTAGTAAAGCCCTTAGCAATATTAAGTGCTTAATAAATTCTAGCTGATTGATTAATTTCTCTATATGCCTTACCTTTTTTTTCCTTTCCTAGTGAATGGAACACTTGCCTTGGAGCCATATGGGACTGGACAGATCACTTAACCTTCCTGTATCTCAAGAATGTGGAACTAATGGTCTCCCAGGCTCTAAATTCATAATGCTATGATCCTGCCATATAGATTTTTGCCTTTAGTAGAGCTTTGTAAAGTGGTTATTGAATTGAATGGAAGCCCATTGTAACACTGGACTAGACTGGATCTTCTAAAAAGCATCTCCGACTAAGAACCAAACCACTTTCTTAGGGATGCAAATCATGATTATTCAAGTGTTTTGTTCAGTAGCCTTCAGTGGATTACATTGCTAGGGAGGAGTGCCCCTGCATCACTCATTCTTATACCTATATTTGAGTTTTAGATCACTTTCCAGTTCCTGAGACTCTTAAGTTTTACTTAAAACAACCCACTCCAAGAATAGAAAAGGAAGGTTATGTATAAAATGATTTTTGGCTTCAGGGATGGCTGGGTATCATCAGGAGAATCCAGCTTTAGGGGCAAAAAAACCCAGATGTTTTCCATCTTTGATGGACACAAAGAGCTGATAATTTAAAAAATAACTAAGCTGTCCCCCTCCCCCTTCATTTTCTCTCCTCCCTTGGGAACCAGCAGTGAACCTCCCTCCCTTCCTTATCTCACTGACTACAGTAATGAGATCCAGGGGGACCTCTGCTCTTGTCTTTGAAGTAACTCATTTCTCTGAATACACTTTGAAATTCCTTTCTTATATTGTTCGTTTCTTGTTTTCTCTGTCTTCTTGTAAAGGGTTCTGACAGCTGTTGGGAGGGAAAGTCCAACATGACAGCTCTGGAATGTATAAATTGAACCAAAAAAAATAAGGAAAGAGAAAAAGCTCTCCCACCCTATGGCCCCTGCAGGAATGTAAGTAAACTTTTGGACTGGAATTGCTGAAGCCTCCCTAAGGCAGAAGGCAAAGGAAGACAGCCAGGGATTGCAAAGGGCAGACACAGCTGGAAGGGCTGAGAACTGTCACAAAAGAGAGGGTCTGATGGAGGTAGGATATCATCTGAGACAGCCTGCTGTGAGGACGTCAAGCTGAGGAAAGAGGCCTGACAGGCCGAGGGGAAGAGAGAAAAAGGCAAGGAGAAAGTCTAATAACTATTCCTTAGGATTTTAAAGTAGCAAAACAAAGATCCTCTTGCAAAAACACATTACAAAAGAACAAGAGCCATTTCCCAATAGAGAAATGGTTAAAGGATATGAACAGTTTTCAAAGGAAGTTAACAGCAACCATATGGGGAAAATCCAAATAATTAATAGAGAAATGAAAAATAAAGCAACTTTAAGGATTTATCCTATTATTAGATTGACAAAGAGTAAAAAAAAAAATATTGTTGGAGAGGCTAGGGGAAAACAGGCACTAATAATGCTTTGTTGATGGAGCTATACATTCTGGAAAGTAATTTGGAAAATTGCTGCAAAGACACTAAACAGTGTCTGCCATTTGACCTAGCAATACCACTAGCAGGCTTATATACCAAAAAGATCAAAGAAAGAAGAAATGGACTCATAGCTACCAATATATTTATAGCCGCTCTTTTTTTATAGAAAATAAATGGAAACCCAAGGTTTCAGCATCAATTGGGAAATGTTTGAACAAAATACAGTATATGAATGTAATGGAATATTATTATGTTATAAGAAATGGTGAAAAGAAACATTTCAGAGAACAGTGGGAATGCCTGTGTGGACTAATAAATACTAAAGTGAGCAGAATAAAAAGAATAATTTATATAACCTCAATAATATTGTAAGAAAAAATGGAAAGAGTTAATAATTCTGGTCAATGCAATGAGCAATTGTAGTTCCCAGAATTCAGTGAAGCCTTCTACTCATGTCCTGAAAGAAAAGTAGTGGGATCAAGGCAAAATGGCATGAATTTTTGAACATGGCTAGTATGTGGTGGTGATAGTGGTGTTTTGTTTGACTATACATAAAGTACAAAGATTTTGTTTTGTTTTTCAAGAGGAGAGGGGGATGGGGATGGAGAGGAGGATAGGGATGGGATATTAAAAAAAAGGAAAAGAAAAAAAATCATTGAATCAATTTCATTAATGCAAAGAAAAGAACAGAAGGAAGGCTGGAAGCCATCATAGACTAGCAGGACAGCTTTGAAAGTTATACATTAAATTTATTATATATTTAAAAACAAGCTATATATAATATACATTTACTATTTTATGCATAATGATTTTAGATTTTCTACTATATATATGGAAATGTCCATTTTATTTGTTATTTGTTGAGTTCATAATTGCTTAAAAATTGTAAAGTAATTTTCTGACTATCAAGAATTGTGTATATGTGTGTGTATAGATAGATAGTTCAATCTAGAAGGGACCTTAAAACATGATGACAGATAATATCTCAAGTGTAATTTTACAGACCAATATTATAAGAATCCAAAACAAAATTATTAATTTTAGAGAGACGGTAGAAGGATAAAGATACACACAGTAGTTACAGATTAAGAAAATACATCATCAATAAGATGGGGAAAATAACTGTTCCTGACCTCCAATCTGGAAGTAGATTTAAAGACATTTTTACTGAGAATCAGGAGACCTTTATTCTAGTTCTGATTCTCCACTGTTTAATTCTTGAGAACTGAAACAAACTTAAATAAATTGAATTGCATTGAATTGAACCAAATTGAACTTACTTTACTTTCTCCGCCTTCTCTCTAGCACACCTTCTACTATAATCAGCATTGTCTACTCCTCCCTTGATACAGCTTTTGCATCCTCACCATTGTCATTCCTTTATTCATGTTGCTCCTCTCACCTGGCATATCTTTCTCTGTTTCCTGTCTAACAAAATCCTTCCCATCCTTCAAGAGTTAAATGATGTTTCACCTCCTATATGAATTCTTGACTGACTAACTCTGGTACTTGAGATCTCTCCATCTAATTCTTGTAATACTTAGTGTATGAATGACATATTTACATACACACACACAAACACACACACGTACACAACTCACTTGTACTGTTCTTTAACATTTAAATGTCATAGTTTCTTTTCTACAACTAACTTATCAGTTCCTGTACAGCAATGGTTCTCAACCTTCCTAATGCTGCGACCCTTTAATACTCATTTGTGGGCATATCTGCATGTGGGCAGACCAGCCTGGAGGTGGATAGAGAAGTGGTGGCTTGGTTCCTAAGACCATTGGAAATATGTGTTTTCCAATGGTCTTAGGTGACCTCTGTGAAAGGGTAATTTGACCCCCAAAGGGGTCACAACCCACAGGTTGAGAACCATTGCTGTAGGGTAAAAGGGTGATGAAAATAAAATGAGATAGAATGAGAATATCTGCATAAAATAAGCTGCATCTAGGGGAGTTATTCTTTTCTTTCATTCAACTTGGGGGCAGGGTAAGTCAACACTATATGGTCAGTCTGATAATGAACATCTCCCAACTGGTCCTTGGCTGACAGAGGCACAATAAAGTCCATTACAGCTCTAGGACTGGACAGCAGAAATTTTGGGGAAAAGTATCATTAATCATTCCTGAGATAACCATCACAAATGACTTCCTTTAGTTGATAGGAGAGAAGGCAGAGACTTGAACAAATGAGAGGCTATGGGAGATAAATCTTTGCGCTCATGAGGTGACAGAAGAGAAAAACAAGGAATGAATAGCACACATTCTATCCTGTTATTTTTATGTTCTTATTTTCACTAATTATTTTTTCCTAAATAATGAGCTCTGTTGTCTTTATTCTTGTGGAGGACTTCAAGTCTTGTCCCCACCCACTAACTCAGAGTTCTGAGAAAGTGGTAAGCCAGGGCATGGTCTATGGAGAAACCATAATTTTCTACATAATATTTGTAGAGTTACATTGGTAGCAAAATCATCTAGGAAGCCTTCTTCAGATGCCGTTAGTAAGAGCTTGTCTCAAATGCATCCAATATGATCCATAAATATATTAGTTTCCTACATGATCTGGAGTTATAAAGTTGATGAAGTGATTAAGGACTAAGGACATAAATACCTGGAATGAATCACAGAATTGTTCATGATATACTTAATAAAATTCAGTAAAGACAGAAATTGGAGGTTTCAGAGAGGAAATTACAGTTACCCCTTCCACATCACAGAGGTTAGAGGTATGTCTACTCCATGATCTGGAAAATCCAATAAAAATTTTTGATTCTCCATTCCAGAGAAGAAGTCTGGTTTTTTTTTTCTTTTTCTTTTATGGGGTGTTTACAATATGGAATTGTAAAATTTAGGTTGATATTATATAATACCTATACATATGTTATATGCATTTTTGAATTTCTCAATTTTTTTCTGTATTGTCTACTTGCTGGAACAAGGTTCCAAAAACTCTCCCCCGCAAACTTCCAAAAACCTTGATGGTGAAAGTTCTGATGTGGAAGGGTAATTGTACTTTAAAATATAGTTTCTTGGCCTCCTGGGTACCTATGATTTTTTTTCATTTTGTGAAGAGAAAAGAAGAGAGTCAGACTGACCTACAGCTCTATGTAGGATGCTGACACAATGGATATTGGCTCATTCTACTTTGTGGAAGGCATCCAGTTAAGACAAGGACAAATGCAGGTAGGACTCTTGGTAGGGAAAACTAAACCACATATATAATAAGGAATTAACTACCTATATGCATGCAGAATGAAGGATATTCAAGGGGTAAACAGTAGTGGATAAGATAATACCTCATCATTTCCCCAAAAAAGGATGACATTCAAATCCATAAATCTATGTAAGGTACATATGAACCTTACTGAGAGGTTCTGAGAAATAATTTGTGTTTATGAGTGCCAAGAAAATACAATATACTCATAATCATCTAATTAAATAATTTCCAATTAAAGACTAGTATCTCTTTATGCTCATACCAGACACTTTTGTTGGACAAATGATACACATATATTATGTAAAAATTGCTTGCTAGGCATGATTCATTTCAATGGAGAAGCAGTTAACTAGTGAACTTCATTTTGTGTACTGAATTGATAGGGTAAAAAAAAAAATATGATGCTCTCTCCTTTATATATGACCTAGAAGTTACTAACGCACTCTTGATAAAACATCAATTTTGAGGTTTGCATTTCATTTTTTTTTAGTGGGAGGGGGGGTGATGGATTTTTATTGAACAGTCCATAAAATCTGCTGGTCTGCTTTACCTCAATTTGAAGTGAGATCTCTAGTACGATGCCACAGATGTCTCTGCTTTATTTACTCTTTGGGACCCTTCTTGGATGAACACATAAACATGCTTATCACATTGCTGGGTGATATGAGGCTGAAAGGCTGAGCTAATAAGTTGGATGATAGAAAGATAATTCAAAAACATCTTTAAAGGCTAAGATGATGGGCTGTAACTCATAAGAGCCAATTCAATAAATATTAAGTATCTAATATGGGCTGGATGCAATATTAGTTGGTAGAGATATAAAGATAAAAACAAAACAGTTCCTGCTTTTGAGAATCTTATTCTAGTTGGTATGAGGAGGTGTTACGTGGTGATAAATATAGCCCTGCATTTATGTTCAAAGAATTAATTCACTAGTTCAGGATGGTGGTTCATACATTTAACACTGGATGGATTTTGTTACCTAGAAACTTGATACGTCAACAGTATGACATCAGCTGAAATTACTAATGCAATTTTATGATGTATAAGAATGGTGTCTAGATTAGGGGTTCTTGAACATTTTTTTGTGTAATTTGGACTCCCATTGACAGTCTGATGAAATCTACGGACTTCTTCACAATAATATATTTAAAGGCATAAAAAGAAATATGTAAGATTACAGAGAAAATGAATATTGAAATACAGTTATCCAAGTAGTAAAGGCATCTAGGGCCCTAGCAGATATTTGAAATCAGGAAGACTCATCTTCCTGAGTTCAAACCTGACCTCAGTCACTTACTACCTAAGTCACCCTGAACAAGTCACTTAACCTGTTTTGCTTCAGTTTCCTCATCTGTACAATGAGCTGGAGAAGGAAATGGCAAACCACAGCAGTATCTTTGCCAAGAAAATCCCAAATGGGATCATGGACAGGGAGAGCTAGAAATGAGTAAAATGACTTAAAAACAACAAAATCCAAGTATTTAAACAACAGTGACAACAAACAGACAAGTGCAAGGAACCTGATTTAAAAACCTCTGATTTAAGGAGAATAATTTATACAATAAAAACAATACTGTAAAAAAAAAAAAAACAGCTTTGAAATATTGTAGGTACAATGGTTAACACAACAGAATGAACCATTGTTCCAGAGAAGTCATAATAAATCATCCTTCCAAACTTAAGATAGAGAGGTGATGAAATGAAAGTGCAAATTAAGGCATACACACATACACACACAGATATATACACTGCATCTGTGTGTGTTGTGTGTGTAAATGTGCATAGTCAAGCAATATTAGCCATGTTAAATAAATTATATAATAATTTTAATAGGTTTTGATATTCTTGATTTCTCAATAAGTTGGGGCAGGGAAGGGAGGGAAGGAAAATTTAGAAATTATAGATTGAATTTTTTTTAAGTCCTAGTTTATGTCTGATGACATTGTAGTTCTACTATACCCAAGACTGCTCAGATTGTATCTAGACTATTGTATTCTATTTTAGGTACAACATTTTAAGATATTCATTGATAAGAGACATCTAGGTGGTGCAGTGAATAGAGAATCTGCCATGAAGTCAGGAGGAATTGAGTTCAAATATAGTCTTAGACACTTGACCCTTTCTAGCTGTGTGACCTTGGGCAAGTCACTTAACCCCAATTACCTTGTCTTTCTCCCTCTAAAAAAAGAAATTTCCATTGACAAACTGCAGTGTCTATAGAAAAGAACAGTTGGCCTAGCAAATGCTTTGAGAACTATGCCCTATGAGAGTGGTTATCAACCTTCCTAATGCCGCTACACTTTAATACTCTTATGTGGGCATCTCTGCATGTGGGAGGATCTGCCTGGAGATGGATAAAGGAGCGGTGTCTCTGTTCCTAAGACCATCAGAGATATGTGTTTTCCGATGGTCTTAGGCTACCCCTGTGATCCTTGTGAAAGGGTCGTTCGACCCCCAAAGAGGTCGCGGCCCACAGGTTGAGAACCGCTGCACTATGAGGAATGATTAAAGCAACAGAAGATATTTAACTCCTAAATACAGCTTGGTTCAAGTGCAGGAATCAAAGGTGTATGAAAAGAAAAATGGATGGTTTTACAAAGCAGTGAGCTCCTCACCACCATAATGGATGAAGAAGATTCTGGGTAATGACCTAATAGGGATGCTGTAGAATAGACTCCCAGACTGTGTAGAAAGTTGAACAAGGTAATTTCTAAGGTTCCTCCCAGGTCAGAGTCTATAATTTCATGATTCAACGGCATGACATGAATCTTGCAATGACACCTAGTTAAAATACAGAGAGCAGTCTGTTACTGTGTATAGTGTCATAGCTTTCTCTCATTAGTGGAGAAAATTGCTTATTAGTCTTAATATATATATATATATATATAGGTAAGATTTTTTTTTGTTTTATTGCAAATAGAGCCCCTGGGATGGTCTAACAATATTTGAAGATGAATGAAAATCCTGTACACAAGAGGGTGGATCAAGCAGTTGGTTTGGAAAAAAGGTTATCTATTGTTTTTTGATTCCAGGCTGTTTGTTATCTTAACTTTAACTAGGAGACAAGGAGGACTCTGGTAGTCAAGTCTTAAGGAAGAGTATGTCCAGCTTTGACCCAGAATTCAATTAAGAGGTGCCAGGAAATGAAGAAATAAGAGGTTTCAGATCATTAAAAAAAATAGATGTTTGAACATGTGGTGCCAGGCTGGATGGACCCCAGGAAAAAATAATTCTGATGTTACCACTGAGAGAGCATGATCAACCAAGCAGTTTGCTTCAAGAAAACAATGACAAAAGAGACAACAAGTAAAAGCATTCATATATGCTTTTAATCTGGTATAGACAACAGCAAGTCAGGCAAAGATGGATTACTCTTGGAGGAGGCAAGGCCAGGAATTACATGAGATGAATCTTGTTAGAGAAATGAACTAATCTGGGCACATATTCCACATAGGTAGCTTAAGAGTCATAGCTGAATGATTTAGCCTCTCTGAATCTGTTTTCTCATCTGTAAATTGAAGGGATTAGACCAGATAGTCTCTGAAGTTCCTTCCAGTCGTAATATTCTATAACTTTGTTTGGTCAGAGTCACTGAAATTGCCAGACAATCTAGGGTAAGGAAGAATACTGAAAATTACCAGGAGAAATAATTAACACGACAAGAGGAATACACTTCTAGTGAATCCATGCCTAGAATGCTGGTAGGAAATTAAACTTTGAAAGGGCTAAAACACAGTGATTTTGCTAAACTGAAAGCATATCAGGTATGCAGCCAAGATTTTGACCTAGAATGTAGCCTTAGATTGAGCTATGAACAGTGGAAAAAAGTCAAGAATGTCGGGAGTTTGGAGAGAATGTGCTGGAAAGGAATGAGGAGGAACCAAGGGGGAAGAGTGAGGTGGTACAGTGGATAGAGTGCTGGGCTTAGAGTCAGAAAGACTCATCTCTCAGAGCTCAAATCCAGCAAGTCATTTAACCCTGTTTGCCTCAGTTTCCTCATCTGTAAAATGAGCTGGATAAGGAAATGGCAAAGCACTCCAGTATCTTTGCCAAGAGAACCCTAAATAAGGTCACGAAGAGTCGGACATGACAGAACAACAATAACATGGAGGAGCAACCAATTAGGCAAGAACAAATAACAAACTTAGTCTGTGTAAGTCTACTAATGTGGATTGTAATAGACCGATTAGACCTCTATGACTTCTCCTTGCATTTGTTTGCACCTGTATATGTTTCCATGTAGTGTTTTAAAGTAACTATTCCTCGCCATTCCCTCACCACTTGTGGGATTTTGTAGTGCAGTGGAAAGTATTCTCCCTCTCAAATCAAAGGCTATGGGTTCAAATCCTAGTACAGTCACCTGTGGCACCATGGGTAAGTTGCTTTACATCTTGCTTTTCTCCAGTTCAAAATATGTGATATTTTTACCCTTGAACCTCTAAATAGAAAAGTTATATATATTATTTCCAGAAACTAAATAAGGAAGCAAGAAAAGGTTTTCTTCTGCTCTACAGAGTCAGGTGGTAAAAGAATTCAAGTTTACCCATCAAAGATTAGTGCCACATGAAATTCATGAAGGATATTAGCATCCAAGTCCTGGGGCTGGATGCTGAAGAAAAGAGTGGAGTCATAGGAAAAAATAGTCCATGGTATTCCACTTGGGAACTGAATTTTCCATTGAAAGGACATTGGCAAATCCACGGATGAAATCTGTGAATAAGGCCTTAGTGCCAAACTAGTTAAATGGCCCATAAGATTGCAAATGATATAAATAAAAGGAAGCTTCATTTTTAACATCAATTTAGACAAATTAACAAGTAAATGTATGGGTTAAGGTTAAATGCACACACGTATACCCACATACACAAACTGCATACTGCAGGGAAGAATCAATAGCGAATTCGTGAATTAGAGTTTCTATTTGTAGTTCTTTTGTAAAGGATAACATATCCTTGCTGTTTGTTAGCATAATATTATTGCCTATATTTTGAATAAAATATGTCAGGACAAAAAAATGTTCATTTGTAATGGAAGGTTAAGTGATTTATAAAATTTAAGTATAAATAGGCTCCTAATTCAAAACTTGCTAAGTAATTTTACATTTTCCTTATGTTACATTACGACATATAAATCAGGACCTACTTGCAGAAATTCACCAATAATGATGCAGGCATTCCTATCTACAAACATCCAGAGAGACCCTGATGATGGCTTAGAAACCAGTTAAAACCAGGAGCTGCCTTTCTAAGTCATGAAAATCAAGTCACAAGTCTCTTCTAATTGGTTCAGTGCTTTCTTGCCCTACTTTGAGTAGAGGAGAACTTGTCTGCATCACTCCCAGCTCTTTAGGAAAAGGTGTTAACACTCTTGCTATTTTTTTTTTTTTAATTTTGATTTGCCCTAAATGAGTCTCTCATACTTAAGCTGGCTTTCCTCATCTAAGCATAGCATGCACATGCATTTATTCAAATGAAAGTGTTCATTTTGTTCTATGATATAATGCATCTTCATGAGAATTTGATGTCACAGGAGCAGGAACATTTAAGCTCATGGTTTTAAATGATAAGCTTTAGGAACTCTCATGCTAAAATGATCACTAACATTTCAGCAGAAGAGTTTCCTACTTCTGAAAGGGGCATGGAATTTTTTATGACTCTATATAGACAAAAGCTGCATATGCTGACTTGTATGGGAAAAAAAGGCGTATGACTAGAAAACTTTGCATAATAACAATGTTTTGCATTTATGCAGTGCTAAAGGAAGAAACTCAAATCCTTTAATAAAAAAGAAAATTCCATTAAAAAAGTTCAATTATGAAATTCCAACAATACAGCCTATCAAATATAGTCAACAAGCATTTTTTTAAGCACCTACTATGGTGATAAATATTGAGGAAACAAAGACAGAATCAAACAGTCTTTGACCTCTGAAAGGTTGTATCCTATCAAGTGATGAATAGGGACACACATAAATATACCCCAAAGATATTCACCGTGGTTGGAGGATGGCAGTGGGGGCATGGCATTAGCAGATGAGAATCATTGGAAAGACTTCACATAAAAGGGGGCAGTTGAATTGAGTTGCTAAGGAAATAAAAGATTGATAGAGGTCATTAGGTGATCCATTGGAGAGAAGGCTGGACTTGGAGTTGGTCGGACCAGATTTAAATCCTAGATGTGGGAGCCTCAGCAAATCAATTCTCCTTTCTGACACAGAATATAGAATTGCAAAATGGTGATGCCTTCCTTATGGGTTGTCACGAGGATCGATTAAATGATAGCTATGTTATGAAGCACTTACAAACCCTAAAGTGCTGTATAAATGCTGTCTACTCTTGTAAGAAGTAGAGAATTGAGTGCATTCTAGGCACAGGGATGAGCTATCAGAACTTAATTTAGTTGAATGACTAATCTGGATGATTTCAGTCTTTCATTTCTATCCCCCAGTGAAGTGAGAAGACCCTTGTAAATCCCTGTTAGATCAGAAGAATCCAGGCAAAGAGGTAGATAGAGCATTAGACTTGGAATTAGAACAACTCGAATGTGAATCCTACCTCAGACTAGTTGATGTGACCCTGGGTAAGGCACCTAACATTTGGCTACCTCAGTTTCCTCATCTGTAAAACAGGGACATAATAATACCACCCACATCATGTGACTATTGTGACAACCAAATGAAATAATGGGTATTTTTCAAAAACTTTACAATGCTTTATAAATGTCAGTTAACATAAATTTTGCAAAATTTAACGTGTTATATATTATTATTATTATTATTATTATTATTAACAAAAAGGAAGAAGATCCACCCTCCCCAACCCTACCTAGACCATTGGGTTAGGCCTTAGTTAATTCTTAAATCAACAATAAAATCTTTAGATACAATCTATAACTCTTAAGCAACAGTCTTTAAATCATAAAATTTCATAGTTAGAAGAAGCCTCAGCACTGGTATAATAAGCTAACGTGTGACTGTGAAGGAATTTCTATTATAACACCTAACTTCTGCTTGGACACTTGCAGTGCTAAGAATCTACTGCTTCCTTAGAAGGTCTATCCCACTTTATTAGAAATGGTGGTGTTGTCATTTTTTTGTTTTTATTTCTCCTGTAAATCTGAAATCTCTCATCATACCTTAATAGCTTTCTCCCACTCTTTTTTTTTTTTCTTTCATCTGTAACCTAGTAGAATAAGGCTAATCTCTCCACCATGGGACAACCCTTAAATACTTAGGATCATGTATTATGGGTGCAGAGTTGGAAGAGACTTCATCTAGTTCTAGTATAACCTAATTTGGCAGATGAGGAAACTGAGTCCTAGAGAGGAAAAAGTGACTTTTTCAAGGCCACAAAGATAGATGACAAAACAAAAAGTTAAACCCAGATCATTTGCCTCCAAGACCCACTTAATTATGCTGCTTGAACATAGCTAGCATGTCCCATGCTTTTTCTATGCCGAATATCCCTAGGTTTTTTTTTTTAATGAATCAATTCTCTCATGTAGCTTATATTAAAATTCTACATTTACCAATTTACTGAGTATCTACATTTATTCTAATTAAAGTCCATCATTTCAAATATTTTACAAGCTGATTTCTTCCTAGTGAATTTATGTGAATATATATATATATATATAAAACAAAATATTGCTATACAGTAATGAGATAGATGTTTTATGAAGAATAATATTTAAGCAGCAAACTGGATTTTGTCCTTCAGAGTTTCCATTATGAGAAGCCAAACAGTTATTCCAATGATGTCATCAACACTTAAAATTGTAATCCTCTCTTGTAACTGCCTTCAGAGTCTGTTTATGGTCTCACAAGACATTCAGTCTATGAGTTGTAGAGTCACATGTTCTTTTCCCCAGTTTGATCTTCTATCCATTCAACAGACTTGGCGTGTGGATGACTTTTTTTTTTGGCTGGTATTAATCAACTCCACCCTCAAAGTAAGAAGCTTTGCCATCATTGCGGATGTTCTTTAGGATGTGCCAACAGCTCTCAAGGCAAATTCAAAAGTATTTCTAGGAACATTTTGAGTGATGACAGAATCACTGAAATAAATGGTAACATGGTAACATGTAACATGGTAACATGGTAACAATACTTTGAAGGGGACATTAATTTTGTCCCAAAGTTCTCGACTGTTTGTTTAGAATACAACACATTAGCTTATAAAATGTCCTATAGATATAATATACATAAGTGTACATACTTGAATTTCTGTGGCTATTTTGTAATCATACTCTTTAGTTCACAGTCATCCAAAAGAATAACTTGTTCAAACAACCACAAATTGTCTGTTATGGGTCATAAAACCCACTGTAACATAATACAACAATTCATGTTCCAAAATTGAGCAGGAATGGTAGTACTTACAAATACAACTAAGAAAGGTGTATTTTAAATACATCAATCATTTTTGTATTTCCCTCCACAGAGTGTGAGATTACAAATTTTATTTTATATACAAATGAGAAGGCACCCATGAGATAAAGAAAAAACTTCCATGTTAATTACTGGTCAGTTCCAAAGTCTGCCTGAAAATATGTGGGCCAATCTTCCTAGTGCCACAACCATGCTTTGTACCCACAAATATGGAGGAACCAATTTGTCTGTGATTCTCTTTAGAAATGCTTCTCATCCCTCAACAACCCCTATACCATCTCAGTATGCCAAAGACTACAGAGAAAATTCTGATGCAGCCCATGACTGTGATCCATAGTATATTGAATCCTTATTGGATGTACAGGTTTAATTTCTTTCATGGTAACTGTCAATTAGATATTATGCATATTATTGTCATAATTTTACAAAGTGACTTCCTCAAGATTTCATAGTTGAACTAGTAAGAATGTCAACTCAGGTCTTCTTTCTCTAAGGTCAATATTCTCTTTACCACACCATGCTTCTTTTGTGATCACAAGAATTGAGAAAGTGGGGCTGACGTAGACTAGATAAACAAGATGCAGAAATAACACAATGCAACATTTCAATGTTTAATAAACACAAGGACATAAACTCTTTGGGAGTCAGGGATTGGAGATAGAACAATCTATGCAACAAAATCTCCTGGGAAAGCCAGGAAGAGTTTGTTAGAAATTAAGTTCATAACAGATGTAATTTTAAAAAAAAAGTCACATCATTAAAAAGAAAGAAAGAAAGAGAATGGCTAGAGCTACTTTTTGTAGTAATAGGAGAAAAATTCTTAACCAAAAAAAGGACAATGAGAATGATAAAAGATAAATTAGGTTATTTTGAATAAATAACATTTTAAAAGCTTTTCCCATACACAAATCCATGTAGTTAAAAAAAAAAAAAAGGGGTAGGGACCCTTTATGTTGAGGGTACATCTTTGCATTAATTTTTGTTTGTTTTTGTCTAGACTTGTAATTTCTCTTGTACACGGATTTCCTGGAGAGTAAACTATCTGTCAATGCAGACAAGCCCTGGTTCTTCAATTTCTGATTCCTACCTCCTCAAACCCTAGTATTCTAACCTGACTTGCATTCTTTCTTAAAGGATACTACTGATCTCCCATTTTCCAAAGCAGAAAATCTCCACCATCTTTGGCTCCTTTTTCTTTATCCTGCACTCATATCTAATTGGCAATAAAATAAATCACAGATCTTAAAGGCACCTAGTCTTATCTTCTTGTTTTATAAATGAAGACTCTGAAGCCCAGAGAAATTGAGAGAGGGCTCAGGTCACCTAGGGAGTAAGCATCAGAGGAGACTGGAACCCAAGTCTTCTGACTCCACAGCCACAATTCTTTCCCATGTACCTTGTTGCCTCTTAAAATAGTTCAGTGATAGAATTTTCCTCTTAAGTTCCCTAACTTCCAAACTCACTTGTCCCTTTTTACCTTAGTTTTTCTTTCTTTTTTCTCTTCTCATTATAAAAGTTACAGCTAAACATGTGTCAAGATGATTTTTCCTATTGGAATCTAATATAAGAGGTGATGACTTAGAATTTTCTGCTGAAAAAAATTGTCATACAAAGGGAAAGCCTTCTTGTCTTGCTGTATTGAATCTGTTTCTAATTAAGACCCTTCTGAGTAAAAAAAAAACATTGCAAAGTTTCTTCAGAGCCAAGACAAACTACCTTTCTGAGAGGAAGTAGAAAAATGACTGGTCCTATTGTTTTTAGAGGTCCACATGATAGTGTCTCTGGACTCTTTTCTAATTTCTGTAATAGACTTCCTAAAGGATTCAGATGAGGACTCTTGTACAAGGAAATAAATCAGCATGCCTTCACACCCTTATTAAGCAAGGCAAGAAGCCCATAAGGTTATTCTGTTTGCTTGTTTGCATCTATCTTTTAAAATTCTTAGGGCATGTCCTTGTCAACAAAAGGGAGGGGTGTGTGTCTTTAGTTACTGTACAGTGAATGAGGATGGAAACAATGACAAATCTGAGTTTTCCATTTGTTCTCCAGAGTTCAAAGTCCACCATACAGCTAGGGTGTGAACTGACTGGTGGCCTACGTAGCCATAAGAAAAGAGAAGACAAGAGGGACAAAGAAACCCAAGTCGACCCTTTAAGATGGAAGGTCAGCATGTGAGTAACTGATGGAAAAAAGGAAATTCTCCAAAGAGTATCTCACTGTTTGTTCTTTCCACCTTGGCCTTGAAAATTAAATATAGTCTGACAACACCTGTGGAATCTGAAATTGAAATTGGTTTCTTCCTCCTGCTTTGTGTATCTTCAACAGCTGATGGTTCAGCTGATGATGAATGAGGTTAAAGAAATTACAGGCAACATTTTTTTTTTCTGTGAGGTCTGCTTTGCAGGCAGTGCTTTTTAGTCATTATTTGTGCCAGAGAAGTCACAAGGAGGTAATCTGTATGGCAAAAACACATTATCTTTGTGACTCCTGAAGGTCATTGCCAAAGCAGAGAGTTATATCAACTGAAATGGACTTGAAAGATGAACTGCTAGCTCTCAAATCACATTAAAAACTGAGTTTTACCCAATAATCTTTATTCAATAACATCTTTGGGAAGAATTTGGTGTTTGTAAATTTTAAACACCCAGAATATTAAAAAAAAAAAAATTACAGAAGCACAGAATCGCAAATCATAGATCACTGGATCAGAGATTTTGCTGAAAAGAACCTTAGACTTTATCTAGTCCAACCCCATCAGTTTACAGACAATTACAATTGAGCACATAGAAGTTGAATGGCTCCTCTAAACTCAACAAGACAGTAAGTGACGGAGCCAGGATTCAAACACAGCCCTTCTCACCTCACTGCCACTGTAAGAGCTTCTTGATGCTTGTAAGACTGTTAACCCCTCAGCATAATGGAAGCTTTAAGTCATTAACAAGGGGAGGTAAAGGTCCACAGGTATGGTGATTCTACATTGAAGATTTTCCAACATGGTTTGATTTTTAAGCCTTGTGTTTCTTCCCCCCATTAACCATCAAAATTGCCACAATATAGCAAAGTTGGTCAAACAGTCATTTAACAAATCAAACAGGTAAGAATTAAAATAAATAAGAGATTTATTATCATTATTATTAAAATATAAATTATTAAAATAAATTAGAGATACACATGTGATGGAGAATCACAAAATTTAGCCAAGACAGGACTATATTAAATGGTTATGAAATTGAGCTTGTACTTGTCTAAATTATGTTCTTCCATTGTGATATACAGGTATGTATGTGGGGTATGTGACCCAGTCGTAGATACATTTTTACTTATAAAGACACTTAACACAGTGCTAACTGCCTATGTGGCCTTGAGAAAGTGAGTTAAGTTTCCTCATCTGTAAAATAAGTTAATTTCTAGGGTCTCTTCCAGGTCTAAACATAACAATCCTTTAAACATGCTGTTCAATCGGAAGACTGAAAAATGGTTATTTCTGGACAGTTTTTGCTTAAGAGTTAGAACCCTCAGAGAAGGAAGGTCATGTAGGGAAATAAATTATAAATATGAAGAAAGATGTTCTACATGAATTTATGAAGTAAAATTTCCCATATAGCAGGAGAACAACCAAGGCATAGAGAAATGCTTCTATTATTTAAGTTTGCCAAAATGTTTGTCTTTTTTTTTTTTTTAAAGTCCTAAACTTAGGTCTAGGAAAAAAAAATTCTTGGTCTGCAAAATTTCCATAGGTTATCACTCACACTTGCTGTTATTATTCTGTCCCTTTCCCCTACTTTTTATTGGAAAGTTCCTTCTAGAATTCTGTATCATTTACTATGAGGAACATCTGCTTGATTAGACTAATGCTGGGGTGGGGAACCTGAGGCCTCAAGGCCACATGTAACTTTCTAGGGTCTCAAGTGAGGTCCTTTGATGGAATCCAAACTTCATAAAGTTTGATTCCAGTCAAAGAGAACAACATGTGGCCTCGAGGCTGCACATTCCTCACCCCTAGAATAACCCTTACCATTATAACCAGTCTCTCTGGAACCCCAGAAATGAACCTAAGCATGGCAGCAGTGGTTGCTGTCATTCACTGTTAGATAACTGAACACCAGATGTTTATAATCACACTAGCTAAACTCCAGCCACATAACCTTGACTCCAAGTCTTCCTTCCTGGAAACCTTTTCCCTATTCATCTCTGCTTCCTGGTTTCCTTGATATCTTTCAAATCCAGGCTAAAATTCCACCTTCTGCAATAAACCTTTTCCTAGTCTACCTTAATCTCAGTGTATTCCCTATGAGATTATCTCCAATTTACCTTGTATTTATCTTGTATATAATGTTGTCTCTTTTTGACTATGAGCTCCCTGAGATCAGAGACTGTTTTTGCTTTTTTGTGTGTGTTCCCAGAACTTAGCACAGGGTCTCTCACATAATAGCCATTAATAAATGCTAGTTGACTGAGTGGATGCTAGATCAAACTATTGTAGAATTTTTTTCCTATATGTGTGTGTGAATGAGTGGTACCTGTACACACACAGGTACTTGGCAGCATGATGCAGGTACATTTTGAACAAAAGCCAAAGAGTTAACCTTATACAGATTCTTATGAAAAGAGAACCAAGCAAAGATAATCTATTACATTTTGTAAGTGCCCAGACTGGTTTCTTATTCGTTCTCCAGCCAGCGGTTCTCAACCTGTGGGTTTGTAACAATGCAAATATATCCTGCATATCAGATATTTACATTACAATTCATAACAGTAGCAAAATTACAGTTATGAAGTAGCAATGAAAATAATTTTATGGTTGGGGATCACCACAACATGAGGAACTGTATTAAAGGGTCACGGCATTAGGAAGGTTGAGAACCACTGTGGAGTCCAGGCATATTAAATCAGCACTGCCCACTGCCCCATGATTATATTAGAGCTTGATGATCTTAGAAAAATATGAATAGACTTGCACAAAATAACGAAGACTGAAATTAGCAGAACCAAGAGAGCATTGCATACATTAACAGCAATATTGTTTTAAGAACAACTTTGAGCTAATAAGTCATTTTGATGATTTTAAATACCCAAATTAACTACCAAAGATCTATAAAGAGAAAAAAACTGATAAACAGAAGTATGTATAGAATGGATATACACACACACACACACACACACACACCTATATACACACATATGTCTAATAGGAGTCATCTCTAGGGTACAGGGGAGGAGGAAAAATAAATTTATATGTCGTCTAATATTTTTAAAAGTTGTCTACAATAGGGTTTTCATTTTCATGTGCAATTATCTTTTCTTGTTATGCTCTATTATGAGGATGCTTGTTTTATTCCATAAATTAAAAATTAGATAAAAATTTAAAAAGAAGTCTTCTTCTATCTACTGAATCTGGTGAGAACCGGACTATTTTAGTCATCTGAAAAAGAGGAATAAGAAAATGACATAATCACTAAATATTAATGATCACATGTATGAAGGGCATTAAGGCAATATGAAAAAAATATGTGGCATATCCTATTAAAGAGAAAAGTATTATGTCATAAAAAGAATATAATTTAGGAGTCTAAAGGCCAGGGTTCCAGTTCTAGCACTATATTATTTGTGTGTATTTCTAACTACATATATATTTATACATATATATATTTCTAATCATATGTATGATTTCCTTAAGAGCTTTGGGCCAGTTTCCTTGTGTATAAAATGAAGTGGTTTGTATAGATTCAATTCAATGTAACAAGTGTTTATTAAGTGCCTATTTTTAGGTGCTCAGGATACAAAGACAAAGAAACAAGAAGTCCTAAAATGACAGGATTAGGTAACTCCAGGTAGGAAAGAGGCATAGAAGTCAGAGAAATTAACGAACAGTGAATGTATATATCAGGGAGCAGTCCTGCCATGCTGGAGTCCATGTGTAGGGCTCCAGAAAGGTTAGGTTAGTTTCGTTTGCCCTGAATCAGCTGATGTTCCTGGTGGCAAATTATACAGAATCATAGAGGGAATGAATATTCAATAATCAGTAGAGAATAAGGACAGATATATCGGTAAATGTGAATGAGATCTATGGACATTTTTCTGACTCAGCAATGTTGTTGTTGTTTTTTTTTTTCCTCGTAGACCTGTGTGATAAAACAAACAAAAATCCTCCTTCTTTTATATATTAAGAAACTGATGACAAGTGACTGCAAGCACCTGAAAGGGGCAGAGATAATTTGTGCCTCCAACAAAAAAATGTTAACTCTTTGATGTTTAAACATCAACTCTTTGTTTTTAAACATCAACTCTTTAAGGGTCAAAGTAGCTTCATTTTTTTTTTTTTTAATTCCCAGCAGCTAGGACATATTTGATCCTGGTTAATTGATTGAGGTGGTATTCAAACCCAGGTCTTCTGCACTCTGTCCTAAAGGGAATTACATCCTACTAAGATTATCTCCAACCCTGTCATTTTAGAGAGAAGGAAACCAAGTTTCTTGGAGGCTTGTTTTTTTTTTTTTTCCTGGCATTATATGGGTTGGGACCAACTGTTTTGCTTTGAGCTTGTCACCTCACCTCAGTTCCTAAATCTGTTAAATGAAGGGGTCAAACTAGCCAATCTAAAAGCCCCCTATCTGCTAAGATCTGTGACCATGTAAACACTTTCCCAGTTAAGAGTGTGTGCTTCTATATTCTGCCTTGCTTTGAATCTTAAGCATTTAACACAGTGACTGGCACATAGTAGGTCCTTAATAAATGCTTATTGCTTAACTTATTAAATTTCATTTCAAAGAACCCTGGAAAAAAAAGTGATCTATGCCTTTCTGTGCACCTCCTTAGAGGAATGCCTTTATCCCAAGGACCCATCTTCAGCTCCCATTCATTTTTAAACTAGCAATATAAGAGTTCACGGTGGAAAGTTCCATTAACATGCAAATGTAACAAGCATTTGTCCTGCTGAGAGGGGAGGGAATCCTTCCTGCTCTCTCTGGAATGTCGTGTATCACCACCCCAGGACCAACTCTGAGTTATTGTTGTTCTGCCTCCTTTCCCCCCCCCCCCTCCCCCCCCGCCCCAATAGGCTTTGAGACATTTGTACTCTGTTGGCAGACCCAGAGCCCACTTGCAGGTTAAGGGTGCACAAAATGACTGTAGAACATAGTTTTGTTCCTCCTACTGAAGCTAAGTGGCCCAGTCTGGGATGAGACTTGTAATTTTGGCCTCATTAGTACCAACTGAGTTAAGCAGCCCCCAAGCAAACTCAATAGAGCCATAAGCACCACCTCCAAGGTGTTAAAAGTAACACAAAGGGAACAAATTAAAGTTTGCTGAATGTGAAAAGCCCCAACTGTTAGTGACAGAATTTCATTTTTAAATTTCCAGTGAGGGATGCAGAACGGAGGGGAAAATCTATTAAGAAGTACGTGATAGCTTCCTTTTACAATACTCCTTTTCAATGTGGATTTTAATTTACATTTTATAAATTATACAATATTTTATGAGGTAAGTGAAGTCATTTAATATTCCATAGTCTGACACTGTATTTTTGGCAGCTTATAGTTTTGAACATATAATTTCACATTCCCTGATTCAGTAATAAGCTTTCCAAAGGTGAGACCTGCAGAAATGTTGAAATGAGTTATTCCATCTCCCTGTCAAATTTTTTTAAAAGTAATTTCCACATTAAGCACTGTTCATATACATAGAATCACAGGGGTTCTGGGTATGCCTGCTGCAGAAACCCAAAGTTAGTTAATGTTTCCTCAGAATTGTCCATTTTAGTCATTAAAGAAATATTAAAAGTAAACATTCAGGTAGAGCTTTAAATGAACTCTTCCTATTTGTAGTAATATATTAATAGTGGTAACATAACAATAATAGTTAATATTTATAGAGCACTTTGTGCTAGGCACTATGTTAAGAGTTTTCCAATATAATCTCATTTGATCCTTCCAATAACCCCTGAGGATGGATACTTTACAGGTGAGGAAGCTGAAGCAAAAAGAGGTTAAGTGACATGCCCAGGGTCACACAACTAGGAAGTGCTTCCCAAAGGGGACAGAGTAAACTTGTGATTTGACTAGAATACCTATTCTCCTAGTTTTTTGTAAAACAAGGCATATGAAAGAATGCCTGGGATTTAATACCTTAAAGCAGTGGTTCTCAACCTGTGGGTTATGTTCAATTTGTAACAATGAAAATACATCCTGTATATCAGATATTTACATTACAATTCATAATAGTAACAAAATTACAGTTATGAAGTAGCAACGAAAATAATGTTGTAGTTGAGGGTCACTGCAACATGAGGAACTGTATTAAAGAGTCACAGCATTAGGAAGGTTGAGAACCATTGCCTTAAAGTTTAAAGGAACCAACCATTCCAGAAATGACTTTCAGTTAAAACCATTAGTGTAGAGGATTTCCCATATCGGTTCCCATGCAACTGAGAAAAGCCTAGATTCACTCTCTGTCATATTTAAATGACACTGATGAACTTACCTGAAAGTTGTGTTTAAGACAATTCTGCCACCCTATATATAAATCAGTTATTTCTAGCACTAGTTTTAGAATGTTGGAATGCTTAAGTTCTTAATAATATATGTGTGTGTGTTTGTGTATGTGTGTCTGAAATAGACTCTTTTTAATAGCCTAGAGAAGCTTAATCACCCTTTCTCAGAATAATATTTTTATGTGCATAGAACAAAATGTATAGGATTACAAAGAAAATCAATTTCATGGAAATAAAGATGTAATTTATCCCTCCATTCCAAGTTCCTAAAGCCCGTGAAGTCTATCCAAGCAGTCCTTAAAGGCTATGGGCCCACAATTAAGAATGCCTGCTTGAAGATATTTTAAAGAGATGCTGTGTAAGTTCCAAAGCACAACAAAATTTC